>JARACZ010000036.1:1205000-2405000 GCA_029255805.1 Keiferia lycopersicella
ATCTAGCTATATTGATTCTGGAACGGTCTAGCATATTTTGAATAAGTTCAGCTCTCATTGAAACGATTAAGTTTGTTCTGGAACGACCTATAACATACTAGAATGTAATCTCACCTGTGCTATGATCTTGGTGACTATATGCCTGGTCTGCGGCGCCACAGCCAGTAAGCCGGCAGACGCGGCGCCGGCTCCAGGACCGAATAACGTTATAGAGTCTTTATCCCCGTTGAAGGGACCGATGTTGTCGTATATCCAGCGGAGGGCCAAGGCCTGGTCGAGTATGCCGTAGTTGCCGGGGGAGTTCTCGTCCGCTGTTGAGAGGAAACCTGGAAGAAAAGGGACTTTGTGACAAATATTTGCATTACAAAGATGTAGTAGAGGCCAGTGTCCCGCGGTTTTAAGACATTTTTTTGCCGTGTGATGCCGGCTTAGAATAGCATCACCCCATTTCTTCCCGCGGGTGTTGTAAAAGACAACTAAGGGACTCGAGGGTTTCATGTGTTTTTAGGCGACAGGCTGACAACCTCTCACTACAGTGATACACAAATCATCTGAGAGGGCCCTTAATACTTGTCAGACGTGGCGATAACGACCGTATGTTTACGATCGTTAACGCTCTGCCTACCCAGCATTGTAGTCGCAGCAGCCGTGATTTATGTAAGTAGACATTTTTTCGGGCTGAAAAGAAGCCTATATTACTCCGGAATAGCTGCAGCAAGTATCATCACATCAGCCCATAGCACGACGACCGATGTGGCGCAGTGGTAGTGCGACTGCCTTTGACGCAGACGGTCCCGGGTTCGATTCTCGGTGGGTCACTCACAAAGTTGATATTTATCACTTTGTGAATTTGTTCCCAGTCTGGTTAGGACATTGCGGGCTGAACCACCCGATTGTCCGTAAGTAAGATGGTTCCGTGTTTCGGATAGCACGTTAAGCCGTAGGTCCCGGTTGCTGTCTATGATCACTTAGACGGCGGTCGTTACACAACCATGTCAGAAGCCTGCTACTTGTAGAAGGCGGTTGAAAAATTCTGACACTAGGGTTCATCGGGTCGTTGAACGACTTGGTATCCCACACGAAAAGAAAAGAAGAGCCCATAGCAGTTCACTGCTGCACATAGGCCTCCCCTAGGGTGCGCCACAATGAACGATCTCCTGCTTTCGCCATCCAGTCACCACCAGACGCTTTGTTTAAGTCATCGGTCTATCTGGCCGGATGGCGTCCATCGGTACGCTTGCCGTAACAGGTATAGTTGTAGCATTTTCATGGTGAAAGAAATAGGTCATCGGAAATTGGTCCACTAGTTTCAGAGTTTACAGATAAAATATAGCATACACAGGGTGTAAAAAAATTAGCTGCAAATATTTTAATGGGTGAATCAGCCCATGAAACTGAACAACTTTCCCCAAGGAACATAGGTCGAAATATGAGAAAAAAATTTGGACCTCCCATACAGTTGATTCGCTCAGCTGCTACATTTTGTATGGGAGGTCCAAAAATTTCTTTCATATATAATTCTTGGGGAAAGTTGTTCAGTTTCATGGACTGGTTCACCTCTTAAAATATTTGCAGCTAATATTTTTACTCTTTATATTTCCTCTTTATAATATTAGTGTAGGAAACTCACCAAGTGCCCCAAGACGGTAGTTGATAGACACCACTACAACGTTATAGAAAGCAGCGAGCATGTGTGCGGGGAACAGGTTGGACGCGCCCGACTGGAACTGCCCGCCGTGTATGTAAACCATTACTGGGTATTTCTGAGCCGTCGCGCCGGCCTCCGTCTGTGAAGAAGAGTGTAAATTTTGTAATTTTCAAAGCTACTAAGATTGTCTAGGGGGCTAGGGGCAAAGATAAACATAGAAATACGTGTACAACATAAACATTTTTCATCATTGCGTGGTGTGTGTTAGCTCGTGTGTAGCCGGTTTAGAATAGCATCACCACAATTCAGGAAATGGGTAGCAGCGTTCCATGTGGATATTTACACACTTTGCACTGTGGTCGCTAATCTGCCTGCCACGAGTGGTGAAAGGTAAATACCCCCAATTCTTAGTGGGTGGCCTACTCTGTGGCTGTTGCAGTAGTTGTAGTAGTAGGCGTTTGCTTGCCTCTATGTCTGTGAAAAGGTAGTTTCATAGTACATAATTACTGATATGGCGCGTTAAACCATCAGTCCTGATTGCTGACAATTATTTCATTATTGAGATCGCATAGTAATCATGCCATTACACGACTATGTCAGAACTACAAACTTGAAGTAAGCGGTTTAAAACCTCCGATACTACGGTTCATCGGGTCGCAGTAATTACTAAACATTCCACACCGGATGGTCACTAATGCGAAGTCGACTCACATACATGTCACATAATGCAGTCGGGTTTGTTCCCCGGAGTGTGAAATTGAGGACATCTGATAAATTATGAATGACTCCACTACGGAACGGAAGTGAGTCATGGAGTCGGGTCATACTGGCATTGAGAACAATGAAATGTGCAGAGGGAAACCTAAAAACAGTGTGAAAAAACTAGTCGCACGCAATTGGACTTGCCGTACATTTCTGTCGAGTTGGACACCGAATCGACTAAAGATATGATGAAACCTGGTGTGAGAGTATTTACCCGCCTACTATTAGACTTCGAAATGTTTATGTAACAGAGGTCGTCTGCCAATCGGAACTTAGTCTTAACTTAACAGACGTTTAGTCTATTATTTCTCTAACCAGACTGTAAATAAAAAAATATACACAGAGTTATAAATATCGAATTTATGAGGGCCACTGCGTCACATCGGTCGCGTCTGTACCTACGCTAAAATACACTACATACATATACATTAAAAGTCAATTTTTTTAAAGAGTGACCGATACCAATTGTAAACAGGCAACTTGCCAAAATTCGTCGATTGATTTTGCTTTATCACATCTAAACTGCACGTTATAACTGTTATGCTATTTTCAAGCTTCACCTGGTCTATTTAGTCATAATCAGTTTTGAAAAAAATACTTTACATATCTCATGCTCTGAAAGTAGGTCATTACTGACAAAAAACACGACCTGTAAGTTCAACTTACAGGCGAGGTTTTAAAACTAAGCCTGTAAGTAATTTTAAATATGGAACTAGAAAAAGAACCAATACAATCGCAGCAATTAAAAAGTTAAAATCAAGTTCTTCTTATTTTTATTAGGAGTTGCATCCAATTAGTTGTATACGATTTTAAATTTCGAACTGGCCGCTACGAATTGTGTTGCTTGAACGCAGGAAAAATATTTTTAATCTGTATTTTATAACCTCAAAAAATGAGTTTGTCGAATTATTACTCAATATTACAATGACAAAAGTAAAAATTACTAATATCCCTACGATCAGAAAAATGTCTACTTTATGTTAGGATACTTTTCTTTCGTATTCATTCAATATTTTTCAATCATAGAAAAAAAAGTTTAGTAGTGCAATTTGTATAGCAGACGATACAATCATCATTTATGGATCGTTTTCTTGTATTTATCGCTTTATTTTACTCTTTTTTCATTCGATATGTAAAGCAGTATACGTACCACGGATGTAACATCAATAACAACCTCGGAAAGGTACCGCCCTCGCTCCGCTCGGGCGTTAAAAAACCTCGGTTGTTATTGATAGCTTACATACCTCAGTACGTAATCTACTATTACTAAAAGTTGCTTTGAATATCGGAAATCATGAGAAGAGTCGAAATGAGTAGGTTTTATTGCCTTTGTACAAAAGCAGATTTACATGTAGGTATTATACTGTTTCCAGATTTAAATTGCCTGTTTAACTTCGTTTTCTTTAACTTTATTTAGGTAGGTAGCATTCAGTAGTTGTGCACGCTAAGTTTGATTAAGAGTTAAAAATGGATTCCTCCTGGTTGTTGGTTGTCTGTTTGTAAACTTTCCTTGCTCTGAGTATAGCCCCAGTACTCTCAGTGGTTTATCCTGCAGGGAATTTATACCCCAATAAACGTAGTAGGAAGTAATTATATCAAATAGAAATCGAAACAGTTTGATCCAAAAACACATTATCATTCTCCTTGCCTTATCCCGTTTCTCTGTCGGGGTCGGCTACTTAACCTAGGGGATTTGACATGGAGCTAAGTTTTTAGACAGAGCGAGTGCCGTCTCACCTCTGCAGCTCGAAGGCTAACCTGGCTCGAACAATAGGTCAAGTTACATTCAATTATCATCTGAATTCATATATTTGGATGTGGATTTCATCACAATGTTTTTCTTTCATCGTAAGAGCAGTTGGTAAATGTACGTGAGTAAAAACACATTGATACATGGCGGGGATCGAATTCGGGTTTCACGATTGTAAGACCGGTGTCCTAACTACTTTACCACCGACGCTCTTAATACTAATAAAATACAAGAAAATAATAAAACATTATGCTACAATGTAGTCATGTACTGCCAGTATTTCGAAATCTTATCATACTTATCGTGTCTGAATGTAGGGAATGATCAAGTCGTTGTTTTCTTGAGACGGATCTCCGACAATAGAAGAATCTGGAATCTGAATCCTGCACTTAATTACTTAATTAACCCTTGACTCCTAACCCAGATTGTTAATCTCTCAATGTACGAAGCTCGATGATTCGTTCGGCTTATAAAAGATGGGACTTAATTATATCAAAGTAGCCGCGCGGCACTTAACTATACCGGGTGTAATGAACGGTGTACCGAAAACTTTGCAGGCATGATCAGACCATGAAACTGAACAACATTTATCGTGGAGCCTACGTTGAAAAACGAAAAAAGAATGTGGTGTACTTAGTTATTTTTACATTGGGGACACACATATTTGGGGAAGTATCATTTACATTCGGGGGATAATGCACTTATTTTAAAAAGTCGGCTTGGTGCGATAAGATGTATAAAAAAAATTCAATCGTCAGAGTCTCACCTGGTGGTAAGTGGAGATGCAGACGAAGATGTCGGCAAACAGCAACTATGTAGGCCGTTATAAGCAGTTTTCGTCAATATCAGAAAATGCCTTTTGGACGCGCCGGTGTATTTGACAGCTGTCATATATCGCTATACTCACATTGGGGGAGAAAACACTATCATAGGGAGAGAAAACACCTACATTGGAGGAGAAAAAACTTACATTCGGGAATAAATTCACTTACATTGGGTGAGAATATATTGAGGTACAAGCAGTCTTCGTCCATGTCGCGTATGCCTTTGGTCACACCGGTGTATTTGACTGTCATATGTGGCTTAATCCACATTGAGGGAGAAAACACTTACATCGGAAGAGAAAACACTAACATTGGGGAAGAAAACACTTATATTGGAGGAGAAAACACTTACATTGGGTGAGAATATATTGAGGTACAGACAGTCTTCGTCCAGTTCGCGTATGCCTTTGGTCACACCGGTGTATTTGACTGTCATATGTGGCTTAATCCACATTGAGGGAGAAAACACTTACATCGGAAGAGAAAACAATAACATTGGGGAAGAAAACACTTATATTGGAGGAGAAAACACTTACGTACGTACATTGGGTGAGAATATATTGAGGTACAGGCAGTCTTCGTCCATGTCGCGTATGCCTTTGGTCACACCGGTGTATTTGACTGTCATATGTGGCTTAATCCACATTGAGGGAGAAAACACTATCATAGGGAGAGAAAACACTAACATTGGGGAAGAAAACACTTATATTGGAGGAGAAAACACTTACATTGGGTGAGAATATATTGAGGTACAGGCAGTCTTCGTCCATGTCGCGTATGCCTTTGGTCACACCGGTGTATTTGACTGTCATATGTGGCTAAATCCACATTGAGGGAGAAAACACTATCATAGGGAGAGAAAACACTAACATTGGGGAAGAAAACACTTATATTGGAGGAGAAAACACTTACATTGGGTGAGAATATATTGAGGTACAGGCAGTCTTCGTCCATGTCGTGTAGCCTTTGGTCGCGCCGGTGTATTTGACACATATCATATGGGGCTATACACTTACATTCGGGGATAACACACATACATAGGAGGGAAAACACTTACATTGGGTGAGAATATATTGAGGTACAGGCAGTCTTCGTCCATGTCGCGAATGCCTTTGGTGGCGCCGGTGTACTTGACGGGCTGCGGGCACGCGGGGCCCCAGTCCACCGCCTGCATCAGCTGCCAGCCGGGGTGCTGGCGCGGCGGCTGCAAGTATAACGTGTAAAAATTTACGTATATGCCGTGTGATGCCGGCTTAGATGCCGTGTGATGCCGGCTTAGATGCCGTGTGATGCCGGCTTAGAATAGCATCACCCCACATCTTTCCCGTGGGTGTCGTAAGAGGCGACTAAGAGACTCGAGAGTATTGGTGTATTACAATTTTTAGGCGACAGGCTGACAACCTGTCACTATAGTAATACACATGTTTTCTGAAACAACCTTGGAAAACAATCCTCAAAAATGTCAGACGTGGCGATAGTGGCTGTATTCTTACGGCCACTATCGCTCTGCCTACCCCGCAAGGGATAAAGGCGTGATATATGTATGTATGTATGTATGTACGCCTTTATCCCTTCCTTTATGCCACGTGAATCCTTAGAATAGCATCACACTTCCCGCGGGTGTCGTAAGAGGCGACTAAGGGACTCGAGAGTATTGGTGTATTACAATTTTTAGGCGACAGGCTGACAACCTGTCACTATAGTGATACACATGTTTTCTTAAACAACCTTGGAAAACAATCCTCAAAAATGTCAGACGTGGCGATAGTGGCTGTATTCTTACGGCCACTATCGCTCTGCCTACCCCGCAAGGGATAAAGGCGTGATATATGTATGTATGTATGTATGTATGTACGCCTTTATCCCTTCCTTTATGCCACGTGAATCCTTAGAATAGCATCACACTTCCCGCGGGTGTCGTAAGAGGCGACTAAGGGACTCGAGAGTATTGGTGTTTTTAGGCGACAGGCTGACAACCTGTCATTATAGTGACACACATGTTTTCTTAAACAACCTTGGAAAACAATCCTCTAAAATGTCTGACAAATATTGAGGGGCCTTTTAGATGATTCGTGTATGACTGTAGTGACAGGTTGTCAGCCTGTCGCCTAAAATTGTAATACACATGAAACCCTCGAGCCCCTTAGTCGGCTTCTACAACACCCACGGGAAAGAAATGTGGTGTGGTGATGCTGTTCTAATCAGGCATCAAACGGATAAAAAAAAGTGTAAAAATATTGTCCAATTTTATTTTTCTTATTTTGACCTATGCTCCATGGCGAAACTTGATTAGTTTCATGGGCTGATTCACCCCTTAAAATATTTGCAGCTTAATTTTCTACATCCTTTATTTGTATGCAGAGGGTTAATTCATTCACAGATTCATGGTAATTTAATTATTTGTTAAAATATTTCAAGAAAAAGCCTCAATCAATAACCTGAATTACGATAGACAGTTTAAAAGTGTTTATAATTAGATTGCAGTGCTTTGACCTCTTGGTTAATTTCTGAGCTGCTAATTGAATCAAATGCATAATATAATACGCCAATTAAAGTAAGTTTAATAGACTTGAGTTTATTTATGCAAATTGAACTATAAGAGCATTGTATGAGGTTTACAACCTTGTTCATAAGTTGATGAAGGTTTTTAACTATCAGCATTCTACAACCTTGGAAAACAATCCTCAAAAATGTCAGACGTGGCGATAGCGACCGTACTCTTACGGCCGTTAACGCTCTGCATACCCCGCAAGGTATAAAGGCGTGATATATGTATGTATGTATGTAGCATTTCCATTTTTTGATATTTCTGTTACTCTCACATTGTCTAAAGTCATACTGATTTTCTACTAGGTACTAAATAAAGGAAAAACTCTAGTTATGTTCGATCTGGGTGTTTCAATTTTGTAAATTCGACCCTACCTTAAACCGGCCCTCTAGCACAGGGGGCCTGGCATACGGTATTCCCAGGAACACGGACGCCTCTCCCTGAATACGCTCCACGGGCGTGAGCCACGGCCGGTAGCCTGAGTCCGGGTCTGGATTATCATACAGGTACACCTGGGAATTTAAATGTCACTATATTTGAAGAAAAAACATAGTGATGAAACTCCCATTCAATTAAAATTTGAATTCAGATAATATTTGAATGTGACTTCACCTAGGATTTGGGCCAGGCTAGCCTTTAGGTTGCAGAGGTCAGATGACAGTTGCTCTGTGTAAAAACTTAGTTCACATCTAATCCCCTAGGTTAGGTAGCCGACCCGGGCAGAGAATGGGATAAGACAAGGAGAATGATAGTGTGGATATTGTATGTTTTAGGGTATATAGATTTTTCTATTACATAATTTTCTGTGAAGGGACAGAATAGAAGATTGGCAGTCAACAGTGGAACAGTGCAACTGTGGTGTTCATAAGGTTAAAGGTAACTTTCATGACTGGATTTGGGGGAATACATGTTGTTTTAATTTCTTGATGAGCCTGTTGTGTCCCACTGCAGGGCAAAGGCTTCTCCCTTTTTTCCATGCCTCTCGGTCCAGTGAAAGGTTATGTCAGTCTTTTGAATACACATTCAGCTCATCGCACAATCTCTTCCGAGGCCGTCCACATCGCCTTTTTGCATTTTTGGGTATCCACTGAGTTGCTTTAGCCCATAGTTCAGTTGGCATTTGGGTAGTGGTTTTCATAAATAAGAAAATTCAGTAACAAACCTTGAATCCCTGAACCTGTCCATAGTTGGTGTTGACAAATATATCCCTCTTCAACTGTCTGGAGTCTCTCCTCTCTTTCCCTTGCAAATCCTCCCTCCATCCTCCAAGCACTCCCGGGAACAAAGCATCTGGGTTGTTGGGGTCACGGTTCTATAAACAAATAAATAAATCACATTCCAAGTTGCAATATTCTATTAAAAAAAAAAAAAACAATCAACATGTCTTCTTATATTTATTTTACTTTTATTAAATTTGATGAGTGTATCGGTATTGATATCGCTAATATTTTTCTAAGAGTATCGGTATCGGCAAAAAGGGATATTGATGCCTCCCTGTTCTAAATATTATATTTATAAAAATGCTCTGTAGGTGTTGTATTGGTCTATTTTTCTTTAAAATAGTAGTAATTTAAATCTTTTAATGCTTTCAAATGTTTATTATCAACAACACACAAATCACGCCTTTAACCCTTACGGGGTAGGCAGAGCGTTAACGATCGTAAAATTACGGTCGCTGTCGCCACGTCTAACAAGTATTGAGGGCACCTTAAGATGATACGTGTATCACTATAGTGACAAGTTGTCAGCCTGTCGCCTAGAGTTGTTATTGCGTGCTAACACACATGAAACCCTCGAGTCCCTTAGTTGGTTCTTACAACACCCACGGGAAGAATTGGGGTGATGCTATTCTATACCGGCATCACACGGCAATGTTTATTATAATTATTTTTTTTAATCCACAGTTGGTCAGAGTATACTTTTCAGGTCTAAGTATCAAGCAAGATGAAGTATGATAATGTTTAAATGAAAATAGGCCAGTTATACTAGCAGACTGAATAGTAAAAATAATGATTGATAATACTAGACAAATTTTCACATAATAAGAAAGTAATACCTACTACTTGACAAAAAATTTACAAATTGTGAGATAAAAGGGTTTTCTCATACTTACAATATTATACTTGTACTGGTCATCAAGTGGGCTGGGGTTCAGTGGGTTATATGGTATGGGGTTGTATGGGAACCCTCCAGGCTGGTTGATATTGGGGTTATAAGGGTTATATCTCGTTGGATCTACCCCATACCTCCTATTGTTGTACACATAGGTTCTATAGTCGTGGTCTCCCGGCGCAGGCACTCTCATAACATTCGCTCCCTCATACTGTCTGTTTTCTGGCCTATAGTTATTATTGTACAGCTCATTCATGACCTGGCCATTGTATAGGTCTCTATTTGATTGGGATCGCACTCCGACGCACAGTAAAAAGGCTATGACGGCGTTTTGGAACATCTTCACATAACTTTTGGCGTTACGGTCTACTTACTGAGCGGATTCTTATTAGATTCACACGGGTAACCATGCTTTTTTGCGATCACTTTTTTAAAGGAAATAATAGTAATTAAACACTTTCATGAATTACAAATTGTTATTACACATTCTTCATTTGTAAAAAACACAGATATAACTAGTACAACACTTGCATTCACATGAAATATGATAAAAACTCGTTAAGAACAATGCATGAGTAATCGCACAAGTAGCACCGATTTAAGGTATCTCCTTATCTATTTAGCCCTATTTTTTATCTAGTACAATGTCGCGTGAATACTCAGGCCGTTATCACGGTGTAATCAATGAAATTATCAGTAGAACGGCGTGTGGCTACGCCCTTTGTGATCAAGTTTTGTTTATCATTTTCGAAACCATTGATGAAGGAACTGTCAAACATGTGAAGTGACGCAGCGGCGATACACTCAAAATATTCAATACCTTGGCGCATATTATATAACTTAACTCTTTGCTTTGGCGATTTTTATAGCTGCGTTAGTTTGGTGGGTTCGCTCATTCTTGAAAAATTAGCTGGCATGCATCAATAACATAAAGAACATCAATAATGTATCTTAAAATATTTTAATCTGGATTTTTTAAATATTTTTGCTAGATGTTTTCTTGTGCTTGACTATTTGAACGTACTTCAGCAAATGCGTTTTGTTGATGCATGATGCATTTTTTCATTTTCGGTATATCAAAACGCACCATTACTATTTAGCATGATTTTGACGCTATCGCGGTGTCAGAAAAAGATACAATTGAATTCAGTTTGTGTTTTCTAACAATACAACACGAGCAATTTTGCCTTAGCAAAAGCACAAAAATGTATTTGCATGGGTGGATTTGGTTAAAACGTCAAAACGAAAAATTCAAACCAGCTTGACTGCAACGGTTGCGACGAAATTAAATATTTTTGTTGGTTTATTCAAAGAAAATCAGATTTAACGCTATAAAAATGAAAGTCAGAGAAGTGGTTGAACTTGAAAATAAGATAATGAACCATGAGGCGTACGGCACGTCGTAAGTATGCTGTTCTGTAATAGTGCAAACAGGGCAACATTATACATGCAGAAATCCTACGTTTGTTCCCTTTGCTACGTACATTTTAGTAATCAAATTCAGCTACTAGTATTTTTCTACATATATCATACTAATCTGTCCTAGAATAATAGTTATCTCGCCCTTCCCTTGCATTTTGCTTGCATACTACAATATTATTGGTAATTCCTTCAAACAAGTCATAGATTATCTTGTAAAAACTTACATACATCACCTCAAACTTCCGTCCAGAATCGTAATAATCTGTTTTCCTTTCTTTTCACGTCAACAATTTAAACTCTTAACACATAATTTGTTTCCCTTCTTCCAGTTACAAATGGTCACCAAGGGACTTCGAGCTGGGTTCCTCCCTTGGCCAGGGCAAGTTTGGGCATGTCCACGTGGCTCGGGAGAAGAAGACCGGTCTGCTGGTGGCCATCAAGACGCTGTTCAAGTCACAGATCGTGCGGTCTCGCTGCGAGAGACAGGTCATGCGGGAGATTGAGATACAGTCGCATTTGAAGTAAGTTTATGAAATTACTATTGTGATTATGAAAGAGAACTTTTTATGAACTCTACATGCACACCAGCTTAGATATAGGCACATCAGGCAATGGCTGCTGGCCTGTTGATATATAACAATAATAATAGGTTTGAAATGTTTGTATTAAAGCTTTATAGTTTGTGCACTCTTTTTCTTTCTCCTTGGTATGAGAGACCTGATTTACTTATTTAAAAATTATCTAAAACTGTATTTTGTATGAAAATAACAATGTTTGACATCATTAATTGCTACTTTGGATGGAGTTGAAAAACTTACTTTTATGTAATTTATTTGTTCATTAATTCAAACTTTGAATATTTAAAAAAATTATGAATAAAGTCCGTCCATAACATTTTGGACAAAAGTTTTAAGCATACAACTTTTAATGACCCAGTCCACAACCAAATTCTACAAGAACCTAGCATCATTTCATCATACATTGCTGCCCACTCATTCCAGGCACCCCAACATCCTCCGTCTGCTGACCTGGTTCCACGACGAGTGCCGCATTTACCTGGTGGTGGAATTCGCAGCCGAGGGGGAACTGTACAAGCACCTCACCAACGCGCCCAAAGGACGATTCCCGGAGGCCAAGGCTGCCAAGTATATCTATCAGGTAAGGGTCTATAGGATATGTCGCAGCTACGCGATAGGATATGTCGCAGATGGAACAACGAGATTAATTAGTTCAAAATATTCTCTATGCCGTGTGATGCCGGCTTAGAATAGCATCACCACACATCTTTCCCGTGGGTGGGTGTCCCGTGGGTGTCAAGGGACTCGAGAGTATTAGTGTATTACAATTTTTAGGCGACAGGCTGACAACCTGTCACTATATAGTGATACACATGTTTTCTGAAACAACCTTGGAAAACAATCCTCAAAAAGTCAGATTTGGCGATAGCGACTGTATCCTTACGGCTGTTAATGCTCTGGCCAAGACCGCTACCCCACAAGAGATAAAGGCGTGATATATGTATGCATGTATGTATGTAAATATTCCCTAACTTTTTAAGAAAACAGACCAGTATCAGTACAGGACCCATTTATCAGTTAGGATGGCTTAAAAGAAGTAAGCCAAATTCATTAGCTGGGTCTCCATTGAACCAGCAGCCTCAGATGCTCACTGCCGCGCGCAGCATGCGGCGCAATGCGCGGTCGGTGTGGAAGGTTTTTCGCCCGAGCATGAGAATTTTAACATACGCTGCTCAGGCGAAGCATTCCACACCGACCGCGCAATGCGCCGCATGCTGCGCGCGGCAGTGAGCAACGGAGGCTGCTCGTTCAATGGAGACCCAGCTATTAATTGCTCTTCATTGTAATTGATCTAGAAAATTTGTACATAATTTTTATTTTGCCCGGCTAGCCCCAAGGCAGTGATTTATATTTCTTTTTATCCCACTCAAGCCGCGTTTATAGAAAGGAGAAAATTGTGTCTTACAATATAATTAGACCCATTTTATCTAGTAAAACATTGTAGGTACTGGAAATAAAACTTTTGAATCTTTAAGGCGAGGAGTTGCTGCTCAAATCACGATTTCAGGGGGTGAGGTGTGGGGGGCCGCCCGCGCTCCCCGCGCTCAGACACATCATCTGGCGCTCGCACACTACGCACCCGTACGTCGTGTGTCTTATGGACATGACCGCAGTCCGACCACCTTTTAAATATATTTGAGCTTTATCCCGGCCATGGAACTTTTACTTCTACCGTGAATTATTTTTTTTTGTGATAATGCGACGAAACGAAATATGAATGTGGGTAGATGGATGGACGCAGAAGAGGAGGAAGGCCTTAAGAACGTAATGGCTAGTTAAAACACACAAATTTAATTACAAGGGATGTTAGGATAAGTATGAACCTGTCCTTGAAACTGAACAACTTTCCCCCTGGAACATAGGTCGAAATATGAAAAAAAATCTAGCCGACCCAATTCAGATTCTGTAAAGTTAAAAAAAGTACGAATAGATTGTAAAAAAGATGATTATGAATCAAACGGTGTAAACAATTGTTTCAATTTTGATAGAAAATGGTCGAAAGTCGGAAAATGTCCCAAGTCCAAAAATCTGAGTACGAAATTTCAGTTATATTTGCTATACGATGTACTGTTCTCAAGATATATGCACTCTCAGTTTTCATTCGTTTTTAATATTCAAAAATGATATTTAACTAAAATGTTAAATGGCGTTTTGCATTGGAGTCCTCAGTCACGCCTGCTTCTTGCTATAGGTAGGTACTTCATTGTTTTCTTTTGTTTATGCCGCCGGATTAAGTGCCAACAACCGTCGACTTGGGCTGTAGCCCGTGAAATACTAGAATTTACATCATGTATGTGGGATGATTTGTAAGACGAGACGAACAACTGTAAGATGAAACGAATGGACAACTGAACGATAATTTTTTAACGTAAGCAGGATGTAAGATGAATTTCTGAAGTATGATGCTAGAACGGAAAAGCAAGATAGGTGAGTAAACGAGCGTGAAAGAGAGGGTGAACAGATACTTTTTAAATAGGATCACGGGCGAAAAAACCCGGGGTAATCTGAAGAAAATTCGAAAATTAACTTATTCTTTCTTCTACATCCACAGCCACAGAGAACTTAAAACTTCGCTGTAATAACATGGGTCTACAGCGAAAATAAAACTAAAAAGCTTACAAAAGACTTTAGTTAAGTGCCCCATCTCATATAAAACATAACCCTTTTTCCAAGCTGGTCGGATAAAAAACAAAAAGATGCAATAAAGAATAGAAAAAAGTACGCGTGACAGATAATTGCCATTCGTAAACGCCATTAAACATTTCAAAGAAATAACTTTTGCGAAAATTAAAAAGAATGCAAACTAAAAGTGAAAATACCTCAAAAACGGTGCAAAGTAGAGCAAAAATTACTCAGTTTCGGTACTCATATTTTAGAACTTGTTTGAAAATATTAAAATTAAAATTGGGCCCCTATTTAGTCCACAATTGTCCTAAGCCTAGCCTCACTCACGACCTCATTTGTTCCAAATTCTCATTTGGTCTACTTTTACATTTAGTCAACTCCCTCATTTATTCTATTCCCTAAAAATATCTCGTCAAGCCCACAATTAGGGACTTTCTAGGGCCACAGACCACCTTTTTATTTTGTTCTGAAGAATATGTCAAGTGCCACGTTATTTTAAGGAAATATAGATGGTGCGCAACGGGATACTGGGTATTACTATAATGTTATCTCTTTGATGGAAGCTTCAGTATGAACATAAAAGTTCATACTCAGCTCCTAAACCGCACCATCTAATTAAACTTTTTATACTACTCTTACATAGAAAGTGCCATATTACCCTAAAAAACTTACAGTCTGGCATGCATAGTTTTCGAGATAACTTAGGTTTTAGTTTCACAGCTGTCACTTTAAATCAAGAATTCGTCAAAACATTCAACCATACCAAAGAAAGTAAAACTACTTTATTTCCGAAACTAAGGTTTTTGTAGTTCGTGTTCGTGTAGGAGTAGTGTGTGTAGTGACATCTCGTGTTCATTCTCATAAACATTCATTCTCGTGTTCAACCCACGAGTCGTACGAGCGGAGTAAGCAGCAGTCAGCGATGTGTCAAAAGCGTGACAAAGAGCAGCGCAAAAATTTTGTAATTGTGAAGAAGCTGGTAAGACTGCTCTCTGATGTAGTTTTGTTTGTATGTCTGAATCCCATACCATCCCGGCCACAGAAAAGCGTATAGGTATCACAGATTATATATACGTGGCTAGATCATGGCGTACGTAAGCAATATCGTCTTCAGACTTAAAAAATATCACTATTCGCTCCGTCCGAAGAGTTAACGCACGAAGAAAACAATATATTTGCGTGCGCGCACAAGACATCTCTGGTCTGTGGTTGAATGACCACCGACTGGATCTAATTTGGCACCGCTGTGTCGGTTTCTGTAATAAGTTCTTGGGGGAAAATTGTTTAGATAACCTGTCAACCAAGAGTTATCTTGAAAAGATAATAGGTATTAAAAATTACTTGGTACCTACTGTACAAACGTTACTCATGTTCAGAATGCACACTGTAAATATTTAAAGTGAATTACTAGTTATATATCATTCCTTTCTTATTATAAGTAAAAAGGCTTGGTTAGACTTTTGCTTTTATAGATAAAATATCGTCTCTCGTCAAGGCTAGCTGAAGCGACAGCTACGATAAATTTTTGCTCGTCTCGCCAAAAGACGTAACCGACGTAATAATAAGCGCATACTTAAATTACGCCTTTTGGTGTCAGCCATAAAGTATTTTATCAAGCAATCTGTCCATGTCACTAACGTCATAAGTAAAATGAGCGACGCAATAATTACGAAAAAATATTTGTCAATTTTGCGGGAAATTTTGACACAGTACCGGCGCTGGCAAGAGCCATTTGGGTACTGGCGGGGTAGCGGGCGGTGCGGGATGTCATCGGGAGGTTGGTTTGTCGGCGAGAACCGTTCTAATTTTTGGAAAAAAATGACTTGTTGAATTAAAATCTGTTTATTCACTAAAACCTAATAGTATAATTTATAGGACATTGTAATAGGAATATTCTACATCAAGAAACTATATTAAAATAGTAGTCCAAATTACGATAAAATTGATTTGAAAATATTTTTAATGCTCTTTTTGAGTTTTTTTTATTAAAATATGTCAAACCAATCGAGTCATACGATAGTGTTACTACTAGATAATATCTTAGAGTATGTCATATATTTTTTTGAGGTCTTGGTAGCATCAGTAACAGGCTTAAAAAATGAATCGAAAGTAACGCTTTTCGTTGGCCTTCCTTCATAACAGCGTCTTAACATTTATTTTCATATTTGTCCCAAGGTGGCTGACGCTGTGGAGTATTGCCATCAGCACCACGTGATCCATCGCGACATTAAGCCGGAGAATATCCTGGTGGACTTCCATGGAAACCTCAAGCTTGCAGACTTCGGCTGGTCGGTCCACGCGCCTTCGGAAAGGTAATATAACATCTCATCAACCCATAGCAGTCCAGGGTACGCCAAAAGGCACGGGTTTCGCCATCTAGTCGCTCTCTTTTAAGTCATCGGTCCATCTGGCCGGAGGGTGTCCAATGGTATGCTTGCCGAGGCGAGGACTTCACTCGAGAAACCACTTATATATGTCGAAAGCAATCTAACATCTGCTGAATTACGTCGAAAGCAGTTGAGCCATGGTAGCCTAGAAGATTTAGTATCGCCACTAGAACGAGGTACTAGGCAGCTGTCAAAAACATGATTATAATGATATAACTCGTGACAACCTACAATTTCTTAGAAAAACACTCAATCACAATCAATCACTACATAGAATAAAGCAAAGTCGTTATTCAGGTCTGTTCTCGCTATGTCTGTATGTATGTTTAAATCTTAACTACACAACAGATTTTGAATTTATAGATAATACTTGCCCGGAAAACAACTTATTCCCACAGAAAAATGAGTAACATGAGTAACGCTATATACATACATAAATCACACCTATATCCCTGATGGGGTAGGCAGAGCGTTATCGCCACGTCCGATAAATGTTTGAAGGTCGTTTCAGATACGTCATGTATCACTATCGTGACAGGTTGTCAGCCTGTCACCTAAAATTGCAAAACAAATGAAGACCTTGAGTCCCTTAGTCGGTTTCTACGACACCCACGGGAAAGAAATGGGGTGATGTTATTCTAAGCCGGCATCCACAGCAACGCTAATTCACGCTAAATGAGTAACGCTAATTTATAATATTGTCCTATCTTCCTCAGACGCAAAACAATGTGCGGCACTCTCGACTACCTCCCTCCGGAAATGATCAAGCGCGAAGTTTACGACGTCTCCGTCGATCACTGGTGTTGCGGCGTTCTCTTATACGAGTTCCTTGTGGGGAAACCACCTTTTGAAAGCGAAGGGCAAGACAAGACTTATGAAAGAATCCTAACGTTGGACATGACTTACCCAGAGTACGTGCCTGCCGGAGCGAAGGATCTTATTTCTAAGGTGAGTTGGAATATTAGTTTGTTTCGTTGCCGATAGATGTCGCTGTTAGTATTTACAACGCGCTATAATTCATACTATTGTTTCAGCTTCTAAAACATTCGAGCAAAGAGAGGCTTTCGCTGGACGCCGTCAAGAAGCACTACTGGGTACAACAGTTCTACCCCAAAAATAATGCTAGTTGAATCATTATTTATTCGATTTTGTATATACTTGATGGCTAGTTAGGATAGATTAGTAATGATGACAATAAGTCTCTTCAGTATGCTAATTTTTAGTTTTAGCGTATGAATTGTTCTATTCTACTTTTTTGTTAAAATGGCACTAGTATTTTAACTACAAAATAAAATTTTGTTTTGAGTATGAATGCACGTGGAAATTTGTCGTGTAGTAAGTATAAATTGTATGATTGATTGTGTGTCTAAATAATGATTGAAATATATTTTATGACTAAAATTTAATTCATTTATTTTTCTTTACATGTAAAATTGTTAACCCCTGAACTGCCTAAATACCAAAGAACCAAGACTTGGCTGCAAAGAATATTTCGTTCTACCACTTCCGCTTGAGATTGACAAAATGACAGTGGCTAAAATGCTTATATTTTTACACAACATGGAGGCTTGTTTCACGATAAACTCCGCAATATAACAGTAGCCGCCCGCGGTCAGCCATCTTGGAATCTCAAGTGGTCCGCAGTTGAAGAGTTAAATAACCAAACCATTTTTTCCCAAAGGCAAGTAAACATTACAAGTAAACAAAACAAAAAATGTGGAAAAAGTTATTTATTTCCATAAACAGTTGTTAGGCATTACAGAACTTAAACGACTATAGTAACATGTCGTGTAGCTTTACTGCACTGCAGAATGCAGAAAGCATTACAGTTGAGCCAATATAGAAAACCAGATTTAACACCTGTCAATTAGAGCCTTTAGCTCAGCTAGGGCAGGGAGAATGATGGAAGCGGAAATTAGTTCTCCACGACCTGAATGGGGGAGACGGGAGAGGGGTTCTCCGCGACCTGAATGGGGGAAACTGGAGAGGGGTTCTCCGCGACCTGAATGGGGGAAACGGGAGCGGGGTTCTCCACGACCTGAATGGGGGAAACGGGGGCGTTCTCCACGACCTGAATGGGGGAAACGGGGGCGGGGTTCTCCACGACCTGAATGGGGGAGACGGCAGCGGGATTCTCAACCACTTGGATGGGAGAGACGACATCGGGAGTTTCAACCACCTGGACGGGGGTGGCCGGAGCCTCAATGCTAGCTGGGGCACCTTCGATGACTTGCACGGGCGTCACGATTTCGGGAACCTCAGCAACGCCGGCGGGGCTGACCTGCTCGACTTGTCCGGAGACGGTGTTAATGTTCAGGATGACCTGGACGAGAGGAGATGAAGGTTCAGCGGCCTGGACTGGGGCAGGGACAGGGGCGGGCACGGGGACGAACTCCTCAACAAGAGCTGGTCCTACAGCAATAGGCTTGTTTTCAATAGGCTTGACCTCAGCGGCGCCACCGGGGACGGGCAGGGCTGATGGAGGGGGGATCTCAGCTGGGCCGCCGGGTCCTGGGGCCACGATGGCAGGGCCGCCGTTGCCGGGAACCACGTATGCGTGGGCTACTGCCACCAGGGCGAAGGTAATGAGCAGGGATTTCATGGCTGATGCTCTGAAAACGAAAGGAAACAAATGAACTCTCTCTGTCTTTTCGTGTGGGACACCGAATCATCCACCGACCCAACGAACAAATGAACTGAAATATATAAATGGCGGTATAAAAATAACTTATGATGCTAGAGCCTAGAGGGAAAAGAGCAGTTAATTTGATTTGATAGAGCGAATTGTTTCTCTAATATTAGAAACCATATTTATAAATCATACTCAAGTCTGAGATCGATCTCAAGAGCGGTTTGACAAATGTCAGTCAATACTAACAGCATCAGTCGCACTCAAGATCAATCTCAGGCTTATAAATACGGGCCTAAGATTATTTTCGCACGATTTTCCTTTGTTCTCAAGGTGCTCAAACTTTCCCAAGTTAGGTTGCTAAAACTTTGCAGCTAGTTAGTTACACTACACTAATTTTTAAAGGAAAATATCATCAAAATATGTTATTTTGTCATTGACTCTTACCTGTGTTTGTTATGTTCTTCAACAAACTATGCTATCCACTATCGAAACTTGCGAATTTATACAAAACGATAATCTCTTCCTAGTTACTCACTAACACCTGTCTGCGAGATAACATTTTCGATATTTGTTTAATTAATGACCGAGGGGAATTATTAACTGAGCGACTAAAATAGTGTATGGGTGACTATATTGACGACACCGTGTAGTGACAACACATTGTATTAAATCTATCGCGACAATACGCGATAATATCCCTACGTTTCAACACAGATTGATATGTTTAATATTGTGGTCGTGGGTTGTTTGGCGTCACAGCGAGATGTTGATTAATATAAGTATTGATATAGATCGATATAGATGGAAGTACTTTAGTAAACCCAGCGGCGCAAAATTTTGTTTGGGAAAAATTTTAAACGAACTTAATCTATTTCCTATTAGTGAGCGTAAGAAAATGTGAGTGGTCGAAACAATTTCAGATTGAATCGTGAGCATAAGAATAAAACGAGTAGGTGAAAGAAATTATAAGTGGGCTAAAGTTAGTAACACTAGGTGAGTGAAATGAAAAACCATAATATTTTGTAACCTTTATTTTTGATTCGCGCGTTTAAATACTGCCCAATTTCTAGTAGGTCGTTGATTTATAACTTTGAGATTACTGCATTAAGAATTTAATCTTTAATTCATTTGTTGTAGATACATGCTTTTTCATCCATCAATGATGTATTATTGATCGAAATTTGTGTAGATTGTTAATTGCAAACCAGTGAGGTTGCAAATATTGTAATGTATCTTCATATACCTACGCTGTGAGTGTTTCTTCCACTGAAATTGACTGAAATATTGTGATTTTGATTTATTTTCATATTAGTTGTCATTATCATTTATTTACGTCCATGTCTGTTCTTATATATATACCAGCCCAAATTCATTTGGGTCCCATCTAACGCCAAACGGGCACGCGGTCGTCCCAGAAAAAGATGGAAAGACGATCTGCACATCCACGCCCAGAACTGGATGGATAGGGCTCAGGATAGGGAAAAGTGGAAGAAGGAGAGGGAGGCCTTTGCTCTGAAGTGGATTGTGTCTGGTTAATAATAATGATAATAAATCATTGTTAACATAACCCACCTATAGGAAAAACATGCAATTCTCCTACAGCCGTTTTCATATTAGGTTTTTTTTATAGAACAATAAATCAATAGCTATTATCTGAAATCTTTCCCGTGGGTGTCGTAGGTGACTAAGGGACTCGAGGGTTTCATGTGTATTACCACGCATTTCAACTTTAGGCGAGAGGTTGACAACCTGCCACTACAGTAATACACGAATCATCTGAAGGGGCCCACAAATACTTGTCAGACGTGGCAATAACGACCGTAATTTTACGATCGTTAACGCTCTGCCTACCCCGCCAGGGATAAAGGCGTGATTTGTGTGTGTGTGTGTGAAATTTTTTTCATGTTTTCCAAAAAAGGTAGGTAACCTTCCTAAATTGTTTTGGGATTCAAAAAGTTGTTTTTATTTTTTTATTTTTAAGGTTGTTTTGTTTCTAAACACAAACAGAAACGTTGGCTATCAGTTTTATCTATTTGCGAGTTATTATATTAGTTAAAACCGAAATATTTATTACTCTGTTGAGATTAATTTCGACCAATTAAATAGCTAACTGATAAACGGTTGTAATGAAAATGAAAATGAAAAAAAAATGAAAAAATATTTATTGAGTAACATAATTCCTTATATCTATTGTTGTGCCGAGTCCAACCCAGTAAGTATACCAGGATACCTGTAGCGGGAGGACTCGCTCTTTCCCGTAGGACTAACCTAGATGTTACTAAATAACACAATAAAAACTTAATACAATAAAGGGAAAATAAGAAAGTAAGTGTGTGTATGTGCATGCGCGCGCGTGTGTTTGTGTGTGTGTGTGTGTGTGTGTGAATGTGTGTGTGTGTGTGTGTGTGTGTGTGCGTGTGTGTGTGTGTGTGAGTGTGAGTGTGTGTGTGAGTGTCCAATAGATAAACAATAACTCAAAGAGTTCTAATTAGTTTTTCTGTTTCATCGTACGAAATAGTTTTTAACCAATTATTCACTTCATTTTTACATTCGCGGAGCTTTTTAGGGTAGATGTTTTATATTCGATTTATATAATTGTAAAGGTGAGCAGACATGTGTTGAAATTGTCATTGGGCGGAAGTTGTTTTAGCAGGATGTTTTTTAACTACTCTGTCCTGCCTCCTTCTTTCAGCTGTTTTAAGATCGTAAGGAAGGGTTTTATGTAATTTCAGAGTAGTCGATAACACGTATAGCTTTCTTACCGAGAGCAAATCACAATAAACATACAAACTCTCAGTCGGAAACAGAAAGGGTTTAAAGTACATGAGCTTTAGTAGACATCTTTGACCTCTCTCTATCTCAATGAACTTAGACTTATTTGCACCTCCCCATACCGGTATGCAGTAATTAATAACTGACTGGGCAATAGCAGTGTAAATCTGGGTTAGAAGTTGTTTGGAAGCAACATGTCTTAATTTTTTGAAAATCCAGTTTAATTTACGTGTTCTATCGGTAATGTGCTCAATTTGCTGGTGCCAAGATAGTCTTTGGTCTATGTGTACTCCCAAATATTTGACAAAATTTACTTTATCTAAAGGTATACAGCTACATATTCCAATTGTACCCGTTGGTTGTAAATAATGTATTGTTATTTTTCTTACACTTTGTATTATTACGTAGAGCAACTACCTATTTTTTATCGCTGAAAATATTAGATTAGTCAGTTCAGTGGTACCTATGTACCTGAGGTAATACCATAGTACTTTGCTCCAGTTAGTAGGTAAATAACCATGAGAATCGCAAATTAAAATATTAAATTAAATTTGCTTGTCAAATTAACCGTGCCGTGTGATGCTGGCTTAGAATAGCATCACCCCATTTCTTTCCCGTGGGTGTCGTAAGAGGCGACTGAGAGACTTGAGGGTTTTAAGTGTATTGCAATTTTAGGCGACAGGCTGCAACCTGTCACTATAGTGATACACGACTTATCTGCAACGACCCTCAAATATTGTCAGACGTGGCGATAACGACCGTAATTTTGCGATCGTTATCGCTCTGCCTACCCCGCAAGAGATAAAGGCGTGATATATGTAAATTAACCTATCCTAAGAACTAGTTTTTCGTTGAGTGACCTGAAATTCGTACCTACTTTTCTTTCTTTTGCAAGGACTGAGGATATCTTCAATTTTTTAGGGTATAGCTTCTGTCTACAGGGACAATCTTCTGAACTAGGGGACGTTCTTGACATTTTTGCAGATTGTGAGATTATCTGTCCAGTTCAGTGATTATTAGATCTAAAAATCGCGTAATCGCGTAAACCTAATCCATAGAGAGTTTATTGAGGTTAGTAAAAAATCGCGTTTCATTCGCAGCCAGCGCCACCAACTAGGAACTAAACGAACAGATTAAAAAGTTTTTTGAACAATGACTTTCAATAGAGAGCCTCCTGTCACCCTCTACGGTTTTTGATCAAGGTCTACGCATAGGTCCACGCCGGCGTCGTAGACAACTGCTACGAACTTTATTTTTTAATGTCAATGAAATCATTTCTCCGTGTGGTGCCGGTTTAGAATAGCATCACCCAACAGAATAACCCTCAGAACAGGATTTTTTCTGAAAACTACACGCGGCCAACGGCTCGTAATAGCTATAAGGCTTATAGCCAGTAATTTCGTTTCCAAATGAACTATTGTAACTACTTTTACTTTGTTTTAAAACAGTTTTACCAGGCAATTAACATGAGAATATTTTACAGTTTGCAGGAAATGAAAAAGCACTCGTTTCAACTCGTTTCTTTCATTGTAAACCCGCACCTTACAATGTATCGGGTCAATTCCATTACTTCTACAGACCAAACTTAAATGGTGTAAGTTTACTTCCATCGTAAATAGTGTGCTTAAGATAACAAGGTTTGTGTAGCTGGGTAATGCTTTTTGCCCAAAGAATTATTTAATGATGTTTTTTTGGACTGACATCAACACTATTACGAACTAGGTGGCGCTGGATAAAAAAAGCTGTATATGGGAAATCACTACTGAATTTGTACATCATTCGCACTGGCGCCACATTCTAAGAACTAAACTTTCAGTTGCTTTCAGTGTTTGTCTGGACAACGCTAACTCCCGCGATGGATTGTGATGCGGTTTTCTTTAATTAGATAGAATGATTCAAGCGCCCTGCAGTTACACCCGCTATTAAACATTATACCGGGGAAGTAAGATCATGTTCCGGCATGTCTATCACATATTAACATCTTCCTCTTAAATCACTCTGACAATTCAAACAAAAGACCACATCAAAATTCGTAGCGCAGCGGACAGACAGACAAAGAAAAGCTAAAACCCACTTATTTAAACTGTTTGTAGTGATTATATTGATAGAGGTACCTAGTTAGACATGTGTACTCGATAATTCTTATTATTATCTATCAATCAATAAACAATTTGGTCATCTACCTTTCATTCGTAAATCGTCAATTTCCTCTTAACCATAAATTTTACTAGATTATTTTTATCACTAATTTATCACTAAAACGTTACAGAACTGATTATTAATCCTAGTTAAGAGATAACGCGTTTACGCTATTGTTTTAGATAGTCTACATGACATGTCTAAATTCCAATCATTATTTAGTAAAAACAAGTGGCAATGGGCAGGCCACATTTCTTGAAGGACTGATAACCGGTGAAGCAGGAGAGTTCTCGAATGGAGACCGCGTACCCGGCGTACAGGGTGTTGTGAAGTTATGAAAAATTTAGTGGAATAAGGTGATTTTACAAGTTTTTCGGTTCACTACATTATTGATAGGTTTTTGGGTTGTCGTTGAAGAGATTGAGGTGAAGTAAAGATTTAATTTGCAATTTATTTACAGTATTCACTGTATTTACATTATTTACACTAACTTAATAACACACTCGAGAGCAATGAATCAAGATCACTTGAATAATACAAAAAATCTCGGAAACTTTGAGCTAATAATTGCTTGAGCCTGCTACTAAATACCAATACTTATTTTACGAGATTTCATTTTATTTAGGATTATTTATGTGACCCCCAGTCACAGTTTGATTAGTTAATCAAATTCGAATATGATAGTTGAAAAAATCCTTTTCATATCAAATGCGATTCTCGGATCATTTCATCGATCAGACAAAAAGGGCCTTAGATAAAACAAAAACTATTATCCCAAAATTGTATGATAACATCGCAAAACTAATTCTCCCTGGCGTCTCCGCCATTTCCGCACACAAACTTGGCCCGCCCGGTTCACAGCTGGCGTATATTGCTCTTGGGCAACTTGTGGCCCATCTTGAACCTATGACGTCTTCTTTATGGCCTGCCTGATGTCTTTTTCTTTACTTTGTTGAGTTATTATTGCTTGTTTCGGAATTGAACGACGCTCATAGCTCGAGGAACTAACCGCTTTTTGTATTAAGTTGCCTAAAATGGGGGGCCTGTAAAGTAGGCACATACATACATAAATCATGCCTCTATCCCTGGCGGGGTAGGCAGAGCGAACGACAGTAAAATTACGGCTGTCATCGCGTTTGAGGGTCGTTTTAGACAAATCGTGCATCACTATAGAGTCAAGTTGTCAGCCTGTCGCCTAAAATTGCAATACGCATGAAACCCTCGAGCCTCTTAGTCGGCTACTACGACACCCACGGGTAGGAAATGGGGCGATGCTATTCTAAGCCGGCATCACACGTCGGCATCGGTAAGGTAAGGTAAAACAAAAAATAGCTGGACAGGTGCAAGTTTGATTTGCCCACCGGGAGGCCCATAACAATTAGTGATTAAACGAACTTACCTTAAGTGACGTTCTATCCTAATTATACGAAGGCTTCGTCCTCAAGATAAGCATAATAGACACATGTAGTAACGCATAGTACACGCCATTCCACACTATTTTGAGAGTAATATTTTTATTATTTTTTTTAAATTTTAGCACGACTGCGTTGAAAGGAGTGCATTTTTTATTTGTTTTTTAATATTTTTTGCTGCGGGTATCTCTAGAAACGATAGGGCTCTGCTCGCCGCTTAATTCATTTAGTTTAGAGTAGCTCAGGCTGTTTTACACCTTCATATTTTACTATTGATAGGGAAACCCAAGTGGGTGGGTGGGTTGCTTATCTCTTCGGACGAAGCCTTCGTATAATTAGGATAGAACGTCACTTAAGGTAAGTTCGTTTAATCACTAATTATACTTCAGGCTTCGTCCTCAAGATAAGCATAATAGACACATGTAGATCTTTAGAGTTTGTATCGTAAAATATGAATTACTATTAGTTAAAATTAAATGAGATTTAATCAATATAATTATTTAATTAAAAATTACAAAAAGCACCTCAAAAGGTAAATTCTAGACAGAGTTATCTAATATAATTAATTACACACAAATTTTTATACATTGTTCATTAAATATAAACCAAAATTATCATTTGTAACATTAATTGGCCTGTTATAAAACTTGGCAAAAGTATTGGAACTAGCGGTCCAACCCGCAGTTCGCCTAATCAAATCAATATTGACGCCTAGCCTGTGCGCTGCAGAAGTGGCAGCGTGTCGGGTGCTATGTGCAGTGAACATAGAAGCATCAATTCCACTTATTTTTAAAATATCTTTAATCCAACGGGATAGTGTTTGGGTGCTTACGGTTTTATGGGGTTTTTTGAAGCTTATAAATAAATTATCAGCATTACTGCGAATATTTTCCGTCTTATCTATATAGGCCATCAAGGCCTTTGCAGGGCAAATTTCGGGTCTTTCTACGAAGAAAGGGAGAACTAGCAATGGCTGGCACGTACCAGCTTTAGATGTTTTTATTAAATCTGGTATTTTAATTTTTATTTCAGACTGAAATATCTCGATGTTACATACTTTGATTTTTGATAAAGTCTGCACTCTATGTGCTGTAACCAAAGCTAAAAGAATGATTAATTTTTTAGTTAATTTATCAAGTGACAGACCTTCATTTGGGAACCAGCTACCTACATAGTTAAGTACTAAACTAGTATCCCAAGTTTGATTATATTTTGGCAAAGGCGGACGCGACCGGAAAATACCTTTAAAAAATCTTTTAATATTTTCATTTTCAGATATTTTTTCTGTCATTATTAAAGCTAAAGCTGAACGGTAACAATTTAACGTCCCGTATTGGGCACCCTCTTCAAAAGCCTTTGTAAAAAATGACATCAGGTGTGGAATTGATGCCTCATACAAGTTTAATTTATTCTCATTACAATAAATAAACCACTTTTTATAACACCCTTCGTATTGTTTATATGAGTTTTCTGAAAGTGAATTTAATACTATGTCCATAGATGTAACAGGAACACCTCTTCTTATCATGGCTTCCCTGACAATACTCCTACCACCAGGGAAATCTTGTGTTTGATGTGACTGGAAGGAATTAAATTATTATATAAGATTAGGTGTTCATTAGCTTTGAATGTTATCATCTCTGATACTAAAAGACTTTTAAATAAGGGAAACCATGGTTGAGTTGGCCAGTGTGGGACTACCATTATGCCCTTGGCCTTATCAGTAACAATTTTTCTTAATGTTTTAAGTATCATACTAAATGGCGGAAACACACAGAAATAAAATTTAGACCACGCAATAGTGAACGCATTTACAGCATAAGCGTCAGGATCTCTATGCCATGAGACATATGTCGGACATTTAGTATTGATTCTACTAGCAAACAAGTCTATATTTGGTGAACCGAATTTATCTACGATTTTGTGAAAAGCATAATCAGCTAATTGCCATTCAATATCAGGATGTATACGCCTGGATTCTTGGTCTGCAATGACGTTATCTGAAGAACAAATATAGGAAGCATAGACGAATATTTTCTTATGTTCACACCATTGCCATATTTGTCTTGTGACTTCTGTTAAATGTGGGAACTGAATACCACCCATACGATTAATGTAGGAGATGGCGGTGGTATTGTCTATGCGTAGGAGTATTTGTGAATTATATTAAGTTCTTGGCAAATATTTTGAGACCGATAAAAGCAGCCATAATTTCCAAAAAATTAATATGTTGCTTTTGTTCTTCTTCCGACCATAAACCGCTGGCTTTATCTACTCCACACGCTACCCCCCACCCCCTAGTTGAAGCATCTGAAAAAATTTCCAGGTGATACTTATCAATTTTAATACTGCAAACGGGGTTTTTAATTGCATTTTTCCACCATTCAAAATCGCAAGCTAATGTTTCAGGAATAGTCATAATTTTATCGTAATTATTATCATCTATTAAATTTAGGTACTTGTATCTCTCGAAAAGTTTCGTGTAAAGCCAGCTGTATTCTACAGCCGGACAAGCAGACACTAAAAGACCGACAAAACTGGCAAATTCTCTAATCTTACAACGCTTCAAATTTGACATTCTTTGTATTTCACAATAAATCCTCTCAATTTTCTCTTTTGGCAAAGTGACCTGGAATTTTTTTGAGTCTAAAACGTACCCTAAAAACCTGCAGATTTGTGAAGGAATTAAATTACTTTTATCTCTATTAATGATAAACCCAAGTGACGTAAGAAGTTTTTCAGTCTGTTGCAGGTTTTCAAGACACGTATGATAACTAGATCCAAAAAGGCACATATTATCTAAATAGATAGTAGATAAATATCCACACATTCTTAGTAATTTCACGACCGGTTTCATTACTTTTGTAAACACATAAGGGGCTGTATTTAGGCCGAAGGGCAAAACGTTAAATTCATAAACAGAGTCATCGAACTGAAACCTCAGATATTTACGGAAGTCTTTATGAATTTTTATTAAAAAGTATGCATCCTTCAAGTTGTAACGTTCTAAGCCTGGAGGCCCAGTCCAAATCCTACCTATCTATATTCTACGTATGTCTATCTGTACCTATCCAATACATGTAACTCAAGAGGTTAAATTGGTCATTGATCATCTTAGTGGTAGAACCCATTGTTATTTTGAGCAACCCAGAACGAGAAAACAGTCTACAGTCCCTAAGATCATCCCTCAAACCGCATTCGCTTTAAATATTATTCCCGAGAAATAAATAGGCAATATTCCGCATATTCACCTAGCTAAATATTATACTATACATAAATCAGATAAAGCTACAAAGCAACAATTTTATTTTACGCCATCTATCGGAAATTGGGCTAACTAACACCATAATTCTAGTCCACAGATTATGATCCTGCAATATTTAATAGATATAAAATTCGATACTCTCAAGATTCATTCATTGTAGCAATCATAAATATATTAAGCTATGTATTATTTCAAAATTGCTTAGATAATCGTTTCATAAGTCTATAATCCTTGATACAAAAATATTTACGACGTTTTCACACAAAATACTCAACACAAAAGAAATTCGCGCGTAATTACAGTATAGTGTAAAATGGCCCTAAACAGGTTTGTCTATAGATTAGCTATGTCTATACTCTGTGGTTAGGACACTAGCTATGACTGCTGCGTAGAACTAAGCCCGTTTGTTGTGTTTAAATAAACTAGATATCCTGTGACAGATTATGGAGCTGTTTTACTAAATTAACAGGTAAATAAATCTATTTCTTGTTCATGGTCATGATGAAACACAAGTTCGTTACTAACATTTCTATCTAAAACTACTTTTACTCCGGAAATAATACGTAAATATGTTATTGAAAAAACTTCCTATTTTCTCTGATCAACTGTCTCACAAAAGATACTACAATTTGTCATAATTAATAATTAGATAACTAATCTCAATATTTCGTTACAGTACGGATGGATTTCTTGAATCAGAATGACAACAAAAGCGTACTACTGAAAAACAATGAAAAGGAAACGACCTTGAAACTAGAATTTATTCCTACTCTCAGCGACTCAACAAAGGACTAGAAGGAAAGTCTTAGTTTTCCTGTCTATCTACCACTAAAATCTCAGAGATCCTACAAATGTTATGGAAGGTAAAGATAATAGAATTTCACAAATGAGCCGCTAGACATTTATCTAATAATCCTAGTAGCCTATGTAAAGTAACTATTTCTATTTCTGACAACATGACTTATTATCTACTGCAGTTTAAGATAACTAGAAAATTATTAGTTCTTGTCAAACTTATTACAGTGATATGAATTTATTCGACAGTACTTGATAGCAGACAGCGCTATAAGAAATAATCTATTTCCTAACTATATTCTAGTGAGTTTCTTTTAGTTTATTTTATTTTGTTTCATCTATTACAGGTGGTATAATGGAACTCTCCAACTCCCAAACATTACAAAATTAATCAAGCTTAAGAGAATTTGGATGCCTTGAGTATTTCCTTCAAATTAGATTTCTGGCTAGAACGGTAAGCAAATTTTAATAATATTGAATCATGATCACTCATATCATAATAATTTAACTGAGCACTTGAGCATATTATGAAGCTATCTAGTTTACATAAGAATCAGAACACATTTTGGTATCTAGAAAATTGACTTCTAGTTTCACGTTCACATCCTATATACTAGTATGGAGAACACTCTAAATTCCATTATGTATTTCTACTTTCAGGTTACCTAAGAAGACTGAAAGACCTGACCCACATCCTCAAGATTCAAACTAAAAATCTTAGTCATAATATTATATGAGTAATTGATCTTATCTTTGACAACTTAAGATGTGAAAATTGTTTTTACTTATTTACCTAGTACTTGTGTAATTGCGTTTTTAGATTGTGAATTATAAATAACCCACTGCCTATCTTTTATTGGAAATGGAACCACCTGAAATGGTCCTGGTCTAAGAAGTTGCCTTTTTTTATATTATTGAAAGATTTTAATACCTAGCAAATCTAGACCTAACTTTGAGCTAATGTATAGAACTGATAGAAATATATTTTCAGAATTTTGTTGCTATGTACCAGTGTTGGGCAAATTGTAATTAACTACTAATTACAAAATTACAATTATTGTATGTAATTAAAATTACGAATTACTGATTATAAATCTTGAAAGTAATTTAGATTAACAATTATTTTGATGTAATTGTAATTAAAATTACTAAATTACTCAATTACATATGAACAAGGGCCATATAAATAATCGAACCCACGACCCTCGGCGTAGCAGGCAGGGCTTCTATCCAGTCCACTACGCCATCAGGCCAGTCCTCTGAATATTGATAGGGTGCATTCAGACCATGAACTGAACAAATTTCCCCTAGTACCTACTTAATATATTTCATTTTGTATGGGAGATTGAATATTTTCTGTTGTTGCCTGACATAATAATATGTTCCTAGGGAAAAGTTGTCCCCTATGAATATGTGGAAGGCTGTTCCATGCATTCCGTATTACTATAGCAAAGATCCATTCTATCATAGTACAAAATGTAATTGAGTAATTGAATTACGTATTATAATTACATAATTACATAATTGGAAAAATAATCGCGATTACTGGTAATTTCAATTACATGTAATTTGGATTGAATGAAATTGAATTAAAAGTAGTTAAATTATTAATCAAATTACAAAAGTAATTGATTGTGCCCAACACTGCTATGTACACCTATTTAGGAGGATTACGAATTAGTATTATCTTATTGACTTGAAGTCCTATTAGCCTACAGATAATAGCAATTAGACTTCCAGGATGTGACAAGTTCCCAAATATAATTCTAGTTTCTAGACTTGTTTCAGGTCTTTAGTCATGTAATTTGTAAACTAGTACTAATCATGATATCTTTTTGGAAGCTGATAAATAGGGGCCCCGCCCCGCCCCCTGGGATTAGTGTATTTTTTTTATATCCCAGTATATCTGTGTTTCAGACATTATAATTTCAGAGGATAGTTGATTTATATGTTCCTCTATTCTGAAATCTCCTATTACAGATACATATTTCGTAGACTTCGTCACCTGACTTGGACGTCTTCCGGCTTCCCTAATTCTCCAGTCTTGCCAGAATTTACATTATTACAAAATAAAGAATGCCTTAGTAAATCTACTTTACAATTTCTTTTGCAAATTTCAAGAGAGGGCTGATAAGAATAAATAAATATATACATTACAAAAAGAGCGAAGTCTGGGCTGTCCAATTCCCAGAAGAGTACTAGCTTTTCTAAGGCATTATGCAAAAACTATAGAAGTTACTTATGGCCAAATGTCTGGAGAATTTGATTCTTTTTAATGAAGCTAATTTACTGAATCTACTTGGAACTTCAAAGATTAATGTCATACAGTCGTCCGTCAAAAAGTCTCTCCAATTCCCAAAGAATTAAAATTCGTTCAGTCTGTTGTGTTATAAATATTTTATACTAACTTGTCAAACCCTGAGAAAGCATTCCAATTTTATCTTTTTGGTACTTTGAACAACAAACTAGTAACTCAATAATTTTTTTCAAGTTACCAAGGATATTTTTATTCTATCCCAAGCTTGTGTCAAATATTGCAAACTCTCTTAGGTAAACAACTTCGATGTTGAAAGTTTAGTAATATTTTACTTTCTTTGAACAAATCTTAATACTTATGGTTTTATATTCATTTACTATAATTTCTTTTATAGTGGATGAAGAGAATCTTTTTAAAGTACATAGGTATATGCACGCGAGCGAATTTTGCTAGCAATTTGCTTAGAGATTCTCACAGAAAATTACTAAACTTTTAAGTAAGTAGATAGGTACTAGACAGACACGTCGTATTGGTACTTTTCCCATGAAATGAATCCAGAAAATTATTAAACTTTTAAGTAAGTAGATAGGTACTAGACAGACACGTCGTATTGGTACTTTTCCCATGAAATGAATCTGACTGAAACTGAAAGTCTGAACTTTCAGAAAATATAGAAACTGAAATTATTTAGTTTAACTCCGCAAAGAAGTAAGGAATAATATGTTTGATGCGCAAGATTATTTTTTGCTACATCAACAATAAATTCGCCTATAATGTACCAAATTTTCTATTTATTTGTATATTATACCGAATTCAATAATTCAATCTATCTGCAAACAACGAGTCTTTTATTTTTGAGCAAAGAGTAAGTATTTTAAGTTTTGAATTGGAAATCCCTAGTTCTAGGTATTTTCTAGGTTTCCTACTTCTCCAAAATCATCCCTGACACTCCACAAATGATAGAGGTTCCCTGCCTACATAGAATAAGCCTATCAGCAACTGGACCCTATTTTGAAACTATCATGTCTATCCTAAATCCTAATCTAATGTGAAGAAAGCAAAACTGTGGCCTGTGCCAACATTTAAAAATTTAAACGCGTGATGTGTTGTGAATTAGGCTTCCGTTCTGAGTTCAAACCTTCAGCCTCTAATCTTGCTAGGTGTACACGGTTGCAAGCCGTGATTTGTGGACCTAAACATAATGCATCCCTACAAACTCGCCCAACTCATGTGTGGTCCGGAGACCGATATTGAAGGGGTAAGCCGAGCGAGCTTAAGTGAGTTGTGTGATGGAGACCATTACGAATTGACGAACTGATCAAAAATAGGTGAGCGACCAACGAGCGTGGCTGGCCTCTCCCTGATACAAAGGAGGATACATCAGATCGACCTCTACCAGCCTTCTTCGATCAGTCAATTCAAGCGTAATGTGAGGAATTGGCTGTCCCGTAAACGACAGCCCTCAGCCCCTCCTCAAGAACTGAGACCTAACAGGGAAAATCAGAATGTATTCCTAGAAAACTCTGATGTCATAGATACCAGAAAATTCCAGTACAATACACTTGATCCACTTGCTTGATATATTACACTGGATACAAAACCGAAAGATTCATGAGTTTCTCCCAGCATAATCCCGCCAAAACGCGAGTTACGAAAATGCCGAGGAAACCCCAGAACTATCTTTCTAACTGATAATAAAAATGAAATTGCTTCACAAAAAGAAATCACTCCGAAGATCAAAGAGACGTGTATACTAAACTGCGCGCGATGAAGAACTGAACCCAACTGATCCCCTATCCAGGATTTGTATGGCTTATATAAGCTTTTCCTGACAATACCAATTTTACACCTTAACACAAAAGCAGTCAAGGTCTAAATTCAATCACACCTAGTACATTTGCCTAAAGATAACAATAAAATCCACTACTGAACAATTTTAAACCTAAACTCGGAAATACTTTGACGTGATAATATCCTGTAGTTCATTACGCCATAAAGGACATATTCCCTTGTACAATTTTCAGAGAGAAAGTTCCAAACGTGTCTGCACGCTGTGTAGCCTTCGCCAGCCAAATAGATAACTTTCTTATTGGTTATGCGCCCCTGGTACTTGAAATGCTCTTAAAGCAATTTATTGTGCCTATCTACCTACCCCGCAAGGGACACAGGCGTGATTCATGTATTTATTGTGCCTATCTACCTACCCCGCAAGGGACACAGGCGTGATTCATGTAAGTATCTAAACTACAACCATATTTTCACAGTCGTCACTACTCTGCCCACCCCGCAAGGAACAAAGGCGTGACATGTGTATAAATAGAATTCACTACTACTGAACAGGACCTCATTTCATATCCCTTAGCCCAAAATTACTTTGACAGGATAATATCCCGTAGTTCATTATGCCATAACGCTCATATTCCCATGTACTATTTCTAGAGAGAAGGTTCCTCAGTATCAGCTCGGCGAGTTGAGAGAGAGAGAGATCGCTATCTCTTTCTAATCCCGTACGCCAGCTAGTAGATTTTACTTCCCTGATGCTTTTGCACTCCTAGTACTTCAAATAGTAGAAATTTGAGGACTGTTACTTAAACTACATTACCAGGAGCACAGAAACGTGAAGGACATAAGTATGACCTTTAAGCAAACGCGTGACTTATTAGTACAAAAGAATACTTCAAGATGTCACTATTTTTAGTAAGAAAAATGTAAAGTTTTATCCGTGAATCACTACATAGAAAGCTGATAGTGATACAACGAAAAAGCTACAGATGTCGTTGAAAGCAAAATTTCTAAATTGTGTTCCAATTCATACTTAAGTAATTTCCCATTATTTTTCGTTAGGTATTGAATATAATAATCTTATTAGGATAAATACTTTCCTACATATTTGTGAATGAAATGGTAGCCCGAATCAGTGGCGTACCATTACATCCAGCCCCCTACAACAAAATTATATAAAATAATGATTGTTGTACCCCAAAAATTAAATTTATTCACAAATATGTCACAACACCCACCTAGATATTGCAAATTCTATCAAAGAATGTTAATTATGTGTGGTGTGTTTCTATACCAGATGTTCAGCATCCATAACCTTTGCTTGCCATACAAAATCATCAACAACTTTAAGAAAATGTACAAAATTATATTCAACGAGTTACATCCCTGTCTCACGCAAGGAAGAGAGTTGTGAATTCTCTCAGTCCTAACGACACAGCATCCGATTGCATCAGGTGGGCAAATCTCTCGTTTTCTTTTTCGATGATTTGAGGACCGATACAACATACTGCCCTACGAGAAACAACAATACCCTGGTGCCGAATGTCAAATTGTGCATAATTCAAAATTGTCTATTTGAATATCAGAGCTAATTCATTTAACTAACCACCTGGCATAATGAGTGTCACCTATTAATTAATAGATGTTTGTGTGGGGAAGTTTGCGATAGCGCTGGGCGCTGCGTGTATAGTGCAGATTCCATATGAAACATCTGTTAAACACAGAAATGACAGCTGTCGTACTCCTAACTTCTAATTTTCATATGAACTCCTCTTGTATAGCGTAGTGTTTCTTTGAAGAAAGCGCAACATCTGCGTTCACTTATAGATGACTGTTGAAAATCTGAATGAGCCTTTCAAACCATACCTTTATAAAGTGAATATAAAACGATAAAAATAATACAATAAATATATAAAGTCGATGTAAAGTCTTTCTGGTTACTTTCATAAGATTCATCCTTCCTCAATCTCTGATTCTTTCTCTCAACAGAATCTCAAGGCCTTACTATTCGTGAAAGCTTTAGAAGTCTGCTATATACTTATTTATTATCACTATTTAATTTGTGATACTTTTTCGACGCAAACCCCTTTCCCTTATCATATTTCACTTTTGATTCAGAAACTCTACATTAAAGACAAAGTTTGCTGAAACAAAACCAGAACTTAAAAATATAATGGACAAACACAATTTTTTTATTGTAGCGAGTGGTGAAAAGTCCCAGAAAAAGGTCCGAGGAAAACTCCTGTAAAGCTCCGAGTGTCTCGTCACCTTAAAACAGAGTAGTCCCAACACCGAGTCGGGTAACTCTTAGCACTCCCGCCCAATTTTCTTAAACTAAACATGCAACATAAATCTCTAAATTTGAAGAAAACACAAGACTGATGTTTCTCTTATATCCTGTATAATCTTCAAACTTAAAGTTGGGATGTCTAACTACTTTATTCTATCTTGCATGAAGGTACGCAAAATGCAATGCAAAATTGACGCCAAGTGCTTCTGAGTAATGAAATATTTATCTTAGGTACGCTTCGCTATCATGGCATAATATCATATTATGACACCCATATAGTTACTGAACTCCATATTTAGATTTTGATAACTAATGCAAATAATCTACGCAAAACCGCTTAGTACTAAAAGAAAACAAATATTTACGCTAATCTGCTCAAGTTCCCTCCAAACGTGATTGGTAGAGATCTCTTAATGGGATAAGTCCGCCTTTGTGCTTACACATTCTATTAGTTTATTTAAGTTTTTTTTTTTACTATTTCTTGTTAGGCACAATAAAGTTATTACATACATACATACAGACATACGTGATAACTCAAAAATAAACTTTCATTTAAAGTACGCATATAAGCATTAAATCTACGCCTTAGGAGCACTAACAAAAAGTCCATGGAAAAATCGCGTAGACACAGCCCTCCAGGTTTACATCTGAAACAATTGCATTATAATCTCGCCCCGTCCAACGCAACGTCTGCAACGAAGAAGCGAATACCTAAGTATTCCCGCATCAATCTGCCCAGCGCCCTCTATAGGAAAATAAAAGAATTTTATAATCACCATCACACATCAAAATTATTATGAACCCTAACCTTGCTTAAAGTAGAAAGACGTTTCTCTAAGAAGTTATTATTTTGAGTGATAAAACCCTTATCTGGCCCTAGTGGCCCTACTTTGAAAAGTAAAATACCTATACTACCTAATATACATTTTTCATACAAAAACTTGTTCCATTTGTTTCTGCTTTAAAACTGCAAGATGAATCCAGTACCTACGTCTACTCTTCGTACCAGTTTATATATATATAAATATTTTTTAATCACAAGGTTTCCATCAATATTTCAGATTTAATAAAAATGATTTTTATTTCTCCCAGTATAAGGTAACAACCCAGTAACGCCATCTATCACACTAAAAACTATCCATCAACCCAAAGACTAGAAACCTAGTGTAACGACATGTTGATGGATTTACAAAGAAAGTTATCAAATGAAACAAACCAACTAATTCATAACATGATCATTAGATGGCGTTCTTAATTTTTTTCTCAACTTAAAATGAGTGGAGAAAGTTGATAGGTACTTCCCATTATTTTTAAAGTCAAATTCAAAGAATCTGAATTTTACGAACTTATTTAGATTACGAAATTGACTTATTTGCCATTTCTAATGCGCATTTAAAATATTGGAATATTTTGTTGCAATAAGTTTGAGTCTACCTACCTACTTTATCACTCAGCTCAGTACTTTATACCTATTCAACATGGTTTAATATTTATTACTAATCATAATAATTGAAATCAAACCCAGTGTCTTGAATTATTATACTAGCTAGCACTTACGTTTCAGTTTAAAAACTCCTCAAAACAAAAATCTTCAGAAAGATATTCTCGTTCTTTCATTATAAATACCTCTTTGACGCCAAATCTACTAGTCCGACTAAATCTATCAAAACACAGTACAGCCCCCTTCCTAAAAAACTGTTTCTACGGGTTTAAAACAGACTTCCATGCGAGCGGATCCATGGACACGCACTGGTTATACAAATATTAGACAACCTAAATACCTAGGTTTATTGAAATCTGTACGAATTTGTATTGGGTTCAACATGAAATTCATACAGCCCCCAGGCCTTACATTTCTATTACCGTTTATCATATTTATCTACATACATAAAATAAAATTCAACTAAGTCTTTTATACTTCTACTTTTTCGAACATATCTACCATCCAAGACTCAAAGCCACAGTTTTTCATCTTCTTTTCGTGTAAACCAATAAGGTTTTTCAACCGCCTACTACTAATATCATGCCTGACCTGACTGATATGGCTGATTCTCATGGTTTAACGTGCCCTCCGAAACCCAGAACCATGTATTCAGTGTTAGTTCCTACTTGAGACTTTCAAACATATATCTACTTTGAATCTTTTCCCAAATGTCTTATTTAATTTACACCCTAGACACATACCTCAAAAAATTAGGATATATAAACTAGCTCAATATAGGTAACTAAGTTTTGAATATCTCGCTTTTCATGCTTAACATAAGTTTATGTTAGCGAAAAGAAACACTTCGATCAATAACTTTCCTTTTCTCAAATCCTTCATAATATAGAGTTACTTACTAAACAAAACTAGTTCCCAGAGCCTACTAGAATGAGAAAAATCGAAAAGTCACAGCTACTTACATACATACATAAAAACTAAACTTCCGTCTACATTATTTATTTAACTATTCAACTTTTCAATATATTTTTTTTTCAACATTTCCTGTCCAGACAACATATCTTGAGATCCTTGCCTGTCCAGAATGAAAGAAAGAACATAAAAAAAAACTAAATTCAATCATTGCTTGCTGTCAAGCAAACAGTGCCTCGCATTATATTCTCTTTGGTGCCTCGTTTTTCGAAACTACAGGCCACAATTCCACCAAAACCAATTGCAATTGATACTTATCAAAATAATAAAGTGCATCCCAAGTGCTATAAATTAATTCCAACAAGGTACGTATAAATTTTTTTCAAAACCTCCTAAGAAAATATTTTAAAGTACTAATGTTTACATCGCTGTTTTAACGAAATTTTCCTAATTATAATTTACCCCAGTGAATAAAATGATCTACTATGATGCCCTAAAACAATATTCTTCAAGTTTATTGCAATATTCTGTTTATTTGACTTAAAACTAGGTATTCTTAACTACATAGCTTAACTCCTATCTTAACCATTTTCCTCTTTTGTTTTTCCCCGATTTTAGCTACAACAACTCTTGTCTTTACAGATATCCACACAACTGTCCTGAAAGAAACCTGAAGTAATACTATTTTCATTCGGAAATCATGTTTTGACATGTATATTCATATGTTTCGCTTCAAGAAAGAAAGGCTGAAACTAAAGTTCTGAACAGTACTCTACCGGACCTACTGAACAGTTAAATTACTATCGAAGACTGCATTCCAACTGCATAGCTTAATCCATTGCTATACTTTATTCAGACAGATAAATGTGCTATCCTAATATTATTGTATTTTACCTGAACTCAAAATAAAGTATTCAAAATAGTCAAATATATGTCCTGTGCAATTTTTTACAATATGCTATCTAAATTATTACCTATGGACAAAGATCTATTTATATAAAATGAATTTTAGCTCGGTTTGATCATTCTGTTATGTGCCGCTACAACAAGTTAATACTATTTATTAAGTTACTTAGTCCTAAGTTACTAAAGTAAAGTCTAGATATAAACAAGATCTTTCAAAATGCTAGTTTAACCAGTAGAGAGTCCTCTAATACTTGTGGTGGATCTAAGAATTTAATTTTAATCCCCGCTGATTTGGTTTTACTTTTATTTTATTTTCCTATGCATTCAATTTATAAATTTTATATATAAACTACAGCCCCCTTTGTATAAGACTGTTGCCTATTTTAAATCCACTCATGTCATAAACCCAACAAAAATGCAAGAATTTAATTTTCAGCCCCCCGACTGAAACATTCCTAAGAAAAAGATAATGAAATACCTAAAACTAAAAGTAAGACTGTTCTCTCTATCCGATCACTTTCACAGCAACAAATTGTGATCACAGCCTGCTAAGTAAGGCTATGACCACCGAAGAATCCCTATAACTAATTCCTATGTATAAATAGAATATCTATGTATGTATGTATATATTGATACAACACATAAATTTAGCTCAGAAATGAGAAGGAAATCCGTAATAGCCCAGCTATCCTGGTCATGGCACCCACCAAATTGTAACGTTCTAAGCCTGGAGGCCCAGTCCAAATCCTACCTATCTATATTCTACGTATGTCTATCTATACCTATCCAATACATGTAACTCAAGAGGTTAAATTGGCCATTGATCATCTTAGTGGTAGAACCCATTGTTATTTTGAGCAACCCAGAACGAGAAAACAGTCTACAGTCCCTAAGATCATCCCTCAAACCGCATTCGCTTTAAATATTATTCCCGAGAAATAAATAGGCAATATTCCGCATATTCACCTAGCTAAATATTATACTATACATAAATCAGATAAAGCTACAAAGCAACAATTTTATTTTACGCCATCTATCGGAAATTGGGCTAACTAACACCATAATTCTAGTCCACAGATTATGATCCTGCAATATTTAATAGATATAAAATTCGATACTCTCAAGATTCATTCATTGTAGCAATCATAAATATATTAAGCTATGTATTATTTCAAAATTGCTTAGATAATCGTTTCATAAGTCTATAATCCTTGATACAAAAATATTTACGACGTTTTCACACAAAATACTCAACACAAAAGAAATTCGCGCGTAATTACAGTATAGTGTAAAATGGCCCTAAACAGGTTTGTCTATAGATTAGCTATGTCTATACTCTGTGGTTAGAACACTAGCTATGACTGCTGCGTAGAAGCCCGTTTGTTGTGTTTAAATAAACTAGATATCCTGTGACAGATTATGGAGCTGTTTTACTAAATTAACAGGTAAATAAATCTATTTCTTGTTCATGGTCATGATGAAACACAAGTTCGTTACTAACATTTCTATCTAAAACTACTTTTACTCCGGAAATAATACGTAAATATGTTATTGAAAAAACTTCCTATTTTCTCTGATCAACTGTCTCACAAAAGATACTACAATTTGTCATAATTAATAATTAGATAACTAATCTCAATATTTCGTTACAGTACGGATGGATTTCTTGAATCAGAATGACAACAAAAGCGTACTACTGAAAAACAATGAAAAGGAAACGACCTTGAAACTAGAATTTATTCCTACTCTCAGCGACTCAACAAAGGACTAGAAGGAAAGTCTTAGTTTTCCTGTCTATCTACCACTAAAATCTCAGAGATCCTACAAATGTTATGGAAGGTAAAGATAATAGAATTTCACAAATGAGCCGCTAGACATTTATCTAATAATCCTAGTAGCCTATGTAAAGTAACTATTTCTATTTCTGACAACATGACTTATTATCTACTGCAGTTTAAGATAACTAGAAAATTATTAGTTCTTGTCAAACTTATTACAGTGATATGAATTTATTCGACAGTACTTGATAGCAGACAGCGCTATAAGAAATAATCTATTTCCTAACTATATTCTAGTGAGTTTCTTTTAGTTTATTTTATTTTGTTTCATCTATTACAGGTGGTATAATGGAACTCTCCAACTCCCAAACATTACAAAATTAATCAAGCTTAAGAGAATTTGGATGCCTTGAGTATTTCCTTCAAATTAGATTTCTGGCTAGAACGGTAAGCAAATTTTAATAATATTGAATCATGATCACTCATATCATAATAATTTAACTGAGCACTTGAGCATATTATGAAGCTATCTAGTTTACATAAGAATCAGAACACATTTTGGTATCTAGAAAATTGACTTCTAGTTTCACGTTCACATCCTATATACTAGTATGGAGAACACTCTAAATTCCATTATGTATTTCTACTTTCAGGTTACCTAAGAAGACTGAAAGACCTGACCCACATCCTCAAGATTCAAACTAAAAATCTTAGTCATAATATTATATGAGTAATTGATCTTATCTTTGACAACTTAAGATGTGAAAATTGTTTTTACTTATTTACCTAGTACTTGTGTAATTGCGTTTTTAGATTGTGAATTATAAATAACCCACTGCCTATCTTTTATTGGAAATGGAACCACCTGAAATGGTCCTGGTCTAAGAAGTTGCCTTTTTTTATATTATTGAAAGATTTTAATACCTAGCAAATCTAGACCTAACTTTGAGCTAATGTATAGAACTGATAGAAATATATTTTCAGAATTTTGTTGCTATGTACCAGTGTTGGGCAAATTGTAATTAACTACTAATTACAAAATTACAATTATTGTATGTAATTAAAATTACGAATTACTGATTATAAATCTTGAAAGTAATTTAGATTAACAATTATTTTGATGTAATTGTAATTAAAATTACTAAATTACTCAATTACATATGAACAAGGGCCATATAAATAATCGAACCCACGACCCTCGGCGTAGCAGGCAGGGCTTCTATCCAGTCCACTACGCCATCAGGCCAGTCCTCTGAATATTGATAGGGTGCATTCAGACCATGAACTGAACAAATTTCCCCTAGTACCTACTTAATATATTTCATTTTGTATGGGAGATTGAATATTTTCTGTTGTTGCCTGACATAATAATATGTTCCTAGGGAAAAGTTGTCCCCTATGAATATGTGGAAGGCTGTTCCATGCATTCCGTATTACTATAGCAAAGATCCATTCTATCATAGTACAAAATGTAATTGAGTAATTGAATTACGTATTATAATTACATAATTACATAATTGGAAAAATAATCGCGATTACTGGTAATTTCAATTACATGTAATTTGGATTGAATGAAATTGAATTAAAAGTAGTTAAATTATTAATCAAATTACAAAAGTAATTGATTGTGCCCAACACTGCTATGTACACCTATTTAGGAGGATTACGAATTAGTATTATCTTATTGACTTGAAGTCCTATTAGCCTACAGATAATAGCAATTAGACTTCCAGGATGTGAGGCTGGTTTCAGAGCGGCGCGTCTCAGCAGCGCTGCCCAGGCGCGCGCGGCTCGGGCGCGCGCGGCTCGGGCGCGCGCCTGGGCCGCGCGTTCGCTGTGAAACGACATTCAGACGCGCGCGCTTCGTTGTGGTGTACGGTCGAATGCAGAGAATCATTATGCCAGCAAACGTAATCACTATATTAGGTATATACGTTATACGGAAAAGAGTGCAACAACGACGTCTTAAAAGATTGCAAGTCGACGCTACTGGCAATCGAAGGAGATCCGACCGCGGCGCGGCCGAGACGCGGCCCAAGACGCGTCACTATGAAACGCTACATACAATCTAGTGTAATGCGAGGCGCGCGCGGCTGGGCAGCGCTGCCGAGACGCGTCGCTCTGAAACCAGCCTGACAAGTTCCCAAATATAATTCTAGTTTCTAGACTTGTTTCAGGTCTTTAGTCATGTAATTTGTAAACTAGTACTAATCATGATATCTTTTTGGAAGCTGATAAATAGGGGCCCCGCCCCGCCCCCTGGGATTAGTGTATTTTTTTTATATCCCAGTATATCTGTGTTTCAGACATTATAATTTCAGAGGATAGTTGATTTATATGTTCCTCTATTCTGAAATCTCCTATTACAGATACATATTTCGTAGACTTCGTCACCTGACTTGGACGTCTTCCGGCTTCCCTAATTCTCCAGTCTTGCCAGAATTTACATTATTACAAAATAAAGAATGCCTTAGTAAATCTACTTTACAATTTCTTTTGCAAATTTCAAGAGAGGGCTGATAAGAATAAATAAATATATACATTACAAAAAGAGCGAAGTCTGGGCTGTCCAATTCCCAGAAGAGTACTAGCTTTTCTAAGGCATTATGCAAAAACTATAGAAGTTACTTATGGCCAAATGTCTGGAGAATTTGATTCTTTTTAATGAAGCTAATTTACTGAATCTACTTGGAACTTCAAAGATTAATGTCATACAGTCGTCCGTCAAAAAGTCTCTCCAATTCCCAAAGAATTAAAATTCGTTCAGTCTGTTGTGTTATAAATATTTTATACTAACTTGTCAAACCCTGAGAAAGCATTCCAATTTTATCTTTTTGGTACTTTGAACAACAAACTAGTAACTCAATAATTTTTTTCAAGTTACCAAGGATATTTTTATTCTATCCCAAGCTTGTGTCAAATATTGCAAACTCTCTTAGGTAAACAACTTCGATGTTGAAAGTTTAGTAATATTTTACTTTCTTTGAACAAATCTTAATACTTATGGTTTTATATTCATTTACTATAATTTCTTTTATAGTGGATGAAGAGAATCTTTTTAAAGTACATAGGTATATGCACGCGAGCGAATTTTGCTAGCAATTTGCTTAGAGATTCTCACAGAAAATTACTAAACTTTTAAGTAAGTAGATAGGTACTAGACAGACACGTCGTATTGGTACTTTTCCCATGAAATGAATCCAGAAAATTATTAAACTTTTAAGTAAGTAGATAGGTACTAGACAGACACGTCGTATTGGTACTTTTCCCATGAAATGAATCTGACTGAAACTGAAAGTCTGAACTTTCAGAAAATATAGAAACTGAAATTATTTAGTTTAACTCCGCAAAGAAGTAAGGAATAATATGTTTGATGCGCAAGATTATTTTTTGCTACATCAACAATAAATTCGCCTATAATGTACCAAATTTTCTATTTATTTGTATATTATACCGAATTCAATAATTCAATCTATCTGCAAACAACGAGTCTTTTATTTTTGAGCAAAGAGTAAGTATTTTAAGTTTTGAATTGGAAATCCCTAGTTCTAGGTATTTTCTAGGTTTCCTACTTCTCCAAAATCATCCCTGACACTCCACAAATGATAGAGGTTCCCTGCCTACATAGAATAAGCCTATCAGCAACTGGACCCTATTTTGAAACTATCATGTCTATCCTAAATCCTAATCTAATGTGAAGAAAGCAAAACTGTGGCCTGTGCCAACATTTAAAAATTTAAACGCGTGATGTGTTGTGAATTAGGCTTCCGTTCTGAGTTCAAACCTTCAGCCTCTAATCTTGCTAGGTGTACACGGTTGCAAGCCGTGATTTGTGGACCTAAACATAATGCATCCCTACAAACTCGCCCAACTCATGTGTGGTCCGGAGACCGATATTGAAGGGGTAAGCCGAGCGAGCTTAAGTGAGTTGTGTGATGGAGACCATTACGAATTGACGAACTGATCAAAAATAGGTGAGCGACCAACGAGCGTGGCTGGCCTCTCCCTGATACAAAGGAGGATACATCAGATCGACCTCTACCAGCCTTCTTCGATCAGTCAATTCAAGCGTAATGTGAGGAATTGGCTGTCCCGTAAACGACAGCCCTCAGCCCCTCCTCAAGAACTGAGACCTAACAGGGAAAATCAGAATGTATTCCTAGAAAACTCTGATATCATAGATACCAGAAAATTCCAGTACAATACACTTGATCCACTTGCTTGATATATTACACTGGATACAAAACCGAAAGATTCATGAGTTTCTCCCAGCATAATCCCGCCAAAACGCGAGTTACGAAAATGCCGAGGAAACCCCAGAACTATCTTTCTAACTGATAATAAAAATGAAATTGCTTCACAAAAAGAAATCACTCCGAAGATCAAAGAGACGTGTATACTAAACTGCGCGCGATGAAGAACTGAACCCAACTGATCCCCTATCCAGGATTTGTATGGCTTATATAAGCTTTTCCTGACAATACCAATTTTACACCTTAACACAAAAGCAGTCAAGGTCTAAATTCAATCACACCTAGTACATTTGCCTAAAGATAACAATAAAATCCACTACTGAACAATTTTAAACCTAAACTCGGAAATACTTTGACGTGATAATATCCTGTAGTTCATTACGCCATAAAGGACATATTCCCTTGTACAATTTTCAGAGAGAAAGTTCCAAACGTGTCTGCACGCTGTGTAGCCTTCGCCAGCCAAATAGATAACTTTCTTATTGGTTATGCGCCCCTGGTACTTGAAATGCTCTTAAAGCAATTTATTGTGCCTATCTACCTACCCCGCAAGGGACACAGGCGTGATTCATGTATTTATTGTGCCTATCTACCTACCCCGCAAGGGACACAGGCGTGATTCATGTAAGTATCTAAACTACAACCATATTTTCACAGTCGTCACTACTCTGCCCACCCCGCAAGGAACAAAGGCGTGACATGTGTATAAATAGAATTCACTACTACTGAACAGGACCTCATTTCATATCCCTTAGCCCAAAATTACTTTGACAGGATAATATCCCGTAGTTCATTATGCCATAACGCTCATATTCCCATGTACTATTTCTAGAGAGAAGGTTCCTCAGTATCAGCTCGGCGAGTTGAGAGAGAGAGAGATCGCTATCTCTTTCTAATCCCGTACGCCAGCTAGTAGATTTTACTTCCCTGATGCTTTTGCACTCCTAGTACTTCAAATAGTAGAAATTTGAGGACTGTTACTTAAACTACATTACCAGGAGCACAGAAACGTGAAGGACATAAGTATGACCTTTAAGCAAACGCGTGACTTATTAGTACAAAAGAATACTTCAAGATGTCACTATTTTTAGTAAGAAAAATGTAAAGTTTTATCCGTGAATCACTACATAGAAAGCTGATAGTGATACAACGAAAAAGCTACAGATGTCGTTGAAAGCAAAATTTCTAAATTGTGTTCCAATTCATACTTAAGTAATTTCCCATTATTTTTCGTTAGGTATTGAATATAATAATCTTATTAGGATAAATACTTTCCTACATATTTGTGAATGAAATGGTAGCCCGAATCAGTGGCGTACCATTACAAAGTCTAAGTTGCAAAGAAAGCAGTTTTTTGAAATAAGTTTAATAACCGTTCTCAAATCTTCTAACTTAAAATGATTTGTATTTATAAATTTGTTTAACGATTTCAAATTTAATATGAAGCGCATCGACCCATTTGGTTTTGGTATTAGAAAAATACTTGATAAATACTGATTGTGACTAGGTGTGCACCTTGTTATCGCTCCTAAAGATAATAAATTATCGATGGCATCTATGAAGTATGCCTTTTCAGTGTCTGAATATATTTTATTACTAGGTAATATTGTCTGTATTGGTTCTTGTTTGAAATGTATTTTATAGCCATCTATGTAGGAAAGTACAACCGGGTCATTTGTGATTAACGACCATTGCGTATAAAATAATGAAAGCCTACCAGCTGTTTTTACCAAGGTTAATGACGTCTCTGGCTCGTTCGCTGCGGATGCTGTGACAGCTTCGAGGAGGCGGGCTGCCGACTGCGAGTCGACGTCATCGCAGGCTTCTTCATCCTCGGAGGGCCCGTCTGCCTGCGAACTTGACCCGGAGTCTTCCAGTTTAAATTCCTCGCTATATTAGATGCACTTGGAGCTATTTGTTTTTTATTCTGCATTTTTGGTGTTGCAGGTTTAAGATCTGTGCCAGATTTATTTATAGCCTTTGCAGATTTCAAAGTTTCAGCTAAGTTTTCACCGAACAAAAAGTGGTCTACTTTTGTATTTTGTAATTGTTCTCTCGTTTCCTTCTTTAATGTGTTCAAAAGAAAATTTCTTCTAGTAAGAGTGTCAGCATGTTGACAGTCACAGACCAGTCGAACCGAGTCCATCAAAAGTTTCAGTAACTTTGTATCCTTTTCTTTAGAAGATAGGACATAGGTGATAGCTTCTCCGAGGCAAGTGATTGCAGAAGTCAGCTGTCTTTGCTTACCTGCGATAGCATTATCTCTCTTAGCCACAATATCTGAAACCGCTGCTTTGATCTCAGCATTCAATTCAGGTGGATCGATCAGCTTGCAATTTTCAGGGGAAGGATAATTTTCTTTCAAGTCCTTGCGCATGTCTTTTGAAAGGCCAGTCGTAGCCCAGTGTTGAAATCGAACAGGAAGATCTTTATGTATATCTGTGCCATATTTCTTGTCAGTTGTAGGGTCTAAACCTAGAATATTAAGTAATTCGTTGTCTAGGGGCAACTGTTCACCTGTATCAGAAGGTAGTATGGCTGACGGCGGCACGGTGCCACTGGGCGCAGAAATAGCGGGTGTGACACCATCAGGCGCAGAATAATCGACCACATTTGTGGGCGACTCAGGAGCGGCAAGCGGCTCCGAATGAATATCTTTTGGTGGGACAACTACCACCGAAGGAACAAAAACTGGACTATTTCGACTCGTACTCGGTTGTGGTCGAGTTTCAGGCAAAGGTCTTTCTTCTGAAAAATATTCATTTTCATCCATATCTACATATCCCACAACATCATCTGGAAATGGGAAAAGGAGCATCTACTGAGTTGGTAGACCTAATTTAGTCATCATTATAATCATATTGTAAGAAACAGTCCCTAGTTATAGGTAAAACACGTACTGTTCGCAAACAATAATATACTTAGGAAAGTTTTCGTAATAATCCAAGCGATTATTCACTAAACTGGTACAAGTAAGAGACAGTCCCAATGTCAATATAATACACGTACTGCCCGCAAACTTGATTTTGAGTATGAAATAAAGTCTTCTAAGTTGTAAACATATTCGAAACAAGTGAAGAGACAGTCCCAATGTAAACACGTACTGCCCGCAACACTTGCTAAATCGAATAAAATACCTACTAATCCGTTATTTACACTGCGTAAAAGTCGGCCCGTAAGTAGGTCAGACATGTAAACAAGCATGGTATGATGGTACAGTACCTTGTTCATCCATATATAGTGATCGGCGGGATTCACGCGAACACGACCTTGGAGACACATCACTTCCAGTTCCAGAGAAACTGTACGACCGGTGGCGGCGGTGCCGGCGCTTGCGCCTCGACCGGGATCGCGACCGGTGCCGTAATTCCTTCTCCAACTTTTTAATTTTTCGTTTCAATTCGTCGTAACTTTTATCACTTTTACGTTTAGGCATTTTATTACACGCGAATTCAACAAAAACTTCGTAACTTTTTTGGAAAACGCGAGCACAATGTGGAACAGCGGAGCACTAGAAAGCGAATGAATTAAGCGGCGAGCAGAGCCCTATCGTTTCTAGAGATACCCGCAGCAAAAAATATTAAAAAACAAATAAAAAATGCACTCCTTTCAACGCAGTCGTGCTAAAATTTTAAAAAAATAATAAAAATATTACTCTCAAAATAGTGTGGAATGGCGTGTACTATGCGTTACTACATGTGTCTATTATGCTTATCTTGAGGACGAAGCCTGAAGTAATTCGATGGGTGAAAACGAAAAGGTCGTAACCAAAAATAGCCAACTTTACACCAGAGCCAAAAAACGAAAAAAAAATCACAAAAGAATTCATAACTCAAAAAGTATGCGTAATTTAGAGCTGATTTTTAGAACATGTTTTTGTTATAATAATACCCTTTATTTGAAAACATAATTTTTAATCTAAAGTGACGATAAGTATGTTTTTGTACTACTTACGCCCTAAGATTTTCAATTAACTAACCGACAAAAGGTCGTAAATGGTTCGCACATTTGTATGCAGTCGGAATAAGCTATCCATTTACAGACTTTTTATACGATGTATCTAAGATGGCTGAAAAGTACATACATGACTTAGAGGACGTAAGTGTGAGAAAGATAATTACTTTTGCTATACATTTGTCGTAAACAAGAACCATTCCAAAATATTCTGTAATAAGTTCTGATGGAATTGTTGCTTATCTCTAAATAGTAATGAAACCTAGACAAAGTCGTCCAAGTGTTAAGTATAGTTGCATAGGAATGGTTGCATAATTAAGTATTATAAATAAAACTACGATTTATGTATTTAAAAGTAATATCTTTTACCCCCTCAAAAACATTATTATATATAAAAAATCCAAGTCTCGCTACTTAGTCCATTGCATGAGTACTTCCAAAGGGGGTCTAGAGTGCGTGAGTTAGTAACGTAAGATGTTTCTTCGGAAACATGTCAAGAGTCCCTAGGTAATAAACATACTAAAACCCCGGGACACCAGGAGGAGCCCCGGAGTGGGGGGAGGGGGGGAAAGGGTCATTTTTTTCATTTTTCGCTTAAGGCTCAAAAACGGTACATGTTAGAGAAAAACGTTCAAGGAAAAGTTGAAAGGCCATAAAATTATCTACAAGTTATACCTAAATCACTTTTTCCTATATCCTACCGTTTCTGCGTTACACACATCAAAAAATGATTTTGGCTCAAACAATTTCCCCATACTACATACCCATGTTTATCACATCAATCGATCAAAAAATATTTCTTTCTTTCATAAAACTCAAATGTGCAACTTGTGACCGGTACTAATAGATTGCTCTTGATTAGGTCTATCATTGGTAAAATAAACACATTCCTCCGTGGAAGCCTTTAGGAGGAATCGATTGTCAAAATATTATATTAGGGTAGTTTTAGTTACTGAACTTAAATTATTTATTTTTTTCTTCCAAAAAAACTCAAAAGTGCAACTTGTGACCGATACCGATAGATTGCTCATAATTTGGTCTATCATTGATAAAAATACTAGATTCCACCATGGAGGCGTTTAGGGGAAATTGGATTTTATAAGGGTAGTTACGATACCTGAACATTTTATTTTTTTTCTTCCAAAAATCTCAAAAGTGCAACTTGTGACCAGTACTGATAGATTGCTCTTGATTAGGTCTATCATTGGTAAAATAAACACATTCCTCCGTGGAAGCCTTTAGGAGGAATCGATTGTCAAAATATTATATTAGGGTAGTTTTAGTTACTGAACTTAAACTATTTATTTTTTTCTTCCAAAAAAACTCAAAAGTGCAACTTGTGACCGATACCGATAGATTGCTCATAATTTGGTCTATCATTGGTAAAATAAACACATTCCTCCGTGGAAGCCTTTAGGAGGAATCGATTGTCAAAATATTATATTAGGGTAGTTTTAGTTACTGAACTTAAATTATTTATTTTTTTCTTCCAAAAAAACTCAAAAGTGCAACTTGTGACCGATACCGATAGATTGCTCATAATTTGGTCTATCATTGATAAAACTACTAGATTCCACCATGGAGGCGTTTAGGGGAAATTGGATTTTATAAGGGTAGTTACGATACCTGAACATTTTATTTTTTTTCTTCCAAAAATCTCAAAAGTGCAACTTGTGACCAGTACTGATAGATTGCTCTTGATTAGGTCTATCATTGGTAAAATAAACACATTCCTCCGTGGAAGCCTTTAGGAGGAATCGATTGTCAAAATATTATATTAGGGTAGTTTTAGTTACTGAACTTAAACTATTTATTTTTTTCTTCCAAAAAAACTCAAAAGTGCAACTTGTGACCGATACCGATAGATTGCTCATAATTAGGTCTATCATTGGTAAAATAAACACATTCCTCCGTGGAAGCCTTTAGGAGGAATCGATTGTCAAAATATTATATTAGGGTAGTTTTAGTTACTGAACTTAAACTATTTATTTTTTTCTTCCAAAAAAACTCAAAAGTGCAACTTGTGACCGATACCGATAGATTGCTCATAATTAGGTCTATCATTGATAAAAATACTAGATTCCACCATGGAGGCGTTTAGGGGAAATTGGATTTTATAAGGGTAGTTACGATACCTGAACATTTTATTTTTTTTCTTCCAAAAAGCTCAAAAGTGCGACTTGTGACCGGTACGGATAGATTGCTCTTGATTAGTTCTATCATTGGTAAAATAAACACATTCCTCCATGGAAGCCTTTAGGAGGAATTGATTGTCAAAATATTATATTAGGGTAGTTTGAGTTACTGAACTTGAAATTTACCTAATTATGAGCAATCTATCGGTACCGGTCACAAGTTGCACTTTTGAGTTTTTTTGGAAGAAAAAAATAAATAGTTTAAGTTCAGTAACTAAAACTACCCTAATAATATTTTGACAATCGATTCCTTCTAAAGGCTTCCATGGAGGAATGTGTTTATTTTACCAATGATAGACCTAATCAAGAGCAATCTATCAGTACCGGTCACAAGTTGCACACTTGAGTTTTATGGAAGAAAGAAATATTTTTTGATCGATTGATGTGATAAACATGGGTATGTAGTATGGGTAAAATTGTTTGAGCCAAAATCATTTTTTAATGCGTAACTCAGAAACGGTAGGATATAGGAAAAAGTGATTTAGGTATAACTTGTAGATAATTTTATGGCCTTTCAACTTTTCCTTGAACGTTTTTCTCTAACATGTACCGTTTTTGAGACTTAAGCGAAAAATGAAAAAATGGACCCTTTCCCCCCCTCCCCCCACTCCGGGGCTCCTCCTAGTGTCCCGGGGTTTTAGTATGTTTATAACCTAGGGACTCATGACATGTTTCCGAAGAAACATCTTACGTTACTAACTCTCGCACTCTAGAACTTTTAATTCAATGGACTAACTGAGCTGTTCAACCGTAAAAAGGTATGAGATCCATTTGAAACCAAGTCGGCTATCGATTTGTTCATTCCCCACTTAAGAGATCTAACTTAATTAATTACGTAATTAGTTAATAAGCATTATTTTATAGTGACCATATCGATATTTTCAATGTATTTTAATGTTTACAATAAATTTAATGACTTAGCCATCGCACTAGAACAAAAGGTTAACGTGTAATACATATTAAAATTAATACATTCAGTGCGATTGCCAAGTCATTCAACTAACTACTACCTAACCTAAAAACGAGATCAAATGTCAGTATATTTTAAATCTATTCTATCTAATCTAATCTTCCTCATCAGTATCAGGTAAGCAATCAAATGCCAACAACAATGAACGGCGTAAATAAAAGTAAGAACGGCGTAAATAAAAGTATGGTAAAATTTTCATACCACCAGAAGGGTGTAACTAGACCTAGATTGGTAATACCTAACATTGATTTGGCGTAAATCAAAAAGCCTCAAAAACACTGGTTTTTGACCGGCTTACGACAAAAAATTTCTGAAAACTTTTCATAATGCAACCCAAATTAGAAAAAAAATGTTGTCGTAGAGCAACGAGACCCGGACCGTTCGATAGAGAAAAATCAGCTGATCAGGGGCGTGCCCTTAGTTGGTTACGACCTTTTTACTGGTTACGACCTTCTCGTTTTCACCCATCGTATAACTCCATTTGACGGTGTACTCGAACCCCAAACTAGGTTCTCAATACTTGTCTCTTTACCAAACTAAATCCCCTATCGTCTTCCTCAGATAGACTTGAATAAGTAGTGTAATCAGATTGAGATGGGTGAGTTGTCCTGACATTCTGCGTTCTGAAGATACGGGATCAGCGTCAATCAAAGCCAGATTAGGTAGGAAAGGATCTACGGAGAATCAGGTTTTCGGCTGTTTGTTCTGCGTAATAAATAGGCAGATAGTAATGAGAAGGGTCCCTGGGCAGATATAGGCCTCTAGAATTTCTGAAAAGTTATAAATCTATTCAGTGCTGCTATAAATTGTGCTTGTATCACACGTTTTAGTTTACTTATGGATTCACACATACCCTTGACTATAAAACCAACGATTGGAAGAAAATGCAATATGTTTTATATGGTTAGACTAGTAGTTGTGGACTTCCGTGTACGGAATTGATTTACGACTGCTCGGTCTATTTTGTGAAATAACGTCTTAAATTAGGACAGCAACCGGCTGCACACGCAGCATGATAGAGTAAACCTTAATTAAATAAAATAATAGGTAATTGGGCAAAACAATTTTAAAACTCAATTCCTGAAACAGTGATTTCTGAAATCATGTTCGGAAACCCGGAACGACCGTAGGTAGTAGATCTATGCGATGTAGGTTATCGGCCGAATCGGCTAAGCCTTACATTTTAATTAAGATATAGTGTTTATGAAATTTTAGTTGGGGTGTAAAGATTGAGTGCATTACGCAGCATACGAGCTGCATTACGCAGGTCGGTGTGCTCTGCCCTTGAGAAGCTTGGCTCTATTTGAGATCTGAAGTATTAATGCTCAGGCCATACATATTTGAGAACGTTCTTGGTGGGATCACAATTTCTTTATACTACTTACTCGAATTGGTTAATATCAAGGGTGCGAGGTGTATCGATAAGTTTAGTAGAACGTGTGATACGAGCAGAATCAGTAGGAAAATAGAGCTGTAGATAGGTACGCTGTTAATGGAGGCAGCATTTGATCGGTAAAACTCGGCAACGGATCGTTGTTTGAACAGCCATGCCGAAATCCACTCGCTGATGAGTTACAAACAACATCCACAAACATTGGTATAACCTGCTGGATCAGTAGAACAAGATGACGACCGATGTGGCGCAGTGGTAGTGCGACTGCCTTTGACGCAGACGGTCCCGGGTTCGATTCTCGGTGGGTCACTCACAAAGTTGATATTTATCACTTTGTGAATTTGTTCCCAGTCTGGTTAGGACATTGCGGGCTGAACCACCCGATTGTCCGTAAGTAAGATGGTTCCGTGTTTCGGATAGCACGTTAAGCCGTAGGTCCCGGTTGCTGTCTATGATCACTTAGACGGCGGTCGTTACACAACCATGTCAGAAGCCTGCTACTTGTAAAAGGCGGTTGAAAAATTCTGACACTAGGGTTCATCGGGTCGTTGAACGACTTGGTATCCCACACGAAAAGAAGAAGAAGAAGAAGTAGAACAAGAGTGGGGAAGGATCCTTCGTATCGACAAAGTGAAGCCAATGAAAATTTTACCATGTAGGCTTAGAAAAGAATACTCGCAGATGTCGTTAAAGGCGTAAAAGTGATGAATCGAGGTAATGGGCAATAGTGTTTCAGTAACGCCTTGCACTGCGCTCGACAAACCGTCCGTCAAACGTGGTGAATATCGTAAATATACTCGCTAAATGTGAAAGGCCATTGTCTAGCAGTGGATTGTTGGGGCTGTGTAGTACTTACACCTTCTTAGTATGTTTGCATGGACATGGAGGGAGCACTTCTATTATATTACTTGCATATTTCTCTTACTGCCAGCGATTTTAACTGTCAGTGTAGGTATTGAATATTTGATCGAATATTTGAACTAGTAGTAAATTTGACCGACTGCCTTTTGGCCTCATTATATTTCTTAAGTCTTTGCTCTGAGTCGAGAGCTTAGATTATTTGTATTCATGTGCCAAGTGTGGTTTTTTCTCATCACGAAGCATTTCATAGTATACTCGTACCACTGCGTTACATAGGTCCTCAAAAAGTTTTTATCAAATCACAGCGCATTCAAAATCTACGTCCAGAGAGTCACGTGTCAAATGGATTCAGAAAAAGGACGAGAGTAATCCCTTCGAGTAGTGGGTCCATAACTCAATATCAGAACGACGCAGGGCGGGCTTAGCACCCATCCATCTTGATTATTGCGGGACCTTCAGAGAATATCGACTGACTTTTGAGGTGTGAACGGAAATATTAATAAGTAGTAGTAGTAGTCTAAGGGACTCGAGGGTTTCATGTGTGTTGGATTTTTTAGGCGACCGGCTGACAACCTGTCACTATAGTAATGCATGAATCATCTGAAACAGTCCTCAATTTGTCAGACGTGGTGTTAGTGAATGTTATTTTACGGCCGTTAGCGCTCTGCCTACCCCGCAAGGGACAAAGGCGTGATATATGTATGTATTGGTTATATCGGCTATTGGTTGTTTCCGCTGGCAGACGGGCAAACTGTTTTCCCGCGGGAATAAGACGTTTTACTGGCATGTTATAATGTACCTATATAAGAAACCCGCATCAAAATCCACAGCGGCGAACAGACAGACAAACGGAAGAAGCGACTTACTCGTATAAGAGCGTCGGTGGCCAAGTGTTTAGGACACCGGTTTTACCATCGTGAGACTTGAATTCGTCGATTCACATCGTGATGAGACCCACATTTAACTATTTGAATTCAGATGATATTTTCAATGTGACTTAAGGCGAAATCGGCTCAGAAACCGTCGCGAGAAGGTAAAATAGTGTTCGGAATTTGCTAAACCATTTCTTGAAATCTCAATAAAATGAAATGATATTAATTTTAGTAGTACTTTAAGATATTTGCTACAAAACTATGGGGCCCGAAACACGATCTAATAAAATTGCCTCGATAGAAAAAAATCGCAAAGTAGGCTCTGATTTTGCGTTTTCCGGCCACTTTTTACACTAAAAAGCTGAACGATTTGATTGTTATCCAATATTTAATAATTTATTTTGTGTCTTCTTTTTCCTTATTATATGTGTTATCAACGTATGGCGTCAATTTTCTGATTTTTTCGTTAAAATTAATTAAAAAATAACACAAACGCAATAGTGTGTTGGGTTTGCGCAAGAGCATGCCCACTTCCACCGCGCCCGCGTCCCCTCAGTCGGCCGCCGAGCCTCGTCGGAAGCAGACACGTACAACTTTTTTCTAGCAGCGTCGTGTTTACGAAACTTAGTTAGCGGGGAAGAATAATGCCTAATAAAAGAAAAAAAGGCGACGCTTTCCAAGCGTGCCTATAAAAAACAAAGGATTAGTAACTTGAAAGGGTAAGTACCTATAAAAACATTGCTTGCGTAAAGTAGTTCTCACTAATGTTTACGTATTCTAGCGATGTATTTTTTTGAAAGTAGGGTAGAAGTACATTGCAAGGACTAGATTTTTTTTATGGTAAAAATACAATTATATCCATATAAATTTGCTGCAAATATTCTAAGGCATCCATGAAAATGAAAAACGTTTCCTCAGAAACACAGGACAAAATAAAAAAACAAAATAAAAAAATTGTCCTCCCTTACAAAATTTGTTGGCTGGTACGCCCGTCGCCGCCCAGTTTTTTGTATGGGAGGAAAAAAAGTTGTTGTGTTTCGACTTCTGTTTTTTTGGAAATCTTTTTTAGTTTCATGGACTGATTTACCCCTCAAAATATTTGTAGTAATTTAAATTTTTACATACTGTATTGTAGTACCCCCCAATAGCCAATAGGGGGCGGCCCATTACCAGCAGTAGATTGTTGTGGCTGTTATGGTATGGTATGGTATTTTGCCTTCCTGTGCCTCGCGGTTATACCTACGGGGCAACGCTATCTATCTTATTTACAAAATTAGTGTGGATCGATAAATACTGGTTTAGCGCGAATTAGATTCGTGCGAGGAGGGTTCCGTACAACCTTGTTTTGTACTTCAAAAAATAATTTCACATAAATCAATACGTCACTGGCGAGTTCCGAAAAAGCAAATGTATATTTTTAATCATAACAAATTATTATCAGCAGGTGACCATGGATAATCGTGGGGTTTGATAGCATCCTTTATAGTTTTCGTAAATGTGGTAAGAAAAATAAGGGTAAGAATGCTTTGCATGGATAAACGCATTTTAGCTTGGCTTTGGGATCGGGATCATACCTACTCGTCGGATTACTAGACATTATCCATTATTCATCATCATCATCATTAACAGCCTATTGCAGTCCACTGCTGGACATAGGCCTCTCCTAAAGCACGCCACTGAACCCGGTCTTCGGGTTTACTTCTCCAGTCACTGCCCGCAGCTTTGCGTATGTCGTCGCTCCACCTTGCCACAGGGCGTCCTACGCTACGTTTGCCGATACGCGGTCTCCACTCAAGGACCAGCTTACCCCAGCGGTTATCGGTCCTTCGGCAGATATGACCAGCCCACTGCCACTTCAGCTTGCTAATACGTTGAGCTATGTCGGTCACTCTAGTTCTCTGTCGAATTACTTCGTTTCGGATACGATCCCTTAGAGAAACTCCGAGCATAGCTCTCTCCATAGCTCGCTGAGCGACTTTCAGTTGATGGACCAGTCGTACCGTGAGTGTCCACGTTTCGGCTCCGTATGTCATGACAGGTAGGACGCACTGGTTGAAGACTTTCGTCTTAAGGCATTGCGGTATTGGCGACGAAAAGACTCGACGGAGTTTTCCGAATGCTGTCCAACCCAGCTGTATTCTTCTCTGGACTTCCTTCTCAAGGTTGTTTCTACCTAGTTGGAGCGTTTGCCCTAGGTAGACATACTGTTGAACAACTTCGAGTTGGATTCCATTTACGGCAATCGGTTCCGGATCAACGTGTTCGTTGAACATGACTTTGGTTTTATCCAAATTCATCCGGAGACCGATGCGGCGAGAAGAATCAGCTAGGTCATCTACCATTCGTTGTAGGTCTTACAGCGTTTCTGCCATAATGACGATGTCGTCTGCAAATCGTAAGTGAGAGATGTACTTGCCGTTTATATTAATACCACGACCTTTCCAGTCCAGCGTCTTAAACATATCCTCCAGAGCGTTAGTGAACAGTTTCGGGGATATGACGTCCCCCTGTCTCACTCCTCGATGGAGATGGATAGGTTTAGTCCGCTGGTCCTGTACTTGTACGGTCATTGTGGTGGCTTCATACAGACATCTCATCACTTCGATGTATCGCCAGTCGACTTGGCAACGCTGCAAAGACTCCAGAACAGACCAGGTTTCGATGGAGTCGAAAGCTTTCTCATAGTCCACAAACGCTAAGCACAGGGGCCGATTGTACTCTTGAGACTTCTGTACAATCTGCCGTACCGTGTGAATGTGGTCTATGGTGCTATAACCCCTTCGAAACCCGGCCTGCTCGGGAGGCTGAAACTTATCGAGTCTTCGCGCATGACGGTTCGTGATGACCCTGGAGAACAGTTTGTAAACATGGCTCAAAAGCGAAATGGGGCGGTAGTTCTTCAATAGGGTTTTGTCTCCTTTTTTGAAGAACAGTACCACCATGCTTCTGTGCCATGCCTGCGGAGTTCTCCCATGGAAGAGAACGGAGTTAAAGAGCTGTTGGAGCTGTTCCAATAAGGGAGTTCCTCCAGCTTTTAGGAGCTCTGTCGTGATCCCGTCCTCCCCTGGGGCTTTTCCATTTTTTAACTGTTTCAGGGCCATTTCGATCTCGTCTCGGCTGATCTCGGGCAGGTCCTCGGTGAAGTGGCGTGTGAGGGTGGCTCTGCAATCCTCAGTATCGGGTACGGGCTTTGAAGCTTGCGAGGCGTAGAGCTTGCCATAGAAGTCTTCCACTTCCGACAGAACCTCCGGCTTGGATGCGACGACTTCCCCAGATTCAGTTGTCAGCTTCGTCAGGTGGCTCCTACCCAAAGGCCGTGCGAACACCTTTGGTCCCCGATTCTGCTCAATTGATTTTTCAATCAAGAGCGTGTTTGCGGATCGGAGATCACGTCGCACGAGCCTCTGGATGGTTTTGTTGCGCTCTTGACTTTTCGTCGAAGCTGACAATGGGTCAGTACGTCTCTCTTCCATTAAGCTGAGAGTTTCCGTCGAAAGTTTGGACTTTTTGCTCTTACGTCTAATCTCGCCGAACTTCGTCCCTTCATCCCTGTTCGACACACTTGATATCTCTACAACGTTGGCACAGAGAACCTTATTAACCATTAATCCGACGCCACCTTGGGAGGGCTGATCTCCTTCTCGGTTATACAGAAGATGGCCCGATCCCAGAGTTATGGTGTCCTCCCCCACTCTTCGGACTTCACATAACCCTAGAATGTGCCACCTTATGTGCTTCAGCTCCTCTTCTAATTGCGCCAGGTGTTCGTCCAGTCGTAACGTGCGTCCATTGAACGTAGCCAGGGTCAGTTTGATTCTTAGCACCCCCTGACCCGCCGTTACCATGACCGCCGCCTTGGCCAGGAATAGCGGGGCGGGCGGGGACTGGGGGCCTTGGTCCGATGGCTTGTTTCATGAGGGTTTGCCTTTAAAAGTTAATCGCCCCGCCAGGCGTGCGTCTTGGCAATCGCAGGACGCAGCTCTTCGCACCGGTGATGCTGCTGCCCATCACCGGTCTGTGGCATTTAGCTACGCCATCATTTCGAAATGGTTATACCGCCATTTGTCGGTCGCCAGAGCCTCGTTCGCTGTTCGGCAGGATGCACCGCGGGCAGGTGAGGTTGGCTTGGAGCATTGAGCTGGTGTTTGTGCCCCCTTACACCCCATCCATTATTATTCTTCCTATACCCTACTAACTATGCGCGGTTTCAAAACAATAAGTAAGTCGATACATAGGTATTATCATTATGTAGAACTAAATTTTGCTGCATTAAAAAATAAAATAACGTCCTGGTACGAAACATTTATAATATTACATAAAAATTTACTACATATCGATAATATCATTAGCTCGGCTTCCTCGGACTGATTTCGCTTTAACCTAGGATTCGTCCTAGGTTAGCCTTTGGTGCAGAGGTCAGATGGCAGTCGCTATTTGTAAAAACTTGGTTCCACGTCAAATTCCCTAGGTTAGGTAGCCGACCCCGACAGAGAACGGGTAAGTAACTAATGTGTGATGAGTAAATAACTATTGTGACTGTGTAACATAACAATGTTCATTGTGAGTATCAAGACGGCGTTCCTTTACAACATTAAACATAAGTTCTAACACAAGATTTACAGGAGTGCGCTAACGTTTAACCCGCACCGAACTGAACTAACCCAGTTCCTGGAGATACCATCGGTCTATGTACAGTTCCACTGTGCACTTCTTTCCGAGTCATTATTACATACATACATATATCACGCCTTTATCCCTTGCGGGGTAGGCAGAGCGTTAACGGCCGTAAGAATAGGGTAGCTAACGCCACGTCTACCATTTTTGAAGATTGTTTTCCAAGGTTGTTTTAGAAAACATGTGTATTACTATAGTGACAGATCAGCCTGTCGCCTAAAAATTGTAATACACCAATACTCTCAATTCCCTTAGTCGCCTTTTACGACACCCGCGGGAAGGATGTGGGGTGATGCTATTCTAAGTCGGCATCATATGGCTATGAGTCATTATTATCCTTGCCTTTTTCCGTTCTCTGTCGGGGTTGGCTACAATACCTAGAAGATTTGACGTGGACCCAAGTTTCTACACAGAGCGACTGCCATCTGACCCCTGCAACCCGAAGGCTAAGCTAGCCCGAATCTTATAAGTCACATTCAAATACCATTTGGATTCTCAAATCTTATTTTAATGTGGGTTTCACCACTTCTTTCCGAATCAATGGCATAAACTTACATACTTTGAGACCAGAAAAAAAGCTTTGTCAACAGCCTTTTGATTGGCCCTATCCAGGGTGTTAGGTTAGGGATAGCCCTCCGAATACAGTTACACGCTGTGTGGTCAGCCTAGCCAATGTTGCACGCAGTGTTGGAAACTTGGAAATCAAGGATTGAACTTGAACTTGAGTGATAGAGTTTCTGCCCACGAAACTGAACAACTTTTCCCTAGAAATATATGTCAGGAAACTTAAAAATCTTTTAGGTTTCCCTTATAAACGCAGTTTTCGGCAAAGGCAGGATCACGATTTTGTAAGGAAGGTCGAAATTTATTTGTCGTTTCTTGGCATTATTTTCCTAGGGAAAAGTTTTTCAGTTTCATGGTCTGCATGCGCCCTATCAGTATTCGGAGGGCTGTCCCTTACACCTGATATAGCCAAAGATCCTATTTAAATTTCAACTTATTTATTTGCTACGTGTACAGTTTACAAGATCTTACATTCATGCCGGCATACATACAACGACCATCACCGAGCTGTTAAATAGAAGAAAGCTGTTTTTACGTAATAAAATATGCCAAAGAATATATTGCGCATGGGTTGCCTAAAAATATCAGTCCAGAGTATGATTAAAAAAAGAAAATTTTTATTTTATGTAAGTTTTGAAAATATTAGTTCCAAATATTTTAAGGGGTGAATGAGCCCATGAAACTGAACTACCTGAGGAACATATATGTCGAAATACCAAAAAACTCGTGACACAGCGTTCTGAATTAAAAAGTTCTTCAGAATATGTAAACAGAGTACGTGTACAATTTTAGAGCGCAGTGGTGCAACCTGCTGTATGTGCATTGCAGTGCAGGTGCTTAACTATTCGCTTTTACTAAGCAAAACCGATGCTATCTGTACAGTTCCCCGCTTTCATTCTGAGTGCCTGCTCCAGGTAGATTTACGTCCACCGATAGCGAAGGCCGGTCGATATAGAGGTCTACATACATACATATATCACGCCTTTATCCCTTGCGGGGTAGGCAGAGCGTTAATGGCCGTAAGAATACAGTCGCTGTCGCCACTTCTGAAATTTTTGAGGATCGTTTTCCAAGGTTGTTTCAGAAAACATGTGTATCACTGTAGTGACAGGTTGTCAGCCTGTCGCCTAATAATTGTAATACACCAATGCCCTAGAGTCCCTTAGTCGCCTCTTACGACACCCGCAGGAAGGATGTGGGGTGATGCTATTCTAAGCCGGCATCACACCATAAGGGTGCGTCTCCATTGAAGCGGGGCTGCGCTAAGCTAAGCTAAGCGCGGCATGCATTGACCAATCATGAGCCTCAAAATCCCCGAATCCCCGCCCCGCTTCAGTGCAGACACACCCTGATTGATCAATTCATGCCCCGCTCAGCTCAGTTCAGCGCAGCCCTGCTTCAGTGGAGACGCACCCTAATCACAAAGTGAAAGAACCTTTTTTCGGGACTTGAAAAGTTGTATGAAATGAAATCTCATTTTTGTCCTCTCTGCGTGCCTCTGCCAACCTGACGCCTTGAAAGAGTCCATTCACGTATTCTTTTTTAAAAAATAATAACACTTTTTACGAGCAAATGGTAGAAAAATTTATTACCTATTGGCCACATTTCTAAAATTTCATGCCAAACTATTCAAGACTGACGAAATCATTATGACCACTGAGCAAGTTAAGACGGAAGATAGTAGACAGACAAACAAACAGACTTAGTTGACGAAAAGGAACTTTATTTGACAACGAAATCTTAAGAAACTAGGAACCGTAAAATCATACAACTATGGTTCTGTTTTGCAACTTTTTTGTAGTCCATACAAACTTGTAAGATTTTTATATGTATTAAAACGAAAAATAGTCTGTCAGGTATAACTTTCCTGGGTAGCGTATTTCACTTCTACAGCACCTTTTAACTTCACCTTCCAGCAGTATTGTACACATACATAAATCACGTCTTTACCCCTTGCTATCACAACAAAAAATACAGGATTGTTTGGACCATACTTCTATGGTTTTACGTAACTGTATTTGCATTTACTAATGCGTAAAATAGCTTGATACCTATGACGTCTGTCAGATTCGAGGAAATGCTATGACATAAGGTCCATTTTTATTTGTTTACTTGTTAAATTATTTTACAAAATATAGCTTGATACTTGTGACGTTTGACAGATCCATACTAAAAGAGATAAACAAAGAAAAATGGGCCATATGTCATAGCATTTGGCCGAAACTGATAGACGTCACAGGTATCAAGCTAAATTTTATGGAGTATCAATGGGTGATTGATGCTACTGTCTTGCTTGTTGGTATCAGCGTATTAGTATAGATAAAAGACTAGGTATATTTTGGAGGCAAAATGTGTCCCATGTTTTATAGTTTTGTCTTGACACAAAAAGTTTGAATTGACAGAGTCCTAAAAAGGGCTTTGCGGGAAATGCATGTAGCATTGGTGCTTTTTCTTTAATGCCAATTATTGATGGCATCGAACGCCACCCTGTTAGACGTATAAAGTACTTCCATACAAACAATAATTCGTATGACAACTAGCTGTCAAGTGTAACCATTTCAAGATATACGCTTCAAAACGTTACAACTGTTTTTTATGAAAAACTTATTTGCTACTAACTGTCAACTAACGCCAACACGTTAGACGTGCAGAGTACTTCCATACAAACAATATTTTGTAAGACAGCTCAGCTCTCAAGTGTAACCATTTCGAGATATACGCTTCAAAACGTTACATACATACACATAATCAAAACGTTACAACTATTTTATATTAAAAACTTCTTTGGTTATAACTGTCAACTAACGCTAACCTATTAGACGTAAAGAGTACTTCCATACAAACAATATTTTGTATGACAGCTCAGATGTCAAATGTAACCATTTCGAGATATACGCTTCAAAATATTTTCCATATAAAACCGTCGTAACGTTTCAGAAATTGAGCTCCAGGGTTAGGCATCTATATCGATCGGATACTGATGTTACACATTATATCACAACATCTATCTAGCTCAATGTTTTATCAAAGAATACTATATTACACACAAATATTAGAATCTTAAACCTAAAAGTGCGCAAAGGCGGTCTTATCGCTAAGAGCATTTTAGCACAAAGGCAAATACTATATTACACTCAAATAATAGAATCTTAAACCTAAAAGTGCACAAAGGCGGTCTTATCGCTAAGAGCGATCGTTCTCTTCTCCGTTTTCTTATTCTTCTTCTTTCCTCTTTTGTGTAAATTATGTAAATGTGCAGGTAGATTTTTTCTTTTCGTGTGGGACACTGAGTCGTCAAACCACCCAATGGACCCTTGTGTAGGTAGCTGGCGTTTTCGTGGAGCTACATAAAATATTTATCTCTTGATAACAACTTTGAAGTTTCGGGCTAGAAACAAATTATTATCGTTGTAGTTGATAAAAAACCTTAACCATAAAAGCCACAACAGTCGACTGCTGGACATGGGCTTCTCCCAATCGGGCCTATTGGGAGACATACATACACCAATTCTGCCCTGATATGAAAGAAGGCCGTAAAGCCACAAACGCAAATTTTGAGAAAACTTGAAAAAACCTGCGAAACCGGTTTTCTTGAATTCTATTGCATATAAAAAATAAATGTTTATGTTAAAATATTAAGAAATACATTAGCTATCATTTGCCAATGTAGATTTTTTAATTTAATGCTTAGTATTTTAGAAAAATGCGAAAATGTACTTAACGTATTTATTAAGGGAAATATTTGTTGATTTCTAATACGAAAGAAGGCAGTTACATAAACCATAGCGGCTTTTAACTGTAGTGCTAATATTAGCAATAAGCAAAAAGGCGGTTAGCCGACCTTAAACACTTTTTATTCTCTGATGGACTGCCTTTGTACTTCATGAAAACTACGTTTAATGGAAGTTTTGTGACTTACTCGCCTTATTGTTTAGTTTTTTATTATTTAAATATGTGCAACCATGATCAAACTAATGTAAAGGGCAGTTAAATACTCAACTGCCACTGTTAGCCGCTCTTTGGCTAAGTATCTTATACATTGCATTAGTAGTTATTTTATAAAGAAATCTTATGATAATTGAACATTAAAAGAAAATAACACATAAATATCGATGAAAAAGATAATATAATGTAAAGATAAATAAAATAATAAAAATTAAGAACTTGTTTACACGAAATACATATTTATTCCAAACACCTATATTTTCTAAAATCGAGCTTTTATATGCACAAAAATAAATACAAAATACCTTTCTTGGAGTCGCTCAGACTATGTAACTGCTGTTCTTAAAAGTACATGACCTCTTTCATTTTATAAGTTGGTTCATTAAGGTTATGTGCTGATTTTTAAAGCTACTGTTAATCCAGTGTTACTTACAGACCGTTACACTTTACCTAAGATTGATGACGTCATGGTTAGGTTGAGTGGGGCATGTTTTTTCTCTAAAATAGGCCTCTCACAGGCTTATAGTCAGATTGAGTTAGATGAGCCTAAAAAGTATACGGTGATTAACACACATAGGGGCTTGTATAGGTATAATAGATTAGTATATGGGCTATCATCAAGTGCCGGTATTTTCCAACGTACTATGTGTAATTTATTGCAAGGAATTCCAAACGTGGAAATCTTTCTTCATAACGTCATAATAGGGGGAAAGATAAGAAGGAACATTTGCAAGCCTTGGAGGCGGTATTTAAAAGATTACATGATGATGATGATGATGATGATCTCTCCGACCGATTTCGGCCATGGCCACTACTCCGACTCCTAATCAGGTCGGCGCTGATGCGCCCGGAGATGGCTATTGTAGCCAATTTTGGGCAGTAAACTCCCGTGCACAGTGTGGACACGTGAGTTTGCCATTTACGTAATTATAGTTAATGGCGACGGGTGGACGGGCCTTCAGTTCATCGCGCTTAGCGTCGAGGTCTGCTATACGCTGTTCCTCAAACTCGCGGACTTGCCTCTTCACCATCCCGCGCCAATCGGGGCGCTGTGCTGCCAGACCCTCCCATTGAGTGGGCTCAATGTTGCATCTTTTCATGTGTCGTTTCTGAACGTCTTTATATCTGAGGAGTTGTCCGCCATGCTTTCGCTTGCCCTCCTCTAGCTCAGAATAAAAGATGCGCTTCGCCACTCTCTCCTCCGACATCCGGGATACATGACCGCACCACCGAAGCTGACGACGCATTAGATAGGCCTCATGCCACCAACATTGGCTCGTCTCAGAACTTCGGTATTGCGCACTCGGTCGGACCATCTGATCTTCATGATGGTGCGAAGGCTTTTTGGGTGGAAGCGATCCAGAGTGCGTTTGTGGTAACGATGCACACACCAAGTCTCGGAGGAGTATAGAAGGTTTGGCAGCACAATCGCCATATATACAGAGATTTTTGTGGCTAGCTTTAGGTCGTGCGAGCAGAAAACCTTGGAACACAACGTCCCAAATGCTGCAATTGCAGCACTGATTCTGCTGTTGATCTCAGCATCAAGGTTACACTTAGATGTTATAGTGTTCCCCAGATAACGAAACTTATCAACCTGTTTCAGCATATCCTCACCAAGCATAATCGCCAGTGTCTCGCGACCATGCGAGTCTAAGGACATCACTTCCGTCTTTTTGACACTGATCTTCAGGCCGAATTTACAGCATACTTGGTGAAAAACGGACATTAGCTGTTGTAGGCCGTCTGGGGATTCTGCAAGAAAGCACAAATCATCAGCATACATGATCTCAGTAATCAATGCATACGAGACTTTAGTGCGCGCCTTAAGTCTAGCCAGGTTAAAAGGACTGCCATCTGTGCGGAAACGGATGCGGACTCCTTGGGAAACAGTATTTAGGACTCCTTTGACAATAACTGCAAAATACAAGGCGAACAGTGTGGGCGCTAGAACACACCCTTGTTTCACCCCACAGGTGTCGGGAAAGAAATCAGACTATTCACCGTCTACGGAGACGCAGCACTGCATGTCGTCATGCGAGAGTCTTAGGAGTCGCACATACTTTTCTGTGCACCCTAACTTTCCTAGCACCATCCAGAGAGCTTCGCGAGGCACACTGTCGAATGCTTTCTCCAAATCAACAAAGCAGAGGTACAACTGGCGACCTTGTTCTCTACTTTTTTCTTGTAGTTGACGCACCGAGAAAATAGCTTCACATGTACCTCGGTCAGGTCGGAAGCCGAACTGGGTTTCGGGCAGAATTTTTTCCGACAAATCTTTGAGGCGGTTCAGTAAGACTCTGGCAAAGACTTTTCCAGGGACTGACAGCAATGAAATACCGCTATAAAAGTTATAGTCAGAACGGTCACCCTTGTTTTTGTAGAGGGCACAAATGCTAGACACTTTGAAGATTACATAGTAATGGGCTAATGGCTTAAAGCTAAAAACAAAAAAGTGTGTTTTTCTAGTCGACGAAGTGCAGTATTTGGGTTACGTTATAGGGAGAGAGGGAATTAAAACGGATCCGACAAAATTGAGGCAATCACAAAAATACCGAGACCTAGTTGTGTCACTGAACTACGTTCGTTCTTAGGGTTGATTAACTTTTATGCGAAATTTGTTAGGAATTTCAGTTCTAAGTTGGTTCCTCTGTATGACCTCCTTTAAGAAAGGTAAAACTTGGTATTGGACTAAGGAATGTAAACAGGCTTTTAATGAAGTAACAAACCTATTGAAGAGCGCGGAGCTATTAGCACATTATGACTATAAGCGCCTGCGACGCGTCCGGATGCGGGATAGGTGCGGTGCTATCACAGCCATCAGCTGACGGCCACGGGGAGCGACCGGTTGCCTATGCGTCACGTTCATTAACCGATGCGGAAAAGAACTATTCACAAATTAGTATAAATAAATTCCATCAATACTTGTATGGTAAAAAGTTCACTTTGCGTACGGACCATAAGCCGTTAGTTTCGATTTTTGGACCGAATACAGGTATACCAGCCATGGTGGCCAGCCGTATGCAAAGGTGGGCTATTATTTTATCGGCTTATAATTTTGACATTGAGTACGTGCGTACGGACGAAAATGGGGCGGACGGCCTATCTAGACTCCCGGTTGTTAGCAGTAGGCAGGGTACATCGGAACCAGAACAGACATATTTACATTTTGTTCAACAATCATTACTTTTAGATTATAATATGATTAAGCAGCAAACGGCGAAAGATCCTCAACTATCGAGGGTCTTAGGGTATATTACAGAAGGGTGGCCACAAGAATGCGAGGTAGATAACTTAAAACCATTTTTCAATAAAAATCAAGAATTAGGTTGTGTCATATGGGGGCATAGACTGGTAGTACCAGAGCGTTGTAGGGATGAAGTTCTGATTATGATGCATGAACTTCACATGAGGATTGTAAAATCCAAATCTTTAGCAAGGAGTTATGTATGGTGGCCTGTTATGGATGAGGCGGTAGAGCGATTATGTCGTGAGTGTGTGACCTGTGCGTCTCAGGCGGACTCACCATCGCGACAGGCTCCAAGTATATGACCCTGGCCTTATCAAAATTGGTCCCGGCTACATGTGGATTTTATGGGGCCAATTTTGGGTAGATCTTTTCTGGTGACTGTTGATGCCACGTCCAAATGGATTGAAGTTTTCCAAATGGGTAGCACTGTAGCTAATGAGGTAATTAATAAATTATGTGAGTTATTTAGCAGGTTTGGGTTGCCTAGGCAGTTAGTTTCTAGGCAGTTAGTTTCAGATAACGGACCACCGTTCACATCGAAGGAATTCAAAAATTTCATGGACAGCTGTGGGATAGAGCATATTTTTACAGCCCCATACCACCCAGCATCAAATGGGCTGGCTGAGAATGCAGTCAAGACTTTGAAGCGGGTAATTAAGAAAGCACAGCTACAAGATCGGGATATTAATAGAGCTTTATGGAATTATTTGTTGCATTATCGAAACACAGAGCATTCAACAACAGACGAAATTCCAGCAATGTTAATGTTAAAAAGGAAGTTGCGTACACATCTAGATGTTTTTAAACCGGATAGGGTAGCTCGAGTACATAAAGCTCAGAAACGTCAGTCTGAACAGGTAGCAGAAGAACACTGATCAAGAAACGCGGTCGAGACGGTCGATAAAACTCCTTTTGTATATCCAACTTTACATCGATTTTTTAATAGTTAGCCGCCTTCATACGTAGTACAGGCATGTAATCGCTAACTACCTTAGTATTTCAAATAAATTCTTATCAATAATCATACGTTAAAATGCCGTGACTGCCTTATTGTTTAGAACGCAGATTTATTTCTTATGCTCTGTACTACGCTTGAAAGCAGTTAAACGCAAAACGCCACTTTTTAGTTTCTGTTACGAGATGTAGTTGCTTTATAGCCTATGAATAATTTTGTATAAAAAATCTATTGCTAAAGAGAAAGGGGACTACGTACGTGAAACCGCCTTATAAGTTAGTTTGTGCATTTAACGACCATTTTTCATATTATACGACAATCAAGCAAAATTACTGAAGTAGATTAAAACACCGTTACAGTCACTTTACCACTTTGAAGTCTAGTAAAAAAACTTAACTGTTTTTAAGTTTATGCCCTCAATTAAAAAGTGTCACTTAACTGCCTTTTACTAAAACGTATCTTTGAAATAAATAATAATAAATAAATAATAATAAATATCCTGGACTATTCACACAGCGCCATCTAGCCCCAAACTAAGCAAAGCTTGTACTATGGGAACTAGGTAGCTGATACTAATACATAAATACTTTTTTTTTTTTAAATAAATACATATTATACATAGAAAACACCCAGACTTAACACAAATATTTGAAAATTGACTTAACAAATATTTGTGTCCGGTGGGGATCGAACCCACGACCCTCGGCGTAGAAGGCAGGCATACTACCCGCTACGCCATCGGGACAGTCAAAACCAGTCAGTTGAAACTATAAATCATAAAAATATTCGGGTGAGCTAGGTCGACGCAGAATCTTTTGCTTATTTCAGTGGCAATATAATCAAAAAAGGCGGCTAAAGTCACTTTACGGCCTTCTTTCATATCAGGGCAGAATATATCACGCCTTTCTTCCTTTCGGGGTCGGCAGTGGAATTTTTATTGCAGTTGGTCTGACGAGGCGAGGGCGTGTAGAGCCTTTACTTTCTTTTTGTGTGGGACACCGAGTCGTCCAACGACCAAATGAACCTTAGTGTCAGATTTTTTCACCCACCTTCGCACAAGTAGGAGGCTACTGACATGCTTGTATAACGACCGCCGTCTAAGTGATCATAGACAGCAACCGGGACCTATGGCTGAACGTGCTATCCGGAACACGGAACCATCTTACTTACGGACAATCGGGTAGTTCATCGCGCAATGCCCTAACCAGGCTGGGAACAAATTCACAAACTGATATATATAAATGATGAATATCAACTTTGTGAGTGACCCGCCGAGAATCGAACCCGGAACCCTCTACGTCAAAGGCAGTCGCACTACCAAGGCGCCAACACGGTCGTCAATTCTTACGACATGATCCTTAGGGTGCGTCTCCACTGAAGCCTCTCCTATGGAATTTTGCTACGGGGCCGCGCCGCTGATATTGAAACAATATTTATTCTTCAGAAAAGGGCCATTAGAGCAATTTATAAACTAGGCAGTCGTGATTCTCTAAGAGAACTTTTTAAGGAAATTCATATTATGACGATGCCGTGTCAATATATTTATGAAAATATCATGTATGTAAGAAAGAATATTCATACGTTCACAAGAAACCATGAAAGACATAATCGTAATATAAGAAGTAAAAATAAATTAGATCAACCTAAGCATAGACTAGCTAAAGTTAGGACTTCATTTGAAGGTTTAAGTATACGATACTGTAACAAAATACCGAGATATATTAAGTTTATCTGAAAGTAAATTTAAATCTATTACTAAGAAAACATTATATTATAAAGCTTATTATAAGTTAGATGATTATGTTAATGACAAAGAGGCATGGTCCTCTGAAATTCCAGCACAGCACAGGAAACATGCAGTCATTTTTAATACCAAATCAGGACGTGCATGGAATTTACAATTGGCATAATTAGTAAGGAAGACGAAACAGTAAGAATTATCTACTGTAATACTTTTATTTTATTTTAATTTAGCGTAGCCGTTTTTTGGGCTAATAATATATATATTTATAAAACTTAGCTAGGGTAGCCTAGGGCCTATTCTATAGGTATAAATTGTGAATTGAGATTAGAAGAACTTCTGAGCAGGTTTTTGGGTGGTTTTCCTGTTCAGGGGGGTCCGGCTGATTAGCATGTAACATGCATTTTTTTTTAAATATTGCTTTTAATTTAGTTGATTCCATAAATTGATGGTGGTGACGTAAGTTACATGCTGTGTGGTCAGCCTGGCCAGCCCCGAGGCAGTGCCTTTATTTTTATTTTTTATCCCACTCGTGCCGCGATTCTATTAGGAACATAAAATTGTTATTGTTTACTATGATTAATTCACTTATTCAGTGACCGTATTGTAATTTAACTCTATGACATTCTAAAAGCATTCATTGTGAATCTACTTGGAAATAAACGATTGAATCTTGAATCTTGAACCTTGAAGCGGGGCTGCACTAAGCTGAGCCGAGCGGGGCATGAATTGACCAATCAGAGTGCGTCTCCACTGAAGCGGGGCGGGGATTTGGGGATTTTGAGGCTCATGATTGGTCAATTCATGCCGCGCTTAGCTTAGCTTAGCGCAGCCCCGCTTCAAAGGAGACGTACCCTAATGGTATTGAATTTTTTTAAATTCTCAAGTACTAAAAATTGTGCACATTCAATTTCCAAATAGTTACTCACCGATAGTTTTTTTTTATTCTGGCTTATCAGGATTAAGCAAGCGTGGCTGTTCCGCTTTATCCAATTTTGTGTTAGGCATCACATTCATCATCATTTCTACGGATAATAGTAACGAAATCACAAGTACTATAACTATCGACATGCAGGAAACGACCACAATATTTACGAATCTCTGTAAGTAAAGAAGTTTGGGTGAGATAAGAGATAAGTTTAAATTTAGATAAATAAAGAAAATATGGATAATTGAATATGAAAAACATGGGAGCGTCGGTGGCCAAGTGATTAGGACAACGGTCGTACCAATGTGTTTTAGTCACGTACATTTACCGACTGCTCTTACGGTGAAGGAAACACATCGTGATGAAACCTAAATTCAGATGAAATTTGAATTCAGATGATATTTGAAAGTGACTTAACCTAGGATACGAGCCTGGTTAGCCTTTGGTTAGCTATGCTCGGAATTTCTCTGCGCGATCGAATCAAAAATGAGGAAATCCGTAGAAGAACGAATGTAACCGACATAGCTCTCAGGATAAGCAAGTTAAAATGGCAATGGGCAGGACACATAGCTTGACGAAGCAATAACCGATGGGGAGAAAGGTTCTCGAATGGCGGCCACGGTTCGGTAGACGCAGTGTAGGACGGCCTTCCACAAGGTGGACAGATGATCTGGTGAAGATCGCCAATGGATGCAAGTTACGCAGGATCATTTACTTCCGTCTGACGTCTTCCGGCTGAAATGATTGGGTTGCCGAGGTCAGATGGCAGTCGCTTTGTGTAAAAACTTAGTTCCACGTCAAATCCTGTAGGTAAGGTACCTGACCCCGACAGTAAACGGGATAAGACAAAGAGAATGATGAAAGAAAATATGGATATTTTGGCTAAAATCACTGACTTCCCTATAACTTGACTATACGATAATTTGTTTTATGAATACTAAGACTGTAACGCGGAGTCAAGTTCGTAATTATTATCTTCATTAAACAATGAAAATGTGCGAAAATCTCATGAAAGTCGCTGAATATAAAACAAATTACCTCAGGACGCTCTACATCATTTTCTTGATTATTTTCCTTACTTCCGTTGTCTCCTTGGTAACTTGGTTCATTTCTTCTCTGGCTTGAATCCTTGTTCGTTTTCCTCTGGTCCGTTTTTCCTGGCTTTCCTTCTTGTGCATTTTCTGCTGGCTCTTTTTTCGGTTTGCCTGGTTTGATTGCATCTGGTACTTTTTCTTCTGACTTGTCCTTCTTATGTAGGTTATTCCCTAGTACACTTTCAAACCCACTGTCTATACCACCTTGTCTCCTGGCTCCTGGCATATCTGCTCTCCTTGACGTACTTTCTGACACGTTTTCATGCCCGCTCCTTGGCGAGCCTGATGTTAAGTATGCTAGCCCTTTTTGTTTTTGATGCAATGGCACGTATCCTAGTCCCTTTTTTTCGTCATACCTTGGCTCAAAACCTGGTTCCTTTCTTTCCCCATAACCTAGACCCTTTGCTTCACCATACTCTGGTCTATTTTCTTTAGTATAACCTGGCTTCTTTACTTCACCATACCCTGGCCCCTGTCCTTCTCTATATCTTGGCCGCTCTGCCTGATATCTTGGCGTTTCTACTGGCTTGTTTTCAAGTGGATATTCGGTCACAGTTGTTACATTTTCAGCTGGTCCATACTGTCGAACCTCATGGTCAAAAATGGCACCTTTATAAACAAAATAAAATGATTGCGTCAAAAGTCACGGTTACAATCATAGCGGAGGCGGTAGCGGCTGCATGTTTGTCTAGTTTAGCGGTGGTTATCAGAATGGTAGCGGATTTAGCGATTTCTGTCCAGCAGCGTTAAGCAAGGTGACATTCAGCTGTATTTAGAATAGCATTTCTATAATAGCAATACTTATTATTTTTCCTATAAAATATTTTGTTTCCTAATACTTTTTGTGTTATGTTGACATCCTTAACCGGACTACTGAGGCTTTTTAGTATCATTAGTACGGTGGTGGGGTCGTTACAACCGAACTATGGGACCTTTTTAGTAGGTATCAGTAGGTACCTAGTTCGGAACCGAACAAAACAATCGAACTATTGAGACAAGATGCAGTATATATAGTAGAGATGGCTAATAAACTAATATTCGGTTTATGTTCGGTTTCATTGATTAAAAATACCGAATATCTAGGCCAATAAAAACGAATATTTTTTAGATTTATTTACTTGAAAATGGTTGTCAGAAATACGAGTAAAGCATTTTTTACTGCAATCAACGTTCATAATTGTATGTCAAGTTAGGAGATTAGCGAGCGAAGAGGTACGGTGCTAATCCGCAATCTTAACGACACAGGTAACGGCTTCTTACTGTTTTGTATGGATTCCTACTATTGTTTCTACTGAATTATTCGGTCAAACATTCTGTTTCGGTGAAACCTATGTTCGGCCCATCACTAGAGTATATGGGTTGTAAGGGGCGGTGTAACGAAAACTTTGCAGGCGTGATCAGACTACAAAACTAAAAAACTTTTTCTATTGGGGCTATGTTGGGAAACGAAAAATTTTTTTCGAGTTCCCATACAAACTCAGCGAGCTGATCAGGAATTTTGTATGAAAGGTCTAAAAAAATGTTTACGTTTCCCAACATAGCCCCCACAGAAAAAGTTGCTCAGTTTCATGGTCTGACCACGCCTACAAAGTTTTTGTTACACCGTCCCTTACATCTTGTATAGTCTGTTTCGGATAGCTGTGGACAGAGGGTCACGGAGCTGCAGAGATTTTCAACATTTTATTAGGGCGAGTAGGAAAGGATTTACTGTCACTATTCGATAATACGTAGATGGCGCTACTATTTTTTTCATATGGATGGTTTCAGTCAGGTTTAGACCTTTTTAAGGTATACAATACCCTAACACGTTATTTTGATTAATATATCTCCTATATTTCAGCTAGCGTTTGCAATGTATCGAGTTTATTTACGACTTAAGGTGCGTCTCCACTGGAGCGGGGCTGTGCTAAGTTGAGCTGGGTGGGGCATGAATTGACCAATCAGGGTGCGTCTCCACTGAAGTGGGGTGGGGATTCGGGAAATTTAAGGATCATGATTGGCCAATTCATGCCGCGCTCAGCTTAGCTAAGCGCAGCCCCGCTTCAATGGAGACGCACCCTTAACATTAGAAATCTCAAAATTTATTAAACATATAAACCTTACTCTTGAATCACTCTATATATTGAAACAAAAAAGCCACAATATTCGTTGGAGAGTTTTGAAAATTTAAGCATACATACATACTGACGCGAAAAGACTTAGCTTTATACTATGTAATCATACCGTAAATCATAAAGATTTCATATGATTTGTATAGCAAATTCATTGAGAGTGCACCCTTAAAATACCCTTTCAAATAAAGTTTTATCCACAGCTACCCAAAATAGGGTAATTCAGTTTGGACAGGTTTTTAAACTAAAAGGACTTACCACTCCGTTGTAAAATCTGTGAACAAAGAATATTCTCTGAATGGTAATGATAATAAAGAATAACCGTTTTTAGTCCCGGCCATATCCGTTTTTGGCCCCGGGGTCGTCAAAACTGATTAAATAATTGATTGTTTGTTCAATAACCATGTGGTGCCGGCCCCAAAATTCAACCCCTAAGGGGGTAAAACAGGAGATGAAAGTTAACATGAAAGTTTATTTTTTTTGATATTATCTGTTTCAACTTACGTGTAAGAACTTTAAAAAGATTTATGACTGCGCGAGAGGCATGAGACAGAGAGGAACTGGGAGAGAGATGAAGAAAGAGAGGGACTGAAAGAGGAAACGGAAACTGGAATAGGAAAGGAGGTGGGAGCGAGCATAAGCTTAGTATAGCGAAGGCTAAGAGAGAGCGAGCGTAGTAGGGGAGAGTGGGAGCGAGAGCGGGAGAGAGAGCAAGAAGGAGAGCGAGAGCGGGAGGAAGAACGAGTGGGAGAGCGAGAAAAAGAGCGGGAGGGGGAGCAAGAGGGACAGGGGGAGAGAGAGCAAGAGAGCAAGAAGCAGAACGTGGAGGAAAGCGAAAGGGAGAGGCCTTGTTAGTACCTAATTTGTATTATTTTCAATATTCAGCCCTAAAAGAGAGGTTAAGGTCTTAATAATCAATCATGTTCATAATCTTTTACTCTTTATGAGTACGTGGGCAAAGCCGCGGGTTATAGCTAGTACTAATATAATTATAAACTGTTATTACTTACCTGAAACGACCTTCAAACATTTGTCAATCGTGGCGACAATGACCGTAAGTTTACGGTCGTTATTGCTCTGCCTGCCCCGCCAGGGATAATGGCGTGATTTGTGCGTGTCGGTTATTACTTACCCTGAAACCTTGCATTTCAAATACGGGTGAGGTTAAACTGTGCGGATCCAGCTCAAGTACGATGGGCGTGTTATGTTCGTAGTACTTATCAAAGTCACCGAATTTCTCAGGCCATTGTTCCTTGTGTATTTCTTTATCCTCAGATCGGAATACCAATTCTGCAACAGTGTATCACGCTAAACAAACTTCATTTTTTCTTTTAGCTCCAACAACATGTGGACCGAGTTTGGTCGGTATTTTTACGCCTCCACAGATGGCGTTGTTACTTAAATAGTCGTATTTTTTAAAACGGATGAAAGAGCATAAAAAAATGTCTCGATTCCACGTCACTGTCTAATATTTAAAGCTGAAAAAATCGCGGTGAATTAAAGGCCACCTCAGATCTTATTCATTAGTTATCACTACATTCATGTTATGTTTTAAAAACACTATGGTTTCTTCACGATTCGTATACCTATATTTCTATAATAGTCCAACAACTTTGGGCTCGACCGACCCGCGGGGTGACAGACGGTGGCAGAGACGAGTTAGTTAGTGGTTAAAGAGAGCTCATGACCATTTCATTGGTCTTATTTAAAATAATAGTGTCAATTAAGGTTCTATGTCGTGTGATGCCGGCTTAGAATAGCATCACCCCACATCCTACCTGCGGGTGTCGTCAGAAGCAACTAAGGGACTCGAGAGTATTGGTGTATTACAATTTTAGTCATGCGATTTTTTGTCAGGCGACAGGCTGACAACCTTTCACTATAGTGATACACATTTTTACTGAAACAACCTTAGACAATAACAATCCTCAAAAATGTCAGACGTGGCGATAGCGACCGTATTCTTACGGCCGTTAACGCTCTGCCTACCCCGCAAGGGATAAAGGCGTGATATACGTATATGTATGTATGTATGTAACTAAGGTTCCAAAATATTAACAACATAAGGTTTAGAAACATGTGCTATCTGCAGTAGCATTTAAAAATCAATTAACATGAAAAGGTCTTACTATTAAGTGTCCATCCAGAAAATGGATCATTGGTATGTATGAAATTGAAATAAAATATCAATTCATATAATGGCGAATGATCTTCGATCTCATGATCCTAAAACAGTAAAAATATTCTTATATTGGTATGAAAGTAATAGCTGCAAATCTTTTAAGGGGTGAATTATTCCATGAAACTGAATGACTTTCTTCGGGAATATAAGGTAAATTACCAACCGGCCAATTCAATTTGTATGGGAGGACCAAAAATTTCTCTCAAAAAAGGAAGTTGTTCAGTTTCATGTGCTGATTCATCCCATAATATATTTGCAGCTAATATTTGCAAACAGCGTAATTTTTTCAAGGAACATAGGTCAAAATATGAAAAAAAGACGATCTGTGCAAACTGATCGGTTGGTTGGTTTTGTATGAGAGGTCCTTTTGTCATATTTAGACCTAGGGAAAGTTGTTCAGTTTCATGGGCTGATTTATCCCTTAAAATATTTGCAACCTATATTTTTACACCTTATATAAAAATCGTAGGTGGCGCGACGAGTTGGACAAGTTTTCAAAAGACTGGCATGCGGAAGCCCAGGACAGAACTGGAAGAGGGAGGCCTTTGCCCAGCAGTGGGATGGTGTAGGCTAATTAAGATAATAATAAGATATAAAAATCCAGATTTTACGACCACAGTTTAAAACCACCACACACAGAAGCGGGTCCACACAGAATTCCTTCCTACTTATTTTGCTGTCTATGCAACATGTTTTGAACACATTCGAGAATATATTTTTAAATTACCTAGTATATATAAAAAAAATACTAACTAAATCTTCCACTGTTATTGTATATGCCCAGCCTTCTTGACCAAGATCCTGGTATTCACACTTTAGTATCTTCCAGTATGCCAGTTTATCCGCGCCACGGCGTATAATATCTACAAACGTAAAATACTATTTAAGTAAAAATCTGAAAACATGTGTAGCGACCTCTGGTGGTCAAGTGGTTCACGAGCATACAAAACTCAACAGGAATTCTCAACATATCGGAGAGATGGCGCCACGTGACAAAACAATTGGCCTGAAACGCGGTATCGAAGTGTTCACACCGCGCAACGCATATATACAACTTACAATCCAATCCAGGTGGACCCGTCGGTCCCCTGGCCACAAAATCCGGCCAGGCGGGTAGCTACCCTTTTCCCGACACCACCTGGATTCTTCCTGTATCCCCCCATACATGTTTAGGTTAATTTTAGTACATCATCACCACTGGCCTCATACGTCTGTGACAGACGATTTAATCAATGTCTGAGGCTAGGGAAACTGAAACTGAATGCAGTGTCACAAACGTAAGAGGCAACAACCTGGAAAACGTAGAATTTCCCAGGATCTGCGCTATCCTGTCGGCCTCCCTGGCTGACTCCACAGGAACGACGAGTAGATACGTGCGGAGTCAGGTTGGCTGCAAAAGTCTGCAGCGCGATAGACATCTGACACATGTGCCTGACGGAGACCCCGTTTCGGGGTTTAATGTGAAGTTGTCCTCCTCCAGGACCGGTCTTGGGTCTGGGTAATCTTTTGGTCGCCTCTTACGACCCAAATACTGTTTTAAGCACAGCGAAGATACCTAGATAGATTTACCTAAAGGTTATTTTGAATACGAGATAAGGGAGAAATCCACGGCAGGGGTCATTCTCGAAAGAGTACCAAACGCGTGGTACCAAATAACAGATTTTACCCGAAAATGAAACCCTGGGAAAGCGCTCACAAAGTTAATATGCATCACTTTGCGAATTTGTTTCCAATTTGGTTAAGACATTGCTGGCTGAACCACCTGATTGTCCTTAAGAAAAATCGTTTATTGTTTCAGTACGTTGGGTCAAGCCGTAGGTCCCGATTCCTTTCTATTATAACTTAGACGGCGGTCGTTACTCAACCATGTCAGAGGTCTGCTTCTAGGAGTAGGCGGTTGAAATACTTTGTCTCATTGAGGGTAAATTGGGTTGTTGGACGACTCGGTGTCTCCACAAGAGAAAGACAATACTGCTTACCAAAAAAGTCGAAGCTAGCGTGGCCGCAACTTGCGTGCGTTACGACTTGCGGGGGAGGTGTCGTGGAATGATCGCCATCGCTGGTAGTGGATGTGTCGCCTTCTCCTAAGTTTAGGTAATGCCTATGTCTATCGCTCTCCTCCCCGAATAATCCCTCTAACTGATTACGTTTTCCAGTATAAAATGCTATTACGGGACCCTGAAAAATGTTATGCTTTGTTCGTAAAAAAGTTGCAAAAGTAGTTCTTAGCAGAGCTTTGAGACTTGCATAGGGCAGAAAGCCACTCGCACTGCCTTATAAGTGATCGCGATCGTAAAGTTTTGAGGAAGCTGGTGTTGAGAATAACCCAGGAGCTCAACTTCTGAAACGCTGTCTAGTAACTAAACGAACAATATTAAAAAAAAAACCTTTTCTTTCACTGTAGATTGATTGGTTCTGACTTGCATTGGTCAATTTTGTAATTTCATATTTGCTATAACCAATTAGTACTTACCTATATAATGAACTAGCGGCCCGCCCAGCGGTTGTACCCGCTACTTATCTATCGTTTTGCCGCGTGAATAAGTCGATTAAAATAGCTTGTCTGGTACAGAAAGAGTTGGCAGTGTCCATGACAGACAAACACAGAAAGCGAAATCTATGTAGGCACTACGAATTAGATATGCATTAGACATACTTTACTCATCTGCCTAACAGCTTTGATGACTTGTTGTATAATAGCGTCATGTCGTCTATATTTCTCTGCCTTAGTTTCATTTGCACCGTCGTCCTCGAAGAAAATGTACATGAACTTATAGTCATCATCTTCGAGCTTCAGTGCAGTCGTGGTTTGCCGCACGTGGAAACTGTTGAATTCGAATGGCTGGTAGCGCTCCTTCAAATTATTGTAAGGGTGAACAACCTGAAACCGAATGGTAAAGTTTCGGTCACATTGAAAACAAAGGTTTTTGCAATCACCTTCTACTTCGCTGTCGCGGCGAATCAAATTCTTTCGGACGCCACACGTTCAAATGGATGCCACATTACCGGCGTTTGGAGTGGCTGCCCAAAGGTCTGCAAGCGTGCAGGTGTCGGGGCACGCTGGGCAATTTAGGAGGTGCGTCATGCTCTGTGGGACAGCACCGCATGGGCACTGTTCGGAGTCGCTGTAGCCCCACCGAAACAGATTCTCCTTGCATCGACCTTCATACGGAGCCGCTTCAGTGATTTCCAAACAGACCACTGGAGGTCGCTACCGGGAGGACCTTCTTGTGTCGGGATGTAAGGTTCGATCACCTGACCTGTGTGAACTATTACACTACAACAGTCCACTGCCAGACACGGACTTCTATCAGTTGGGGGGTATTTGCCATACTCACTAATCTTGCCTTGCGGATTTGCATTGCAAGGTGTATTCACAGGGGAAGATGCTGCCCATTCCTTGGATTTATCCCTTAGTCGACTTTTATGAAACCTACGGGATGATGCCATTCTAAGCCAGCAGCACACGACCAATAATTCTGAATGAATAAGATTTTTAGTATGAGTCTTCCAGAAAGCTGTTGAGGATAAATAGTTACCCGAGGCAGGAACTTCACCCTTTTATCCAGAAATGCTTTTTTCAAATAGGAAAAGGGAGATCCGTTTGCATCTTTCGCGCTGATGTCTTCGTAAGCAAAGTCTTTTTCAATGAAGAAAATCAAGCAGTCGCTTCTTCTTTCAGCCACAGTAAGTATGGCGTCAAACTCCTCAACGCTGGTTATGTGCAGAGGATTCGACTGAATCCTAGCTACTCCATCAAGCAGGCCATTGTCTACAACAAATACTGGTACAAGATTTGTATCCACGGCAATTGAAATTGTACAATATGTCCCCAGTATCGAAAGAAACCCTTTGAATTTCAACATTATTAAATTCTGGAATTCACTTGTTTCTCAAATGGAAATAAAAAGTAACTTCCATTCAATTCAATTCAATTTTTTATCCATTTCCATAATAATCAGTGGATTTTCCTTGGATTTGGCAAAAAATTACTGACATCAGACTTCAATCTTTTAGGTTGTCAAGGTTGACATTGCCATGCCAGCATAGGTCACAGCCATGGACAAAGATAATCGTAACCCAAAGAGACCCAATCGAATAAGGTGATGTTTTCTTTTATTATATTACATACCAGGCTGATCGCACACTTGACGCACGGCGGAGCGCAAAAATATCGCAGCGGTCCCCATACTAAAACGGCAATCGACGGACGACGCTGCGATAGCGCTGCGCCAAAAGCGGTTTAGCGGTTTTAGTATGGGGATTGACATTTCTAGTATGGATCTGACAGACCGCTGCGATGTTTTAGCGCTCAGTCGTACGTTGAGTGTGCGAACTGCTCATAAAACGTTATTATACGTATATTATGGCGAGCAACCAACGGCGCATACTGGCATGCATGATTACTGTCACTTCACTCATCATCATTCTCTTTGCCTTATCAAGTTCTCTGTCGGGGTCGGCTACCTAACCTAGGGGGTCTGACGTGGAACCAAAGCCATCTGATCTATGAAACCTGAAGGCTAACCTTGCCCGAATCCTGGGTGAGTTACATTCAAATATCATCTGAATTAAAATCGTTCAGTTTCTTTCAAATAGAAATCATGGACTTAATTTATTTTTATTGTTGTCGAAAATAAATATTTTTTCCGCGAAAAAAATAACATCGTTTCATGCTATAACGAGCTAAAGCCGATTACTATGAAAACGTTATTAAGAAATAATTATTAATCTTCTCTAACGAGTTCACGTGAAAGGATTTTTATGGCTATTAGCGCTTTTAGTCATAATTGGTAAAAAATAAGTGCCTTTTCTGTTAGGTCAGTGATCTATATTACCTACGCACTGGATATGCCGTCCCATACAAAATATGAGAGCCAGAGTTCGCGCCGCGAAAGAAGTCCCGCGAAAAGCGTTTCAATGACCCTTATTCTGACGTCTATAAGGGTCATTTAAGTTTTTTCGCGGGACTTCATTCACGGCGCGCACTCTAGTATCGTGTGTAACTTTGATATTTCATCTACGTTAGTTTCACGTACGTAAGGTGTAGGCTCTGGTATTTCCTTTCCTTGCCGATTTCTGAAAGTGGCGATTTTCAACTAGTCACAAAAATCTTTAAGTAACATCATGTCCGCAGTGCGTAGATAATATAAGTCGGCCATAACATACCACTAAAGTGGCGGCGTGCTCACTTATCCGAAGTATTCAAGGATTTTTAAGGCCAAAATATGCTACTGCAGCCTCATGCGAGCACACGATTGCGCGGACCAACTAGACGCCAACTGCTGAACCTGTCCAGCAGTCGCTGTAGCCGAAATCGGTTCGGACAGATTATTATTATTAAAAAGTCGGTGTGTTAGGATGGTAGATACCATCAGAACTTACAGATACCCATACAAAGAATAACTTTAAGTTGAATTTTCATACAATTAGTTTGAAGTACCAGTAAAAATTTACGCCACCCAACTCAAAGTGCTTCTTATAGCTCATAGCAGACAAAACTACCCAATTTATAAGGGATGAAGTGAGAGAGTGAAGAAATATGCCCCTACTTTTCGTATAAATCGTGCAAATTACGGTATTATTACCAACTTCAGGTTTTTAGATGATTTATATTATTTTTCAGGATACTGGAAGGGGGAAAGTTGTAGGTAAAAAAACTATGTTGACTTGTAAGATTAATAAATTGTTTTTTTTTTGTTATTCTTACACTTAATCTTCTTCTTCTTTTCGTGTGGGATACCAAGTCGTTCAACGACCCGATGAACCCTAGTGTCGTCAGAATTTTTCAACCGCCTTCTACAAGTAGCAGGCTTCTGACATGGTTGTGTAACGACCGCCGTCTAAGTGATCATAGACAGCAACCGGGACCTACGGCTTAACGTGCTATCCGAAACACGGAACCATCTTACTTACGGACAATCGGGTGGTTCAGCCCGCAATGTCCTAACCAGACTGGGAACAAATTCACAAAGTGATAAATATCAACTTTGTGAGTGACCCACCGAGAATCGAACCCGGGACCGTCTGCGTCAAAGGCAGTCGCACTACCACTGCGCCACATCGGTCGTCACTTACACTTAATGGGGCCTTACTACAATAAAGTTAGACGCGAGTTAAACGTGTGTTTAAAATAAGACTCCATTCAAAAAAACGCTAGTCACGCGTTCAACTTGAGTCTAACTTTTTTGTAGTAAGGCTCAATGTTTTTGGAAACTTTCGGTATAGTATCAACTCTTGAGGCCATACAAAACTATGATTAAAGTTGCAGTATACCATTTTACTGAAATAATACAAAATGGGGTGATGCTATTCTAAACCGACATGACACGGCAAACCACCAAGCTGCCCCAAATCTCCAAAATGCACAATCGCATCAATTTAATTTCCACCGCAAATTCAGTCGTCTGATTTCGGTATTCCGTGCCGTTGCGCCGTCGGACGGATTCCCCGAATTGCTGCAACGAAAATGTCTGTTAACGTAGGCGGATCGCACACTTGACGCACGACGGAGCGCAAAAATATCGCAGCGGTCTGTCAGATCCATACTAGAAACGTCAGTCTGTAGGGACCTAGTCACGTTGTGTTTTGTCAGCAGTTTTGTATCGAGTCACTGCGGCGGCGAGCCCCGCTCGCCAGTCGTCTCCCCCACCTTAGCATGTGCGCGCACCTCACACTTTAATCATGTAAACCGGAAATTAACTAAAAAATAATAACCTTCTGAATTGGAGTCCAGCCTTTTTCTTTCTACAAGTTCATCACCTACCATTACGTATGCCAACCACTAGGGCATACGTGATAATTGGTGACACCGACTAGCAACACGCAAGACGCAAGATCAGCGAAATTTGGAGTGATGAAAAATTCCCGTGAAGTATGAAGAAACTGTTCCGGACGAGACGACTCCCCCATGTCACTTGGGGTTACTGAAAGTGACTGGTGTTCTGTTCTACTTTTGGATAACAACATCGAAGAAGATGACACGACAATTTCATCAGATCCTCACCGAATGAAGAAGAAGTGCCATCGGTTGGAGTGGATTAGCTGCAGTTTTGTGTACGGAATGTAAGCCTCTGTTGTACGTAGCCCTTGATTACGAGCGAACTATGACATGCGATGATGATTCCCTGACGGCAGTGTAGCGGTCACGTCTTGGCTTGGCTAGCGCTAGGACGCCGAGCATCGTGTTACAACTGCGAGCGTTTGAGGACACACAGGGTGTTACAAAGATCACTGGAGATATTGTCGACGCCAACTGTCACCGTTTTCTTCAAGTCTGGAGGAATGGAACTTAGAGAAGACTCTCGCGTTGGAGTAGGAGTAGGGCGCGGAACCACTCAGAAGGCTCACCGGGAGGTCTTGAGAAGTTTATGCCCAGGCGGATTTCGGTTGGACAGCGTTTGGATATGAATCGGACAGGACATCTCAGTGTCTTACAGTGTGTCGTGTTTCAGAAAGTGTCGTGTAATTGTTAGATGAAATTCGTAAGTTGAAATATTTAAGAACACCATGTACAATATTTAAGAATTCATACCTTTGTCATTGTAAAATTTATAAGTCGTAGAATCATACAAGTCCTACTATTGTTCGTTGTAATTTGTCAGTCAGCGTAATTGTAAACGTTTGATATGTTCGTAGTTTCTGCGTAGCCAATGTTATCGTTCTTTATGTCAATGTAATATGAGATCCTTTTGTTTAGTCATGTTTTTGTTTCGATTTTGTTGTAGCTTTGTAATGTTGAAATTTTTTACCAAAATTTTGAAAAAGGAGGGGAATATTGTAGGGACCTAGTCACGTTGTGTTTTGTCAGCAGTTTTGTATCGAGTCACTGCGGCGGCGAGCCCCGCTCGCCAGTCGTCTCCCCCACCTTAGCATGTGCGCGCACCTCACACTTTAATCATGTAAACCGGAAATTAACTAAAAAATAATAACCTTCTGAATTGGAGTCCAGCCTTTTTCTTTCTACAAGTTCATCACCTACCATTACGTATGCCAACCACTAGGGCATACGTGATAAGTCTACATACTAAAACCGCACTCGACGAATGACACTGCGATAGCGCTGCTCCGTCGACAGCGGTTGAGCGGTTTTAGTATGGTGATTGACGTTTCTAGTATGAATCTGACAGACCGCTGCTGCGATATTTTTGCGCTCCATCGTGCGTCAAGTGTGCGATCCGCCGTAGGTAATCTTAGTAGCTTATCAACCTATCATCCTACCCTTTTAAAGGGATATAACTTAACTGGTTACTCTCAGTACTTGTATGAAAAACCATGAAACTCAATGGGAGGGTCTGGCAGCACAGTGCAGCAGCGCTCCGAATGGCGCGGGATGGTTAAGAGACAAGTCCGCGAGTTTGAGGAACAGCGCCCGTCCACCCGTCGCCCCGTCGCAATTAACTATAATTATGTAAATGGCAAACTAACGTGTCCACACTGTGCAGGGGAGTTTACTGCAAAAATTGGCTACAATAGTCATCTCCGGGCGCATCAGCGCCGATCTGATTGGGAGTCGAAGTGGTGGCCATGGCCGAAATCGGAGAGATCATCATCATAAAAAACTTTTCGTCATAAAAAACGTTAGACCTCTGTCACACGCGCCTAATGGAGATACGTGTGACAGAGGTCTATCGTTTCAGGTTTAATGTGGTATTGTCCTTCTCCTGGGCCGGTCTTGGGTCTGGGTAATGCCTCGGTCGTCTCTTACAACTTCCACAAGAAGGGTGGGGGTGGTGCTATTTTACTCTGCCACCACACAGCTAACCACCACAAGAAAAATATTAGGTACCGCAAAAAAAACAAAAAAAAAAAACGAATGTCGTCTGAATATGCCCGACCTTTGCTCTGAAGGTGTTTTACCAGTTCACGTAGCGCTCGTGAAAATCACATCTTCATCTTCACAGTAAACAGTGCGAATCAAGTTATCATACCGAAGCGTTTGACAGATTGATGAGACAAATACCATGTGGGATGCACATGAAATGCTATCGGACTGTTTGTGGAGACGGTGCCGGTTTGCAATACGGTCGGTGGACTGCTTAGCGCAAAACTAGGTATGTTGGATGTGGTATTTTACAATCTTAAGAGAGTAAGGAGAAGAAGAGCCCGGCTTAGAAGAGTATCATCCCATTTATTTCCAGTGTCGTGGAAGCCGACTAAGGGACTCGAGGGTTTCATGTGTCAATTTTAGGCGATAGGCTGAAAACCTGTCACTATCATGATGCATGACTTATCGAAACGACCTTCAAAAATTTGTCAGATATGGCGATAATGACCGTATTTTTGCGTTCGTTAACGCTCTGTTTAACCTGCCAGGGATGTAGGTGTGATTTGTGTATGTGTTTTTTTTTTCATGTAGAACACCGAGTCGCTTCACGACCCAAAGAATGGTTCAGACCCAGTGTCAGTTCTCAACCACCTACAACAATTTGATTGATTGATGGATTAGCCAAATATTAAAGTACTGCATATGAAATGCGACAGAGCTGTAGACGATTCGGGATTGGGGAGACTTCTGACTGAAGAATGGTGGATTGACTGCTTACTGTAAAAGAAGGCTACGAAGGAGGCCTATAGAAACCATTCAGTGTATTATTTTTGCTTAGTCTTTTCTCAAACTTTGGCGTAAAAATAACACTGCGCTAACGTACGTGCCTGTCAGATCCATACTAGTAACGTCACTCCTCATACAAAAACCGCTCTTGACGTGGGTAAAACGCACGACGCTGCTTGCGTTCGATTCTAGTATGGATCTGACAGGCGCATTCGTTAGCGCAGCGTTATATTTGTGTTGAATGTGATAGAGGCCCATGTGGGTCTAGGTAAGGTATACAAACTTGCTAGGTACACTTAATTTTTTTTCTTTGTATTTGTTACATTTTGTGTTAACCAAACTACAGACTAAGGCTTACTCCCCGGTTGAAAGTCACAATCGGACTAATGAGATTTTTTTAGTATTCAGGGGCCTTTTAAAAATTACTCTATTTATCACATTTTATAAAGTGTTTCGCTCAAAGATACAAATATAATTAAATTTCAGCAATATATACACTTTTAATATAATTAAATTGAAGCGAACGAGTTAATAATTGAGTACTTAAATTAATGAAAATGCTTTAAATATTTTGCAAGTTCATTTTCTAAAAGTATTTTACGCTCAAACGCTTGAAATTCTTATGAGACTACACAGTATTTTTTCACTAATGGAAACTTCAGTGAGTAAAGCCACAGTAAAAGTTAAATAGCAGTAGGGCATCTCGTCTGTGTTTTTGTACCTATTTTTGGAAGAACTTACCCTGTCAAAAAACAAACAAATTAGAATATCAGAATGTGTTGCTGTGTGATGCTGGCCTAGAACAGCATCACCCCATTTCATTCCCGCGGGTGTCGTAAAAGGCGACTAAGAGACTCGAGGGTTTTATGTGTAGGTATTATAGTTTTGGTGATCCGGCTGACAACCTGTCACTATAGTAATATTAAAATCATTCTATTAGCATGTGTGATAATGATGCACGAAGATTTACGGATTTGTGTCTGCTTATATGTAAAGAGACTAAGCAACGATACGCAATGCCGGAGCAGGCCAAATCGAGTTGACGAGAGACTCGATGAACCCTGGTGTCGATTGTTTTGACGCTGCCAATAGGCTACCAATTCATTTCAGAAACCAGATTTAGAAAGTTTATTTCAAAGTAAGTTCACAATATTCATACTTTATACTTTTATAATGTCAAGTATAAATTCTTTTACTGGATAAATGGATTAGTCATTGTTATAAGAATCTGGCCATGGGATGCCGGTTTAGAATAGCGTCACCCCATTTCTTCCCGCGGGTGTTGTAAAAGGCAACTAAGGGACTCGAGGGTTTCAAGTGTATTACAATTTTAGGCACGAATACACGAATCATCTGAAAGGACGCTCAATACTTGTGAGACGTGGTAATAACGACTGTTGATTCTTTGCCTACCCCGCAAGTGATAAAGACGTGGTTTGTGTATTTAAATAAATAAATAAATATTTATTTAATCCAGAATAATATTTTCTTTACAAAAAACATTCTCCATATCTTATCATTACAAATTAATTAATTAAATTATATTAAATTAAAATCACAAATATCAAATTAAATAAATAGATTCAAGCACTCACACACGTCACATACACACTACAGAACACACTCACATACAACAAACGTATAACAAACTTGTGTCCGTACCCGTAGTATAAACTGCTGGAACCTGAACACCGTACGAGCTCCGTAGATGAAGAAGTTAGTTAAGTATACTGTGCCTTAGTTTTACTGTGGCAAAGGTACATTGTCCGCAAAATGACGGTGTCTGGAGCAGGTCCATGCCACAGTTAATGAGTTCGATGCTTCTCTATTATGCACTCGACTGCAGAAAACGTGAACTATATGTTTGCTTTGTCTTGTCCCCACCACAGTTTAAACGTATTTAGGAAAATGCATGAGCAGGTACGTACGTACTTAGAAAAATAAATAAAAACTAGTCATCAAAGTCTTTTCTTTCATAGTTAGGTAGATTAGTTATCAGCCACTTCTCGTACGTACATACATAAGTAGGAGTATAGCTTTTTGAAAATCATATAAATAATAACACGTGCTTTGGGCAAAAGTGTTATTTGTGGTTAATCCAGACTGCCGAAGCTAAAGCCAAACAAAAGCCAATAAATACGACGCACTCGCTATATCACCATAAGTTTCCGTAGGTGTTCCTAAGAATAAACACTGTATTTCGTTAATAACTGCCTCACCCAAACCTCCTGCATCTCTAGCTTACATGCATAATGACTCCGTGGTGCATGACGAGAGCACAATAAGCGCCGACCCATGGGCACATGTGGGCATCCTGTTTACATTGGTACATCTCTCCAAGACAATGTTCCAGTTGGGATATCTGCGGCATCCGGCATTTGGAAATACTAGTTTGGGTTTGACACCAGATCTTTTTTTGAGGCCAAAGTCATTAAAGTGGAAAACACATTTAGATGGTAGAGTCCATTGCAGTACCTACCTATTATACTACAAAGTATTCTAGAGATATTGCTTAGTCTCTCCCCATCTCTCCTTTTCTCTCTCTGTCTATTTGTCTCTCTCATATCATCCTCATAACTATACAGGGAGTAAAAAAAAATGCTGCAAATATTTCAAGGGGTGAACCAGCCCATGAAACTCAACAACTTTCCCCAAGGAACATAGGTCAAAATATGAAAAAAGAAATTTGGACCTCTCATACAAAATTACCACGTCAATTTGTATGGGAGGTCCAAAATTTTTTCTCATTTTTCGACCTATGTTTTTTGGGGAAAGTTGTTCAGTTTCATGGGCTGATTCACCCCATATAATATTTGCAGCAATTTTTTTTTTACTCCCTGTACTGAACTGCCTCATCAAAACCTTCTACATCTCCGCCTTACGTTAACGAGCGGACAATAAGCGCCGGAGGGGCACATGTGGGCATCCTGTTTACATTGGCACATGACGTCTGCAAGACAATGTTCCAGTTGGGATATCTGCAGCAGTCTCTAGCATCAACAGATTTGCAATCCCTAAACTACAGCTGGCAGAATTTCTAGAGTCATCAAAATGTCGGAAGGCTTTCATAACTTCGTGTTTACTTACTGTTTTCTAAAACTATTAAGCGTTACCTATGTACATGCCACATGTTACTTACCTATCACTACATAGTATAAAGCAAAGTCGCATTTCGCGTCTGTCTGTATGTATGTTTGCTTAAATCTTTAAAATGATCGGATTTTGATGCAGGTTTTTTTAATAGATATCGTGATTCAAGAGAAAGGTTTTATGTTTAAAACTTGCCGAGAAAAATCCTTATTACCGCAGGAAAAAGAGTTGCAACGGGCGCAGCCGCTGGAGCAGGCCGCTGGAGCAGGCCGCTAGTAGTTTATAAAATATAGCTTGACAGCTGTGATGTTTGAGACATACATACACCTCTCTAGCCCCGCTGGTGCCGATCGGCACCCTTGATTCTGGCCCTTATTGCGACGAAACTAAGCTTCCTATTGCTTTGGAATGTTCTGAGAGTTTTGACCTTGGGATTTTAGCTGTCAAATGACGTATAAACCATAGACAACGGATATTTGAATGAGTCACAATCTGCCGCCGGAAACCAGTCCGCGAGCCTCTTTTTGACGGCGACATTGGCTCGATTTATACGCACAGACAGTGTGACTTAGCTTTATTTTATTTTTTTTAAGCGCATTGATCCGTTCATTAATTTTTAGACGAAAAAAACCGCTTGACAATTTATTGGTGAACGAAAACCAGAGCTACAAAGGGATTATGGCGCGCGCCGCCCGGCTTGTATGGGCTGAGCTAGAAGAGAATTAAACAAAGGAAAATGAACTTCTCATAGCATTTGCCCAAAACTGACATATGTCACAGGTATGAAGCCAAATCATGGCATTGGTTAAAGATACTGGGTGTAAAGGACAGCTCTCCTCTAATCCTCTAAATACTTATCTAGATTTTTAAGTCAACTAATCGTGAATTTGTATGGGAGGTCTATTATTTCGTCGTTTCCTGACATATGTTCCTAGAGGAAAGTTGTTCAGTTTTATGGTCTCCATGCAATTATGTAATATTTTTTCATTTATTTATAAACCACAATATACAGGGTGTTAGAAAAAGTATTAATTTTCTATCAAGGGATGAACCCTTGATAAACAAGCCTAAAAGTACATAATTTTTTTCATATTTCGACCTATGTTTCTTGAGGAAAGTTGTTTAGTTTAATGGGCTGGTTCATCCACGAAGTTTTTACGTTTCCTAACACCTTGTATAAGCACCTCTTAGTATTCAAAGGGCTGTCCCTGACACCCAGTCTATTTAATGGAAATGTCTCGTTTCTGTGATATTTTAAAAATTTTGTTCTACATCGTATTAAAATAAATCTTTATTGAAACACATTTATGTTGAAAGTATTAGTACTATATTCTAAGTGCTTTTAGCAGTAGCGCCAAATATAGAATAAAAACAAACAGTAAAATTACATATTTTCGTACTCAATGCGTCCTAAGTATAGGCACTTAGCTTGGGCGTAAGAAATATTCTGAAAGTATAAGATAACAAAGATTTTCGTGACTGTGGAATGTAGTGCTAACTAGGCAGGTTCCTTCTATCAATCCTTTAATTCTAAAATCCATAAACTATCCCTAAAGCGGATTGCACACTTAACGTACGGCGGAACGCTAAAAATCGCAGAGGTCTGTCAATCCCCATACTGAAACCGTTCAACCGTAATTGTCAACGCAGCGCTAGCGCAGCGTCGTCCGTCGAGTGCGGTTTAGGGGGGTTTTAGTATAGGGGGTGACGTTTTCAGTATGGATCTGACAGACCACTGCGATATTTTAGCGCTCCGTCGTGCGTTAAGTGTGCGATCCGCCTAATCCCTATGACCAGAAGAAAATAAAACAGTAAAATTTAACCAAAAAGTACCGTATTAAAAATTATGTTATGTTTGAAAGTTTTCTTTTATTTTGTACTACATTTTACAATAGAGCGTTATGTATTGCCAAAACCTCATGAAAATAAAACTGCGTGACATTCCCCTCCATAGGTAACCCAACCATATGCTGACTTACGATCACATTTCACAGTGATTACAATAAAAAACCTCCCTTTTCTCAGGCTGTACATTAGCCCTATTGTACGTCAGCCCTTACATTTGAGTAGCAACAAAGGACCTCAGCCGAGTCACTAAAAATGAAACGGGGAGTTGTAAGAGAACAGGGTTCGCTCACGGATCGCGTCTTCCATTCAATTGTGGTACTTTCACACCGGTTTTTAGACGATGTGTTAGGGTTCCGTACCCTAAGGGTCAAAACGTGAAGACTGTAAGACGTAGGTAGCCTGTAAGAGATCCCTCTTAGCGATAAGGCCGCCTTTGCGCATTTCTTTAGTTGAATATGTCCCATGTCATTATGTTATTTCTTTTTGTGCAATAAAGTGTTTTTATTTCCTTATTGTTACTGGGACTTCGTTGTCTGTCTGTACGTCTGTCATCTTATTACTATGATATGTGGAGAGTTGCAGAGATGGCGCTATTAAAAACTTTAAATTAAAACAAAAAAGAAGGAGGGCTCCTATATATTTATATGAAAAAAGAATTGTGTCATAGTTCGATATAATTTGTGCAGAAAGTGTACTCGTAGGTATCTAAAGGACGGTCCGCATATTTAGTTTTGAAAACGTGTTTAGGCAGAAATGAAGCTACAATCTTACTGTATTATATACTCACATAAATCTAACCAGGTCACCGGCTAGGCAGAGCGTTAACACTATACTCACTTATTTAATCACTTAATGTACACAAAAAAATAACAGGACAGAACAAATACAAAAAAGAACATAAATAATACGGACACAACAGGCACTGCTTATCTTTAAAAAAGAAATTTCAATATAGTGCCAGGTTGTCAAAATTGCCTAATTCAATCGCCTACCGTATTTTAAACCCGAATATCCGAACTGGCCACTAGGAAACCCCGATCCGGATCGCATGACAACACAATAGGAATGGTTGCCGAGTTCCATCCATCATCCAGAATTATGTGCTCCACCGTCTATCGAGCCCACTACATCCCAGACTGCATAGTGCAGGTCTTACAATTACAATGCTGTGTGATGCCGGCTTAGAATAGCATCACCCCATTTCTTCCCGCGGGTATTGCAAAAGGCAACTAAGGGACTCGAGGGTTTCATGTGTATTACAACTTTTAGGCGACAGGCTGACAACCTGTCACAACAGTGATACGCGAATCACCTGAAAGGGCCCTCAGTACTTACGTGGCGATAATGACGGTAAGTTCACGATCGGTAACGCTCTGCCTACCCCGCATGGGATAAAGGTGGGATTTATGTATGTATGTCTAATTACAAAATGTGGCACAACACGATACTTTCTATAAAATTTCTATCTATACGATCTTATATCTATGATCGATTCTTCTTTCTTCTTTTTCGTATGGGACACCGAGTCGTCCAACGACCCGATGAACTATAGTGTCAGAATTTTTCAACCGCCTTCTACAAGTAGCAGGCTTCTGACATGGTTGTGTAACGACCGCCGTCTAAGTCATCATAGACAGCAACCAGGACCTACGGCTCAACGTGCCATCCGAAACACGGAACAATCTTACTCACGGACAATCGAGTGGTTCAGCCCGCAATGTCCTAACCAGACTGGGAACAAATTCACAAAGTGATAAATATTAACTTTGTCAGTGACCCACTGAGAATCGAACCCGGAACTTGTTGCGTCAGAGGCAGTTGCACTACCACTGCGCCACATAGGTCGTCAATCGATTCGTATGATCGATTTATATCTATGGCGAGCACTGCTACGCAGATTTGTAGAAAGCCGCTACGCTCGTAGACACAGTCGTAGCACTTATTCAATCATTGATACGCATTTATAATCAATAGCTACTAAGAGGAGCATCGGTGGCCAAGTGGTTAGGACACCGGTCCTACAATCGTGAGACACGAGTTCGATCGCCGCCATGTACCCATGTGTTTTTACTCACGTAGGAAAATGTCCTACTGCTCTTACGATGAAGGAAAAACATCGCGATGAAACCCACATGCAAATAAAATTTGAATTTAGAAGATATTATTTGAATGTGACTTTACCTAGGATTCAGGCCAGGTTAGCCTTCGGGTTGCAGAGGTCAGATGGCAGTCGCTCTGTATAAAAACTTGGTTTTACTTCAAATCCCATAGGTTAGGTAGCCGACCCCGACAGAGAACGGGATAAGGTTAAGTATGAGTGACTTAATTAATTTAGTAAAAAATGTAAGATTTTGATAATTTTGATTAATAAAACAAACAAACAAAGCCAACTTCAGTGAAACAACTTACTTCTGTAATAAAGGATTATCAAGGGTTCATCGGGTCTTTGGACGACTCGGTATCCCACACGCAAAGAAAAACTGAAAATTCATTACTATTCACTTAAACCACTCCCGACCAATCCAGGCAACTCAAATACGCCCCAAGGTGCCGTAAAATTTGCCTTAAGAGAGCCGTTGGCACGTGCCAGTGGCAAAAGTTTTATCAAAATAAAACGGACATATTTTTTTATTGCGGCAACACAATTACGCGACCAAAATGAAGAGGCGTCGTGATCATACGCCGTACGTGTATGCAAACGATGCTCGTAAATGAGTCGGATAATATTACACCTGTGGGGTGCCCTTTTTGCTTAGGATAATTTTAATGCCTGTAATCTGTGTAAATAACATTAATAATTTTTTTTTTGCATTTTAAATAGAATTATTGCATTTTACTTAACTTAGTCTAAGCTTAGTAAGATTCATTGTTTACTACCGTTAATGATTCACAATATAATAGCAAAGCGACTAGCTAGGTTGTAAAAAACATCAAATTATAATTTATTTAAGTATTTACCATACAAATACCTACTAACAGCAAAATACTTACTGAAATAGTCTTGGGTTCAAACAGAACCTGTGACCAAAATATAGCTGCCGCATAAAATTTTCGGCCTTGAATTTACGCCCGGTGCAAATTCAAGACTCAGAAACTCAGGACTGTAATCAGAAAGTCTCCCATTTCTAATATGATCTAAAATTATTTCAGAACAAATACGCAGGTGAGATCCAACCTAAAATTCCAGCTCTCAACACAGTTATGGTAATACAAAGATTACAAGTATGGCGGCGCGAAGATAATTTTAAATGAAAACATTTTCCGTCTTTAATATTTCTATTTATTTATTTTCTTGCTTTCTTGCTGTGTGAGCAGACGGAGAATTATCCTCCTTTACGTCGGATTATACAGTGGAAACACATTTTTTGGGAAATGTTTACTTGCGCCTTCAATTAGGAAAGTTGTTGTTTACTTAAAACGGGGCACTCTGTAGATACCATGCATCCTTATCCTTAGGCCTCTATCACACTTCAGCGCAAAAATAATGCTGTGCTAACGTAAGCGCATGTCAGATCCGTATTAGAAACGTCACTCCCCATACAAAAACCGCCCTCAACGCGCGACCCAACGCTTATACAGCGCTAGCTACAGATCTATGAAGTGTGGGAAAGGCCTTCACAGTCACAACAGTCCATGCTACCCTATTGGGAGATAGCCATAAAAACCATGCTTGGCAGGCGGATTGGTGAGCGCAGTGTAAGATGTTGCATTCGCAGGGAACGCTGCTGCCTACGAGTATACCCTTGATACTAATTTCTAACCTAAGATGCTTTTCATGGTACCCACAGGTAAAAATGGGGTGATGCTATTCTAAACCGGCACCACACGGCCAGTTTTAACTTGAACTAAGGCTTGCTACGTTAGTATGGCCGTTCGAATAGGCCATATTTGACAGTTGTCAAACTCATACTAAAGGACATGTCAACAAAGAAAAATAGAGCTTATGTCATGGCATTATTATTATTTTCACAGCTGTCAAATATGACATATTCGACCGGCCATACGGTAGTACATAAGTTTTGGGCTCAAATTGTAAATCTTATGTAATATTTATTTATGTTGATCTATCATTATGTACAGCAATTTAATATATCATCAACCACAGACTATGTTACTAATCGCCACAATTATCCTTGAGCAATTCAAATCCCTAGCCGCATACAATGGTGGTTCTTACACTTAAGGCTCCGTTGTGCGCTATTTTAACGCATCCGTCTGTCAGATGCATACTAAAAACTTTATTTCCCATACTAAAAACGGTGCTCAACGAATACTATGTTTGATAGACGGATGCTTTACGCAAGTGTCTGCGTTGGACGTGCGTCAAGCATCGTGAATAGAGTTTTTAGTATGCATCTGACATATGGATGCGTTAAAATAGCGCACAACGGAGCGTTAAGTGTGAGAACCACCTCACTCTATTAGTAGTGTCAACAACGATTATAGTGCAGAGGCTACAACGTAATTAAGCTAGTCGTTACGATTCTAATTAACTAGAACACACAGTTGAGAAGCAGAAGAAGATAATATTAATTTATGTTGATCTATTGCAGTGTGGTGCCGGCAGACTAGAATAGCATCACCCCATCTCTTCCCGTGGGAGACGTAAGAAGCGACCGAGGGAGTAACCCGACCCAGAACGGAGTCCTGCCTGGCTAACATGCGTGCTACGATGTATTTTGTCGTTTCATAAGCGCACAATGTCACTACGGAAGAATGCGTAACTTATTCGCAGTGAAGTTAGCCGCAGAATGCATGTTAGCCATGCTGGAGAAGGATAACTCCACATTAAAACGTGAAACGGGGTCTCCGTCAGGCGCGTGTGACAGAGGTCTATCGCTTGGCAGACTCCTGCAGCCGACCTGGCGTATCGACTCGTCGTTCCTGCGGAGTCAGCCAGGAAGGCCAACAGGGTGGTGCAGGTCTTAGGCAACCCTGTGTTTTTCCATAATTCTGATTCTGTGCTCTTGCCTCAGACACTGATTTAATCGTCTGACACGGACGTACAATCCCAGTGAATGAAATGAATGAATGATCAATCATTACAACCTAAGAGCCACAGCGAATGTCGCTAATCGCCTCAATTATCCTCGAGCAATTCAAATCCCGCACACGATTATAGTGCAGGAGCTACAGCATAGTTATAGTCTGTAAAATATAAGATGATTTCCTTTGTTTAATAGGAAAATGGACCTTATGTCATAGCATTTGCTCCAAGGTCATAAACGTCACAGGGATCATCCTATATTATACAGACTATAAGTACAACTATTTTCAGAATAGTTACTACTCATAAAAAAAACGTTTGTAGGTAAAATTTTTCTGAAATGTAAAAAAAATACACCTCCCACACTCGGTTGGCTGGTGTATTTTGTATTGGTGTATTTTCATAATTCGAAATAAATACTCAGATGAAAGTTGTTTTATGAGTAAAAGACACACAAAATATTTGTATATTTTTAAATGTAGACGTTAGAAATAATGGTACAACAATACTCCTTATTTCTTAAAAAATCATAATTGTAGGTTGTAGGTATTGCTTTTTAGGTAAGGCATCAAATGTGAAACTTATTTATAAACTAAGAACAAAATTGTACCATTTGAATGCAAATAAATATATGAGTATGAGTATGAGTAAGTTTATACATCCCAGCTTCTAAACTACACCTTAACCAAGAAATCTGTATCACATGAGCTCTCGATCATCCATAATATTAATCTCCAGAGGGTAATTAAGAGATTGAACGGACCGAGCTGGCAACCCCGGCTGCCTGCGTGAATGCCTTTGCCTTTCACAAGTTGGAATAAAGGTGTCAATTCTAGTGTGTGTTACACATAAATTGTAAGATGTAAAAAAAATATTTGAATAAGAATACATAGGTACAATCTAAAAAATAAGTTATGCACAGTCAACTACGCTTATCACGGGTTGAGGAATTTTATCTTAAAATTATTTATATTTTAACATTCTTTTTCACTGGCTACAGATCTTGACTATTATTTATCTTAGCAGCACGTGACACTAGCTCTTTTTAAATTTCATAAATTAAAAATGGCCGATCCGAACCGTAAAATATAACTTTCAGATACCGCAGTCGGGTTTTGTTTATAAATCATTAGGTGTTTGTTGTATTTTAGTTTTCTCAAAGTTCTGTCTTATTGCCGTTCTTTTTCACACTTAACGCACAAATTATGTTGTTGACGCGGGTCCATCGCACGACGCTGCGTTAGCGTCAACAGTGGTTGTGAGTTGGACCTGCGTCAATAACAGCGGTTTTAGTATGGGGAATGACGTTTCTAGAATGCGGTACGCAGCGTTATTTTAGCGATGTGTAGTTCGTTAAGTGTGAGAACGACCTAACTGTCTGCCGGCTGACAAATGGGACTTAATAGTTTCTAATAGTTTCATTTAACAAGAAAATGTCTATCGAAATCAACGCCATTGGATATGCTTTTCAGAGGTTACATAATGGCGGCGCAGTTTGGCGGGAAAACCGGGCACTTTGCAAATTAGCCAGCTTTATTTTAATTTTGTATGGGGCTAAAAGAAAAGAGGTACGCTGTTGGTACAGTGAATAAAACAATTCTGCTCTACTGCTTTTGACGAATGGTTAAAAAGCACGGACTGTACGTAAGTAACTCTAATCATCATTCTCCTTGCCTTATCCTGTATTCTGTTGAAGCCAGCTACCTAACCTAGGGGATTCGACTTGGAACCAAGTTTTTACTCATCGAATCTGACCTCTGCAACTTAAAGGCTAGCCTGGCCCGAATCCTAGGTTTAAGTCACATTGAAATATTTTTCAAATTTAAAAATATTTGAATGTGAGTTTCATCACGATGTTTTTCCTTCACCGTAGGAGCAGTGAGTAAATGTACGTGGGTAAAAAAAAAAACACAGTTTGATGACATCATAGGTTGATGAATTCGGGTCTCGCAATCATCATTTAGGTACCTACATAAGTAACTCTACATGTGAAAATAAATTTGGACCTCCCATACAAAGTGGTAGCATACTAGTACATTTAAATGGGAGGTTCAAAGCACCGTGCCGTGTGATGCCGGCTTAGAATAGCATCACCCCATTTCTTTCCCGTGGGTGTCGTAGAAACCGACTAAGGGACTAGAGGGTTTTATGTGTATTGCAATTTTAGGCAACAGGCTGACAACCTGTCACTAAAGCAATGCACGGCTTATCTGAAACGACCCTCAAACATTTGTCTGATGTGGCGATAACGACCGTAATTTTACGGCTGTTGACGCTCTGCCTACCCCGCCAGGGACATAGGCGTGATATGTGTGTGTGTGTGTGTGTGTGTGTGTTCAAAGCACCAAAGCTTATAGCTAGAGTTGTGGATTTCGGTGTAGATGTTCGTACGGACCAAAACGCACATGACTGCGGCGGCGTGCCACGTCAATCATCTTGTGGTGACGTGACGCGTCGGCATGCCAAGCTGTGCGGTTGTGGTTTGCGGTTGTGTGGTCGTGAATTTGGTGTGCAGTGGTGGAAAGTTGCAGAGTCCCAGGCAATGATTTTGAACTTAACCAGTTTATGAACACACAAATCACGATTATACGAGCAAGAATTGTGTACCTATATGATAGGTTCGATTTATAATCCTTTACTATAATTTTACAAGAGAACAGATAGTAATTCAAGGATAACTACCTAAAAAATACGTCTCATTAATTTGGATAAGTATACCTATAATAATTGGGATGTTAGAAACGGGTTCAACGATTTTCATGATAATTCGTATATAGGGGGCAAGAAATCGATCTAGCAAGGTTTTATTTTCTGAAAATCACTCTGAACGGCAGGAAAAGCTGAGCAATGTTAAGTCAACCAGGTACTTACCTTGTTAGTTCAAGATAGTGTAAAGTTTGAGGACTTTTGGATAAGTATTTAAAAATTTAGTATTATTATCGTCTACATGGCTCTGAAAACTTGACGACTTCAATAAACACTCATGACGCCATACCGAGCAATGAGAAAGACAATTTTGAATACAGAACTCCAAAAAAATGCGTTGTGCTGCTTAGAATAGCATTACCCCATTTTTTCACCGTGGGTGTCGAAAGAGGCGACTAAGGGACTCGAGTGTTTTATGTGTATTGATTGATATTTAAGGCGATAGGCTGACAACATGTCACTATAGATAGTAATACACGACACAACTAAAACTCTAAAATATGAGTCAGACGTTGCGATAAGGACCGTAATTATGCAAGTTAATATTCTACCTACCCCACAATGGATAAAAGGGATATTACGGGTGACCTCAAAATAAAAATGCGCAAAGCCAATCAGAATATCCAGGTCCCGTTTTTTACCTTTTATTTTGGAAATATCATCACAGCGCGGGAACACCTGCATAGCAAATCCAGCTGTTAAAAGGAGTACGGAATTGGTTGGAGCTGGGAATCGAACGGCAAACCTCATTTCGCGCAGAATAATGGAAAACGAATTATTCTACTCCGATTGTAGATCGACCACCGAAGGGATTTGTATTTGTACTATACGTTTATTTTTTAGTCGTAACTTTACAGGATTCTTTTCATGATTTTAAACAACTTTTACTAGAGGTCACGACCGATGTGGCGCAGTGGTAGTGCCAGTCGCAGAAGGTTCCGGGTTCGATTCTCGGTGGGCCACTCATAAAGTCGACGTTATCACTTTGTGAATTTGTTTCCAGTCTGGTTAGGACATTGCGGGCTGAACCTCCCGATTGTCCGAAAGTAAGATGGTTCCGTGTTTCGGATGGCACGTTAAGCCGTAGGTCCCGGTTGCTGTCTATGATTACTTAGATTGCGGTCGTTACACAACCATGTCAGAAGCCTGCTACTTGTGGAAGGCGGTTGAAAAATTCTGACACTAGAGTTCATTGGGTTGTTAGACGACTCGGTGTCCCACACGAAAAGAAGACTAGAAATCACATATTCCATATAAACTTAATTGACCAAAATTGAACGTACAAAATACATTTTAATGCACTATACTGGAAACTTGTTTTTCGGCTACTGCAGAAAAAGGGCTATGTTTCTTGAGAGTATGTTTGTATATGGATAACAATTTTTTTCACGTGCTACAGCCTAAACGTGTAGATAGATTTTGACATGGTGCGTCATTAGACTTGTCTCAGCAGCTCGCGAAATATTGGTTATGATAAAATTTCATAAATTCACAATGTGACAACAAAATGTAACTGCAACCTTCATCGAATCGATGGCAACAGTAATAGTTATATTATCGTCCAATTTTTGGCAACTGAAATGCCCCTGGGGCTTGCTTTTACTGCAACCGCTTTCGGGTTTTGTTTTTTAATAAATTGTGCTTCTTTAACTTATTTAGGACCTGACAGATAGCTTCCCTCGGATGCGGCCGAACATGAATTAAAGCGGCCAAAACTCCAGCGTAGTAAAGATTATAAAACAATGACATTTAGGAACGCACAATTCGAAATCTCATAATCTAAGAACGACCCGTCAGCCAAATCAAAGTCTTAAACGATGTCAAAGGAAATAATTGGAATAATGCCTCCATTTATCCTATTCGGTATCACAGAGTTTGATCAGTAGAGTCAGCAAAAGCGGGATGATGAGTTGGGATGAACTTCATTTGAATTTACTTTTGCTTTGACACGATATTTCGGCAATCTCTAAACTTTAGGGTCACCTCACCTTAAAAAAAAAGTTTACAAGGTGTAGATTTGAGCAACTTAAGTATGTAGCTACTAAAGATGTAATAAAAACGACACATTTAAATTTTATCCGGATCCTATTTTGATGAAAGGCGATGTACGAAATCGCACAAACACGCCGCATATCATTGCATACGATGCCACAGGCTAACATTTTTTTGCTGACTGATCAACAAATCAGTAATATTGGTCATTGCGTGATAGAACCATTGTTTCCTGCAAAAGAGAGCTTATTTTGTTGATCCTTTTCCGTGAGTTTACACACGTGGAGTAAAGCAGTAAAAAAAGACTGGTTTAGTTTTTTTTTTCGGACATACAGGGTAAATATATATCGATGTTTGGACAACCCTTGGAGCGCCGTCGATCATTGGCTAAGATAAACACGACAGAAAATTCACAGCAACCAAAATATTAGTTTTGGGCTCCAAAGGGTTGGTACTGTTCAAAAATACATGTTGCCTTTAACTTTCCTCTCTGATTTGACCTTCGGGATAAGCCTCGAACTGCGAAGGGATTTTGTAAGCAAATTCCGATCCTTCTTATTACTATTCCATGTCGAAATGAGAAAGTAACTTTGTCTATTTGTCTAAAGTTTTCTCCATTTTTCTGCTTAACTTAGGCGAATGTTTGCAGAATACTTGTCGTGTAGATACCGTGTCAACGAGTCAACCAATGATCTCACGAAACTTGGTATGAGGTTTAAGCACATATGTAGGTATATAGGTAGGTATTAGGTAGATATTAATTACCTAACTTTGCACATAGATTTCAAATCAAAACAGTTCTCAAGAAACGATCACAAAAATGAAGTGAAATAACTTGTATTCAAGGCAGAATGTCTTATATTGATCTATCATAGTTCATAGGGTCGTTCAGTAGCTCAGTGTCATACACGATGGGTATATATAAATTTTTAAACAATTACATAAGTTACATTACACATCATCACATCACATAAGTCTATGAAAGTCCACTGCTCGACGTAGGCCTCCCCAAAGCCTAAGCCTCTTCTAGACGTACGTTACTTGACACGATCTTCCGTTTATGCCATGCAGTTACTACTAGTCGTCGTCTCCATCTGGCAAAAGGGTTTCCAACGCTACGCTTGCCGATCATCATGATGTACTTGCCTTATCCCGTTCTCTGTCAGGGTTGGCTACCTAACCTAGGGGATTTGACGTGGAACCAAGTTTTTACACAGAGCGACTGCCGTCTGACCTCTGCAACCCGAAGGCTAACCTGGCCCGAGTCCTAAGTTAAGTCACATTCAAATATCATCTGATTTTAAATTTTATTTGAATGTGGGTTTCATCACGATGATGTTTTTCTTTCACCGTAAGAGAAGTCGGTAAATGTACGTGAGTAAAAACAATTTGGTACGTGGCGGGGATCAAACTCGGGTCTCACGATTGTAAGACCGGTGTCCTATCCACTTGGCCACCGACACCAAGGCGTTAGATTTTAGATACATTTGTTAAACTGGTAATAAATTACCTTATGTAAATCTAATAAATAACATTATTGCTATAGTGACATAGGTGAAACCAAGGATTAGAAAACTAGTTTTAATAAATAGTAAATTATTATCATAAATTGCCCGACCTTTACTTGGATTATAAGGGTACGCTTACAAACCTACCTTACAGTATTTCCAAGCTATTATTTACATTCTTACAGAGGAAAGAAGCTTAGCGTGCCGACGCAACTTTTTAAGCAGTACGCTTTTTAGGGACTTTGGTGGATCTCACTTCTAACGCATAACGCAGCGCAGTTGTGGCACATCCGTAACGTTGACGCAGGAACACCGCAGAAACTTGCAAAGACTCCAAGATTTATTCTACGTAATTTTCATTTAACATATTGATTGTCCAGGTATGTTATTCTCAAATATATATTTCATTTTTAAAGAAGAGAACATTGTAAGACATAATTTTCTTCTTTTTTATAACAATTTTATTATTCTAGTTAACGCGGCTCGGCTCGAGTGGAATAAATAAAAGCGCTGGCCAAGCTAACTAGCTAACAAGCTGGCATGTAGCTATTCTTTGCTGTAACATTATGGTATATGCAATATACTTATATCTCTTTTGTACCATCGTCCGTCAAGTGTGGGAATCGCCTTTGTAACGGCGGAAACAACAAACTTTTTGAGACCCTTGCGTCGAGATTTGTCTACATTTGTTCCTCACCTGAGGACTACGGAGTTACGTACACACACACACACACACATCACAGATTTATCTCTTACGGGGTGAGCAGAGTGTTAACGGCTATGAATCGCCACGTCTGACATAATATTGAGGGCCATTTCAGATGATTCCTGCACCATTGTAGTGACAGGTTGTCAGCCTGTCGCCTAAAGTTGTAATACACATGAAGCCCTCGACTCCCTTAGTCGCCTCTTACGACACCCGTAGGAAGAGATAGATGGGATGATGCTATTCTAAAACGGCGGCACTACGGAGTTAGTTTCAAAGTAAGATCTTTCAATGCCATTTTTTTACCTCAGCCGCACCGCTACATACCTATTCCAATTCTATCCGTGGGTATACAGTAAAAAGCGACTAAATATAAATTTCATCCATCGTTCCCTGTAAGTTCAACATACGCTCGCCATCCTGCTTGCCAACAGTGTTGAGCACAGCAATACCCTCCAACGGTGAAGGGTTATTTCTGCTTGTGGCATGTAAGAAAAAGATTTCATACATACATATATCACGCTTTTATCCCTTGCGGGGTAGGCAGAGCGTTAACAGCCGTAAGAATACGGTCGCTATCGCCACGTCTGACAGAAAACATGTGTATCACTATAATGACAGGTTGTCAGCCTGTCGCCTAAAAATTGTAATACACCAATAGTCTCGAGTCTCTTAGTCGCCTCTTACGACGCCCACGGCAAGATTTCATCTTCAATAATTTTAGTGTTCTTCATAAGCTCGTGTCAGAGTTACTTTCAATCTTCCCTGTTCTCTGCTAGTGCCTAGATGTCTCTGCTAGTAGCCATCACTTCGAGTTTCTAGCTGGACAGGTAAGTACATGAGATAACTATATAAGCGGCAGTCTAGTCTTGTTTTATCACCAGCCTACAGCAGCTTCCACTCATAACCGTCGACGTGATGTTGAGTAACCGAGTTTGGGAATGTACGTCGGCGTTTCTTACCTGCTTCTCGTCATAGCTGGAAGTAATGGAACGTGATTTTTGGGCCTTTTCCTCACTCCAGCAAAAATAACACTAGCGAAGCGTCGTGCCGTTACTAGTATCTGACAGGCGCATACATTAGCGCAGCGTTATTTTAGCGCTGAAGCGTGGTAGAGGCCTTAAGTTTGAAGTACAAAATGTACTTGTTTTCGTGTTTCGGGTGTTGTGTTATTTTAAAAAAGCTTCGTATATCGTCTGTAGAAAGAACCATAATTTAGTATTCCATCGATTCGGCGCCGCACACGAGACGAAAACTATTGATCTTCTAAACTTTGAAACAAACCTTACACGAAATTTAGCTATATTCGAAGTTCTAGGACTGATTAAAACATAACAGTTTCAAACTTTCACGGTCACACATAAGGACTCACAATAATTCAAGACGGTAACTAGGTTGAAATTTCGGACAATTCATCAAAATATCGCAGTAAGAAACCCGTCTTAAATTATTGTGAGTCTGATTAAGACATGATTCAATAAATTCGCACATCCAGCATTTTTTACTCTCAACTACTCTCAAAAACTGCATTTTTATATTTTTTATTGTAATTACGTTACATAATGACCTATTTCTCGGTGCAGGAGCGCCAGACATTAGTTGTCCTGGCTAATCCCGCTGGACGGCGGAAATATTAAGGACGCTGTTGTGACAAGGCTGCAAGGAAACTTTAAAATCGACGTTGGGTTCTGCAGTAAAATAAATAAAGAGTACGGTTTCCTTCCGAAACTTTCAAAACTGCAATTTTCTCCTGACCCGAGCTGCCAATTTTACATCTTTCTTTCTTTCCGTGTGGGACAAAATCGTTTAAAGACCCGATTAACGCCGGTGTCAGAATTTTTCTTCTGAAATTTGGGAGAGCCAAATATTTTTTCATATTTCGATCTATATTCCAGAGAAACTTGTTCAGTTCATGGACTCGATGAAATCAATCAGTAAAATGTAAAAAAATTACGTTGAATAAAGAACTGTTTTGACTGGTCCAAAAATATTTTCAACAGATTTTTAACTCAAGTCTAGTTCAGAAACAATTCTTACAATAAATAATTCTGATGAAGCCGCTGAAATCCTATATTTGGAGCTCCTGCTAAGAAGTGTTGCCATAGCAGGACATCATCATCATCATCTGTTGTCATTAAAAAAAAACGATTTAAAATATGTAGGTAGCAGTTATTTCTATGCTTTCTGGGCTAACCATGTTTCTTGCGTAACAAAACAAATGAAAGCAATATATAATATCGCCAATTTCAATGAAAAAGAGCAACGTTAATTGTTGCACAAAACCCGGAAAATTAATAAAAATAAAATTAAAAATCTACCTTTACCAATTTTACAAAAAAGAAAAACTGAAGCGTAAACCTTTTCTTCACTGCTTACCGAAAATAACGTATTTAGAATTAAATACACTAAAGAGCGCCAAACATCAGCACTTTTGTCTCTTTCGATGCCCAACTTTGACACTCAATAACTCCAAATCTAGTACGAGTATGTTGCATAAAAATTCCCTATGCTAAAATGATAAGCAATAATTAATCTCTATTATTATATAACTTTGGCTTTGATGCGATTCCTGCAAGTGTGACGCAAGACTGATGAAAAACAGGACGAGCATTCAAACAAAAGTTGTCATGATCCTTTTTGAATTTTCATAACCGCCTGTGGATCTCTAAAAGCTCCACCTGCAGCAAGCGGCCATTTGTAAACATGGCTTAAAAATGTTCCTGGATAGTTTTATTTACTGTTTTTTATTTTTTTTGTTTGTCATACTTTGCTTGTTCCTAACACCGCTTACACCTACGAGGATATTTTAGTGTCAAAATAAACCTGCGCTTTTTATATCAAAGATTTGTAGCGACTTATCATATCTCGTATACCTAATCTTATATTCATAGGACCCATAACTTGAAACACTCGCGATTGCTTTCACACATCATTCTCCTTGTCTTATCCCGTTCTCTGTCGGGGTCGTCTACCTAACCTAGAGGATTTGGCGTGGAACCAAGTTTTTACACAGATCGACTGCCATCTGACCTCTGTTCACACCTTTTTAATTTATAATCGGGTCTATGCCGGTAACTATCAGCAAAACATCAACCTACCAGGGATCAAATTACTCCGGTTTTTCTTCCATACATTATAGAGAACTAGCATAGATTGATCCCTTAAAGGGATCCAAATCATTGTACCCTCTCTTTAAAAAAAAAAATAGTCTTGAAGTGTTAAATAGTGTACACTATTAAAATTTCTGCATATCCGCGTTATTTTCCATTTGAAGAATTATTCTTAGCCTGTCTTTTTGTGGTCATTAATTCACTTTTCCGCTACAATTCGTACTAAACCCCGCTTGATATCCGCGGGTCTTACAAACGATAATTTATCTAAAGGTATGCAAATTACTATGCTAATGGTTTTGGTCGCTGACTGTACTATCAACTGCATCTTGATTTACCCATTGTAGGGTCAACATAACAGTGTGTTTGTTTAACGCCTAAAACATGGGTTTCCCCGATTGGGGGGTTATGGCCTTGACAGGAGGATTGGAGAGCGCAGTGTAAGGTGTTGTTGAAAATATTCATAGGGGAGGGTCGTTGGACGACTTGGTGTACCACACGAAAAGATAGACAGAGATGGCTGCTGCCCATTCCCTGGAGTCAACCCTCACACAGGTATAAATGGGGTGATGATATTCTACGCCAGCATCACACGGTCAGCTGTTTAAGCATCTGTAAAGTGCATGCTACAAACAGATATGCTATACTATCAAATCAATCAATCAAATATCTTTTTTATTGCCCAACAGAAAGAATATAGGGAAAAATGCACAGAAGGACAAATTGGTTCAATGAGTACCTCTTGGTAGAATAGTTTCTAAGAGTTTAGTACTGGAAAGTGCATATGTGTAAGTCTGGATTTTACCTACTTTATTATCTTTCTGTAACATACATTTCCCAAGAAACAAATTAAATCCTTTCCCAGTCTTCCGCAAGTCTCATTTATAACCAAGTTGCACGCGGCTACTTAAAATTTTAAATTTGGCTGGTTCTCACAAGAACCTTTGACTTGTCTAGCTACCTAGTGCCCGAGCTGGCGGGAACTTGCAACTTACACTGTAATACGGCAAAACATGAAAATGAGGTAAGTTTCGCTGGCTATAAGGAATTTCGGGCTGCTCCACAGAGCAATAAAGTGCTATACAGGGAATCGTTTGACACACCAGAACAAAAAAAATCTAATAGCAAACAGACTTTGTGCGCATTAAACACAATTGTACCTAAATGTACATAAATACAAAATTCCATGAAACTATTTACAAAGCAGAAATTGTGCGTGCTCAGTTAGAACTAAATGCTTAAAAAACCTTAGGTACAGTAACTTGAAAACAGTTTTTAAATTATTTAATTACGGGCAAGTTAGTCAAAGTTTCATTTTGGCCTTTCATAAGATCCCTTCTGAATGAATATAGCCTTGCTCTAGTTTTTCTGTGTGCTGACGGGTGTTTACACAAGTTCCAAATTAATAAAGAAGTATGACTTGAGCTGCTGAAGACAGTGTTGTTTTTTTTATCTTTAATGCAATTTACAGAAAACCTTTTCAGGAGCAAGTGCGTAGTTTAGCGCGCGCCTTGTCTGCTTGCGGCAAGTTTGTCATAGCTTCATTCTGGTTGTTCGTGAGATTCCTTCTGAAATATAGCCTTTCTCTAGGTGGTCTGTGTGCTGACGGGTGTTCAGACAAGTTGCAAACTCATAAAGAACTATGACTTGAGACGCTAAGACGGTGTTGGCTATTTACTAAAACTAAAGTTCATGGTCGTAAAAAATATAGTGAAATGCAAATATAGTAAGAAAAAACTAGCGTAAAATAAATTAATAGTCAAAACACAAAACACACTTACATCGCTTTTAATGTAAACATACATACATACATACATACACAAAAACATCACGACGATATCTCTTGCAAGGAAGACAGAGCGTCAACGGCTGTAAATATACGGTCGTTATTGCGTCTGACAAATATTCGAGGACCTTTTTTGTGTATCACTTTAGTGTCAGTTTGTCGACTAAAAATTTCAAAACACACACATAAAATAATTGCTACTTATAAAACCTACAGGAAAAAATGGATCGATGTTAATATAAACCAGCATCACGAGTATATTTTTCAAGAAAGAAAAAATATGTAACTGTTGTTGTATGCTTCTATGTAATAAATCAGCGTAATCTCAGTAAGTTGTTCATTTAAAAATAGAACATTATTCTTCTCCCAATCAGCCGGCCAGTATCTTCACACAAAGCGGCCTGAAACAAAGACACATTCGAATAATATTTTTTTAAAGCGCAAAGGAAACAAAAGCCGAAGCAACGAGGCGCATCTTATTTGAATAAGTCGCGGAATGAAAATGGCCGATTCGAAACTATAACAGGGACGGACTTTTAAACACAAAAGGCACACAAGTATATAAACAGATCTTTGTTTGTCAAAAGATAAAATTCATGATCCCCAACCAGTAATGCCGTATGTTAATAACCTAACAAGAACCATAAATAACTTCCCCTGAAAATACTCTGTTTTGGAGGTTACAATTGTGTATCATTAGTTTTAAATCATGGACTTCAGTAAACCAAATAATCAGTTAATACAAATACTTAATTTGACACTAAATTTTTGAAAAAAGACAGTGGACTTCAGCGAAAGAAATTGGCGTCGCGACAAATAGTTTTTTTTCGGGCGAGTTGGTTATCAAAGCAAAATTCAGTATGATATTATGGTGAAATACATATCCATACTCATACATATATAACTACCCGTCATGGATAAAAAAGTTTTCGGAACCTACAATATATACCTACTTAGGTACAACGTCAGAGAAGTTATCAGAAATACAAAGAAAATGTATTCAATCATGCGATGTTCTTGATTTACCTGTATGATTTACGCCTCGTCTCGCTTTCGTTCAGAATAACAAGTATATCTTGCAATAAATCACGCAAAAGTTTCACTGCCACTGAGCAGAATGGAAAATAAATAGGAACCACCTACCTAGCAGAAGAAATTCAATAATATCTATGCTAGTACAGCTACGGCAAGAATATTGGAGAAAAAACTCAGTAAATAGGTGTAAGTACAAACTCCATACTTTTTAGATTTATTAGTGGCTGTTTTCAAACACCAGGGCTAATCGGGTTGTGTACCTTAACTCGTTGTCCCACACAAAAAGAAATGATATTTTTGGTAAATAAATTGTAGTTTTTCGTTGACTTGTTATTGTTGTCATTTGAACTAATTTGTATTAATAAATTTTTGAACGATAATTGACCTATGAAAAGGAGCCATATTTTACACTGAGTGCATCTCTGTCCTGAAGCCGGTATGAAAACGGCAGCAACTAAGAAGCGTCGTTATTATGAATTTCGTTGGCTGACCGACCACGGCTTTCTTTTAACATATCTTGCTTTTAATATATCCTCCTTTTAACATATCTCCCTTTTAACATATCCTCCTTTTAACATATCTTGCTATTAGCATATTTCCCTTTTAACATGTTTCGCTTCCACGGTCAAATGAAGCTGATTTGAATATCTGACGGAACATTGTGTAAGAATAAGTTATGGTAAACTTTTAGATATAATAAATTACGGCGGTTTTCACGATTGACGTTCGTTGATGCGGATTTTTGCACAGACGCAAGGAAATTTTTAATTCCCCAAACTAAAAACCGATGCTGTCTCTGTTACACTTATTATGGTAGACGACCTCTCACTGTTGCGCCTAGGTGGGTTGTAATTATGACTCCTCACAGAAAATCTGTTAACGTATTTTTTTTGTAATCCGTCAACTTCGTAGATCTATACGTTCCGTGCAGCTTTTGAATACAATATATGTTTTTTAGATTTTTGCGGTTGTTCAAAACAATTAAATTAATAGTATTAACGGGATTATCACCACGATTTTTCATGATGATAATCCCATTGATACTATTAATTTAAGTCTTTTGAATACAGGCGCCTAGGTCCAGCACAGCAGTGTCTAAGGCACGGCTGTTGTCTTCTTCTTCCCGATGAACCCTGGCGTCAGAGTTTTTTCCAACTGCCCACATAGCTACATACCTAACAAAACACGCTCTGTTCTATCAAAAACTTTCTTTTATACTAAAATAATATACAGTACTACTTTGGCGGGATTTTTGCAACCACAACCTGCAGCAAACTGAACTCATTTATTGAAAAATGTAAACAAAATGATGTTGCAATGTTTCTAACTCGACACAGCAGAACCACAAGTACACAACTTCACTTTAAATGTCTCAGATTTATGAATAAAGTAGACGAAGCGTTACTACAAACCGATGAAGCAAAGTGAAAAGGCTTTAAAACCAACCTCATCAACGACCAAAAGCCTGGACATGGACATGGTCTATAACTTTTAACCGATGTGAAAGTGTGAAGGTGGTTGTAATTGAACAACGCAAACTCAAGCGTTGCTCTTGATTATAATTATGTTAATGTCCTCAATGAATAAATAGGCTTTTGATCCTTACTCGTCAACGGCCAAAAGCATGGACTGAACATGGTTCATGATTTTTTGACCAATCGAAAAGTACGAAGGCGGTTTCCATCGAACGACGCAAGCTCATGTGTCGAAGTACGGTTTCTGTATGAAAAATTCGAAATTTTCTTGCATCTGGCAGACGGCAGACGCATGCGTAGGCCGTCAAGTGTGATTTCCGCTTATTCGCGCTCTATAACACGTCCAACACAAAGTAAAAATTACATTTCTTTCATGTCAAAATCTTTTAAAAGTGATACGTTTGTTTTGCATGAAATTTTGAAAAAGACATATTATAACTACTAGTAACTGTAGGGTCGCGCTCGCATGCCATCTCAGGTGTGTGGCTTCATCTTTTTATAATTTTAAGTCTAACCTGCAACAAATACACAATTTCACTCCAGCGGTCCAGAAAATGTAGCAGTAATAAAGGAAAGTATGACGAATGCCGCCGCTTACCGCCGCCCGGGCACTTCGGGAAATGCCCGGCCGTTCGTCAAGTAACACGCTTATTACTTGCCTGGACAGATCTTGAGTATATTTTATTAGTTAAGTACTTCGCAAGAGAGAGAGTGTAAAGTATCACATCTGACGTCCGTTGGTGCAAAAGGGATAGGTATATCGCGTATACCATAATAAGTTAATAATACACTTATTAACACAGAGACAGATGCTTACGCAAGTTTTGACGTTACTTCTGTTTTGACTTCGGTATTTAAAATATTGCCGCTCGAATAAGCCATACTTAACAGCTGTCAAACCTATACTAAAGGACATGCTAACAATGTAAATTAGACCTTGTGTCATAGCGTTATTATAATTTTGATAGCTTATTGGGATTTACTGCACTCACAAAGAAAATAAGAAATTGAAAAATCGACAGGGAATCAATCCCGGGTTTTTATTTTCATTTACTCCGACAACTGTCAAATATGGCCTATTTGAGCTAGTAGTTAGGTATGGGGAATTTGAAATTTCCTTTTCTCTGACCTCATCTGATAGACGCATGTTTTACGGATGCGCGGTAAATTAACGGACGTTAGATGTGTTTCCCGCCTAACGCGCTTATTATTTGCCTGGAAAGATCGTCAGGAGTATATTTTATTAGTTAAGTACCCAAGAGATCTTTCAGTCATTTATTTCATCTATTAAAAATAATCATATAAAAAAATGCGTATTGTATAAACTCTAGAAGTCAAAACACAAGTTTGGCCAAAAGTATAATTTATTTTTCCAATTGAAAATGCGCAGAGTTTCGGTACTTAATCTTCACTGCACTAAATGTTAGAAAATTGTGTGCGCTCCTGGCGCACGCAACTCGTTTTATAACATCGGAAGTTGTCAACAAGATCGTTACTCGGATTTAAAAAGAAATACTGTTATAAAAATTCTACTATAAATTACTGAAATACAAATTCACTACACTAGATGGCGCTATTTTTTTAATATAGATGATTTTATATAATAAATTAAAACTAAATAATGTGATATAATAAATAATGATGTATGCGTATCCCCGAACCTTACAATTGTTAACTGATAGTCAAAATATAAAGTATTTTTAGCTATTGTGTTTGAGTCGAAAGCCGCCTTGTACTAGTAAGCATTTGAAAAACTGACATTAGTGTTCCACAGGTTGTTCATCAACTATATTTACCTACTTTCCTATATGCGATTGTCTGTGTATACCTCCTTACTTCAGTTGTGTTGTACTTAGCTGTATAGCGAAGGAGACCGGGAGAAAAAAGAAAGACTCACATATTCAAATGAAGAAACGAAGTGTATAAATTCCGACCTAATTTGTAATTGTGCTCATAAATCCGACGACGGGGTCATAAAAAGCCTCCGTTGACGCAGAAAATGTCACAAAACGGGTCGTTCGTAATCTCGGCGCGCATTACGGATCCCGCGCGACCCATCGACTGGAACATTTAAAATTAAATATGAAACGAACGTATCCCCCACAGTTGAGTGATCGTCAGACTAGTGGCGCCCTGAAAAAAAAAAAAAACGCAAGCAGAAACAAAATAACTTACTACAAACTTTTTTTCAGTCGTGCCGCACGATGTTACTGTTTTTGACAGTTCATATTGTTATTTTTTCAAATGGCTACCACACGGTGAGCCCTGTTACGTTGCGCACCGCAATTTAGATTTTCCCTACACCTTTATAACAAAATTCTTCTGTCTTTTTGGTAAAATCCTTACGATTTGACACGTCTGAAGTCTTCTCGCGCGCGAGATTAGTCTCTCTACTGTGCAAATTATAAGCCTACATGAGGTGTCATGTGAGCTTGAACAAGCGGTTTTTTTCACACAACTGCAGCAAAATAATTCAAAATCGTCACAGGTTTAGACAATTTAAACTACATAACTTGATTCAGAATAATCTGTAAGGAACGGCCACCATTTTATTTGAACGTACCAATAAATAGTATATGCAGCTAAAGTTTTTTCCCAATAGTTTCACGTTTTGACTTTACAAATATAAAACGATCACAAAAAGGTTATATACTTTTCGAATTACCCGCCGCAACTGCTTATTTCCCAAACGAGGGCGCCAATACTTTTGCGTTACCTTAAAATAAAATATAAAGCGACCATATCGAACATTAAAACGGTCCATATCACCATTGGAAATTACCGCCGCGGCTGCTAACGAAGACAAATGCGCGAGTAATTAAAGGGCACAACGGTGAATTGATTACAACTACCCACGGTGGCGATTCGCGTAATGGTTTCAAATATTTTTAGTCCAATACTGGTCTGATGATGATCATGATCTCTCCGACCGATTTCGGCCATGGCGACCACTTCGACTCCTAGTCACATCGGCGCTGATGTGCCGGAGATAGCTTTTGTAGCCAATTTTGTGTGGACACGTGAGTTTGCCAGTTACACAGTTATAGTTAATGGCGACGGGTGGACGGACCTTTAACTCATCGCGCTTAGCGTCGAGGTCTGCTTTACGCTGTTCCTCAAACTCGCGGACTTGCCTCTATATTATGCAGGTCTAGAGTCTGTGCGGAAAGAGATCCGTCGCGGGAAAAATAGACAACTATTCATTTTAACATAGAAACCCTCAATCGACAAATGTCAAAGTCATAATGAGGCACGCAAAAGCATCCCAAATTCCACGCTGGTTCTCTTTCCGCACAGACTCTTAAGTGGCGCTACTGTCGTAATTTAAAAAAAATAATTCTATAGGTTATGCGTGGAATGACGCTATTCATCTATGTTCTTATCATGAACACTACGGTGGCGGTTTGCATAGTGATTAGCATTGTTCGTCCAATGCCGGTCTAGAGTATGCGCTAAAAAGTGTATCAAATGTTATCTGAAACTCATTGTGAGTGCAGATAATACTTTATACATGTAAATTTTCGATTTCCTAGCCTTTAGTATTATTTTAAGCGAGCAATTTCCAGTGCCAACGGATATTTTTGTCAATACCAGAAAACATTCAAAATTTCAAATTATGGTGGTTCTTTGCACTATTTATAGTTATGATTTTAACGGGTTATTGCTGACGAATTAATTTTCTTTTTTGCTATGGGCAAAACAAAATAAATTCGTCGGTAAGAACCCGCAATGAAAAGCAGAAAACTTATTCTACATCAATTATCCCGATAGAATCTAGCACAAAGTCATGAAATGATATTATCACTCTCACAAGTAGTATAATAAATCGTTAGTTGAATCGGCTACCAGAGTCCGAACGTATTCCATGTACGCTTGGAACTGAGGCCAGCTATGCGCTCAGACTTATAATATTGATGCTATTGTACAGCTCGAGTTCGATTGTTGATACCTACCTATTATCATAGCCAACAATCCAACATTTCCACACTTCTGTCTAGGTATATTTGGGTACGCTTGCTGTATATATTCTTAAAATATAAGTTTAGCGATCATACCTAGTTGTAGTGTAGCCATATTTTCAATACCAAATAGGATTTTTACATGTGGCCTTTGCTATCCTATAAAATATGACACTGGACGGAAAAATCACACTTTTTGATAAAAGTGTAGTAAGAAAATGTTAAGAAAGTTTGAGACAGCTCTGCTACAGTATTTAACAGTTTAAAAGGTGAACTTAAACTTTAGCTGAAAGATCGTCGCGTTGCAGTGAAAAATACAAAAAAAAAAATTACATCAAAGCCACAATAAAAGCCTGTTTTTAATATGACAGTCAATAACCATTATAATAAATAGCTAGTCTGCCGCTGCCTCTGGGGAAATCTCAACCATCCACAGCCCTTCAAGCTGCACGTATTAGAAAAATATTTTCATTTTATTTTTCGAAATAATTCATCATCACTGGCCTCATACATCCGTGATTCAAGCAGTGTCTGAGGCAAGAGTACAGACACAGAGTTAGCTAGGACGCAATTATGGGACACGCAGGACGCCTAGGACATGTACCTACCACCCTCTCGGTCTCCCTGCCTGACTCCACAGGACAAAATGACAAAATTTCCGGCAGTACATACATACACAAATAACGCGTTTATCCCTTGCGGGATAGGCAGAGCAATAAAGATCGTAAAATTACGCACGTCTGACAAATATTTAGGGCCTTTTCAGATGATTCGTGCATCACTGTAGTGACAGGCTGTCACTAAAATTATAATACACATGAAACCCTCGAGTCCCTTAGTTGCCTCTTACAACACCCGCAGGAAGAATTGGGGTGATGCTATTCTATGCCGGCTTCACACGGCAATATAATGCTTAAAAAACCTAAAAAGTTTTCTTCAATCATCTGAGGACGTTAGGTAAAATATTAAAGGAGCAATTTTGGCGTCCGTCGACGACACAAAGCGAGGTCATGAATAGTGGTTCCCTCGGGAAGATCCCGCGGGAAATCATAGGCGACACGCAATAAATTGAGAGGGCGACTGAACAATCGCCTTTGTGACTTGTTTGTGACGAATTTGATGGATTTTTAAATAGCTTTATGTCGCATAGTCGCATTTGAAGTGACTTCGTATTCCATTTTTATTCGTGTATTTTTGTAGTATAGTTATAGTGCTGTGTGATGCCGGCTTAGAATAGCATCACCTCATATCCTTCCCGCGGGTGTCGTAAGAGGCGACTAAGGGACTCGAGGGTATTGGTGTATAACAATTTTTAGGCGACAGGCTGACAACCTGTCACTATAGTGATACGCATGTTTCCTGGAACAGCCTTGGAAAATAATCCTCAAAAATGTCAGACGTGGCGATAGCGACCGTCTTCTAACGGCCTCTAAAGCTCTGCCTACCCCGCAAAGGATGAAGGCGTGATATATGTATGTATGTATGTAGTTATAGTGCAGTACTTAACTGTTTCGAAATAATTGAATTGACACACTTTTACTTTTGCTCGTGTTAAAGAACGAGAGACGGACGTTTTACGATTCAAATCCCACCAAACATTGTTTATAATTAATGTGACATCAAAGGTGTTCTACAACATATGATGAATATCACAGAGCAAAAATAACATTTGCTCCTTCTCTAGCCTGTGATGATTATTGGTCATTTACTTTATTACTAGGATTACTAGCAATCGCAGAATTTGTCATTTTATGTAAGGGTATGAGATACTTACTTGGAGCATTCAACCCATGGAGATAGCAAAGCTGGGTTTACCTCTTTGCCAGAAATCATTGCCCATTTGACCAGCACGCTATATGGAACTGACAGTTGCCATTTTTGTATGTGGTTGTCAAATTGTTGTAATATTATCGTGTTTACCTCCCCTCCCGCAAAAAGTGTCAGAAAAAATTGTTCACTAATGGGCTATTTACCAGCGCCATACGTTGTATGCCGTGTGATGCCGTCTTAGAATAGCATCACCCCACATCATTCCCGCGGGTGTCGTAAGAGGCCTAAGGGACTCGAGAGTATTACTATTAATGTATTACAGCTTTTAGGCGACAGGCTGACAACATATAGCGATACACATGTTTTCGGAATCAACCTTGGAAAACAATCCTGAAAAATGTCAGACGTGGCGATGGCAACCATATTCTTACGGCTGTTAAGGGATAAAGGCGTGATGTATGTATGTATAGGTTGCATGCTTTAAGGATATCTTAACGCAGTTTTATTTTCATAAGTTTTGGCATAAAATAAAATACAAGGATCACGAAAAAAAAATTATTTACCAGCGACAACACAGCAAAGTTGAAAACGAAAGCCGTCTCGTAAATTCATTACGACTCGAGTTGTTATTCTTTTTGCGAACAAACTGTTTATTTCGTTTCAGTCAAGAATATTTAATTAAGCTTCGTAAGGCATCCTTTGAAACAGACAGTTGTTTAATGATTACGGTGAAACGTCAGACTAGTGGCGGCTCCACACATAAAAAAAAATGAGAAAGTCATAATTGAATTAACAATAGAAACGATGACAGGCAGATTGAATGAGCTACTTTTTAAACCGAATTTAAAAAAAAAATATGAAAACAAAATATTTTAAATTTGGATTAAAAAAATAGTAAGCTAATGGATGACGTTATGTCTCTTTAGTTTCGATGGCTCAAAAAAAAAATCTTTTTTACTTATGTTTTTTCTATTTATTAATTCAAACTTTGAGTATTTCAAAAAACTCTAAATGGAGTCTGTAGTATTTTTGGACAATAGTTTTAATCTTCTTCTTCTTTTTCGTGTGAGACACCGAGTCGTCCAACGAACCGATGAACCCTAGTGTCAGAATTTTTCAACCGCCTTCTACAAGTAGCAGGCTTCTGACATGGTTGTGTAACGACTGCCGTCTAAGTGATGATAGACAGCAACCGGGACCTACGGCTTAACTGGCCATCCGAAACACGGAACCACCTTACTTACGGACAATCGGGTGGTTCAGCCCGCAATATCCTAACCAGACTGGGAACAAATTCTCAAAGTGATAAATATCAACTTTGTGAGTGACCCACCGAGAATCGAACTCGAAACCTTCTGCGTCAAAGGTAGTCGCACTACCATTGCACCACATTGGTCAGTTTTTACTAAGGGTACCTACAAACTTTGAAATAAATTAATGACCCAGTCATCTAGCGAATAACCTATAGTTACATTCGGAACACCAATAGCTACAACTAATACTTTGGCATATGAATCTCTACATACATACATACATATATTACACCTTTATCCCTTACGAGGTAGGCAGAGCGCTAACAGCCGTAAGAATACGGTCGCTATCGCCACGTCTGACATTTTTGAGTATTGTTTTCTAAGGTTGTTTCAGAAAACATGTGTATCACTATAGTGACAGGTTGTCAGCCTGTCGCCTAAAAATTGTAATACAGCAATACTCTAGAGTCCCTTAGTCGCCTCTTACGACACCCACGGGAAGGATGTTGGGTGATGCTATTCTAAGCCGGCATCACACGGCTGATCTCACGGCATATGAATCTCTAGTTGTGTATTTTAGCGCATACGGTTGGTAGGAGGGATGGCGAACGCAGTACAGTAGCAGCGTAAGTTCTATTCGTTCATAGAACTTTAGCGGTTCATCAAAAAGTTTTGACATAACATCAAAGATTCATACAATTTTTAACAAGTTTAATTTTATTATACCTTGTAAGTACGATGGTCCAAAATTCATGAGAAAAGTTAACGGCGGATTGCAGTAAGTTTTTAATTTATTATGATTAAAAACGTTATTAGTTAATTTTTCTTGGTAATTTTTGTATCATACACAAGTCGAATTTTCTAGAAACATATGTGAGGAAACAACAAACAATTTTCGACCTCCTATACATAATTGTGATCAGCTGACTGCATTTACTATGAAACAAAAAAAATATTCACGTTTCCTGATTTTTTGGGGAGTTTTTCAGTTTCATGGGCTGAATGCATCCCATCAGTACCTTTTCGGAGGCTATCGCTTACACCCTATATAAATTACTTTCAGTATGGGTCAAACGGTTTTTCCACAAAACAGCTGATTCATTTTTAGTTATATCACTGATGACTCCATCCATTGTAAAAGTTGCTCACATTATGTATAGAATCACGTCAGTGATGCCGGTTTAGAATAGCATCACCCCACATCCTTCCCGCGGGTGTCGTAAGAGGCGACTAAGGGACTCGAGGGTATTGGTGTATTACAATTTTTAGGCGACAGGCTGACAACCTGTCACTATAGTGATACACATGTTTTCTGAAGCGATCTTGGAAAACAATCCTCAAAAATGTCAGACGTGGCGATGGCGACCGTATTCTTAGGGTCGTTAATTGCTCTGCCTACCCCGCAAGGGAAAAAGGCGTGATATATGTATGTATGTCACGTTAGTTGAATAAATGCCCGCTTAGTAACATACTGTAGGTACATTTTCAAGTAGCGCAGCTCGGTTTCCAATTTGAAACGATGAGGCTAGTTCCTTTTTTCACACTGCTGTGTGATACAGAGACACAGTAAACAAAGCTCGAATCAAAGCCTGTGCCCTCCAGGTGTCCAACTTCCGAAAAAAGTGGACTTTGATCAGTGGAGCGTGTGAAACGCCTGGATACTCGAAATTTGAATTGCACCCGTACGATAGTAGAATATTTTTTTCATTTTGTATTGGAAGAAACTTACTAAAAACTACAAACAAAGGAAACTTAAAGAAAAATACTCTTGGAAAATTAATAGTTTAGTCAAGCAAATCTATGTACTATTGTTTCTCTACAAACTAATCTAATACAGCATCAAAATTCAGTCTGTCTTTGTACGTGTTGACAGTTTCACGTTAGCAAAACGGATTCCTTCATCCAAAATTGATGCTATTTGAGAACTCTAATACCCATACATAACCACAGACATACACAAACATTCTCGTCTTTATTCCTTCAAGGGTATGAGAGAATATAAAATCAGACTGTAGCTGAGATATGCCTTCTTGGGAAAAGCTATTAACTTGATAGGGAAGGTCGTTTTTTTAGAATTCTTTTTATGGTATCCTATGAAACCTCGCAAATTTACCGGAATCTATCGATTCGACCGATTCAAATAAATGTGCGAGGTTTCATAGGATTTCATATAAAAATTTCTAAAATTCGGCTCGTTTGGTTCGTTCGATACGGATAAGTGTTCATTCACCTTTCCATACATTGACTAGTGTCAAACCATGTTACCTTTGCCTGGAAAAAGTAAACAAGTTCCACACAAAGTACTTTATTTACAAAAATAAATTCAACAAGACGTCAGAAAGTCATGTAATGTATGTGAAAGCTGATATTAAATAACAATAAAAATATAAATGAGTAAACCATAATGTATTTAATTTTTCATCCGCCGTATAAATTTCAAATCCGCCGTGTGATGCCGGCTTAGAATAGCATCACCCCACATCCTTCCCGCGGGTGTCGTAAGAGGCGATTAAGGGACACCAGAGTATTGGTGTATTACAATTTTTAGGCGACAGGCTGACAACCTGTCACTATAATGATACACATGTTTTCCGAAACTACCTTGGAAAACAATCCTCAAAAATGTCAGACGTGGCGATAGCGACCGTATTCTTATGGCCGTTACCGCTCTGCCTACCCTGCAAGGGATAAAGGCGTGATATATGTATGTATGTATGTATTTAATTTTTACACGGAACATAAACGCAAATCTTCGATTTTACAATAAAACGCAATATACGTAAAACAAAACGATATTTTCCCTTTGATTACGAAAGTCTAAAATATAAGTCAAGAAAAGATAATAAATTATTCAGTCGCATTTAAAACGCTTATTACAATACCCTACCAGTAAAAACGAATTCAGTATACATTGCGGGTAAATTACGTCATCGCATCAGCCTATGAAATCCATTACTGGCCTGGGGGAGGCCCAGGGAACGCCACAAAGCATATTCCCCTGCTGGCAATATTAAAGTTAATTCAATGACAAGAAAAAAATAAGCAGTTTCTGCTTCTTTTCGTGTAGGACACCATGTCGTCCAATAAACCCTGGCGTCACAGTTTTTCAAATGCCTACTAGAAGTAGCAGCCTTCTGACATGGTTGTGTAACGACCACTGGCTATAAAGGGCAAGGAAACTGACCTTCGACAAGGCTACTTCGATAGTCAGCAACCAGGACCGACGACGTGCCCTTTGAAGCACGAAACCGAGATAACAAGCAATGTGCGCTGGGTTCTGTTAGCAATATCGGGTATTGTAATACCAACTTAACATGAAAGTACTCAGTGGCTTTCTGAGATTTAGATTGTTTTCCTAACTTATTTCTTGTTTGAAACCAATTTAATATGTATGGATCTAAGAAAGTCTTCTTCTGTTCGTGTGGGATACCAAGTCGTTCAACGACCCAATGAACCCTAGTGTCAGAATTTTTCAACCGCCTTCTACAAGTAGCAGGCTTCTGACATGGTTGTGTAACGACCGCCGTCTAAGTGATCATAGACAGCAACCGGGACCTACGGCTTAACGTGCTATCCGAAACACGGAACCATCTTACTTACGGACAATCGGGTGGTTCAGCCCGCAATGTCCTAACCAGACTGGGAACAAATTCACAAAGTGATAAATATCAACTTTGTGAGTGACCCACCGAGAATCGAACCCGGGACCGTCTGCGTCAAAGGCAGTCGCACTACCACTGCGCCACATCGGTCGTCCCTAAGAAAGTATAAGCAAGTGAAGTATTCTTGAATAATTAAAAGACTAAACAATGTAAATTATCTTGAAAAACAATAACAGGTAGGTAGTTCTATTCTAGGTAGGTAGTTTTATGACTGTCCCGATGGCGTAGCGGATAGTATGCCTGCCTTCTACGCCGAGGGTCGTGGGTTCGATCCCCACCGGACACAAATATTTGTTAAGTCAATTTTCAAATATTTGTGTTGAGTCTGGGTGTTTTCTGTGTATAATATGTATTTATTTACAAAAAAAAAAGTATATATGTATTAGTATCAGCTATTTAGTTCCCATAGTACAAGCTTTGCTTAGTTTGGGGCTAGATGGCGCTGTGTGAATTGTCCAGGATATTTATTTTTATTTATTTTATTTATTTATTCTAGATACTGCTTAGATGAGTAATCAAATCACCTCAGGAAATCTGCTGCCCACCCCTGGTTTCATCTCTTAGTCGACACACGCGGGTAAAAATAGGGTGATGCTATTCTGTGTGCTATTGTATGCCAGCACCACACGGTATATTCCTTTTACCTATTCATTTCTGTTGTGCGGCTGATACATAAATATTACTTTACTTGTCTATGATAATGTGCTTTTAGGCCTTTTTCACACTTAGCGCACAACGCAGTGCTTAAATAACGCTGCGTTTAGTCTGATTCATACTAGAAATGTCAATCCTCATAATAAACTTGCTCAACCGCTGTCGACGCAGCCGCGTCAAAACAATTCAGCTGCGTCAAAATAATGCAAAATGATGCGTTATTTTAGTGCTGCGTCGTGCGTTAAGAGGAGACCGTAGCTTCAAATGAACACAAAAAATGTATCCAAGAATTTTTATTTCATTACCGTCTATTATTTTATAATATTAGCAACCATAATAACGATGCAAACATTTTATTCAAATTTGGAACACCCGTGTAAGTATACAGGGTGTAAGGGACAGCCCTACGAAGGTAGGGCAAGTAAGGTAGGGCGCATGTAGATTTTTAAAACTGAACAACTTTCCCCTAGAAACATTAGCAAGTTAGAAACCACTACTTGCTACGACTGAGCCGCGGAAGCTCAGATGGAAAAGACGTCACCAGATAAAGGTTCTAGTTTAATCCAGCCTGTGGTAGAAAATATTGCAAAAAATGTCACGATCAGCATTTACTAACTGAAAATTCAAATTTTTTGACGATTTTGAATTTTTAAAAATGTCATGTTGTTTAGTTTTATGGTCTGCATGCACCTCATCCATCAATATTGAGAGGGGTGTTCCTGACAGACATACATACATATATACACATATTACGCCTTTATCCCTTGTGGGGTTGGCAGAGCGCTAACAGCCGTAAAATTAAGTTCGCTATCGCCACATCTGACAAATATTAAAGGCCCTTTCAGATAATTCCTGTATCAGTGGAGTGACAAGTTGTCCTCCTGTTGTAATCCACATGAAACCTCGAGCCTCAATTAATTTACCTATTACCCGCAGGAAAGGGATGGGATGATGCTATTCTAAGGCATCACACTTTGTTCCTTACACTCAAATTCAAATTCTTTATTATGAATAAGTTACTCTATAAATAAATATTACTTATTTGTCCTCTGTATTATATCCTTACCGAAATTTTAAATATGCGGCCCTCTACATAATACCTACGGGTGGAATGTTCCATAAACCCAGCTGTTAATGGCGAGCTTATGTGGACGACGACGTAACGTGGGGTTCACTCCATTAGAATGTACATTGAGTTTATAGTATGTAATCTGTGATTCAGCCGTTTCGGGAGATTTATAGATTTAATAGAGGTCTGTCTAGCCGTTGTACTCCATCGGGCTTTAATAAGGTGTAAAAACAATAGCTGCAAATATTTTAAGCGATAAACCAGCCCATGAAACTGAACAACTTTCCCCAAGAAACAAAGACCACCGATACAAATTTACTTCATCGGTTGACCCAAAATGCCTTACCACTCTTTCTACGCAAAAACCGATTTGAAATTCGTTGCTCACATTACGAAAAGTCAAAGCTGTCCATGACAGAAAATCGCAACTATTATATACATTGATTCATGAAGAAGGGTGATGCTTATTCCAGATTAGTCCCAGAAATGTATGCTTTATCTTTTGTCGTATCAAGGGCAAGCGCTTTGCCTAAGATTTCGTTTGCCAAGCATTTTCAATGTATTCTAAAATGGTTTCTATTCGCCAACATTAGAAAGAAGAGGCAACACTGGGCAGACCCTACAGTAATTTAGCCGTTCTGAAGATAATTTCAAAATAAACCGATGGGAAAGGATTTCGGTGTATAATTTGGTAAATTGGCCTAAACGATATGCTGGGGAGCACAGTTTAGATTAAAGCATATTTTGCAGGACAAAACAGAATGTTGTTTGGACCCTTTTTTGTAAGCTTGCGGATCTTTTGCGTACCTACTTACTACGTAGCTTAAAATCTGTTGTATGTATTAGATAATCAAAATATTTATTCAACGTAATTTTGCATTTTAGTTATCAATTCACACAATACTTGTTTTGGATTACTTAAATTTGTTTTGGATTTGGTTGTTGGTAAATAAAGATCTTTTATTATTATTTTCTTTTCCTTTTTCTAGGCTCGGCTACTACTGTTGCCGCTGTTACGATGCTATTAATAATATTTATTGTAAATAATAGAAAATTGCAAGACATAATTTTTTCTTTTCTTTTTTTTTTAATTAAAGTCATAGACTCGGGACTTCTGGTCAGCCTGACCACACAGAATAAATTTTTTTTAAAGTAGCGATAAAGCTTTGAATAAATAAGGCTCAGGAACACCTAGCAAGGTATATTCCAGGATGTTGTCATCTTCTTTTTACGACATGATCGCAAGATTTTCTTCTTGATTTGATCCATACGGCTCTTCTATTCAGCATAAGTATTCCAGTATGTTTCTATTTTTGTTTTTCATATCAGTCAAGAATAAAAAATCGGCTTTCCTTTTTGTAGAGCTTCGTCTGGTTTTCTCTTATCCACTACCATTTTTGTGCACTCAACTTTAAAGGGCGCCCTTTTGAGGCGAATATGATCATGTTATCTTTTTTTTTAAGTACCCTCGCCACGTGTTCCGAGGTCAGCCGCTGTCAATCGCATTCCGATACAAAATGCAGCCGCGTGTGTATTTTTCACGAGACCTCGCCGCTCGCCTCGCCCCGGTTACATACGAGATCGACCACGAATACACTAGTGATGCGAAACTATCGATGGTACTACTATTGATCAATCGATACTCTCGAAAGTATAGCAAAATTATGTTTAAAGACGGTATCGTGATATACATGAACCGGGAGCAACGGCTTCCGAAGCACGGAACCAACTTTCTATCGCCTGTCACAGTAAGACGAACGTTCGAAAATTCTGATAACAGGGTATAGCCGTAGTTCATCAATTCCGGTTCCATGCAGAGTATGCCTGAATTGAGGGTCTAACTTTATGCCTGTGCGCTTAAAAATTACCCTTGGAAGATCAAAATTTAATCATAAGGTCCTGACTTGATGAATTTACCTAGGAATTAGATATACCTAGTACCCTTTCAGGCGCAAAAAAATCTTATATAGCTCACTTACCTAACCTTATTTACGCCTTAATTTTATATGTTTTCAGCATTTCCTCTAACTACTAAAACATACTTCTATCGATGTTTCGATTTTAAGAGCCAACACTAGAAACTCTAGAATCGACCTTCGGAGATGGATGGATCAAATATGTAAACTTATGTGGATGCACTGCCAAACTTGGCTCTGTGAATGGATAGATTTATTCATGGCGAGACAATTTTCGTTCATATTGCACAAAGAGAAGGAAACTTGTGGAATCTTCAACGCATACTATAAATAAAACAATTTGATAAAAATTGCGGCGTATCAAGTTTTCAGCGGCTTTGGATGAGACGTTTTAGGAACATTTATTTAAGGAACTAAGAAAGAAAATAAATAAACAAGTACCCTGGAAAATTCACACAGCGCCATCTAGCCCCAAACTAAGCAAAGCTTGTATTGGAGCTATATAGCTGGTGTTAATACTTATGTACATTTTTCTTGTACATAAATACATTATATACATAAACTATATGAAAAAACAACTTTGCCGGGTGATGCCAGCTTAGAATAGCTTCACCCCATTTCTTCATGCGGGTGTCGTAAGAGGCGACTGAGGGACTTAAGGTTTTCATGTGTATACACCTTTAGGCGACAGGCTGATAATCTGTCACTACAGACCAGAACATGAATCATCTGTAAGGGCCCTAGAGGGCCATATCTGAAAAATATAGATACTCGTGTTTGTCAGATATGGCGATAATGATCGCATTAACGGTCTGCTTACCCCGCCAGGGATAAATGCCTAATATGTGTATGTGTATGTATAAGAAAAAACAATTTAATTCACCTATAAAGCAAGTAGTTTGAATTGGGTTTTATGATAATCAACTTCACAACAGCTCACGATACGTCGGGGCCGTAAACGTTATGGCATCGAAACGGTAGTTAGGACGTGGAGAACTTTTGAACTACGATTTAACTGCACACGACTGGTGACCGCTACGGTGGTTCTCACACTTAACGCACAACGGAGCGCTTTTTGAGCGCGTCCGTAACGCTTGCATCTGTCAGATATAGGACATTTTTAGTATAAGATATTTCAAAATTCGTATACTAAAAACCGGCGTTGAGGCAGCAGGTGCAACGAATAAATTTGCGGTAATTCATGCGTCTGTCAAACAAGTCCAATTCATCGGCTGGTGTTACGGCAATGTAAGGAAATATCACATTTCCCAGACGAAAAACTGAAGTTGACGGATGAACTTCCTTTATTTTAAAGACGCATCCATTGACGCAGGTTCCTGCGTAACCAGCGTTAACGTGGGTTTTTAGTTTTTAGTATGAAATTGAAATATCCTCGCATCTGTACATGCATTACAGATGAGCTAAAATAGCGCTCCGTTGTGCGTTAAGTGTGAGAACTTTCTAAGCGGTCAAACTACTTCAGGTCATACCTTCCCTCTGTGACCGCAGTTACGACTTTATTATTTTTAATGGATGTAAAACGCTGGGTATAAGGAAATTGCTATGAGATTTGATATCGCAAGCTTATATTAAGCTTTTGATTGCTCTGTTTTTCACGCTATGAGCTAAATTGTTTTTTTTTTTGCTCTAGTTCGGTCACGGAATTTATGATTGAAATTTTCACGGAAACTTTTTTAAGTAATTTTTTAATCTTTGTTACGTTATCCGGTCGTTTTGTACAGCTGTTTACGTTCTGCTTACCCCGCATGGAATAAAAGCGTGATATGTGTGTATGTTATTTAGATGTGTAGATTACGGTCATTATCGCAACTTCAATATAGCAAATAACGGTCTTAAGTCGTGTATCACTATAGTGACAAGTTGTCAGCCTGTCACCTAAAATTGCAATACACTTAAAAGCCGCGAGCCCCTCATTTGCCTCTTATAACACCCACGGGAACGAAATGGTGTTATTATTCGAAGCTGAAATCAGACGGCAATTGAAATATTAAATTACTTTTTTAATTCCCACAACCAAACCAAACAGTAAAAAAAAAAGTTAAATGATTTATAGTTTTAGCGACAATAATCACGGAACAAAATTTATGTAACATTAAAGATTATCTAACTCAATCCTAAACTTAATAGGACACTTATCTAATACCATAGACGATTAACGGATGTCAAAAAGGGACAATCCCTGGCGACGCGTACTGTGACAAGGGTCCAACAAAACTATCCAAGTAAAATTACTAGTAAATTGCGTAGCCGGTTCGTTCTCTTGGTGTCTAGACGAATCTCACACCTGGCGTCCGTTATTGCAAAAGAGATAGGTATATTGCATCTACTATAACAAATGTAACAGGAACAGATGCTTATGCAAATTTTAGCGTTGTTATCCTGCGTCAACGTCGGTTTTCAGTAAGGGAAATTGGTCCTTGCATCTGATTTGACAGTTGAATGCATTTAGTAGAGCGCGCGTGTGATGTTTAGTGTAGGTTAAAACGCTCTACAAACAATTTCGTCAGCTTTATCTATTCACAGTGTAATTAATATTTCTGACATCGAAAAATCGGCAGCAAAAAACCAAAATCATAAGAAAGAACAAAGTAACAAACTAATAATACAACCTCCATTGAAAACAAATCGGTAGGTACAAAAATAGCAAAAAAACGACTTATTACAATAAAAACACAAAATAAATCTTTGTGTCGCACTATACGTTAAACGATAAAAATTTACAAAAACTTAAAAAAAAAAACGAAGAAAGAAATAAAAAATATCATAGTGCGAATGTGCTAAAAATACGAAGCTACGTATGTTACGCGCTATAATGATGATCTACGCAATGTACTTCGAATTATACCTGTAAAATTTGTAGAGCAGTTTTATAATGTTAGGAGCAGGTGGTGCCCTCTGTGACAAGGGTACAACAGAGCTGTCTTAAACAAGCGTTTACGTTTTACGTGGACTACGTTTAAATGACACTGTCACTGCCTTGGATCTGGACGCCGAGGGTTCTGGGTTCGATTCCCTGATCTGTTGTCGAGTATTTTACACTTCGTGTTGTGACTTTTTGAGGAAAATCTATTACAGTTTAATACAAGTACCTTATCCATAACCTTTTTTTACCTATTACTACCACTAATATAACAGGCCACTACTGGAATGGGCCTCCCCCTATGCCATACCTACTCACCACGCTTGGCGAGCGCAGTTCAAGTTATTTTTGTAGATATTCGCAGGGAGCGCTGCTGCTCATGAATGAGTTCGCCCCTTAGTGTTAAAATGTGCAACACCACAGACACCCCAACTGTTTTTTTTTTTCAATTAGCCTAAATCAAGAAAATATGAAAATACTAGCTGGTACCCGCGACTTCGTTTCGCTGACTTAGTATTTTAGATGATAAAATAACCTTGTTTCCTTCACTAACGTTCTAAATTATACATGCTAATCTGGGCTCCTATTAGTGCTCCTTGTGGACTACGTCAGGAACACCAAACCTTATAAGTCTATATGCCAGCAGAAACTACCCATCAAGCAGAACAACTTTTGCTTTCGTGCCATATCTTTATCTCGTATAGTTTAGGTGGGCTCCTGGTTGTGCACCTGGTGGTCTACATCAGGTACTCCAAACCTTCAAAGTCTATATGCCACCAGAAGCTACCCATCAAGTTAAACATTTTTGCTTGGTGCCATGTCTGTATCTCCTATAGTTTAGGCGGGCTCCTGGTGGTGTACCTGGTGGTCTACTGAAGGTACTTCAGACCCTCGAGTGGTGAAAAAAAGTAGCCTATGTCCGTTCTCGGTATCTTACTAATCTCTGTGTGAAATTTCATGATGATCGGTTCAGTGGTTTGGCCGTGAAAGCGTAGCAGACAGACAGAGTTACTTTCGAATTTATAATATTAGTATATAAGTATATATATATATAAATATATATATTATATATATATAGTATATAAGTCTATATGCCAGCAGAAACTACCCATCAAGCAGAACAACTTTTGCTTTCGTGCCATATCTTTATCTCGTATAGTTTAGGTGGGCTCCTGGTTGTGCACCTGGTGGTCTACATCAAGTACTCCAAACCTTCAAAGTCTATATGCCACCAGAAGCTACCCATCAAGTTAAACATTTTTTGCTTGGTGCCATGTCTGTATCTCCTATAGTTTAGGCGGGCTCCTGGTGGTGTACCTGGTGGTCTACTGAAGGTACTTCAGACCCTCGAGTGGTGAAAAAAAGTAGCCTATGTCCGTTCTCGGTATATTACTAATCTCTGTGTGAAATTTCATGATGATCGGTTCAGTGGTTTGGCCGTGAAAGCGTAGCAGACAGACAGAGTTACTTTCGAATTTATAATATTAGTATGGATATGTTATTATATGTAGGTATGCATATTATTAATAAATAGATAAAGAAAATGTAACGCGTACAATAATAATATTATTATATAAAAAAAAATACGTAGTTATGTTACAAATGGTTCAATCGAATCTGCTAGTGATTCTGAACAAACTATTTTCAGGTTTTGTGCATTTAAAGTTAGACCTTATTCTCAATCGCATTGTGCAAAGAAAACAATAGCATTACCTAACTAAATGTATTTACTCGGAGCTAAAGTTTAGACTTGATTTAGCTGCACAGTTCTCGCGGTATCGCAACCTAGATTTAAATTCGTTAGCCGAGTTTATTTTACTCTTTTTGCACTTGTTTTAGGGTTATGTAGTTAAAATGGGACGATTGGAAAAAGAAATTTTCACATTTAAACTTGGAATAGTCAGAAATAATTTAGCCATTGTTGTGATGAAATAAAAATAATATTGGCAACTGGCCCTTTTCAGATTTAACGCACAACTCAGAGCTATAGTAATGCATCCGTAACGCAGCGGTCTCTCAGACCCATAGGTAGATATATTAGAAACGTCAATCGCACTGCGGCGTTATTTTGACGGATGCGTAATTTTGACAGCTATATGGATCTGACAGAGCGCTGCGTGACGGATGCATTATTTTAGCGCAAAGTTGTCCGTTAAATGTAAAGAAGACCTATGACAGTCGTGTACCAATGGTATATTGAAATAATTTTTTGACATACAGAATTTTTAGAAATCAAACGCGCATAAGCAACTAAATTTTTTTTAAAGTGTCGCATGAGACTTTTGTAAAGCGTTTGTATGATATTCGAAAGCCATTAAGAAAACACCTTCCTTAAGAAAACCATAAAAATGAAAATGAATACAGAACCCATATTTTACCTTCACTTCTCGATTCTAACCCAGTTTTTCAACTTTTTAGCCTTTCGCCCGCATCGCGCCTATTTCGGCATTCCTTTTGGGGAACTCCGCAGTGATTTTTGTGGCTTCAAGCTCGCTTACTTTGCGTTTTTTAGTGTAGGCTATCGTGTTTTCATTAAGTAGGAATTTTATTGCTAGGTAGCCTGCATTTTCGTTGAATCTTAGGAAACCATCGCCGCTCGAACAAGTCAAAATCTGGCAGCTGTAAAACACATACTAGAAGACATAATGCAAAGAGAATTGTTTTACATCGACAGCTATTAAGCATTTTTTTCGTTTACTACAAAACTGTCAATGTACTGCTCTCTCTCTCTCTTTTCGTGTGGGACACCGAGTCGTCCAACGACCTGATGAACCCTAGTGTCAGAATTTTTCAACCGCCTTCTACAAGTAGTAGGCTTCTGACATGGTTGTGTAACGACCGCCGTCTAAGTGATCATAGACAGCAACCGGGACCTACGGCTTAACGTGCCATCCGAAATGTACTGCTAATTCAGCGCAATTTGTCATCATTAGCCAGGAACACCCATCCCGTTTTCCATATCGCTTTTTTGACGTTTCATTTTCACAGAGAATCCTCTGATTCCCTTATGACAGGACATGTTATGTTATGACACTAACATTATGGCTCATTCAAGCGGCGATGTAGAAAAGAAAGTTTACGAACAATTATTGTGATCATATAACTTTGACACTAGAATTCATCGCATCGTTTTATTCATAGTTTTCACCAACACTCATTCATTAAATCATTTCAAAATCACTAGCAGATTTTATTTCATTTATTTGAATAGCATTACCCCATTTTAACCAGTGGGTGTCGTAAGAAGCGACTAAAGGATTTGAGGGTTGTATGTGTATTGCTATTTTAGGCGTCAGGCTGACAACATGTCACTATAGTAGGTAATACACGACAACTAAAACTCGCAAAAAACGACTAAGGGAATAAATCTAGGGAGTGGGCAGTAGCGTTCCCTCTGAATTGCGAATAGCGTTGCTTGCTAAGCGTGGTGACTATGTCAAATACCCAGGGGATAAAATATTATGACCACCAGAAAATACTTCGATACCCTAAGCTGTTCTACCAAAAATATATACTTAACACCAAAAAAATTAAGTCTAAAATAACAATAGTTCTAGCTGTTTTACTCACGACTGTACTTAAAATTGTATTTAAAGACCAAAAGTAGTAAATGATCACCAAATTTTTGCGAGCAAATTAATGCGCTATTTTTGCCCAGTTAAACCACTATGATTGCCATTAAATGTTGGCGCATTACCAAATAATGTATAATGATGCCATATTAAGTTATGTCTCCGGCTTACTAGCCCCTCCCGCGTCCCGCGACACCGCACCGCAAGCGATTGAAAAGATTTATTGAAATTGTATGACTCTTATTTGTTTAAGAGGTATATAGACATTTGGTAGACAAAAACACAAGAAAATCATATTTATTGCAGTGATTAATCAGTTTAGATACATCAGAGCTTAGTAAACATTTTGCAATAGTAAAGGGTCAAACTATGTAGGAGTTCATTTACTATGTTTGTGTAAAAAAATATTTATAAAGCGTAATTTACTTAAATTGCCGTGTGATGCCGGCTTAGAATAGCATCACCCCACATCCTTCCCGCGGGTGTCGTAAGAGCCGACTAAGGGACTCGAGAGTATTGGTGTATTACAATTTTTAGGCGTCAGGCTGACAACATGTCACTATAGTAGGTAATACACGACAACTAAAACTCGCAAAAAACGACTAAGGGAATGAATCTAGGGAGTGGGCAGTAGCGTTCTCTGTGAATTGCGAAAAGCGTTGCTTGCTAAGCGTGGTGACTATGTCAAATACCCAGCAGGCAGAGGCAAGTGTCCAAAAGTGGGCTTTTGTGGTTGTTATAATATGTAGTGTTTACTGAGACAAGGATACATTCACTAGTTACATATTTTTGTTATTTCAAATGCACGTACAGTCTCGATATTTGAAAAAGACATAAATCAAAAGAGTTTCGTTGAGTCAGTACGTATCACCTATCTTTTTTGTTTCTGAATCCGTTAGCCACGAGCTCAGTGAAGCTCGAACGAGATACGCGTCCATATCGACAAGTTGTCAGTCTATAGCCTCATATTACAATTCACATTAAACCTTCGATTCTCTTATATCCTTACGATTTTCTCTATATGTATTATCATTATTCAGTACCTATAGAATTCTTCACTTGTTTTGATAAAACATATGCTATTCAACACAGCTGAAGTCTATAAGCCTATTAGTCGCCTCATTCGAAACCCGTGGGAAAGAAATAGGGTGATGCTATTATAACTCATCAAATGGCAACTGTCATGATCAACACGTACTGTTTTGTTTCCGATCCGTCAGTCGCGAGCTTAGTGATCACTGTAGTGATAGATTGTCAGCCTTTCGCCTGAAAGTGTTTCGAGCCTCTTACTCGCCTCAAGGCACTTGCGGGAAAGAAATGGGGTGATGCTATTCTAAGCCGGTATTGGCAACTCTCAATGAATCTCTCAACTGAATCTCATGACATATCGTTTTTGTTCTCCGCTTCGTCAGCCGCGGGTTCAGTGAAGCGCGAACGAGATATGCGTATGGTGCGAGGAACCTGCCTCTTCATCGCGAGTTTCCAAACGAGTCACCGACAATTGGGTCGATTTATACTTGTCGATACTCCATAATATACATTGTAGGAGTTACCTTCTTTTTGCTCGTTTCTTCATTACTAAAGGTCGTGTCTGCATAGACTCCCTTCTTCCAGATTTTTAAAAATATTCTTCCATGTGCTTCTGTAGGAGTTATAGGCAGCTGTTAAAGGCAGAAGACATTGTGTCAACAAGAAATTTACCTTAAGGCGGGTCGCGTAGTTCACGCAGGATGGAGCGCTGAAATATCGCAGCTAGAAACGTCACTCCCTATACTAAAACCACACTCGACGGATGACGCTGCGATAGCGGTGCGTCGACAGCGGTTGAGCGGTTTTAATACGGGGATTGACATTTCTAGTATGCATCTGACAGACCGCTGCGCTGCGATTTTTTGGCGCTGCGTTGTGCGTTAGGGTAATTCCCAACTAGTTGACTCACGGGGGCTTTAATTAAACATTACACAACAATTGGGACTTTTCTATCTGATTGTATCTGACAGATCTAGAGCTAGTTTTTGATACGGCATCATATATGATGTATGAGGAATTTGAAATTTTATTTCATCTGAGAGATGTATCGATTAAAATGCCTTGCGTCGTGCGTTAGATGTGGTATTATTTTCACCTTAATTTAAAAACATAGAAAATATTAGAAGTAAAATGAAAGAAAAACCCTAGCGGTCATTTTCCACTTATGCAAAAAACATACTTACCATTTCTAACGAACAAAATCGGACTTGACGAGCCTTATACAATTGGTTATCAGCAGCACATCAGGCTAAATATTTAAGGGATCAAATTACGTTGGTTATTCATAGTGTCGCTAAGAATAACCAGCATATAAAGATCTCTGAAATGGTAGTACTACCTACGTATGTAGACATCTACTTGATTATGCATGGCTCTCGTCATCAGTGCTGGATCCTGAAATCTGAAATACAAATGCTGAACTGCTTTGCATACTGCCGGTTTGATAACGTTCGGACGATATTCTTCATCGCCTTTTGTTGAATAGGAATTATGCAGTTACAAGGAACTAGCGTTTTTTGCGTGGATTTAAACTTAGGAACTAAGTCGCGGAAAGTTCTGTCACAGAAATTTGAATTGTTTGAATATGAATATAACATCTTCGTTTCGATTATGACTTTTACTTTTTAAAAGATTTTTACGCAAAAATAGTCACATTCTATTTGATATGATGACATTGCACACAGCGCTGGGCCTTTCTCACAGCCGTAACGTAATGCAGCGGTCTGTCAGATCCATACTAGAAACCTCAATCCCCATACTAAAACTGCTCTCGACGCAAATTCCAACGCACAACCTCTGTTGACGAAGCGCTAGCGCTGTGTTGTGCGTTAAGTGTGAGAAAGGCCTAACTTGTGATAATGCGATAATAGGTTGGTTAGTTAGTTATCCTTTGGTGGACAGTACTTAGTTGGTTGATTGATGGTTTATCTATCAATAATGATATCATATTAGAATAGCATCACCCCACATCCTTCCCGTGGGTGTCGTAACAGGCCACTAAGGGACTCGAGAGTATTGGTGTATTACAATTTTTAGGCGACAGGCTGACAACCTGTCACTATAGTAATACACATATTTCCTGAAACAACCTTGGAAAACAATCCTCAAAAATGTCAAACGTGGCGATAGCGGCTGTATTTTTGCGGCCTCTGTCGCTCTGCCTACCCCGCAAGAGAAAAGGCGTGATATATGTAAGTATGTATGTACGATCCAAACTATTACGCTCCATACACCCGGTTACGGCACAACAACTAATATTGCTCTCTCTAAATCATCCTAAGTCAACATCATTCATTTCATTTCATTTCATTTATTCATAAACAATCACAAATTGTATTCGAAAATTAATTAAGTACAAAAAAGTAATTAGATAAATATAATCGGTATCACAATAGAACATAATAACTTAATATATTAAATTTTTCTTACATAACAAATGTCAAGTGTATTTAATAATAAAATTGTACATAGATCAGATGTCAAAAAAATAATAAAGTTTTAAAATTCGTCTACACTATAAAGGCACTTTTCAAGAAGAAGGGCTCTAAGTTTTTGCTTGAAGGTGTTTACATTTTTAATAGTTTTAAGCTCATTAGGCATCCTGTTGAAAAAATTTACGGCTTGAGAGCGAGCACAGTGTTTTGCTACAACTAAGGTTGGCGTTATAATATTTTTTAAATCTTTTCTTCTAGTCTTATGTCTAGCTTCGAGTTCAATTGCTGATGAGTTATGTGTTTGCCGTGGTCAAATTGTATACTGAAAATTTCTGCTATTTTATTAGGGTCATGAATTACCTCGTTATTTATTTTAAGTATTATTGGCTTCTTTATAGTTTGTTTTGAATGTTTATTAGTTTGCCTATTCACAATTTGCCAAATTCCTTTCGAGGAATTGCCAACTTTCTTTATTTCAGACTGTGTTGCGAGTGACCTTGCGCATCTCATTACTTTTCTGTATAATCTAATATAAGTATTTCTGTATTTAAGTACAGAGGGGTGAATATGATCCTTATTTATTATGCTGAGGACTCGTTTAAATTTGCTGGACTGTTTTATCCCTCTCGTTATCCATTTAGTTGAGTAGGTCTTTTTTAAATTTAGTTTCTTTCTAACTCGTTTAAAGCTCTCATTAAATAACTTTTTAAAAGCATTCAAAAATGTGTTTAAGCCTAGTGTAAGCCAGCGCTGATCCAAAATCTTTTGTCTAAAAATAAGTTTATTCTTCTTACTGAAACTTCGACTTTCTACAAACATTACTTGCTCTACCCATTTATTTTTACGTTCCTCCTCTGTCAAAATAGGAGTTAAGAGAGCTGCATGGCCATCAGAATGTCCATTATGATGAATTTCAATATTTCCTATTGATTCAAGAGGGATGTTAGTCAGAATGTTATCAATACACGACTCTATATCATTACGCCTAAAAGTTATAGATTCAACAAGATGCCTAAAATTATAGCTACGGAGCAAGCACAAAAAATCACTTTTATTGCCATCATCATCACGAGCCACCATATTTATGTTGAAATCACCACAAATTATGCATTTTTTATTTAAAAAATCTTGCAATAACAGTTCTAATCTTTCTAAGAATTTGTCAAACTTGTTATTGTTTTGGTAGCAACAAAAAACATGTATGTTGCTATTTGTGTCTTTAATTCCACAAACCTCAAAACAGTCCATCATGCTATATTTTTTACAATCAATTTTTACTGTTTGTCTTCCCTTTTCAGCTAAAATCAGAGTTCCACCTCTTATTTTATTTTTTCTGGTATAATACGAAATCAGATCATACGCTTCAAAATGCAAGTTAGCTATTGACTTTTCATTTAGAAAATGTTCACATAAGCAAACATATTGTTGTTTATATTCTAGTTCATCCAGATATACTTCGTATTGATCTCTTTTCGCATTAATACCACAAACATTTTGAAATAATACGTTAACAAAACTTTGCTCTACGCCATCTGACACGGATACAGAACCATCATTATTAGTCACGAAAAAACTCTTTTTTATTACTGGCGTTTGCATACAGTATTATATCGGACATTAGAATTTTTAAATTATTTAAAATTTTCTTCATTCCAACATTGTTTACAGCACCATGCTGACCAGAGAACATATCATAGTCGTAACTTAGTCCTAAATTCGAGTCCAACGCGTACGCAAATTCGTGCTCATGTAAGTCCCTATGTAGGAGACTGTTAAAAGCTTCTATGCGGTAATTATATATTTGACAATTTACTCCGCACTTAAAGGTAGGTACACAAATAACAACATTAGTGTTTCGTATTGGCGTTAATTTGTCCCTTATAGATGTTACTAATTCACTAAAATTTTGAGTATACCGAAAGTCTGTCTCTCCGAGCATTATTACACAAAAATCATTCTTATTATATTCCTTTACAATTTTGTCAAGGTCTTTTAACATATACCTGATGCTAGCGCCTGGAATCAGATAATGACAGTAGTCATATACACCGTCAAAGACATCGTCACATATTTGTCTTATTTTGTTTTTATTATTATTACTTACTATACAAATTTTGTTTTTAATTTTTTCTTGTTTATTTATTTGTGTGGTTATTTCCTCACTGTCAAAATTGTCTGCTTCAACCACTTTTTCATTGCTACTCTTACTAGTACTGGAATCAACTTCAAGTTGTTGTATTTTCTTCGTTAATAGTATTATCTCTTGTTTAGCGGTACCTAAGTTATGGTTCAGAGTATTGATTTCTTTATTTAGAGTTTGAATCAAGTCTATCATTTCTTTGAAGCTTTTAGGTCGTACTTTGCTTGTGGAGTGAAAGGAATGTTGCGATTTAGCTTTAGTTCGTAGATAACGATCAGGAGTCAAGGTAGCCTTCGGTATACTGCTGTACTTGTTTTTATCTCGTATAGGATTTAGACATACATTTTTTAACGCTGCTATTTCAAGGGATAACTGCGAAATTTGCTTCTGTAGTTGATTATTTTCTAGTATTGTGTTTTCTAATTCATTCTCAGTGCTAGATAGTGCACACGAGAGCGTATAAATTTTTAATTTTAGTTCTTCGACTTCCCTTGATACTAGATTTGGGCAACTGGTGTTTTTAGTAGTTGAAGATTCGGGCATAAATGAGTAATTGTCTTCATCATCATCTGGGAGCAGAAAACTAAATGAATTCTGCGTAGGGACGTTTATGCAAATCTTTTCCTGTTCTGTAAGACGTGGTGGTGTGTCTGACGAAGCTTCAATATAAATGTCATCAGTTTCAGACCGAGTAGAACTCAATGCATCGTCTGTTTGGAAGAATTCCTCTAGTGGTTGCTGAGTTGTGTCATCATAGTCTGATACATGAGATGTGGTCGCCGATTTAGCATCTACTAAACCAGTTGGGCGGGCTGCTGCACCCTCCATACGCGCTAAGTTTAGAGATTGTGTTGTTGACGGGTGAGATACGGTAGGGCAGGGTAAAGAGTCTTTCGTCGTCTGCACTTTAACTATGCTGTTATTTGAAGACGGTGATTTAAGGTTTTTATGAGCAAGTGCTTGAAACGTAGTCTTACATATTTGACATTTCCACATATCTCTTTTGGACTTTTTCTTTAACATATGAAGTTTCTCTGATAAACCTATGCAATCAAAATGAAAAAACTTATTGCATAGAGCACAAGGTAAGGTGGCCTTTCGTTCATCTGTACGTTTGCACTTGAAGCACGGCGCTGCCGCCTTGCGGCTAACTGTGGAACTTCCGGCTCCTCTAGTCTCCATGACGCTTGATTTTAATGTAGCCGTGCCTTTATAATTTTGAAGTTGCAAGTTCTGATACGTTGTGTTTTATCTATATAGGATAAATATCCAACGATAAAACAACAATTTTTCACTTTTTGTATTAATGCCGAGATTTGAACCCCAGCCCGCATTATCTTTATGGTCCAAAAATGTTGGCGCTTGTCGCCGCTGGACCATATGAACGATACTAGACTCGGCGAAATACGTGTCCTTATGACAGAATGCGAAGCGGTGGATCTACCTAGATACCGGTCAAACGCAGTAGGTTAGGTACACGCAATCAGTGAGAGTCCAAAGGCCACTTGACGTTTTAAATTAACAAACGGTTTCTATACATTGACGATTTCTTGTTATTAGCACTTATCACAATTAGTTTGTGTAATTACACTGTGTGTCACTGTGTTTAGATTGCGGAAAACTTATTTTTGAGATGCTATGGTCACTGTCCTCAGTTACTTTGGTGTTATGACGCAATTTTTACTTCACAGCGAACTTTTCGTTTTAATTCACTATATCTTTAACTTAACGGGTTGCAAACGTTTATACAAAGTAATTAGATACTTGAGAGTTTATTTATATACTATTTATGTATAAAAGCGCAAAAACAACAATTTTCCGATATTAAATTATGCTAGCCAATGTTTACGTGACGGTGGCGCCACCTCATTACAGCGCCGGTCCCGGTGGCTCAGTTGTCCACAGCTAGATCAATTTGCTTTGGGGTTATGAAGCTGCGTGATATCACGGCCGTGTGATGCCGGCTTAGGACAGCATCACCCCATTTCTGTCCTGTGGGTGTCGTAAGAGTCGACTGGACCCGAGGGTCTTACGAGTAATACGACTTTTAGGCGACAGGCTAACAACTTGTCGCTATAGATACACGAATCATCTCCAATGGTTCTAAATGTTAGTCAAACGTGGCGATAGCAGTATTTTTGCGGTCGTGAACGCGCTGCTTACCCCGCAGTTGATAAAGGCGTGATATATGTAGGTATGTATGTGATACCAATACTGTTCACCGTTCGTCCGGTTATAAATTGGGTGAAAAACTAGAGATAGATTCTGAAAAAAGAGATCTGCGAAATAATAAATATAAATTTTCGGGAATAGAAAAAAAAGATTAATTTTATGATTAAAAAAAATACCTTCCGGATCGGTAGTACTACCAATTTGTACTACTGGTAGTACAAACGACCCAAACTTGTATAATTAGTACTACTGCGAAAAATACAAGCTAATCAATGCGGATTTACTTGTAATGCCGACTGCAATGGGGCGAGGAACACACTTGACGCACGACGCAGCGCAAAAATATCGCAGTGCTCTGTCAGATCCATACTAGAAACGTCAGTCCCCGCGCTCCGTCGTGCGTCTAGTGTGTTCCTCGTAAAGTAACACATTACAGTAAAGTCCGACCCTACACTTGCCTCTACTCGAAAACCCAATTACTTCAACCCTCGCAGACATAGATTTTGAGCTCTTCTTCTATTATTGTTTTACATTTAGTTCGGATAACATCCCCAAACAATTACTCCAAAGCATAGGTATACTATAAACGGATAGTAGGCAGGTACACACTAGATAACAAACTGCGATGAAAGTCTTCCTCCACATTGATAAAACCCGTAGTACACCCAACCGCAGGATGAATAATGCCGTGCTACATCACAGTGAACATCCTGTATAAGTTCCCCACGAAGTTCCCGCAATCGATCACCCGTCACACCTGCCGCACTTACGCAATGAGAGCTACAGGATACTTTCCTTATACAGGATGTTAAGACTCATTTGTATGGGAGGTCCAAAAAGTTTTCTCATATTTCGACCTATGTTCCTTGGGGAAAGTTTTTCGGTTTCATGGGCTGGTTCATCCCTTAGAAGTTTATTTTCTTCTAAGGGAAGAAGTTTATTTCCTTCTAAGGGATGAACCAGCCCATTAAACTGAACAACTTACCCAAAGGAACATAGGTCGAAATTTAAAAAAACTTTTTTGACCTCCTATACAAATAAATTGACGTGGTCGATTGTGAATGGGTGGTTATTTTGAATGGGTGATCCAAATGTCTTTTTTCACATTTCGACCTGTTTCTTGGGGAATTAGAGTTTATGAAAAAATTTGTGGACTGGACGTGTGGATTGAGAAACTCGGCTCTATTTGAGATCTGATGTCTTTTTCTTGCGCTTTCGCTATTATCTTGACATGAATATTTTCTTGATACATACATACATATATCACGCCTTTATCCCTTGCGGGGTAGGCAGAGCGATAGTGGCCGTAAGAATACAGCCACTATCGCCACGTCTGACATTTTTGAGGATTGTTTTCCAAAGTTGTTTCAGAAAACATGTGTATTACTATAGTGACAGGTTGTCAGCCTGTCGCCTAAAAATTGTAATACACCAATACTCTCGAGTCCCTTAGTCGCCTCTTACGACACCCGCGGGAAGGATGTGGGGCGATGCTATTCTAAGCCGGCATCATATTTTCTTGATTGGGTAACATAATATTCATTCAAATAATTCCCCGATTAAACTTATTAAGCTGATAAGATTTCTGTTTAATTAACCTTTAGAAACAAATCAGGACTCGTAAAGTCATAATATTAATAAATAAGTATTATTTTATTGTATTCACAGAACAAACAGCTGGCTCAACCCAGCTTCAAACCCAATTAAATAATTATTTGAGTTATTGCTAACTAGAAATAGCTTTTCTGATGTAGAAGAAAGTAGGGGCTTACAACTAGCTTACAACAGACGAATGAGGCTCTGAAAATGAACGTGCGACCAATAGTAATTACCCGACTTCATCAGAAAAAGAGTTGTGTTTTTCGAGAGCATGTATGTATGCAGGATTTACTTATTTGCTTACATTAATACCTGGTTGACTTAGTATTGCTTTTTTCTGTCATTCAGAGTGATTTTTGAGAAATAAAACCTAGCTAAATCGATTTTTCGACCCCGATTCGCCCCATGTACGAAGTTTCATGAAAATCGCTGAAGCTGTTTCTATGTAACAGCTGTATGTATATATAATATATTATTCTTGCTCGTTTAAAAGTATTAAATTATGCCGACAAGTAAATCCATCTTATAGGGCTAGTGTCTAAACGTCTAGAGGGCTGGTGACATAAACGGGGTGTTGTTAGATTAGTCTCAACTGTGCAAGTGATACTGGTTATACCAAAAACCTTAAATTAAAACAAATACAAAATTACCGCAAATAACATTGTTAAACGCAGTCGGGTTTTAGATTTTTAGTTTTTATTTTTAAATTATAGTTCATTTTGATATGTAAGGCGGATCGCACACATCGCAGCGGTCTGTCAGATCCATACTAGAATGTCAATCCCCATACCAAAACCGCTCAACCGCTGTCGACGCAGCGCTTTCGCAGTGTCGTCCGTCGAGTGCGGTTTTAGTATGGAGAGTGACGTTTGTAGTATGCATCTGACAGACCGCTGCGATATTTTAGCGCTCCGTTGTGCGATCCGCCTTAGTGAAATAAAACTGGATAATAATGTTTAATATGACTTAATGATTTATTTTTATGTGCCATAATAAAGAAGTCGAACAGTTAACCGTGTGCATCATAATGCAGTTTTTTATGCATCAGTAAATTCTATCAGAATCATAATAGAACTCGCCGCTAAAACTTTTATTATGAGTGGAAGCCATAACCGCAGTAGTTCAGTCCAACAAGCACGGTATTTTATTTTATAGTTTGTACTCAACGTTCAACCACAATTTTACTGGTTTTAGTATAATCTAGAAATGAAATGTAGAGTTTCGTTATAGAGTCATTAAGTTTATTCGGTTGATATAATAATATCAAAATCAAAGCCTTGTCGCATGTGAATTGATAAGAAAAATAAACATGTGTGAAAAACTGTGGGTTTGTTTGTTGCACAAGCTGCTATTCGTTTTGCCGTAGGAATTAGACGATTTACCTGCATTTTTTTGTATGTATATGTCGCAGGGATTTAGCCAAAGACGTTAGATTATAATTTCACTAGTGAAATTTTAATTACACTGATTATTGTCAATAACGACAGATTCGTATAATTTCACGGGCTTTTTTCAGTGATATTGTAGTTTTACTGGACCGCAAAAGTGATATTATAATAAATTAAGGTTTATTATGAGTTATGTTTGTGGAGGAAGCCCCGCGTGATCTGATTGGTCAATAGAGTTAATCAGTCGCCATTTTTTCAGTTGGTAATGAAAGCGGACCAATCAGCGATCGGTATGATAATCTAACGGTTTTCTAAAACCAGTGCTATTGTCAATATATCACTTACAATTTCACTGTATCTGTCTAGTGAAATTATAATGTAACTGAAACTAGCCCGTTAAATTGTAAGTAATGCAAACGATTTACAATAAATCAGTACAATTATAGTGGCACTAGTGAAATTTCAATATCACGGCTTTTGTAATATCCCTGCAACATATACAATTCCTCCTTTCGAATAATATTATCTACACTTCTCAACAAAAATTTCGAGACACCTTGCAAGTAATATTTCGTGTGAATCATTGTTTAAAGAGTGTGTTAATTTTTGGAATAAATGTCTAATATCGTTGAATAGTGAGTGAAATGAGAAACCTTACTGATAATGCCCCAAATTCGATAGATCTGTTTCGTGTTTTAACAAATCATAAAAACAAAAGTGTCCCGATTTCACTGATGACAAGTATTTTAAAAAAACCGGTATTGAAATCTGTTGCGTGGTTTAGGAGGCGTCAGCGGTATTAGTGACAAGACAAGCAAAACGCAAAAAACTATTTCAGTTTAATACTATGTAATGATTATTCAACCAACGAAGTACTCTGGGAAATGACGTCGCAGAAACCTGTCAACGACGAAATTTCCTGAGAAAATTGAGTTGGATAGGGCACTGCTTAAGGAGGTCAGAAGACAATATTTCAAAAATAGCGCTGGACTGGAACCCTACAACTGGCCGTAGAAAGCAGGGCTTGCAATAACCTGGAGAAGATCTGTCCTGTCCGAGTTGAAATCTTCCAGAACAACTTGCGCAGAAGCTAAAGAAAAAGCCCAAATTGGAAATGTCTGGAGGATTTTTTTTGAGGTCCTATGCTACACGAGGAGTTAAAGGATCAATCATCAATGATTATTCAACCAGCAATAAAACGTTAGTCTAAACTATTGGTATAGTTTTAAGGAATCATTTGCTCTACCTGCCATACTTGACAACAATAGCTTACAATAGGCGTCTCTTACTCAAATATTAGCACGCCTCGAAGTAACGTGGTTCCCTTCCCACATCTAACGCACGACGCTGCGCATTTTCATTGCAGCCGTAACGCAGTCGTCTGTCAGATGCAAGGAAATTTCAAAATCTCCACACTTAAAACAACACACTAACTTGCGTAGGCATGTGTCTCTGATCGTAGATACATTTTTTAAATCTAAGTTGCTAAGTTAATTTTTTAAAAGAAAATTTTATAGGTACCTGTCAAGACTACAAATGTTTTATTTTCAAGTACATTCGCAATTAATACCATGTTAATACTTTAGAATGTCAAGTACAATATTTTAATATTACTTAATGAATTAGTAATTTAAAAAAAGAAACAATCGTAAGACACAATTTTCTCTTTTTTCATACAATTTATGTTTTAATGTTGACTTAAATAAGCGGCTCTATTGGGGTTATAAATACAAAGGCACTGCCCTGGCGCTGGCCAGGCTAACCACACAGCATGTAACTTTATCCACCACCAGTAAATGACATGTCCTTTGCACCAGCGTCCTTCAAGGAAAAGTGTGTGATCCGCATTAGGCGAATCCCACACTTTTCCTTCGACGGGGCGCTAAAATATCTATCAGATCCATACTACAAACGTCACTCCCCATACTAAAACCTCACTTCACGGACCTGGCTGCAGTAGCGCTGCGTCGACAGCGGTTGGGCGGTTAAAGTATGGGGTTTGACAATTCTAGTATGGATATGACAGATCGTTTTGATATTATAGGGCTCCGTCGTACGTCAAGTGTGCCATCCGGATAACTTGGAAACTACATCAAATCTTCCAATTGGGTCAGAAAATTGAGTTCCAACTGTTGAACAATAGTTGAACGGTAACTGAGAACAAACACGAACTTGAGTTGGAAGCGGGGTTGTTCAACCTGCTGCCAATTTCAAAAGTCACCTCTATCAATTTTGGCTTTGACTTTGGTGCCAAATACCTGGATTTATCGTTCTGTGAAGTTGATAATTAATTATTCAATTGTCTCAGAAGGTTTCATACTTTTTTAGGAACGTCAATGAGACTCGAGAGTATCATGTGTTAAGGTTATAGGTAAAATGCTAACATTGTATTACAATTTTTAGGCGACAGGCTGACAACCTGTCACTATAGTGATACACATGTTTTCTGAAACAACCTTGGAAAACAATCCGCAAAAATGTCAGACGTGGCGATAGTGGCCGTATTTTTACGGCCGTTAACGCTCTGCCTACCCCGCAAGGGATAAAGGCGTGATATATGTATGTATGTATGTATTTGTATATAAGACTCGTTATTGTAGCGTCGCAAATATTGTATCGTAGCAAGTCGTTATTACAGCGCCAAATTGGCTAGTTTTGTTGGATCTTAAGTGGATCCCAAACTAAAGCCTTAATATTGGTAACGTAGGTAATATATTATCATTCTAGCAAAATGGATTCTTATTTCTAAATGAAAATGTAATCTAGATAGGTATAACTACATATGATGGCATCAAGTCGCTAGTTTGACTTAAAAACAATGAGTTTCTATCAAATAGATTTAGAAAATATTATTATCTTTTAATCTTGTGTATCAATAGGAGGTTTTCTTTTTAAGAATAAAAAGAAGCCATAGTATTCCATGAACTCGATAGATGGCGTTGAACCGACTATGTTACTAGACTTTAGTGTAGAATCCAAAACCAAAAACTAAAAAAATATTGCAGCACTGACTGACAGTCTGGCATGCACCGACACTTTCGTTCCAAATGAGTCCGAGTCCAAGTTTCAAAAAAACAAAAACTAGTAAATATTACGTTCCGTTCTTTGCGGTAACTCCCCAAGCTCAGCGCCATCTATCCAGGGACTAGAATAATAATGATATAAGGTGAAGATGACAAAATTATTAGAAATAGCAAAAGAAACTACATAGGTTTATAAACATGCCATGGCTAAGATATTTAATATAATTTTCTAAACCTATTTGACGAACAGACAGGGCACAAATTTTAAATACCTAACCGAATTGATACATTCAATAATCGGTCGCCATAATATTTTTAACGTAACACAAACCAACGTTTTAAAGGGCAAAACAGTCCATTAAACTGAACAGCTTTCTCAAAAGAACTTAGGGTGAAACATGATAAAAAAATTGGATCTCCCATACAAATTGACTCAATCTGGATGGTACTTACATTTTATTATGTGAGGTATAAAATCATTTCTTAAAGACCTGTTCCATCCTGTATAACCACTGAAATTTGAGCCGAATCATTTTACAAAGAATAAAAGTGTCCCTGGAACCTTTGAGGGCATAATCGTCTTGACCCACTGACCTTACCTGCGAATAACACTCATTTCTCACAACTTCATCTTTTTACCCATTTGACTGTCCCGATGGCGTAGCGGATAGTATGCCTGCCTTCTACGCCGAGGGTCGTGGGTTCGATCCCCACCGGACACAAATATTTGTTAAGTCAATTTCCAAATATTTGTGTTGAGTCTGGGTGTTTTCTATGTATAATATGTATTTATTTACAAAAAAAAGTATATACGTATTAGTATCAGCTATCTAGTTCCCATAGTACAAGCTTTGCTTAGTTTGGGGCTAGATGGCGCTGTGTGAATTGTCCACGATATTTATTATTTATTATTTATTATTTATTTTCCGGCGAGTTCAAACGTGCCGACATCTTGGTAAGTACTTTGTAAGATAAAAATGTACTTAAAGATAATATGTACGTATTGTCTTTTAAGGCCTTTTTCACACTCAACGTCCAACGCAGCGCATTTCTGACGTCCGTCAAAGGGAGGCTAAAATAACACTGAACCAACGCAGTGACAGCGCACGACGCACTATCAAAATGTCAGGCAGAATTACGTCACGAGCGCTTTTTGTATGGAGAGTGACGTTTCTAGTATGGATTTGACAGACGGATCCATTATCGCAGGGTTATTTTTGCGCTGAGTTGGACGTTGAATGTGAAAGAGGCCTTAATCCTCGACAAACAAACCGGAGGGGTGCTATTAGAATTACACTGCTGTAAAAGGAGTAAAAATATTAGCTGCAAATATTTTAAGGGCTAAATCAGCCCATAAAACTGAACAACTTACCCCTAGAAACATAGGTCGAAATATGAGATCATTTTTCAGACCTCCCATACTAATTGACTTGGTCGGTTTGTAATTTTGTATGGGAGGTCAAAAATTTTTTTCATATCCTATTTTCCCTGGGGAAAGTTCTTCAGTTTGAAGAGTTGATTCACTCTTTAAAATATAACTTTCTTCGATTATTAAGTATAGCTACAGTGGTTCGTAGTACAATTCTTAGTAGCTTCGGTAGCAGCTAAAAATGTTTTTCACCAATGACTAGTTAAAAAATAATTTTTGTATGCAAGATAAATCTCCATGGGAGTAGTTACAAATGTACAAAGTAGACTTTATATGACGACACAGGTAGAATTATCTACTGTATATGATATATATTTTATCTTTTTAACGTAGCCGCTTTTGGCTATTAATATATTTTTGTTTCATATTTAGAAATTTAGCTAGGGTAGCCTAGGGCCTGACAAATTGTATTTTTAGAATAGGAGCACTTCTGGGCAGGTTTCTGGGTGGTTTACTGTCCAGGGGGTCCGGCTAACCATACGCATGTAACACAACATTTTCTCTTGGCATGAACTCGATGTTATTTTATTTACCACCTAACGTTACATGTTGTTTGGTTAGCTTGGCCAGCCCCGAGGCAGTGCTTTAGGGGCTAGTTTTAAGTTTTTAGTCCACCTGAGCCGCGTTTACACTAGGTTCATAAAATTGTTATTGTTAAAATTGTTAATGCTTGACCATCAAAAAGCGAAATGTAAAATTTACTACTTTGAATAAATAATTTGATTTGATTTGATTTGACTCTTTTAACTTACTCATGAATAATGAATAATGAGACTATATTAAATTAAAGATCTAACATGGCTCTGCGCAAAATAGAGACTTGTTTTTTTACTTGTCCGAGTTTTCACTTTTTATCCTCTAGTGGGAGTTTTTCATTCGCCAAACTCGCTGTTCATCGACAAGATTTATTGCCCCAGGGCTCTCTACTCCGACCGTTTTTGTTTGATGTTAAACGACTTTATTTAGACTCTTAAGCCGCTCATTTGGCGCTCGCAAATTTTTTGTACAGCCCTATTTTTCAGGGCGGTACGTTCTGCGTATTAGTCTGTATTGCGACCGTGAGGGAATAATAAGACGGTATAAAAATTATTCTATTTGTACAATGTTTTTAGGATACCTATGGTAAATAATACCAGGCCACTGCTGGACATGGGCTATGCCTTTTTTTTGTTTTTTTTTTCGTGTGGGACATCAAGTCGTCCAACGACCCGATAAACCCTAGTGTCAGAATTTTTCAACCGCCTTCTACAAGTAGCAGGCTTCTGACATGGTTGTGTAACGACTGCCATCTAAGTGATCATAGACAGAAACCGGGACCAACAACGGCTTAACGTGCCATCCGAAACACGAAACCATTTTACTTACGGACAATCGGGTGGTTCAACCCGCAATGTCCTAACCAGACTGGGAACAAATTCACAAAGTGATAAATATCAACTTTGTGAGTGACCCACCGAGAATCGAACCCGGAACCTTCTGCGTCAAGGGCAGTCGCACTCGGTCGTATTGGGGGCGTATTGCCATAATACTCACCACGCTTGGCAGGCGGATTGGCCAGTGCAGTGTAAGATGAAACATTCGGAGGGAACGCTGCCAATTACCTTGATGATAAATCTTTAAGTCGGTTTTAACGAGAGAGAAGAAATGGGGTGATGCTATTCTAAACCACCTTACGGCATAAATATAAACAATATTGTTTAGCAATCAAGGTTTTCTTTTTTTGTAAAATAAGAACGTGTAAATTTTAATTATGTGATTACACCATAAAAAGTGTTTTCTATTGCAGCATAAACACATTTTACATATAACTTCTCAAAGGAAACAGGAACAACCAATGTTGAGAAACAAAAGCGGTGGTTAAAAAAAATATTTATCTCAGCTTCGGACCTTCGCCCTCAAAATACCATTTCAAACTCGGGAACGATAGGTACTCAACGATATGGAGTGTAAAATCTGGGGTCTGCTTGACCTCTGGCCCATTAAATAAATTCAGAAAACTTTCCCCACCGCCAATTTAACTTTGCTGCCTCTGAAATAGGTAATGAACTTGACCCGATTTTGCAAATGGAAAAAAAAACCGTTTGAATTTATTTAGGAAAAGGAAATTAGAACCGAAGCGGATTAGTATCTAAACTTCAAAAGTGAGAGTTGGAATTTGCTTTTTTATCGTGTTTAGAGCGAGATATTTGCTCGTTCTGAAAAACGTCTAATTATCGCATAGTTTTGCGACTTGTGAGAGACTATACAAATAACAATTTGATGCGCCAACGTGTGCCAAGGTAGATCGCACACTTACGGCCAACGGAGCGCTAAAATATCGCAGTGGTGTGTCAGATCCATACTAGAAAAGCCACTCGGCATACTAAAACCGCACTCGACGGACATCGGTTCAGCGGTTTTTGTATAAGGATTGACATTTCTAGTATGGATCTGACAGACCGCTGCGATGTTTTAGCGCTGCGTCGTGTGCTAAGTGTTTGATCCGCCTTAGTATGTTTTCGCCACCAATAAACGGGATCCTTTTCAACCAAATTTATTAAGAAGTGCGCCTAAAGAACCATCTCATCAAAGTTTTTGATAGTTAGATTATTACAAAAAATATTTTTCACGCGAGTTTTCACATCCTGTCCCATATAAAACTTCCGCGGAAAACTAAATGCGTTTATTGGAAATTCCTCAAATAAGTTGGTTTGCATTTAGGCGTAAAACACGTTCGCTGTAAATTCCGCAACTGAATTACTTACTCGCAAATGTGTTCCAACACCAGCCCCAGCGCCGGGAACTTGTCAAACAGCGCTTAAAGAATGTTTTGTGTCGCTCATGTCGGTAACGAGCTGGTTTGCATTTTAATGACAGCCGACTGCAGTTAGGGGCGGTACAGACGAGCGACAAACGCTCATTCGTTTAGATAGTATCGCGACTAGCGTAAGTTGACCTCAGTGCTTCGAATTTCGCGGGAAACCGGTCGCAGCGGCGGCGGCGCGCTCGCTTTTTTTTAGAAGAGCGCCGCTCGTTGACCGCTCCCGCACCGCTGCGTCCGAAAACCGGTCCATTTGAATGTATGCAAAAGATCCTGCCGCTGCCGCTACGCTGCCCGCAAAATACGAGACCGGAGTCTGATACACGCACGCACGGTTGCACTGACAGCTACGGTGATCGTGGCACTATGTAAGCTAATGAAGTTTAAACTATATGCACATGAACTCAATTCGAATTTATGAAGACTAATCGGTTGCAAGTAGGTTTTTTTGCTATAAAATTTGATAATTGTGTATAAATGTGTGTATGAACATGGTTAATGTGCCAGTGTTCAAAGATTTCCCTCAATTTGTGCTGGTTTTTAACATAGTCCTGACATGATAATGATAGCAGTGTGATTATATTTTAACAACCTATCTTATCGATATAAAAAGCTAGTTTATTCGACTGTCATTTAAAGTTTGTCATAAGAACATTATGAAACAAGTGCAGATAAAAACTTCAGAAATCTCCCTCATTGTTGTTACTAAAAATGCCATCGCCTCGGTGACAAAGGCATGTTCATCAATCAAGTCGTTCGTCTGCAGCGTCCCTAGTTTGCCTAACCTCCACCCAGTTGCCAACTAGAATGAACCTGCCCAAATTCAGAGCTAATGAACTCACAGTTGATTATGCGGGCAAGTAGGTATATATGTCGAACTGTTAACTTATTTTGTTAGGTGGTTTAGATAAAGATTGGTAAAAATTATGTTAACTGCGAGTAATGACTTAAGATTGATGACCAACTGAATGAAAATAACTGGATGGCTAAAATCATGGTGTACCTACACTGCGCCTACGTCCAACATTGAACTGGGCGCATCACACACTTAACGCATGACGGGCCGCTAAAACATCGCAGCGTTCTGTCAGATCCATACTAGAAATGTCAATCCCCATACTAAAATCGCTCAACCACTGTCGACGCAGCGCAATCGCAGCGTTGCGTAGTGCGTTAAGTGTGCGATCCACTTTAGAGACCGATGACCAACTGAATGAAAATGACTGGATGGCTAAAACGGGAGAAGGCGTACCTACACTGCGCCTACGTCCAACAGTGGACGTGGACGGGTTGAACTATTATAGTACGTATTATGCAAATAGCATGTAATACGTAGGTGAACAATATTTCTTTTAAAAACTGTTATCATAGATAATAAGTTTTTGACATTGACGTGTTTATTAATTTGTTAATTTACACACTACAATATACTTTTACGGTTGATGATACTCTGTCTACCCCGCCAGGGATATAGGCGTGATATATGTGTGTGTGTATGTACAATACAACAAAGTCTGTTGAAACTCCGTGAATAAAAATTATGTCCGCTTTTCAAAAATAAATGAACCAAGAACGATATTACATTCAAAATTGATTGATAGCGGTAACGACTTGCACTAGTGCGGTGTACGTTATATGTAGTTATGCTACTTAGTTATAATAATAATAATTTTTTTATTATTGTAAGCCTTTAATGTCCCACTGCAGGGCAAAGGCCTCCCTCCCCTTCTTCCATTGCTCCCTGTTTGAGTTACCTCCAACCAGTTTTTCGCGTGGGCATCGAGCTTGTCTCTCCATCGCTTTTGCGGTCGTCCACGTGCCCGTTTCGCATTAGAAGGTGCCCAAGTACTTGTAATATTTGCCCATAGTATGTTTGGCATTCTAGCGGTATGTCCTGCCCAGTCCCAGTAGTTATAATAAAACAGTCTTTTTCCTCATCTAGTCTGACTAGAATAGTTATTATCGGGGAGTCAATAAGCTTTTGATATTCCTGAAATATAACATACCTACTCCTAGGAAGTTGTTCAGTTTATGTATTAAGCTGGCATATGAGAAAAAAGAAACAGGGCAGGTGCAATAAAAAATTATGGTCTGAACGCAGGGACCATTACATCCAGTACTTATACAGCATAAATGCACGATGTGGCCGCATTGTGTACAACTGTACACACAGGTTTCAAATATATTTTGTTTACTATTTTGCCTTGCTTTGTATAAAGTATTATTAAAATTTATCGGCGAAAGTTGTGGGTGCCAGCGGCGTTTTAGGCGAGGAACACACTTGACGCACGACGGAGGGCAAAAATATTGCAGCGATATGTCAGATCCATACTAGAAACGTCACTCCTTATACTAAAACCACACTCGATGGACACTGTGATAGCGCTGTGTCAACAGCGGTTGAACGGTTTTAGTATGGGGTTTGACATTTCTAGTATGGATCTGATATACCGCTGCGATATTTTTGCGCTCCGTCATGCGTCATGTGTGTTCCTCGTCTAAGTGGTATTTATTTTGAATAAACACACACACACACAAATTACGCCTGTATCCCTGGAAAAAAACTAGCTATTATTGCTATAAATTGCCACTACATCTCCGCCCTAGCGCTCGCTATTCTCACTATCAATCATCACTAAACATTTTCTTTGCTTTGCTTCGGAGTTTCTACAAGAAAACTGCTGCTCGAATACCGTCTTGAATTTCATTAATGGTGTCGTTTTATTATTGTTACATACATACATAAAAAAAACACGCTTTTATCAGTAGGCAGAGCGTTAACAGCCGTAAGAATACAGTCGCTATCGCCACGTCTGACATTATTGAGGATTGTTTTCCAAGGTTGTTTAAGAAAACACGTGTATCGCTATAGAGACAGGTTGTCAGCCTGTCGCCTAAAAATTGTAATACACCAATACTCTCGAGTCCCTCAGTCGCCTCTTGCGACACCCACTGGAAGGATGTGTGGGGTGATGCTATTCTAAGCCAGCATCACACGGCATGTTATGTTTCTTGGTAAATATTCTGGAAAACAAAATATGTTGTAAAGTTGGTATACTGACGATAGTTGAATGTGAGAACGTCATAAGAAAATACTGATGGAATGGTTTAATTTTTCAAAAGTTAAAAAAATATATATTTGTACGTTGTCGAACGCGGAAAACGATTGTGCGTATGCCTCTGCGCACTCGCTCGCACTTCAAGAATAAAGCATAAAATGAAGTCGTGTTTTTGCGTTGAAAGCGTGATTTATGAGAAAGGTTTTTATTCCCATGAGAAAAGGCTAACGGCATACTAGCGATGGGTTTTTTAAAGTAGATACGAGCAAGAAACATATTTATAATTATATCTACAAAAAGCAAATCTATGTAAGTAATTCTTTTAACGTTCTTGTAAAGTATTTCCAATCTCAAAATAAGTAGCAAAAATAGTTTTGTCCTTTCAAAATTTTGAATACAAATAATTTTGTTTCCCCACAGTTTCCAAACTTCTCAAACTAAACCACAGCGATATGAAAAGGTGTAATGTGCTTTGTTACGAGAGCAATATCTTAACAAACTGCTACTGTGAACGCAGCCATCAAAGCTTATCTGACGACAAAACAGCCCAACGATGTCATCCTCCCCACTTTTAAAACCAACTTTTATACTCAGATACCATCTAAAATGCTCTTTGTATCAGTGGGAAGAGTCAAATTGTTTGATGGGGGTTTATTCTGACAGTAGCGCCTTGTTTAAGAAATATCTTGCAAATGTACTTTCAAAATTCTATTTTTAAGAATATTGATTGAATAGATGTTTAGGTATCTGGAGGTAAAATCACTGGCAAAGAAAAGAAACGAATGACGTGGTGGCTTCTCCGACAAGGATAAGTATAGCTCTTAAATGAAAAAGATGTTTAGTCATACATAAATCCTGTTTCCAAAACGGATTGGCAGAAAATTCGTCGTGCCTAATCTATTTCCACTTGGTATGCTCTAGCTAGATAGACCAAGCTTGTATGTAAGATTATTATGATGTGTAGGATAGGTAATTAGAACGTTACATTACATACATACATACATATATCACGCCTTTATCCCTTGCGGGGTAGGCAGAGCGTTAACAGCCGTAAGAATACGGTCGCTATCGCCACGTCTGACATTTTTGAGTATTGTACGTTACATTACCTATTACTAATGGCGAGATGCCGGCTTACAACAGCATCACCGCATTTCTTTCTACCCGTGTGAGTGATGTAAGAAACGACTAAGATAATAAGCAGCATTCCCCGTGAATACAACACCGTCCAATCCGCCTGCCCAGCGTGATGAGTATGGCATAATTATAACCCCTAAATGGTCCATGTCCAACATTGGACTGTTGTGGCTGTTAGAAGTAGCATAAAATTTTGACTCATACTACGTTTTGTTGTAATAATCCTATGTATATTTTATTTTATGCTTTATTTTTTTCGCAAAGTGGCGCAATTGTCACAAGCACCTTAAGCATAAATTACCTGCCATTTAAGTAAACTGTAGACATTATTTGAAGCTAATTGTGGCTGCCAACCCCTCTGCGCCACTTTGATTATCTCCAGGGCAGTGCTGGGTCTTAATTGCCCAGGTGCAGATTACAATGGCTGGCTTTTATTCTCTAGGTTTTGCTTTTTGAATTTCTAACACATTTAAGAGTATGGGTGTGCAATTTTACACAATAGAGACTTAAAATAAATGAATTTTCTCTTGTGCTTATACCACAGCGAGGATCAACCTTATAATCGCAGCTGCGGAGATTTGGGAAAGTGTACCAAGTTTATCTTTCAGAGCTTTTTTTTTTCAAAGTGTAGATAAAATAGTGCAACTGCATGTAATTATGCATTTGAATACATGTGTCCCTCCTCGTGTAATAAAAAAGGCACTCGCAATGTTATATGACCGTCACATAAACTACTACCTACCAAAGTGCTTCTGATAAATTAAAATTCCTAGCAAACTTTAGATTGGCATTTAGACTGCACGCATAAAATCGTACTACCTATACGTTAAATTCCATATTTAAGAGTGAACTTTATCCGGTTCAACCCGTTACAATGTGCGAAGCATTGCTAAGCTCTCGTGTTCCAAGTTTGAAGTTGAAATTTCAAGTTTGGAAGCATTCAAACTCGTTCCATTGGGAGCCGGAACAGGTGTTCATACTTATACAAATTGCAGTTCTCGTTACGCTCTGTTAGGGAGATTCGTCTCGTATGGTAAGTTGTTTGCATGTCCGACATCATGTTTTTGCTCACACGATAATATTTTTGGTATTTTTGACATTAAGACGTGTACTTGTTTCACAAAATGGCGCCCTTGATCTAAATCTTGGACGAATTAACCACTGGACGCGAAACGTATCGAATTTGTTTGAAAACTCATTCAACCAATATTGGGGGGGAGGGAGGAAAGGACAAATATTATTCTTCCAAATTGAAATGTACACGTATTATTACATCATCATCTCTTTACTTCTGACAATTTTGATTTTTTCCGGTTTATGAAGTAAGTCAAAGACAGTGCTGTACCATAGTCGATAATCGACAACGAATGAATGATTGAATGAAGTTTTTGATCAACTTATTCCTAAAAAAACATATAACATGTAAGTACATGTAAAACGTTAAGTGTTAAAAAAATGGACCTTTAATACTGTGATGTCAGTTTAAAATAGAAACACTTTCATGCCGGATAAAATAGTACGTTATGACAATAGACAAAAATGGATCAATTTCTGGTCGAGTAATATTGGAAGAATGAGACGAAGTCAAGGCCTTCCCAAGTTTCTTTCTTTCTTCGTGTGGGTCACCGAGTCATCCAACGATCCAATGAACCTTGGCTAAAAATGCGTTCAGTTTCATGGGCTGATTCATCCCTTAAAATATTTGCAGCTAATTTTCTTACACCATTTTTAAATAAGTAGTGATACAAGCTGCATTACGCAGGCCGGTGTGCTCTGCCCTTTTATCTGGAGCCGTATGCGCGACGTTGCCAGATGGGCCATTGCGCGCGCGGCGCGGCGCGGGGATGATGCGATGTTGCCGTTCTTATGTTAGCAAACAAGTGTAATCTCGCCGCCGGCCGGCTCAGAGAGTTTTCGCGGTTTTTCGTACTAATAAATATTAATAAATAATTTGTGCGTGATATTTATTGTTTAAAATGGAACGATACACTGTATCTAGTGTTCTGTTTCTGTAGAATGTGAAAAGACTTTTGAAATGCGCCTGGAAAGTGGCCACCACGTCACAAAATTGCACTTACTCAAAAATGTAGTGCGTAAGCAAATACATTTACGCGTGTTTTTAAATATTTCAAACAATTTTCTTCGTCTAGTGTTTGGATCTGTCGCCAGCAGTAGGATATGTACATAAGGCGCTTGATTCTGCGTATCAGAAATCTAAGCGAGAGAACGCGTCGATGATGGTAAGCTATATATATATTTTTATTATGAACACCCATAAGAAAGCGAAATGTGTACCTACATACTTGCAACACAGTTATAACGTGAGGTTTCAATGAAATAAGGCAAAATCTATCGACGAGGTTATAGCAAATGGTTTGTTTACATTTTAGGTCACTTTTAAATAAAATAGACTTTACTATTATTTTTATCGATATCCTTCATCGAAAGTTGAATAGCACTAGACTGAATGTAATTGTTGAACGAATGAAAAAATGACTGATAATAACCGACAAATTAGAGTACGATCAAATATTGGTTGAAATGTTCTATAAAATATGACCTTTTTTATTGTGTCGTATTATACGATCCAGTCTTGCATATTTTATTAATTTTCTACGTTAATAACACAAAATACAGGACAAAAATATACTTACGAGTGAAAAGAAATATTGCTTGTACGATGGCTATAGTTTTTACAAAGCAATACAGCACATTTCACCATTTTTAAAGCGATGTTTTCTATCGTAGCACTGAAGCGACACTGACGGTTGCGGTTAGATAACTTTGGCAAAATTTCAGGGTTTGTGGCTAGAGGGGTAAAGGGTGAAATGACATCGTTTCGCGTCCAGTGGTTATTTCGTCCAAGATCTAAATATATTACTTTAGCTCTTATTATAAAAGTAATTCATCATTCTCCTTGCCTTATCCAGTTCTTGGTCGGGGTCGTCTACCTAACCTAGAGGATTTGACGCGGAACCAAGTTTTTAGACAGAGCGACTGCCATCTGAACTCTGCGACACGAAGGCTAACCTGGCCCGAATCCTAGGTAAAGTCACTTTCAAATATCATCGGAATTCAAATTTTACTACAAAACAATATAAACCATGGTGAATTTTTATTCTGAGTTGTTTTTGAATTTGCTGTCTTTAAAACTGATATGAACTAGATAAGACGGAAACATTTACATAAAATTAACTTCCTTATCAAATCTACCTAATCCATTTAGGGGCCAGCGTCCGGTATTCTGTTACGTCTCTGATGAACCCTTTTCCTGCGAAAAGGCAAGTACAGTGACCCTAATCTTAGGGTAGCAAAGTTCTGAGCACGTGTAGTATTTATATCTTTGTTTTATCAGTGTCCAGCAGTGGACTGTTGTAGAAAGTATACATAAGCAAGCTTTAGATTGGAAGGTAGAGCCCATAAAAGTGCTGTATATACCTTTTGTCAAATGTAGGAGACATATTAGGGATTCAATAGTGCTGTGTCGTTTTGGTACTGACAGACAGGATGTGTTCCTTCCTACCCATATCAATCGTTCATACTTAATAAGACGCAATCTATGGCCTGCTTATAATATAAACTAAGGTTGAACCCTTTTCCCTGCAAAAGGGCAAGTACAGTGACCCTAATCTAAGGGTAGCAAAGTTCGAAGCACGTGTGCCCGGTCGTCAGGCGAGGCACGTTCACGCAATACATTGTACAGTGTACACTGGGATTGATAGGGCTGCGGCTGGCTTAAAATAACTATGGCATTTAATTTAATTTACATATCTCATGCTCTGAAAGTAGGTCATTACTGACAAAAAACACGACCTGTAAGTTCAACTTACAGGCGAGGTTTTAAAACTAAGCCTGTAAGTAATTTTAAATATGGAACTAGAAAAAGAACCAATAGAATCGCGACAATTAAAAAGTTAATAGTAGATTACGTACTGAGGTATGTAAGCTATCAATAACAACCGAGGTTTTTTAACGCCCGAGCGGAGCGAGGGCGGTACCTTTCCGAGGTTGTTATTGATGTTACATCCGTGGTACGTATACTGCTTTACATATCGAATGAAAAATGAGTAAAATAAAGCGATAAATACAAAAAACGATCCATAAATGACGATTGTCTCGTCGTCAAATTGCACCACGAAACTTTTTTTTCTATGATTAAATAATATTGAATTAATATGAAAAAAAAAGTATCCTAACATAAAGTAGACATTTTTTTTATCGTAGGGATATTAGTCATTTTTACTTTTGCTATTGTAATATTGAGTAATAAATTCGACAAACTCATTTATTGAGGTTATAAAAATACAGATTAAAAATATAATTCCTGCGTTCAAGCAACACAATTCGTAGTGGCCAGTTCGAAATTTAAAATCGTATACAACCAATCAATGCAACTCCTATTAAAAATGAGAAAAAAATGATTTTAACTTTTTAATTGCCGCGAGTCTATTGGTTCTTTTTCTAGTTCCATATTTAAAATTACTTACAGGCTTAGTTTTAAAACCTCGCCTGTAAGTTGAACTTACAGGTCGTGTTTTTTGTCAGTAATGACCTACTTTCAGAGCATGAGATATGTAAAATCAATTTCTTCTTATTTTTAATAGGAGCTGCATCAAAATTTTCAAATTTCGAACTGGCCGCTATGAATTGTGTTGCTCGAACGCAGGAATTATATTTTTAATCTGTATTTTTATAACCTCAACAAATGAGTTTGTCGAATTATTACTCAATATTACAATAACAAAAGTAAAAATGACTAATATCCCTACGATCAGAAAAATGTCTACTTTATGTTAGGATACTTTTCTTTAATTCAATATTTTTCAATCATAGAAAAAAAAGTTTAGTAGTGCAATTTGGTTACAAGTCGATACAATCATCTTTTATGGATCGTTTTCTAGCATTTATCGCTTTATTTTACTCACTTTTCATTCGATATGTAAAGCAGTATACGTACCACGGATGTAACATCAATAACAACCTCGGAAAGGTACCGCCCTCGCTCCGCTCGGGCGTTAAAAAAACCTCGGTTGCTATTGATAGCTTACATACCCCAGTACGTAATCTACTATTTAATAGTTTTTATTTATTAATAATCTTGATAATACAACAGGTTAAAAATATCCTTGAGCAAATGGCATTGTTATCGTATAAGACGAGTTGACGAATGACTCGAGAAAACCTGCTATCAGTGACAAGGTCCTGATTGTGAATCACAATTTTTTTTACATGGAAATGATACTTATTTTATTTATTTATTTATTTTAATTTTTTGAGGGAAGCTAACAATACGCTAGTTACATTCTGATATCAAGCGGGGCAATGAGTTGACGAGTGATAAGGAAAGAGCTGTCACTGTCTACAACTTGTCCAATATCAGACAGAACCGAGCCTTTTGCATTTTCTACAGAATGCCTATAAAATACACAGAGTAGCTTTATAGTGGCTGGGTATAGTATTAGGCCATGTCAGTGGCCTGGTACTTGTGGCTTTTCACACACCTGGGATCATAGGTTCGTTGAACAATTCGGTGTCCCACAAGTTCTTTTAAAAGACAACTCAGTATTAAAATGTGCTAACCCTGTTGAGTGTAAAAGACTTTTTCTCCCTTGAATTGAATGAAGGCGTCTTGCGGGACATCGACAAGAATACCGATCTCGATTTGTTCAGATTTCATTACAGCTTACTCTCGGCAAATGCTTCGATAGAACTTTGTCGCTTGATATTTTGCAGTTTCTATTCTTCCTAGGTACTGCAAGAAATGGCTTTGTATTTTTAAGCTGTGGCAAGGTTTGAGTGAAGTTAAAATAATGCTTACCTTAGCACAGTTTGATAAGAAATTGGAATGGAAATTCCCGAAATAGGTCGTTAATAATGTTTGTCAGTACCTAAAAAAAGTTTGTTTCGTCACCCCAATTCTACCCGTGAGTGTAGTAAAAAGCGACTGAGGGATTATCATCAAATGAATAGGTAGCAGCAAACCCTGTGCATGCAACATTTTACACTGCTCTCTCCAATCCGCTTGCCAAGCGTGATGAGGATATCAAATACCCCCAAAAAGGGGAGGTCCATGTCCACCAGTGGATTGTTGTTGTTGAAATATCTGTTGTGAGATCACTAAAATTGTTGTTATATTACTGCTTGTTGAAAATTTAGCTGCCTTATGTCAGTCAGTCTTAAGAAGTTCTCATATCACTTCGGAAGTCATGATTAGCTTGGCAACTTGAGTTGCGAACTTGGTTCAGACCACGGCGGGTTCAGACGGTGTGGTCTGCGTGAATAGGTACCTACAGATACTACTAACTAGTTTCATGTTTCCGAACTTAGGCCTTCGTAATTATTCAGTTCCAAGAAGTACAAACGGTATATTCAATCGTAACAAACCTACTAACAAACTAACTTGGTAAGCATTTGGTGATATAAAGAGAAAATGTAATGATTGTGAGTTGCTACTAAAGTGTAACACAACCTTACTGGCAGATTTGCGGTCTGTGACAGCAGCCACAGTACAAGAAATAATCTGTGAAGGGCGCAATTAGATGGCTTGTATGCAGTGATTAGTTGTGTAAGTATAGGATTCCGTAAAGTCCTGTCGTTAAAAAATCTGGATCCGCTAAAATAGCGGAAACACACGTGATCTTGATTCCTATTCCTATATTATGTCGACCAAAGTGACGCAGTGGTAGTGCGACTGTCTATGAGGCAGAAAGTTCCGGGGTAGTCTCTTGTCGGGTCACACGCAAAGTTGATATTTATCACTTTGTGAATTTGTTCCCAGTTTGGTTAGGACGATTCAGAGAACACGTTAAGCCGTGGGACCCGGTTACTGTCATCAATGGTATTATATTTCTGTCATTACTTAGACGGCAGTTCATAAATTTTTACACTATAGTTGCATTGGTTCGTTGAACGATACGTTCCCACGCGAAAAGAAGTTCTTAATTCCTTAGCAAATCTCTTGTTGTGGTCTTGTTGCAGAATTTAGTACGCGAATTTGTATTACACTGTTTCAGAAATGGAGTTCCTCGTCAAGTCTCAGTGGTAGCAAGTAATGACGTCATTCTGGTTAGAGGCGTGGAGCCGGAAGCCTGTTCTCCGGTACTCGAAGTGCAATTAACTGATCGGTCCCACAGTACTGCCTTCACACAGAACATGGATTAAATGTATTTTAGAAATGACTTTAACGTCTCGGACCCATTAAAAACCGTTTATTATTAAAATTAAAAGTAAGTAAAGTAAGTTAACCGTTTTGTTAACTGTTAACCGTTTATTGTGCACAGTAAAAGACAAAGGATATTATTTTATTGCACAATGGAAGACCTCTTATCTTCCTTAACAGTTACAATAGTCCGCCGCTGGGCTCATTACGCTTGGCAGGCGGATTGAAGAGCCCACTGCAAGATGTTGCATTCACAAGTCGTTTTTTAAGGCACCCACGGGCAGGAGTGAGTGATGCCATTCTAAGGCATCACACGGCAGTTCAATAGTGGACTGCTATAGACTGATGATAAGATGTGAATAAACAGGAGACCTACAAAAGTATATTAATAAAGAAGTTTACAAAATCTTGGTCAGAAGGGGCATTCCAGGAAAAACTCAAATCTTGTCCGTACGTGACTCTGGTAGCACCTAGTTACCTATGCTTATGACAAAAAGTTTCCGTTCCTGTAGGACCTACAGCTTTCAAGTTAATGTCAGTTTTATATTTACGAAATCTTCGTATCATACACGAAAATATTAGAAATCAGGACGTCACGTAACTGACATTTTTATGGATGCAGAAGACGAAGTTTCTAGGGTAGGTACGAGAATAAGATAATAGATAAATAGATAATGCCGTATCAGGCGTCCAGCATCTTCATGTCACGCTCTATTTAGGTGGGTATAATTTCTACCTACCTATTAAATACAACTTCGTAGCACAAACCTCAACTAAATTCGTATTCAACTTCCCCAAATCGATGAATGCCACCATTACACATGTTCCCTGTTCTGTGGGCAGCGGCTATCCCGTTGGGCATTAAAATGTACTGACTTGTTGCTGCACTGGCTCCTTGCCAACGGTAAATCTGTTGGGCCCCTGCGGTTCCCACACTTGACGTCCGTCGCATTTTAGCGCATCTGTTAAGGTGCTACATACATGTTGGCGACTGTTGCCAACAATGTTGTAATGTTAAAGAATGTTGAAGATTGTTGTCGGTTATTATCGTATATCATCTATATTTGTCGGATTTTCTTGGTTTTTGAAGAACTCGTGTTGCGAACACAGAAACAAGAATGTTGGCGACTGTTGCAAACAGTTGCCAACATGTATGTAGGAGCATCTTAACGCATATGAGAGATGCAAGGAAGTTGACGCAAATACGCATAAGCTTGCGTAGTTTGACAGACGCACCTGTCTCTCTTAGAATTATTATGGTAGATACTATGGGTTCTTTTGTTTCATGCGTCAATTTTATTTTTTGGTTTACTTGAGTCTCCGGTGCTTGTCGATAGTAATTTGTCAATGAAGTGCCCGTATTTCAAACTTATTGAATGAAGAATTGAAGTTGAAAATTTTTCACTACATTTCAGGATGAAATCAAGAGGACGCTCTCGGTTCCTGTAGATGACACTATGACGGAATGTCCACTCACTGACACTGGCAAAATAACCTAATTGGGTATAAGCAAAGCCGTCTTTAACTTATTGGAGGCTCTGGGCATATTACGATAATGGGGCCCCTATGACTTTGACAGAACACTAATACGTTATAATAAACAAAGAAAGTAGATGAACAAGTTTCTAAATTCATCTTTATTCAAAGTCACTTTAAATAAATAGATAATCTAATATAACTTTGTTAGTATAAACAAAGAAAGTAGATAAGCAAGCTTTCATACAAAATATTGTCTGTATGGAAGTACTCTCTAATTCTAATGGGTTGGCGTTAGTTGACAGTTAGAAGCAAACAAGTTTTTCATATATGTAAAACAATAGTTACGTTTTGAAGCTTATATCTCGAAATGGTTACACTTGACAGTTGAGCTGTCATACAAAATATTGTTTGTAAGGAAGTACTCTACACAACTAATAGAGTGGTGTTCGTTGACAGTTTAAAAAAATAAGTTTTTCATATAAAACTGTCGTAATGTTTTGAAGCGTATTTCTCGTAATAGTTACACTTGACAGCTGAGCTGTCATACAAAATATTGTTTGTATGGAGGTACTCTACACATTTATCAAGACGGCGTTCGTTGACAATTAAATTTTGAAAGGCACCAACTTTACTCATAGCCCTTTACCGCTATTTGTTATTTGTAAACAAAAGCGTACATATTTTTTTTCGTTTGTAAAAACTAACTTTTTTTATATTTTGTTGATTAAATATCTCGAGAACAACACATCAGAAATCGAGACATGATGCATATAACTTTTAGAGAATTTTAAGTACTTAGTACCTATATACCATTGAATTGTATTTTTATATATTAGAATTTATCTAAGCATGCGGAAATCAAAAAGCCTAATTTTTGGGTAGGGGTAGATTAGCTTCGCACATGCAAAAGCTGTAAGCAAATTGGTATTGTAGTCAGTAATTTAGGTTCGTTGTACTCGATTAAAAAAAGTTTTTCGGCAATAAAAATCAGTTATCGTTTAGTAATCTGGCAGGGACGAGGGGGCCCCTATCGATCACGGGGCCCTGGGCACTTGCCCAGAGTGCCCAGTGGGAAAGAGGGGTCTGGGTATAAGTCTATATTCATAAATAACAAATAAATAGATGCAGTAGATAACTATCTCTTTTGCATCAACGGACGTCAAATGTGGAATTCGCCTGACTTGCCCGCCGAGTGTAATCGATCACAGCATCTCGATGAATTTAAATTAGATTCCTTGCTAAACAAATATATAGTTTTCCTCTCGATATTGATTATAAATGCTCTAAGCAATTCCATTGTGTCAAACGCAGAATTGATTTCAAAAGTTCTAGCTGTTGGTCCCTACTCGCTGTAATACTAAATAGTTTCTTTGTAGACTAAGCTATGATATAACTTGATTACTTACAATTTTAAAATTTATTCATCAATTCAAATTCAAATAAAACATTTTTTTTGTATAAGAAATGTTAAGTACGACTAACTTAAAAAAGTAGACAAATTTCTCTTGCAAACAATAAAATACTTAGAAAGTGTAAATGGCCATACAAATGAATTTTTTGAGTTACAAGCGGTGTCAACTTTTCATACTACTACTAAATGTAACGAATGTTACATAACAATGTTATGTCATGTAACGATTATAATTTACAAGATTGAATACGCTGATTTTTAGCAACGGAAAGAATTACAAATACTCGAAACAAACAAAAACTCTAGGTTACAAAAACCGATACCGAACAACACGTGCCCAAATGGTTCCTAATTTATTTCCATTTGTTCCTCATATACGACTCAAGCGCGGAGTAAACTGCTATAAAATACAGTGTAATATTTTAATATCGGGACGTGCACCTGGGCCTTTAATAAATGCTCCACAAAGTCGCAATATTGCCTTTGAGGGCCGCCTGGGCTTGTGCATAGCTTTAGCTAGGCTAGTAAAACAAGGGAAATTAGGTATCGAGAAATATCAAGCGTCGGCCTAGGCTTGAACGTCCAGTAGTGGTATTTATGAGAATAACTAGTACAGTATTGAATATTATGATTACTTTAAAATCACAACAAATTATAGTAGCGCAAAGATTTATATTACTTTGACAAGGGTTTGTACTTTCCGTGGAAAGTTACCTATGTTTTTTTGGTGGACTTGAACGTAGCATTTTTAGATTCTGAATGTGCTAATTGAAATGACTCTACCTAAGATATAACGTAAATTTTATTTAAAGAAATGGTTTCTAGACATTTCCAACACGAAAAAGTCAATTTATGGGATTATTAGACTTGCATTTTTTACGCCCTAAAGGAGTTGTAGAGTTTGTTGGAAATATTTTTGTTAGACTTGCTAGAGTGATGCATGTACAGTTTAATATCCAGCCTCCACTACTGTATCGTCATTCCGTACGCATTTATGGAAGATGCCACCCGCATTGTTTTGATGGCCTTCATAAATACATTACTCTGACAATATTCTACATGATTTGCAAGGGATTAGTATCGTCTTGTATTTTTTTGGTACACAGAGGTACAGATATATACGTAATGCTAGTATGTGTTTGGAATAGACATGATTGGCTGGTTAACAAGATCTAGTTACTGTTTGTCAGAAGTCTGAAATCTTTGGTACACATTGTTAGAACTCAGTACCTAAGCTTTTTTCTTAATTTTAAAATCAAAATATCAAACACAACCTTAGATCACCGGCAAAATAACCATCTATGTCTGGCGCAAGAAAGTTGCACATTTCGTGGGAGCATTTGTGCCGGAATCTAAACCATGCGCATAACTACTACCTATGTAGGGTTATAATTATAACCTATTTGAAAAAATGCTTTAATAACAACTGTTACCGGGGAATATCTCTTTTAAGTATAGTAGGTAAATTATTTGCTCGGTTAGTCTTGCTAGGACTCCAGAAACTTGCTGATCGTGTATATCCCGAATCGCAATGTGGGTTCCGCGCCCAACGTTCCACGACAGATATGATCTTTACACTTCGCCAGCTGCAAGAAAAGTGTAGAGAGCAGAAAACACCTCTGTTTGTGGCGTTCGTAGACCTTAACAAAGCCTTCGACACCGTTAGCAGAGAGGGACTTTATACTGCACTATTAAATATCGGGTGCCCTCCAAAACTCCTGAGTCTCATTAAATCCTTCCACGAGGACATGAAAGGTTCTGTTGTTTTTAACGGCAATACATCTGAGCCGCTCTAAATGCGTAGAGGTGTTCGCCAAGGCTGCGTGTTAGCTCCTACCCTGTTTGGTATTTTCTTTTCATTGCTTTTCAAAGTTGCTTTCGGCGATGAGCAACAGGGTATCCACCTGCACACAAGAGCTGACGGGAAGCTATACAATATCTCGCTTCTAAAGTCTAAGCGTAACCGCGATGACTTATTTTAGAAGCATACTCTTGTACGGAGCTGATATCTGGACATCGTATGCAAAACAAGAGCGTCGACTTAACTCGTTTCATATGCGCTGCGTAAGAAACATCTTGCATATAACCTGGCAGGACAGAGTCACAAACGAGCGAGTTCTAAAAATTGCACAGTTGCCTAGCTTTACAGCCCTGTTCAAGCAGAGACGCTTGCGGTGGCTAGGGCATGTGCACCGAATGGAACCTTCGCGTCTACCGCGGCGTGTCCTGCTTGGTGCCGTAGCTAACGCCAAAAGAGGGGTTGGAAGACCCATGCTGCGTTTCAAAGAATGCGCCAAGCGGGATATGGCTGCGTTTGACATCGACCATCAAAGCTCGGAGAAGCTTGCTGAGGATAGGGACGAATGGCGAAAGCGTGTATACGTATGATGGGCGTAAGTCTCACGACGACGCCTGGTTCTCTGGTCTCGCCAACAAAAGGCAAAAACGACACCTAAACATGCATGTTCCAGTCTATAATACCACCTTCACTTGTAGAGCGTGCGGAAAGTCATGCCGCTCCCGCATTGGCTTATATAGCCACGAAAAGTCTTGCCTCAGACACTGATTAAATCGTCTGTCACAGACGTGTGAGGCCAATGATGATGATTAATAACAAATAAATAACTGACGATAGTTCTATGCTACGGCATCTGCTCTGCATGCTGCCAGCTTCCAATAGCATCACGCCAATTTCTGAGTAGTCGTGGGTGACTATGGAAACTAATTTCCTAACAACGAAACAAACAACATCTGATTCTGTGGGCTAGGTAGCTGGGATCACCTTAGCCGCACATTAAGTAGGCTCTGAATCTAGGTAGGCACTTAGTCGGGCGTCTAGCGATGAAGAGTGAAGGTGATAGGTGAAGAGAATTCAGCGAATCGAAATGAATAATATTATTTAAGCTCAGTATAAGCGTATATTAGTGGAAAGCAAAGCAATTACAATTTTAGGTTTAAGATTCGTGACTCGACACAAAGGCAAAAGCGCGCACAGTAGTTCGGTAGCGAGTCAGGAGTCCGAATGGTTCGGTGTTGATCGTAGCTGCGTCGGCGACCATAGGCGACGGCGGGGTGCCTAAGCGGTGCGGGCGGATGCCCGGTAGCGCGTCATAGCAGCGTAGATTCACGACGAGGCCCGAGAGCGAGCGGGCGCAGCCGAAGTATTAGATCGCCCGTTATGCGTATGGTACAAGGTGCATAAGCGGAGCGGGTAACTCCACAAGTACCAAAATGTAAGGGGCTGGTCCAAGTTGCATTAGGAGCTGGTCCAAGTAGTAATAGTGGCGAGTAAGTAGGTTCGCCACATCACTCCCCGGCCAGACCGTGACTACGGTCGATAAAAGTCCGGTATTTTGACCATTCTCCCGCTTCTTGTGGTAGTGATGTTGGTGCTTGGCTGCGGTTGAATGGGTGCCACGGGCTGCTCTGGGACGACGACTTCTCTTGACATGTAGGCTGGTTTCAGTCGATCGACGGTGACGTTAACCGGTTTGCCACGAACGTCAATTGTGAAAAACTTCGGCTGCCTCTCAATGACCTTGAACGGTCCGGCATAGGGTGGCTCTAGTGAGGCTCGAACATGTCCATGGCGCAGGAAAACATGGGAAGTCGAATGCAGGTCCCGAGGAATGTAGAACGGCGAGTTAGAGTGCCACGAAGTAGGTCTCGGGGGTCAACTTGGCCATGTGCGCTCGTAGTCGAGTAGCGTACTCTGTGACGTCACCCACAGTGTAGTCATCTTTGGGCGACAGGAACTGGCCTGGTAACTGGAGAGGCTCGCCATACACGAGCTCCGCTGGCGAAGCTTGGACGTCATCTTTCCAGGAACTTCGCATACCCATGAGGACTAGAGGAAGAGCTTCAGTCCACGGAGTAGAAGAGTGGCACATGATGGCTGCCTTCAGCTGCCGATGCATGCGCTCGACGATCCCGTTCGCAGCTGGGTGGTAGGCGGTGGTGCGGAAGTGGCGCGCACCGACCAGAGAAGTGAGAGCTTTGAAGAGATGGCTCTCAAACTGCCGACCACGGTCTGTAGTGATCCTGGCGGGACAACCGAACCTGGCTATCCAACCAGATACAAGAGCAGCTGCACAGGCTTCAGCGGTGATCTCCGTGAGAGGTATTGCCTCAGGCCATCGTGTGAATCGATCGATGACGGTGAGACAATATCTGTAATTTGAAGACAGAGTTAGGGGCCCTACAATGTCGAGGTGTATGTGAGAGAACCTCGAGGAAGGAGTAAGGAATGTGGAAAGGGGGGAAATTGTATGGCGGATAACCTTGCATTTTTGGCATTGCAAGCACTGCCTTGTCCACTCTCTACAGTCCTTACGAATCCCTGGCCAGACAAATCTGTGTGTTACCAGTCGCACTGTAGCTGTAGTCCCAGGATGATGTAGATTGTGCAGAGAATCAAAGACTGGCTTACGCAGATTTGGAGTGACATACGGACGAGGTGGCTCTACAGAGATGTCGCAGTAGATGGAGACTGGGCTGCAGCTAGGAGTAACCTTCGCAAGTTTAAGAGCAGTCCCGTTGCGGAGAAGATCTTGCAGCTCCGGATCATTTGCCTGAGTACGTGCAAGCTCTTCAAAGTTAATAGCAGAACTGACTTCTTCTACGCGAGAAAGGGCGTCAGCGACAACGTTGTCTGCGCCGGGTATGTACCTCAGATCTGTAGTGAACTGGGAGATAAAATCCAGATACCTAAACTGCCTTGGAGAGCTCTTATCCCTATTCTGAGTAAATGCGAACGTCAGAGGCTTGTGGTCTGTGAACACCGTAAACGCTTTAGCTTCAACCATGTGCCTGAAATACTTGATGGCTTCGTACACGGCGAGTAACTCACGGTCATAGGGACTATACTTTTTCTGCGCGTTGTTCAGCTTGTGTGAGAAGAAAGCCAACGGTTGCCAATGATTATCCTTTTTCTGCTGCAATACTGCTCCAATGGCTACGTCAGATGCATCAGTGACGATAGCAAGCTCTGCTGATGGATCCGGGTGTGATAGCATGGTTGCTTGAGAAAGCGAAGTCTTGCATTCCTCGAAAGCCTGGAGCAACTCCGGAGTCATGTTCACAGGATGTGAGCCTTTCACCTTGGGTCCTGCAAGAATGGCATTCAGTGGAGCTTGTAGCTGGGCAGCGTTGGGTACGAAGCGACGGTAGAAGTTAATCATACCCAGAAAACGACGGAGCTCCCTCACTGTCTTGGGTACTGTGTACTCTTGGATAGCCTGGACTTTAGTGGACATGGGCTTCGTGCCAGCAGCAGACACCTCGTAGCCAAGGAAAGTTACCTTTGACTGACCCAAATTACATTTGGCTGTGTTCACCAAAATGCCGTAGTCCTTCAGACGGTAGAAAAGTTGACGAAGGTGCTCCACGTGTTCCTCCACAGACGATGAGAAAACCAGGATGTCGTCAATGTAGCCATAACAAAAGTCGAGACCTAGCAGTACCTCATCAATGAACCTTTGGAAGGTCTGTGCAGCATTCCTGAGGCCAAAGGTCATGAAGGGAAACTCGTACAATCCGAAGGGTGTAGTTATGGCAGTCTTGGGAATGTCATCAGGATTCACCGCGATCTGGTTATAGGCTTTCACTAAGTCTATAGTTGAAAAGACAGAGCATCCGGAGAGCTGATGAGAGAAATCGTGGATGTGGCGGATAGGATACCGGTCTGGAATGGTTCTCGCGTTGAGTGCACGGTAATCGCCACATGGTCTCCATCCATCGTCCTTCTTCCTCACCATGTGCAGAGCAGAAGACCACGCGCTTTCAGAACGCCTGGCAACTCCACTGGCAAGCATGTCTTCAAACTCCTTCTTAGCAGCTTGCATTCGTATCGGGTCCAAACGACGGGGTTTGCAGGAGACTGGAGGTCCAGAGGTAGTCCTTATGAAGTGCTGAGTACTGTGCTTAGGTGTAGATAACGTACCAGCAGGTCTCGTGATCTCTGGAAACTCGCGCAGAAGCTCGTGGAACTCGGTATCACCAGTAACAGCTTTGACGGAAGCGAAGTCCGGCGAGATGCCAAAGGAAGTAGCTGGTGTTGTCAACAAAGTGATGTTGTCGATGATGCGCTGGTTCCTACAATCCACAAGAAGGTTGTAATGGAACAAGAAGTCCACACCGATGATGGGTTTAGCGACATCGGCCACGGTGAATTTCCACGCGAAGTCTCTTCGAAGACCAAAGTTCAAGTGAAGTGTCACAGGTCCATAAGTATGGATGACGGAGTCGTTGGCAGCGATGAGGAAGTACTTCGAACGAGTGCAGGGCGTCTTGACAGCTGACCGAGGGTAAACACACAGGTCTGAACCAGTGTCCACGAGGAACTGCATTTTAGTAACCCGGTCAGTAATAAATAGACGGCCTGGTTTTGAAGGGCAGTCGATGGCCGCTACTAGTGACCGCCCTGGGAGTTTTCCGACTTGAAGGTGCAAGGCTTCTTACACTTGGTGGCATCCTTACCAAAGTTGAAGTGATAGAAGCAGTGTGGGTGACCTTGAGGCGGTTGCCTGTGCCCTCTTGGTCTATATCCAGAACGACTATGCGAGCGTGAGCGGTTAAGGCCTCTTCTCGGCCTAGAGTGCGAGCGAGAATCCCTTTTGCCAACTTGTTGGGTAAGTAAAGATACCTGCCTGGTAAGTTCGCTGATCTGCCTTGCCATGTCAGAATTGGCCCATGAAGCAGCGGCGACTTGAGGAGTAGAAGGTGCCAGATCATAGACGACGTCTGCTAACTCGCTGAGCTTTTCATTCGATGCACCAATCTGCGTAGCGAGAGCCGTCTGCACATTGTTCGGCAGGCGACTAGTCCAGATGGTGAGAAGAAAATCATCAGGGACGCCTTCGCCAGCTAAATTCTGTAAATAGCGCAAAAATTGGGAAGGCTTGCGATCACCTAGTTCTTCGTGCATTAAAAGTTGCTTTACGCGCTTCTCCTTAGACGCAGTCAAGCGTTTAATAAGTTCAGACTTGAACTTGTCGTATTTGCCCGTCTCTGGTGGTTTGCAAATTATGTCACGAACTTCTTTGACGTACTGTGAATCCAAATTAGCAGTAGCGAAATAGAATTTGGTATCGTCAGCCTTTATATTTGATAAAGCAAACTGGGCTTCAATCTGACAAAACCACAGTTCGGGATCCTCTGGCCAGAATGGAGGAATACGTACACCAACTCTACATACTTCTTCCTTAGGCTGTACTGGTTCATCTGTACCACCACCAGTGGGTCCACCAATTGGTCCACCTTCAGTAGCCATTATAAAAATCAAAATCGCTCACCACTCAAATTTTGTCACTTGGACCACCGACCAAAAATCCTTTGTTCAAAATGACTTGCAAAAATTTCCGTTGCAAATTCCCGTTGCAAATTCTCCAGCGATGTCCAATCCAGCAAAATGCTTCTTCCGGGTGTCACCAATATGTGGGCTAGGTAGCTGGGATCACCTTAGCCGCACATTAAGTAGGCTCTGAATCTAGGTAGGCACTTAGTCGGGCGTCTAGCGATGAAGAGTGAAGGTGATAGGTGAAGAGAATTCAGCGAATCGAAATGAATAATATTATTTAAGCTCAGTATAAGCGTATATTAGTGGAAAGCAAAGCAATTACAATTTTAGGTTTAAGATTCGTGACTCGACACAAAGGCAAAAGCGCGCACAGTAGTTCGGTAGCGAGTCAGGAGTCCGAATGGTTCGGTGTTGATCGTAGCTGCGTCGGCGACCATAGGCGACGGCGGGGTGCCTAAGCGGTGCGGGCGGATGCCCGGTAGCGCGTCATAGCAGCGTAGATTCACGACGAGGCCCGAGAGCGAGCGGGCGCAGCCGAAGTATTAGATCGCCCGTTATGCGTATGGTACAAGGTGCATAAGCGGAGCGGGTAACTCCACAAGTACCAAAATGTAAGGGGCTGGTCCAAGTTGCATTAGGAGCTGGTCCAAGTAGTAATAGTGGCGAGTAAGTAGGTTCGCCACAATTCGAAATACAAAACAAAACAACCTGGAACTTAAGTATTGGCATTTCAATATTGACTAAGTTTGACTGTTATGATTGTGTGTGGTAAAGATTTTATAGAAGAGACAAATACGATCAGAATTCACATGTTACAAACCCCTGCCTGGCGCAAGAAAGTTGCACTGTTCGAGGAAGCATGTGCGCCGGCAGCTGAGCCACGTGCATAACTACTTAAACTTATAACTATTTGTGGTCTGCTGCCTTAATAGCTCACGTGTAGGTGCTGCGGCATTTGTTCCTCATATTAATCTCAATTAAGGTTCTGTCGTATGGTGCCGGTAGAGAATAGTATCACGCCATTTTTATTCGTGTGTGTCGTGAATAGTGACTAAGGAAACTGACATCCTGACAACCAACCAAATGAATGAATGAAGATTAAACAACCTGTGCCTCGTTTTTAGAAACTACAGGCTACAATTCTACTGGTGAAATTCGATGTATATTGCGTAGCGGTCAAACATCCTGGTTATATAATTTCCTACCGGCTACGCAATGTGTATCGAATTTCACCTGTAGAATTTTAGCCTATAGTTTCGTTGTATAGGCTACTGGAACTTTTGTGTTCATTATTTCGTTTTACCTTCAATGCTTAAGTTGTAATTTATACAAACATACACAAATACATATCGCGCCTTTTTCCCTTGCGGGGTAGGCAGAGCGTTAACGGCCGTAAAAATACGGTCGCTATCACCAGGTCTGACAAATATTACGGGCTCTTTCAGATGCTTCGTGTACCACTATAGTGACAGGTTGTCAGCCTGTTGCCTAAAGTTGTAATACACATGAAAGCCTCGAGTCCCTTAGTTGCCTCGTACGACACCCGCGGGAAGAAATGGGGTGATGCTATTCTAAGCCGGCATCACGTGACAAATAAATCGACGCTCCAACCGAATAAAGGCGCAATATCAAATTTACTACTTTTCAGTATGGCTAAAAAACCAAAAATGATGTCTAGCGTCGCTCCTTTTAAATTGACCGTATGATGACGTATACCAAAATGTGGGGAAAAAATTACAGAATTCTAAATTAATAACTACATATTTTTGGAATAATGTATAAGAAAGATATTTGATAAAAGCCATATTAAATTTTTATTCGCCTAACTGTAATTCATTCTTTTTTTTGCAAAATTCTTTACGCCTTTATTCGCCTAAAAAGTATTCAAATAGTCAAACTTAATATACATTTACATACCTTTTTTAGGGTACAGAGCTAAAAAACTTCTATACGTATTAGCAAAGTACGCCTTTATTCGTCTAAAATATTCTTTAAATGAAAATTGCTTTATTTCATGGCGCTATTATTCGCAAAAAATAAAATGAATGTTTTAAACGTAAGCACTGCTAGCAAATAAAATTGATGTTTTGAAATTACCGCAAATTTAATATTAAAAAGTAAAACTCCATTAAAATCCCTATAAAATATGATAATATATTTAACTACATTTTTAACAAATATTAGGAAATAATATTCAGTCGAAGAGAAAATCCACGTCCTGAATAGTCGTTGCTGTAAATAATTGGTATAGTTAGTTGGCAATTATCATCATAGATATTTTACTACCCGTAATATATTATAAAAATAAAACAAAAACCTTTTTATTTTTGTCTATGAGTTTATATGGAATTACTGTAATAACATAATTACTGTTGTAGCGACCTTTTTCGGCGCTAACCTTTTTATTATGCACTAGTTAGAAAACTGACGTTACGATACGACGCTCTTGACAGGTATGTCAACTGACGATCGGGGATTCTGCTTAGCGCTACGTCTCAACATAGAAATTACTATAGGATTCATGTTGTTATTATCATTATTACTAGCTGTTAAGTTGTTTATTTTCTGTGCATCATCACAATAAAAGCTTGCACACACTTTCCGCTATCAGTTTCAATTATATTCCAACGACAGACACCCTTCTCGCTAAAGTGGTGACCCCGACGTGATTTTCGTCGAGTTTGAGGCTGAAGGGCCTACATTGTTGGACTTCTGACCCGCCCATTCCCAACCGTCGTGTTTGCTGTTGCTCTCCGTGCATGGTCTGCTGTTCAACTGCTCAGCTTCTGTGAGTTCCACCAAGAGTTGAAGATCGCCGAACGCCGCGCACCGCCCGGTCTGCCTGCTGTCGTCGCCTGCGGTTGCGTTTTACACCAACAAGGAAACAGAGAACATTTTCTACGGACATCGACGCGCGAATAGTGCCGAGGTTTTTTCATTTTAGAAGCAGTATTTTTCTTTTATACTTTTTTATTTTACATATTTTACTTTTCTATACGTGTTACATTTAGCTAATTTAGTTTTTTGTACATTTCTTGCGATTTTTTAGCACTAGGGAGTTTCATAGTTTGCATTTTTACCAGGGGAGTTTCCTGCTCTGCAAATATTTTTTGTTTAAGTATATTTTTATTTTGTTCTTTTGTAAATACTTTTTTTTTCTGTAAGAGACCATGGCTGAGGATTTGCAGAAGTGGGCAAATTTATTTTCGGCTTTCGAAAAGCTACAGAATGAGGTGCGCGAGTTGTCTGCTCGAAATTCACACAGTTTTCGCTCTAGCAGAAAATCTCTGCCCTCGTCGTCGCGCTCATCGTCTCGCCCATCATCGCACTCGTCCTCATGCTCGTCACCGCGTTCCTCCGGACGTGGTCCGCGCAAATGCTCCTCGCCTGCTACTAGCAAGCGCTGCTGGTACCACAGGCGATACGGTAAAAAGGCTATTCGCTGTAAAGCTGCCTGCAACATGATGCCGGAAAACTTCAGCAGCAATCAGTAGCGGCGGCAACTGCTTGCTCTTCTGTTAGCCGTCGCCTCTTCGTTACCGACAAGGCTACCAAACGCCAGTTTCTTATCGACACTGGTTCCGATTTGTGCTGCTATCCTCATTCCTGGCTCCCTCGTCGGCAACAAAACCCCGATTATGAGCTCAGTGCAGCAAACAATACCAGGATCAGAACATTCGGTACTGTCAACCTCTGCCTTAATCTAGAGCTACGTCGCGATTTCGTTTGGCAGTTTGTCGTTGCTGATGTTCAGAAAGCAATTATAGGAGCCGATTTCTTGGCACATTATAGTCTTCTACCGGACTGCCGTAACAGAAAGCTGATTGACAACACTACCGGTTTGTGTGCAATCGCCTTCACTGCCAATTTCAATCAACCCAGCGTCAAAGCCGTTGCATCTGGTAGCTCACCCTATGCTGCCATTCTGGCTGAATTCCCGGACATTACACGACCACCTGGTTTTCCTAGGGTTGTCAAGCACGACACTGTGCACTACATCCAGACGACCGATGGTCCTCCTGTATCTTGCCGCCCACGTCGTTTAGCTCCTCAGAAGCTCGTTTCTGCAAAAAAGGAATTTGAGGAGATGGTGCGGGCTGGCACAGCGAGACCATCCAAAAGTGCTTGGTCGTCTCCATTACACATGACCCCTAAAAAAGACAATACCTGGCGTCCTTGTGGCGACTACCGCGCCCTGAATGCCAGGACAATCCCGGACAAATATCCTGTCCGCCATATTCATGACTTTGCTCATAACCTCACTGGTTCGAAGGTGTTTAGCACTCTGGATCTCGTCAAGGCCTATCATCAAATACCCGTTAGAAAAGAGGACATCCCGAAGACAGCCATCATTACCCCGTTTGGCCTCTTCGAGTTCCCATTCATGACCTTTGGTTTGCGTAACGCTGGTCAAACCTTTCAGCGGTTCATTGATGAGGTCACACGGGGTCTTGATTTCTGCTTTCCGTATATTGATGACATCCTCATCTTTTCACCAGATGAAGCTACTCACAAGGAGCACCTTCGCATCCTCTTCAAGCGTCTCCAGGAGTACGGTGTTGTTCTCAACCCAGGAAAGTGCACCTTTGGCGCTAGTGAGGTTACCTTCCTTGGTTATCACATCAGTGCTGACGGTACACGTCCTCCACAGGATCGTATCCAAGCGTTTCAGGATTTTCAACCACCTAAAACGGTTCAAGGCATGCGCAGATTCCTCGGCATGTTGAATTTTTATCGGCGTTTCATTCCTCAAGCTTCAAAATTCCAGGCCCCACTGATTGACACGTTAGCAGCAACTAAAAGCAAGGGTTCAAAACCATATCCATGGACACCCGATCTCCTGCGTAATTTTGAGGAATGCAAGAGGACTCTCACTGATGCAACTCTGCTTCATCATCCCGTTGCCGGCGCCAAGCTCGGTCTTTTTACCGACGCGTCAAACGTACATATTGGAGCTTGCTTGCAGCAGCGCATTGGTAAAAAGTGGGTTTCTCTCGCATTCTTCAGCAAAAAGCTAACTGCTCAACAAGCTCAGTGGCCTGCTTACTACCGAGAGTTACTCGCGGTGTACGAAAGCGTGCAACATTTTCGGCACATTCTAGAGGTGCAACATACAACAATTTTCACCGATCACAAGCCTTTGTTGTACGCTTTCATTCAACGTCGGGAGAAGTTGCCTCCACCACAGCTGAATCAACTGTCGTTTATTAGTCAGTTCACGACAGATATTCAGTAAATCAAGGGTGAGTACAATGTCGTCGCGGATGCGATGTCCCGTGTAGACGCCATAACTCTAGACTTGGACTTTGAGGCGCTTGCCAAGTCACAGGAGTCAGACCCCGAGCTTGCTGAGCTACGCCGCCTTGGCTCTAGCCTTCAGCTTCGCTCAATAGCTGTACCGGGCTCTGACATCTCCATCACCTGCGATGTTTCGACTGGCAAACCTCGTCCATTCTTGACCCCTTCATTTCGTCGTGCGGTGTTTGACAAGTTTCACAACTTGAGTCACCCCGGCGCTCGTGGCTCAACTCGGCTGGTAACAGATCGTTACGTCTGGCCCTCAGTCAATAAAGACTGCAAACAGTGGGCCCGCACTTGCCAGCCATGCCAACGTAGCAAGGTTACAAGGCATAACAACGCTGTACTCGGCAATTTTGAGACCCCCTCTGGTCGATTCTTACATGTCCACATCGACATCATCGGCCCGCTGCGTCCTTGCAAAGGCTATCGTTACTGCCTAACTGCGATAGACAGGGTTACGAGGTGGCCAGAAGTCTGGCCAATGCAGAGCATAACGGCAGAGGAGGTAGCGGACACTTTTGTACAGCAGTGGATTTCCAGATTCGGTGTGCCATCACTCATCACAAGCGACCAGGGGGCTCAGTTTGAGTCTGATTTGTTTCGCCGCTTGATGGTTATGTTCGACACAAAGCGCATTCGAACCACAGCATATCATCCCCAAGCCAACGGCATGATCGAGCGCGTCCACCGGCAGCTTAAATCTGCTTTGATGTGCCACGGTGTTGAATGGCTGAGTGCTCTGCCTCTTGTCCTTTTGGGAATGCGTTCCGCGTTCAAGGAAGATCTGAAGGCATCGGTCGCCGAACTTCTTTATGGTGAGACCCTGCGCCTTCCTGGCCAAATCTTAGTCAGCAGCTCTGGTCCCATAAGGTTCGAAGACTCAACTGACTTAGTCGTTCGATTGCGGAGACACATGTCACAAATTCGACCTGTCCCGGCATCTCGACATGGCAGTTCGTCTTCTTCGTTCGTGTTCAAGGACCTTGCCTCATCATCCCACGTTTTTCTACGTGATGATACTGTTCGGCGCTCCTTACAGTCACCATACAGCGGCCCATTTCCAGTTGTTGACCGGGCCAAAGATGGAAAGACCCTAACTATCAAAATCAAGGGTAAAAATGTTCCAGTAAGCATTGATAGGGTCAAACCCGCTTTTATCGAACGGCATTCCACAGTTCCTCCTGCATTTTCGACTGGATCCGCAATTCCGCTGATACCTGCACCTAGTGCTGCAGCTCGGCCAACTTCAGCACCTCAGTCGCCTCTTGCAGCTCCTGTTTTGCCAGCTAAGACAACATTTGCACCCTCTGCTTCGCCACCGTCTTACACCACTCGGTCTGGTAGACGGGTTTCGGTTCCGTTTTTAGTGTCCAGAGACTTACTTGTCTCTCTCCGTGGGGGGGTGATGTAGCGACCTTTTTCGGCGCTAACCTTTTTATTATGCACTAGTTAGAAAACTGACGTTACGACGCTCTTGACAGGTATGTCAACTGACGATCGGGGATTCTGCTTAGCGCTACGTCTCAACATAGAAATTACTATAGGATTCATGTTGTTATTATCATTATTACTAGCTGTTAAGTTGTTTATTTTCTGTGCATCATCACAATAAAAGCTTGCACACACTTTCCGCTATCAGTTTCAATTATATTCCAACGACAGGCACCCTTCTCGCTAAAGTGTTTTAAAAATATTTAGAAGTACGGTGTATTATGTAAGTCATTTTGTAATTGGTGGCCCAAGCTATCGGGTCACAAGATAAACAAACTCTCATCATATGGCGCGAGAAAACAATGGACTATTTGGGATAATTCTAAACTTTTTGGGATTGTAATCCTGGACTTCGATAGCCTCGCAAGCAGCGTTGCTTTTGCCTATTTAGGTTGTAGGTGGGATAATACATACTTGAGCTATAGACAGGTTTACGTTGGCTATTCAAAGGGCTACACCCGGAAGGTGGACACTTCCTTACAGTCTGAAATGCATTTGAGTCCTCCATTTAAAATCTTCGTAAAGGACTGTCGATTACCCCTACGACTGATAGAAGGTTGCTGAAGTTCCAATAGGAAGTTTGGGTTTCAGCTGGGTTGGCATAGTTCGTTGACACCCTTAACTGGTCTATAGGTGTCCCAAGAAGTACTATGTATTGTGCTTAAAAGGTAAATTCCAGCAGATTGAGAACCCTTTTATGATCTAACGCTAGGTATGACGGGTTGTGCATTAGTGGGGTCTGTCTCAGACCCTGTTCAAACCAGTTCATGGAGCGGATCATTACTTCTGGAGAAGATGTGTACTGTTATTAATAGCAGAGTTTGTGGTGGTGACATACTAGCTCTAAACACGCATGGCTTCGCTCATGAAGCATACCCTACGCTTGTTCACACATCAGATGTTGTGATGTTCCACTTTTGTTCTCATACAGCCGTCTTCTTCAAGTCATTGCTATATCTGGCTGGCCGTAAGGCGTCCCATATTACGCTCGCTGAGGGTTGGCCTCAACAGCCGCTGATCCAAAACCCGCTTCTTACACCGTCAACCGTTAGTACGACCGTTCAAACGATGAACCACTTGTCATCATGTCCTGCGTGCCTTATAATACCTGCACGCATGACGATCTCAGCGACTGCCATCATTTTCATCGTGGTTAAGTTCTGGGCTGCTACCATGTAGTGCCTGCCATCGACACGCTAAGAAGATGAAGAGACGATCGTGGCGAAACCATTACCACTTCAGTTTGCTGTCTTCTTCTTTGCGTGTCGAGGCGAATCAAACCTTATCTGACCAGTTTGCTGTGTTGCATATTCACATTATATCCGTTACCATGGACCTCTGTCAGATAATCTTATTTTGGACCATTAGCGAGGTCCCCAGCTACGAGGTTTCCATAGCTCTGTGAGTGACATGTACCTAGCGGATAAGGCAAGTTAGCTCTCAGGTGTCACATCTTCACGGTCCAGCTAAACTTCATTCTTCTGGTAATTTTACCCCGAATTTGTTTTTACCCAAGTGCGAGTATTTTTTCTTCATTATCGAATTGATGAGCAACTATAAATTTTTATTTCACCCCTATTTGGCTTCATTGATCTCGTTGCTGTTAGTTTCTAACAGGTTTTTCATACTGAGGCAGTTGGGGTAAGAGAGATGAGAAGCTGTAGTTTTTTCTATGCCCAACACATAGACCACTGCCAGAAAACCAGACAGCAACCCAGAGTTTATTTAATTACATCCAGCCTGCCTAAAAAAGTTCTGCCCCCTATAGTAAGTTAGCTAGATATGTTTTTGTGTCCCACTGCGCCAGTCTCAGCTAAGAGGCATCTGCGTTAACTGGCTTAGGTTCCCTAAGAAAGTTTTTTGCGTTTCTATAGATGTGTTTCTGATTGACTTTCATCGTACACCGGATTTGTAGTATCCTATAATCTCTTTAATTCTTTCGATAGAACAATCAGCATGTCGTCTTATAGTGGAGTAATAGATGCAATGTCAATATAAACTACACATACTTCTAAAGAACTTTGGGCTGTAAATAAGTTGGTATGCTGTTGACAATTATATGTAAAACATTGATTTATCAAGCACATTTTGTTGCAACAATGAAGTCAAGAACTTGCGCTCCCATATCAGTAAGTAGTTCAGAAGAGTAACATTCAGTAGCAATAACAAAATTATTGTGTAGAATACGTAAATTAACTTACTATTTCCAAAAGACGATACTTTTGGCTGAATATTGGTGCAAAGTGATATTGCGAACGGGGTATCAGAAATTTTTAGGCGAATAAAGGCGCACAAACGTAAAACACCATTATTCGGGGAACAAAAGTTGTTTCACTTGGAAGCTATCGCTTATAACAGGTTTATTCTCCTAGAAGATACAGGGCTCATTTCGAAAGAATAAAGTTGTCTTTGCAAATAACTTTGTCAATAAGTAAGCTAAAATTCATAAAATAATTATCTAAAACGTAATAGACCGAGAGGTATCCAAAAAACAAATAATATTAAAAAAGCGGCAATAGCCATTGCGCCTTTATTCGGTTGAATCGTCGAAATGTAATTTATACTGCAGATTAATATGGAAGTATCAAGTATACCTCCTCTTTTAAGTACATTTCTGTTATCTATGAACTGTAATTACTGACCAACACAATTTTATGAGCAATATGTCAATAATGTTTAAAGCTATTGTAATCTACACACATTTGTAGTTTATACACACGAAAAGAACAAGAACATGATATTAATATTCCATCACAGAAAGTACCATAAAGCGTAAAATCTAGTCATAAAATGGAAATTGCAACCGCAATTCTAATAACGTGCAAAATAACTGGTCGCATAATAACAAAATCAAAAGGTCTATAGACTTACTTAAAGTCTAAAAAATACGTTAAATTAAGAATAAAAATGAAATATTATGATTATTTGGCCTCTTTCACACTCAATGTCCAACGCAACGCAAAAATAACGCTGCGCTAACGGATCCGTCTGTCAAATACTAGAAACGTCACTCCCCATACAAAAACCGCTCTCGACGGATGTCCGAACGCACATCCGTTGCGTTGCTTGACGACGCTCCCGTTAGCGCTGCGTCGTGCCAAACGAAGTCATTTTGCCCGCCATTTTCATAGTGCGTCGTGCGCTGTCACTTCGTTGGTTCAGCGTTATTTTAGTTTTCGTTTGACGGATGTCAGAAATGCGCTGCGTTAGACGTTGAGTGTGAAAGAGGCCTTTCAAGCCATTCACGGCACATGCCAGCTATTTCCCCATAATCGTTCTCATAACGAAACCTCATTTAAAAATTTCCCATAACCTTAGAATATGCTTTCTTATCACCTTTATCGGCTTTAACCCACATTATTTCCACGTCATTTGCAGTTTCACCTTGAATACATTTGAAGAATAGGTACCTATTATTCATTGGCATCGATGGTTTTTTGATGAAAGACGTCTTCGTTTGTTTTTTTCCTAATATCTTTTAAGAGCCAAAGTCTAACCTTACATACCAATGAGAAGAAAACTATTGTCATAGAAATCGAATAGGTTGGGCCTTGTGCAGTCTAACTGGATTTTCGGCCACAGGTGGATAGCACACTTAGCGCACAAGGGAGCGCTAAAACATCGCAGCGGTCTGTCAGATCCATACTCAAAATGTCCCATACTCAAGCCGCTCATCCGCTGTCGGCGTAGCGCTATCGTAATGTCATCCGTCGAATGCGCTTTTGTATGGGTAGGTAGTGACATTTGCGATATTTTAGCGCTCGGTTGTGCGCTAAGTGTGTGATCCACCATAGTGTCGTGCACTTGAAAACATAGACTTAACCCACTTTCAAATTATACAACTCTCAAAGGTTTGTCTTTTACAAATGTTTTCAAAAGCTCATTTGAAATTCTTCAATTCCTTGTATTATGATTGGAATATAGAAATCCGTGTTCGATTGGAAAGCATCTCTTTGAATGCGACAAAGGACCGCTAATCTGTCATGCCCGGCCGAACGGGCCCGTGTCATTTTTGCCAATTTATACGGTTTGTCGTTTCATAAAAGTTTTTGGCGGTTATTCTGAGGAACGATGTTTTAAAATGGTTCAGCCGTGGAGTTATGTTTGTGTGAAATATTACTATTTGAACTTATCTTTACGAGGACAAAATTTGACCTCTTTAACATAAATGTGATCTTTCTTTGATAACAAACACCATGTGTAATACTTTAAGCAAGCATCTGTCCGCGCATAAAGTTGTCAAGAAAGCATATGACTCTAGTAGTCAAAGATGTGTGAGATATCTATCACATTTACCTACGAGTATCTTTTGTGTATTATGTAATGAAGATTTCATGGGCTGATAGCAACACTTGTCTAAATTAGGTGACGCGGTTGATTTTTTTATAGATTGAGGGATTATTTGTCAAGTTCAGTGCACAATTAAAACTGTTACTCTTATCTATGGGAAATTGCAGTTTTTAAGTCATTCGAATGAGCGCCACTTACTAGGAACTAAACGAACAGGTTTAAAAAAAAAAACAAATAAATTCTCGTTCCCCTAGATCGCAGCCAGTCGGAATATTCCCGTCACGCGCGGGTCCGGCGGTGACGTTGCTTAATGAAGCCCACTCCTTTTCATTTTTGCTTTTTCGACCAGCGTCTACACTATGTATAGTAGTCAACAGAACATATTTCTATGGAACGGACTGTTCTCTCTTTTCGTGTGGGACACCAAGACGTCCAACTGTTGTCAAAGAAATACTTTGCAAATGACATCATAGTTCTTCTTTTGAGTCTACCTCTAAAAGGTAGTTATTTAAAAAAAAAATGTGTTCAATTATTTATAAAAGATAAAATAACTATAATAAAATGTCTTAGATTAAAAATTGGTCTAGTGGCAAACGAAGTGAGACCTAGCAATCATTCATCTAAAAGGAATGCGTTATTTTTTGTTGCTGGGATAATATTAGCGCCATTTTAAAATACGTCTAATGTAATTTTTTCTTTTCTTCACCTTCAAGGTTGTCTTTTTGTGAAGTCAAAGATCATACTTACATTATTATATAAAAACATTTTTTCCATGTACTTACTATATTATTCTTGAAATTGTATTTTAGACTCAAATTAAAAGTAAAAAAGTGAGGATCACGAAATATGTACTTTGTACTCATTATGATAGAAAAGACTGAAACTAGCCTTTACTCCCTGAACCATTATTGCGCGAAGTCCACAAATGATTCCTCTTCCTATTCGCTAGTTCGAACATTCTCGTCACGAGGTCCGCAGGTCCGGCGGTGACGTAGCTTAATGAACCCACTCCTTTTCCTTTTTACTTTTTAATAGCAGCAGCGCCCCGGAAAATAAAGTTTTCGCGGTTATGAAGCTCTCACACCTACTGTATGATTTTACGGTGTTCTGCAAGATCCGCTTCGCTTGATCCGCTTGTCAGATTCGCTAGATGACTGGGTCGTTAATAAATTACAAAATTTAAACGCTTAAAGCTATTGACAAAAATACTACATATTCCATTTATATTTTTTCGAAATATTCAAAGTCTGAAATAATAAACAGAAAATGATACAAAAGTGATTGTTTTGACGCCATCTAAACTTGAGAGATATGACGCCATCTTTATTTATATCTTCATACAAGATATCGTTTTAGAGGTTATAGCTCAATTGACCTGTCAGTGATCATTTCTATTTTGCTCTATACAGTCAAGCTTACATCTGGCTAGACACTCGAAACAGATATTAAGTACTATGTATGTCACACGTCGCCACATTAATATAGCCGTTGTCACTAGCTGTCATTTCTATAGTAGCTATAGTAGCTGCCGCAGACCGCACCTTTGTCCGGTGTGTGTGCAACTCACCTCCCGTCCACAGGCTTAGCGTAGAGGACGTCAAACGCAGAACGAATAATTGGGTCTGTGGTGGTTTTTCTTTTACCTTCCGCCTCAGGATTTTCATAATAACCGCTTTCTGACGTTTTCTGACTGCGGACGTCATAATCATTGTTAGCATTTTGAGATTTTTAACAATTAAAATTTAGGTGTTATTTAAATGCGACTTAACCTAGGGCCTCGGGCCCGGTTAGCCTTCGGGTTGCAGAGGCCAGATGGCATTCGCTCTGTGTAAAAATTTGGTTTCACGACAAACGCCATAGGTTAGGTAGCCGACCCCGGCAGAGAACGGGATAAACCAAGGAGAAAGAGGATAAACAATATCGGAATATGAAATGAGTGATTTTATAAAGCTTTCATTGTTTTGTTTATTGCGGTCAAGAATTCAAATCTGATCTTTTTGTTAGAAACATCCTAAGATACTAACATTTTACTATAATTTTAATTTGCTAATCAAAGGAGATGTCACACTTTAAGAAGGAGAAGTAGCATTTCTAAGTGACGTGAATTTTAATCATTTACATGGTGTCACGACCAGCGTAACTGTCAGTACGCGCCCGTACGTGCGTGTATGAAGCATTGAGGTCAAGTAGTCGCGACGCCATCTAAGCGAATAAGCTACATCGTTAATTTTTACGTCCAGTGCACTCTGGGCAACAGTCTGTGAGAAAAACATGTCCTTCATGCAGACAGGGCGCTAAGTCTTCTAAATAAAAATCGTTTCAGTTGAATGTCGATGGAATCTCTGTTGGATGATTTTAGTAGTTTGGAATCTGCTAATAATTTGAAGTATAGTAAATCACAATGACAAAACAGTTAAGTTACTATGGCATTGCTTGGGGCCCTTTCACAGTGTGTGATTTTGGGTCGTCCAACGACGTGATGAACCCTGGTGGTCATCCGCTTACTACTACGGCGGATCGCACTCTTGGCGCAGCGCTAAAATATCGTAGTGTTCTGACAGATCCATACTAGAAACGTCACTTCCCATAATAAAACCACTTTTGACGGACTACGCTGCGCAACCGCTGCGTCGATAGCGGTTGAGAGGTTTTAGTATGGGGATTGACATTTCTACTATGGATATGACAGACCACTGCGATATTTTCGCGCTCCATTGTACGTTAAGTGTGCGACCCGTTTATTACTCTCTCTTAACTTATTAATATTAAGTACCTAGTATATTTTAGTACGTAACATTTGACTTGTAAATACCTATTTATCAATAAATTAATGAATGAATCTGCGTTACAAAAAAGACTGTTAAAATCCAGGCCGATCTTGTTACATTTTTCAGCATTTAAAAATTCATTATTTAAGCTGCCGCCATGTTTGCCGTGTCGTGTGATGCCGGCTTAGAATAACGTCACCCCATTTCTTTCCCGCGCCGCGGCGGGTGTCGTAAGAGGCGACTAAGGGACTCGAGAGTATTGGTGTATTACAATTTTTAGACGATAGGCTGACAACCTGTCACTATAGTGATACACGTGTTTTCTGAAACAACCTTGGAAAGCAATCCTCAAAAAATTACAGACTACATATTTTTCGGCCGTTAATGCTCTGCCTACCCTGCAAGGGAAAAAGGCGTGATATATGTATGTATTATGTAGTATTTAAAAGTCCATTATTTAAGCTGCCATCATGTTTGCGCTGTTGTGACGAGGGGGCGCTGAGTACGCGACGTGATATCCGTTCTCACAACACGTTCTGTAAACAAAACACGCCGCGTGTTGGCGCGAGACATCGCCCTTGTGGTATCTGCGAAATGGAGAGTAAACTCACAAAATTATCAAAGACATCCTAGTACTATTATAAAGGCTAATTTATTTTTAGCGACAGTATAGAATAACTTATAAAGAATTTGAATTTGAATTTAACATAATAAAACTAGTTTCTTACCACTAAGATTAATCGTCAAAAAGGCCGCCTCGGGTCGTGCCTGGTGGAAATGTGTTCAACACGCAGGCGGCATTTCCTCGTTGGATCGCTAACGATATGTGCTGCACCAGGTATGACTCGGTACGGGGTTCTGATCGGCGGATGCGCCTCCCTAATTCAGTGACGAACGCCCGAGCCTCTGCACCCCAGGCACCGGTCACCTCCACCGCGAAGGGCAAAAAATTATATTGCCCAAGGAGGTTTGCGTATTTTTGCCGTTTTTGGGAGGCCGCCCATTCAGCTGCCGATCGGGCCTCGCGGATGGAGCGCGGTAGGTGGGATGCGGCAAAAGTGCTGACACAGGTTGCATCCCAAACGAGGCACCGGCCTTTTTCCCATGGCACAAGTGTGAGCCCGTCAGGTCGCTTCCCGTCAACGCGGCTTAGCCCCGGGGGTTCGAGGGTGCAAGGCACTTCGGCGGACACTAAGGCTCGGCGGATGATTTCATTGAGCATATGGTGCCGGGGAAATCTCCCTGCACTCTTGTTGCAGCTCAGCCCGTGATGGGCTTTAGTATCCACCGGGGCGCCGCATTTGCAAATATGCGGCTCGCAAACATTGCACCCAAGTCTTAGGGCAGCCGCCACTCTCAGGGAACTATTGTCCAAAATAGTACCCAGGTGTGGAGAGGGTAGAGCATGGAGCCAGCCCCCTGACTCAGGACAGGAAGCGGCCTTTAAGCGTGCTACATCAACACCTGACGCTGCCTCTATCAAGCTTTTAAAGGCTGCTTTACAGACCGGCTCGTCCCAAAGGCGCTGGACGGTTGGGTTATCGGGATGGGCAGCGTTGGGGCATCTCTGGGTCCAGCACGTCAAAGCCTCATCCGCGAAAGTTATGAAGCTGCCACCTTGGTGATTTAAAATTCTAGTGACGAGCTTAATCACTCCGTAGGACAAGGCCAAGAAGGCTGGGACGCCGGCGTCAGCCATTCTTCGGATACCCAGACCGCCGTGACGCACTGGCAGGGAGGCCTGTAGCCACTGACTGTCATTGAGGTCTACATTGAGAACATCCTCCAGCATGAGTTTGAGGCTGTCGTCCAGTAACTTGACATCGTTGGAAAACAGCCACGTTGGAGACGTTCTCATTGTATACACCAGCTTGGGCAATGACAAGCAGTTTCTAAAGAGAGTCAGTGCCACATGAGCCGGCAAGTGTCGTAGGTGTTGACTGGTCTGTAAGAGAAGAGCACGCTTAGCCTGTAGTGCTTCTGCGACAGCATCTTCAAAAATGGGGGAACTTAATAAGTAAAATTTTGATTTGTCAATGATTTTAATTCCTAGGACTAGCTCTTCTAGCTCTTTCGTACAATTTAGAACAGAAGCACTGCACGGGAAGAGCTCACACTTTGATCTATTTACTACTAAGCCCACTTCCTTCAACTTTGGGAAGAGCTCCGCGATACACTTGGCTACTGTATCTGGAGGGCCTCCTATGGTGCCATCATCGAGGTACCATAAGTTTAGTGGGGCTCCAACCGCCTTTATCAAATTATGGATGGCTAGGCTGAAAATTAGAGGCCCTAGTGGATCCCCCTGCTGGGCTCCCACCTGTGAAGCAATTGCATTTTCTCTGTAGTAGAGGTTGCTGGGGGTAGCGTAACACTGCCAGAGGAAAGGGTATAGTAAAGGAATATTATAAATGTTAGTCTGTATATTTGTTTCTTTGTTACTCCTTCAAGCCAAAACTACAGAACTAATTTTCATGAAAACTAATTTTCATGAATTTGTGCACATGGATAGTAACTTGGATTAACACATAGGACATAATTTTTTTGTCAGCAGTCAGCTACTAATGTAGAATTTTTGTAATTTTAAAAATAATAAATGTGCAATGATCTAAATTTTTTTTTATTATTTTCAGTTTTGAAATACAAGAGAATGTCATACTGAAAACATGAATTATGTTCAATATTTTGAAACAAAGAGTATCGAGAAATGCACAAATACTCTTTACAAAGAAAACGATATCATAGGAACAGTGTAGAAACCGCAGTAGTATGCCTTTCTTAAACAAATCATCTCACAAAATCATCCAAATAAAAAGATAAAATAATATTTAGCATTGTTCGTTGCACTAATAACTAACGGTCTACAAATACTAGTTAAAACTGTTTTGTAGTACTTAGTTGGTGTACTGCCATTAATGTCTACTGGGATAGACGCATCTGTGTTCATTAGCATTCCTACAATACTAATATCTAGCATCTGCCTTACCTGTTTTGTAGTACTGTAATTTTTTCCTACTGTGACTGAAACATCACTGTTAATTAGCATACACCGCAACAGTATAAATGGGTAATGAAATGAAATCTTTTTTTAGTATCGCAACGCAAATCGCACACTTAACACACGACGGAGTGCTAAGACGTCGCATCGGTCTGTCAGATCTATACTAGAAATGTCAATCACCATATTAAAACCGGTCAACCACTGTTGACAAAATTAAACACAATTTAAATTCTCTTTTAAGTACGGCTGCCGGTGGTACTGGCAATTGCTTCTAGTGTGACAGAAGCATCTCTGTTCATTAGCATTTGTTATATTGTCGTTTGTTCTACTGTCATTTATCCCTACTGTGACAGATGCTTTCTGTTCATTAGTATTCCGCGCTACGGTACAAATGACTACAATACCAATAACTAGCGCTCGCCAAATACTAATTAGCTGTTCTGTTTTGTTCTATTCTGTTCTGTTCTGTTCGCGTCCGAGAGCTAAAAGTCGTGGCTCGTTAGTTGCAATAGCTGATGCTTTTGGTATTGGTAACTTCGTAGGCATTTGCTACGGCGTAGTGATTTGTAGCAATATGCTACGATGTATAAAATGTTGTAATGACATATTTGTAATTTACAATGACAATGCATAGCACGTTTTTTCATTACGTACTAAATACAAAATATCCATGGAAGTCGAATTATGACTGGAAATAATTAATTTTTAGGTTTATGATATGAGTTTGAAAAGTAAAGCTCTTGTGCTTACAATAGAATCGAACCTGCCACCATAGCTAATGCGGATAGCACACTTGATGCACGACGGAGTGCTAAAACATAACAGCGGTCTGTCAGCGGTCCATACTAGAAATGTCAATCCTCATAGTAAAACCACTCAACCGCTGTCGACACAGCGCTATTGCACTGTCGTCCGTCGAGTACAGTTTTAGTATAGGGAGTGACGTTTCTAGTAAGGATCTGCCAGAACGCTGCGTTATTTTAGCGCTCCGTCGTGCGTTAAGTGTGCGGAGAGCAGAATTGGAACTTGGCACGCTTGCTGATAGAACCACTAATCGTCTGTTTTGTCCGTTTGCTAAAACTCACTCCTCATTAGATGCAATAATTACGAATACTGATGGTATTTCTGACGCATCAGATTTCGCTTATGGCGCTATTGTTCGTAGGCATTTGCTACGGCGTAGTAATTGTAGCAATGTGCTACGAGGGACCATTGAATCATTTTCAAACAATATTCTGTATCAATTTTGCCCGCTTAAGTTCGATACATACATACACTTATCACGCTTATATACCTAGTGGGGTAGGCAGAGCTCGAGCTAATAAGTTCGATCGACGTATTCACTTGCTTTTTTTATGACTAATTTGTTTACTTCTGCAGCCATAACAGTTCACTGCTGGACATGGGCCTCTCACAAATTGGGGGGTATTGCCATACTCATGACTCTTGGCAGACGGGTTGGCGAGCGCAGTGCAAGATATTGTAAATATTCACATGGAACGCTGCTGTCCGTTCTATGTATCCATCCTTTAGTCGCCTTTTATGATACCCAGAAGTAAAAATGCGATGATGCTATTCTTCTTCTTTTAGTCGTCCAACGTACCGGTGAACCCTGGTGTCAGAGTTTTTCAACCGCCTACTACTAGTAACAGTAACAGGCCTCTGACAAGGTTGAAGCTATTCTAAGCCGGCACCACACGTCAACATTTATTTATCACATAATTTTTCTTTTGATGAGATCAGCCCTAAAACATTAAAAACTAAGTACTCAATATTAACAAACATTTAAAAAGTCAGCGTGAATACCTAATAAAAGTCCGCCAAGAAAATTTATAACCATCATCAATTCCGTTCAACTCCTGTTTTAATAAACAGGTAGAAAACATAAAAACACCCTTTTCATAATTAAGAAATTAAATTCTGTTGGGATCGTAAACGAAACGGGACTTAAAAACTGCGGGAAAAAGTGGTAAGTGAGAATTGTTATTTAGAAATGGTTCCGTAGATACATAATTAGTTTGATGGAGAGTTTTGGGTAAATGTCAGGAACCGCTGTAATAAAAAAAACTGCCTTACAACCAAGAAACATAGATTGGTACATTGTTTTAACTCCAAAAAATATAGGTCGAAATATGATAAGTTTTTCGACCTCCCATACAAATTGACTTGGTCAATTGATAATTTTGTAAACGTGAGGTCCAACGACGAATGCCGTGTGATGCCGGCTTAGAATAGCATCACCCCATTTCCTACCCGTGGGTGACCTTTTAGGCGACAGGATGACAACCTGTCACTATAGTGATACACAAAATTATTTCAAACGACCCTGTATATTTGTCAGACTTGGCGACATCGACCGTTTTTCGGAGCCATTAGCGCTCTGTCTACCTCGTAAGGGATCAAGGTGTGATATATGTATGTATGTATGTCCAAAATTTGTTCCTCGGGTGAGAAAGCTGTTTAGTTTCATGAGCTGGTTCAGCCCTTAACATATTTGCAGCTTTACTCTGTGTATTCAAGAGTCGCTCGTTAAGAGGTAATAATTTTTTTCATGGTATTTTAACTGGCGTTTAACATTATTACACTCATGCACTAGTGAACTCACTTATTCACAAAAGCCGTGTGAAGCCGGCTTAGAATAGCATCACCCCACATCCTTCCCGCGGGTGTCGTAAGAGGCGACTAAGGGACACGAGGGTATTGGTGTATTACAATTTTTAGGCGACAGGCTGACAACCTGTCACTATAGTGATACACATGTTTTCTGAAACAATCTTGGAAAACAATCCTAAAAATGTCAGCCGTAGCGATAGCGACCGTATTCTTTTGGCCGTTAGCACTCTGCCTACCTTGCAAGGGATAAGGGCGTGATAATATATGTATGTGTATGTATGTATTCACAAAAGAGGTTTTGGCTCAATAATCTACAGAACCCTAAAGAGTAAGTCGATTATGAAATATTTCCTCGCGATGATTACTCAAAACCTTTCTCTGCAAACACCCTTCCATTTTTATCTAATTGTGCAATTTATTAAGATGGAGGCGTAGATAGCTTTTGGCTATTGTTTCGGTAACTTTTTATAAGTTGAAGTTTTTATTTTATTTTTTCAAGAGGGAACAAGGTGTTTAAAAAGATCGATGCTTTCTTTTCAAGGGAGGAACCAGCTCATGAAACTGAACAACTTTCCCAAGGAACATGGGTCGAAAAATAAAATAAAAAATTTGGCCCACCCATACAAAGTTACCGACTGACTAAGTCAATTTGTATGGGAGCACCAAATTTTTTTTGGAAGGTTGTTCTGTTTCATGGGGAAAGTTGTTCAGTTTCATGAGCTGGTTCATCCCTTGAAAGGAAAGCATCAATTTTCCAAACACCCTGTATATAAAATGCTTTGAATTCAGATGATATTTGAATGTGACTTAACCTAAGATTCGGGCCAGGTTAACCTTTGGGTTACATATGGCAGATGGCAGTCGCTCTGTGTAAAAAATTGGTTCCACGTAAAACCCCCTAGGTTATGTAGCCGACCCCGACAGAGAACGGGATGAGGCAAGGAGAGTGAATTATAGGATATTAAGTAATAAGACAATTACGTTTAACAGTCACAACAGTCCACTGTTGGACAAAGACCTGCCCTTTTTGGTTGGTATTGCCATATTCACAACGCTTAGTAGGCGGAATGGCGAACGCAGTGTAAGTTTTTGCATTCACTCACCCATTCCCTTAATGATTATCCATTAGTAGCTTTTTACGACACCCACGTGTAGAATTCAGGCAGGGGCAACCCTGCATTTACTAAAAGAATATAATATCTTCATTAAGAGCACTTTTGTGTATCATATTTCTTGTCTCTGTGTACTTAAAATTTAATTTATTTCGTTCTGAGAAATGCTTTAGAAAAATCTGTCCTTTTTACTAAACGGCTGAAAGCAGAGACAAGGGGAAAAGTAATAATGAAATTCCTCACAGTTATCGGCCCCTTGGCACCCGTCGATAGCATCCCGTACCCTTTAAAATTAGCTAGAGATTTTGACTCGGTCAATTTCTTTTTGGGCCATTAGGCTTGTTTCACACTCAACGTCCAACGCAGCGCATTTCTGACGTCCGTCAAACGGACACTGAACCAACGCAGTGACAGCGCACGACGCACGATCAAAATGTGAGGCATAATGACGTCGCTGCGCTAACGGATTCGTCGTCAAGCAAAGCGGCGGTTGTGCGTTGGGACATCCGTCGAGAGCGGTTTTTGTATGGGGAGTAACGTTTCTAGTATGAATTTGACAGACGGAGCCATTAGCGCAGCGTTGAACGTTGAATGTGAAAGAAACCTTAGTTCTGTATTAGTTGTTGTCAGGGAAATGGCAGCAGCGTTCCCTAAGTACCTTTTATTTAAGATTTAGAGATTATTAGTACATAGGCGGTTGAAAAATTCTGACACTAGGGTTCATCGGGTCGTTGGACGACACACAAAAAGAGAGAGTACATAGTACACGCTACTTGTTATTATTTATTTTCCTTTATGTTTGTTCCATGTTAATAATAACGTGTCTATTGAACTCAATGGTATTTTTCATCACAATAAAACAATTTTGAATGGATTTAAGTTGTTCCAAATTTTTACTCCAGTAAAAACTAGAACACATAATTAATTCAATATTTATTTTATCTTCAGTTATACCTCCCGCGCACTTAATGCACAACGCAGCGTTAAAATAACGTATCCGTAACGCAGCGGTCTGTCAGATCCATACTAGAAATGTCAATCTCCATGTTAAAACCGTTAAACCGCTGTCGACGCAGCTGCGTTTTTTGACGTTGCGGTTTTTGTATGGAGATTGACATTTCTAGTATGGATCTGATACACCGCTGCGTTATTTTAGCGCTGCGTTATGCGTTTAGTGTGAGGACTTATGGACCTATAGTAATTCCTTTTAAAATATATCCATAGAACAAACTTCAGGTTCGTCTACAAAAACTAGTAAAACGTACGATCTCAAAGTCTTATCTCAGCTGGTAGTAGAAACAGTTTGTTTTCATCTCTTATGTATGAACCACTTGGTGCTGGAAACTTTTTGTTGATTGAGCACTTTATAAATAAAAAAGTAGTCGTAGTTTTCCCGTTGGCTCGTATAGAAGATGATGTTGTAAAAAGTCGGATCGGTAAAATTAACTCTTTGCCGCTAACGATGATGTAGGTAAATGAAGGTATTTTAGGATGTTGAATACAAGTATACTGATAAAACTTAGCACAAAATAGAGGCTATTTTTATAAACATAGAACCCATGATTTTTTTGCATGTGATTTTTGACAAAAACATATTACGAAATCCAAATTCAAACCCAGATACCACCCGCATAAAACCGCGGCTGACGGGTATTAGTGGTTGTCACTTTCAACAAATAATTTTGACAGTTATAATCTCCCATTGATAGAGAGAAATCTAACAACTTCAACAAAAATAATACAAACGATATCTTAAAATGATAAACGATTTACAGCATCCGATATTTGGTTAATTAATTTAATAAATTATCAAACAACTGAGTTTAAGCTTATGAAATCAATTGCTTTTGAATAAACTGATTGTCTGTCTGAAGTACGATTTAATTTGATTGGCTCAGAACAATTTATCTGAAGCATTTATTGCCCAGATAGAGTCTTCTTCATTTTTTTCGTGTCACCAAGTCAACGAATGATCCAATGAACCCTGGTATCAGATGAGGAAACCAGGTTCTTGTGAGCAAGCATCGGTAAACATAACATTGGACGCCCTCCGGCCAGATAGACCAATTACCTTAAGAGAGCGGCTGGTAGAGACTGGATGACAAAAATGGGTGATCTAACTTTATTTTAATCAACTTTGAAGGTAGGCCTACCTCCAGCAGTGGATAGGCTGTAAACTTTTTTTTTTTTATGATGGGCTTACTCTTGACCCCAATCTTACCCTAGAGCAGACAAACTTATAAATTATAAATTGGCGCCACAATGGAAAAATAGATGCCAATCAAATGAAACAAAATGTGTTCGTCAGCTAATGAGTTCCATTTTCAAATGTTGTAATTACTTTTTAAATGTTATTCTTAAGTAAGTGGCCAGTTCCGGATATATAAATAGCAGCCTAAGTATTGGAGATCCTCGCTAGTCCTGAGCCTAACCAATCACCTAGCTAGGTCTTCTATCTGCCAAAATGAAACGGACTATCTTCTCAACACAAGGGGTTTATTTATTTCTGTTACTCTTTGATAAAGAGCCCCTCTCGTAGGGCTTAGCAATACTTCCTGAGCTCAATCGAGATCCGACACGTTTCACAGATGCAATAAGATTGATCGTGCGGTACTCGCTTGCCCACAGATGGTCTCGCATTCGTGAATGAATCAAATTCAAACTTAAAAACTGACTACGTTTCTTTATTTAGCGTGGCCTGCGTACAAAACGATGTCGTTCGCGACAGTATATACACAGCTCTTTGTAAAAAGAAAAAGTAAAATACGGACACGACAGAATCAACAAAAAGACTGAAATTCTAACAAAAATAAGTGAACCCTTCGTCACTTCCTAGTTTCAAGGCTAAATGAATTATCAAAGAGTAGAGACGTGGAATAAATTATGTAATAAATCGTCCCGACTCAGGCAGCATCTGGCCCGAGTGCCAAAACATTTTCTTTACATTTCAAACCGTTTAGCTTTCGGGGAATCCACGGTGTTGTTAATGTTCGAGTATTTGTCTTTGTTTATGGGATTTGCGAAAACGTGGGAAAATATTTGGCAGACTCCAGGAAGCTTTGAAAAAGCTGGGAATACAGTGCCGTGCGATGCCGGCTTAGAATAGCATCACCCCATATTCTACCCGCGGGTGTCGTAAGAGGCGACTAAGGGACTCGAGGGTATTGGTGTATTACAATTTTTAGGCGACAGACTGACAACCTGTCACTATAGTGATACACATGTTTTCTGAAACAACCTTGGAAAACAATCCTCACAAATGTCAGACGTGGCGATAGCGACCGTGTTCTTGCAGCACTTACCGCTCTGCCTACCCCGCAAGGGATGGAGGCGTGATATATGTATGTATGTATGTATGGGAATACAGACTTGAAATGACCTGGCGCGGTAGGTTATTAAGGCATCTTTCTCACTTAACGCACAACGCAGCCGTAAACTAACGCACCCGTAACGAAACGGTCTGTCAGATCCATACCTACTAAAAATGTCAGTCCTCATAGTAAAACCGCTCAACCGCTGTCGAAGCAGCTGCGTTATCTTGACGCATATGCGTTTTTTTGACTAAGCCACGTGGACTGCTGTGGAATGGTTTTTATTTTACGATGGATTTGACAGCCCCTGCGTAATTTTAGCGTTGCGTTGTGCTTTAAGGGAGTCATACCAACTAGATAAGAATAATACAATTATATAAATGGTGTAGTGCCGTTGGTGTCCACTATTATAATGAGCCAACCAAATTTGTAATAACCTGTCACTATCACCACAATAAGCATAAATTAACATATTTATGAGAAATTACAAATCAAATCATCACATCATTGCTTTTTGTGGTAATCTATAAATTATGCTATTTATATCAAATATCTAATTTACATTACATATCATGATTTGTTTATTATTGACCAATATAGCCTGATTTAAAAACGAATAAAGAAATTTAATGTTTGGAATAATTAATATACCTAAGCCGAAATTTTACCCCGCCTACTGCGAGACCCGAATAAAAAGTCTACGAGCACTAGTACCAACAAGCACGGTTCACCAACTTGCTGTATTCGCCACCTTGCATGTTTAGTTTAGCCTATTTCAGCCATTCGTCAACTGCACAGTCGGTAAATAATGCTTCGACAAAACTAAATATTGTTTGTCTTCTACATATCATATAAAAGGCCAGCAGGCAGGAAAAGGCAGTTTTCACGCAACCATAGTGACTATAGTGACAGGCTGACAACCTGTCACTATAGTAATACACATGTTTCCTGAAACAACCTTGGAAAACAATCCTCAAAAATGTCAGACGTGGCGATAGTGGCTGTATTCTTACGGCCACTATCGCTCTGCCTACCCCACAAGGGATAAAGGCGTGATATATGTATGTATGTATGTATGTATGTATGTATGTATGTATGTATGTAATAACTTTATTGTACCAAACAGGAAATAGTTACAAAAAAACACTTAAATAGATTAATATAATGTGTAGGCACAAAGGCGGACTTATCCCATTAAGGGATCTCTACCAGTCAACCTTTGAGAAATCCAGAGGACATGGTGTGCGCAGGTGAACTATGGTACAAATTGAAGACGCGGTAAAATTTCTAATAATATATATAACACCTAAATAAATACAAGCCCTATAAATTATCATTTGCATCAAAACCCCAGAGCTTTCTCAAATTAGTCTTGAAAGCGACGATGCCTGTACTTTTCCGAACGTCTATAGGAACCTTGTTCCACAAGCGCGCAGCACGGATGGTGAAGGACTGTGCGAAAGTTTTAGTTCTGCATGGCGGCGTGTGGAGGGAAAGATCACCACAGGAACGCAACCGAGTATCGGCAACATTGTGAAACTCAAACCTCTCTCGAAGATACTGAGGTGCAGCGGGGTTATAAAGGACATTGAAGAGAAGCGACAAGGTATGTAGATCTCTGCGCTGACGAATAGGCAGCCATTTCAGCCGCTCTCTGAACTCCGTAACGTGGTCAAACTTCCTTAACCCAAAAATAAACCGGATGGCTTGGTTTTGGAGACGCTCCATTTTATTTAGGAGTTCCTCTGTAAGGTCAAGGTAAGCCACGTCACAATAGTCCAGCAGAGGCAAGAGGAGAGCTTGAGCCAGCATAACCTTCGTTTTAAGGGGAAGAAAATTTTGCAGTCTCTTCAAAGAATGGAGTGATGCATACAGTCGACGACTTACCTCGTTTAGCTGATGCGTCCATGACATTGTCTGGTCGATAAAAATTCCTAGGTTTTTAACTTTAGGAGAGAAAGGAATAGGAGAATTATCAAGAATTATCAAGAATAACCAGAGTATGTAATATTTACTGAAAGATTCTATAACTTTCTAACCGGTAAAAGAATTTTTGAAACAGGTCATGTAGTTTTGGAGTATATAACATACAAATAAACTAACAAATATTTCTTTCTATAAAAAATCTTTTCTCTTTCAAATATAGTTGCCGTGTGATGCCGGCTTAGAATAGCATCACCCCACATCCTTCCCGCGGGTGTCGTAAGAGGCGACTAAGGGACTCGAGGGTGTTGGTGTAGTACAATTTTTAGGCGACAGGCTGACAACCTGCCACAAAAGTGATACACATGTTTTCTGAAACTACCTTGGAAAACAATCCTCAAAAATGTCAGACGTAGCGATAGCAACCGTATTCTTACGGCCGTTAACGCTCTGCGTACCCCGCAAGGGATAAAGGCGTGATGTATGTATGTATGTTTAAATTTAAACAGTACTTACTTCCATCAACTTTACTATATTTTTCACAAGTAAAATTTAAGGGAAAAAACGCCTGTGTGAAAAAACGTTATTGGAGGGGCCTACTCATTCGAAATTAAATTCGTTCACGAAACTTCTTCGGGATTAATTAATCAGCATTCATTCTTGGAAGATCGCAAATATTTTCCTAAGGGTCGTTCTGATACGAGCTTCGGGGGCTTTCACACAGGGCCGGCTTCAGGTTCAAACGTGTATATATACTGATTTTGTATTCACAAGAAGCTACCCCGGCCCGATTTCCTGGATATATTCTTTAGTCGCCGTTTACGGCATCCACGTAGCTACCACCAGTAAAACTTGGGTTAAAAATCTACCATTTAGTACGTCATGATCATGACATCATCATCATATCAGCCTATAGCAGTCCACTGTTGAAATTAGGCCTCCCTCAGGGTACGCCACAATGAACGATCTCCCGCTTTTGTCATGCAGTCGCCACAAGCCGCTCTCTTATCGGTTCATCTGGCCGGAGGGCATTTAACGTTACGCTTGCGTTTGGCATGTATCAAATTTTAATAAAGCTTGTGTCTCATGCCGCTGAGACGAATCAATCGACACCTTAGGCCTTTCCAACACTTAACGCACAACGCTGCGCTGCGCTAACGTATGCATCTGGTAGATCCATACTAGAAACGCTCTCGAGGCAGGTCCCAACTCACAACCGCTGTTGTGCTAGCGCAACGTCGTGCTTTGGACCTGCGTATTGTGGTTGACGTTTCTAGTATGGATCTGTCAGACGCATACATTCGCGCAGCGTTAGTTTTCGCTGAAGTGTGAAAAAGGCCTTTTGTCAACATCCGTCAATCTGTTTGGGCTGTCAGTCATGAAAAACAATTTACTTGTACATATACATACACAAATACACACAAACACATACTACTAAACTATTCTCGAAAAACATAACCCTCTTTCTGAAGTAGTCGGATGAATATGATTATTGTGATCCTCCCTAGAGACGACCCTGGCATCGGAAGGATCTAATGAAGCGAAATAACGAATGGAATTTACCAGCAATCACGTTCAATAAACAAGGCTTTGGATTGGATCTCCCTCTACTTGTCAAATATTGCTACGTCTACCCTACCTATCAACAACCAATATAGTATTAACAGCTACCGTAATCTAGTACTCTCTTTCTTTTCTTGTGGGACAGGGATCGAATGACCCGATGAACCGTATCATCGGACGACCGATGTGGCGCAGTGGTAGTGCAACTGCCTCTGACACAGAAGGTTCCGGGTTCGATTCTCGGTGGGTCACTCACAAAGTTGATATTTATCACTTTGTGAATTTGTTCCCAGTCTGGTTAGGACATTGCGGGCTGAACCACCCGATTGTCCGTAAGTGAGATGGTTCCGTGTTTCGGATGACACGTTAAGCCGTAGGTCCCGGTTGCTGTCTATGATCACTTAGACGGCGGTCGTTACACAACCATGTCAGAAGCCAACTACTTGTAGTAGGCGGTTGAAAGATTCTGACACTAGGGTTCATCGGGTCGTTGGACGACTCGGTGTCCCACACGAAAAAGAAGAAGACCGTACCATGTAGTCCTATAACCGTTTATTGCATAGTTGTGAATACATTTAGGTAGACGCAAATATTTTCTGACGCAAATATATTGGAGAGTGACGTTTCTAGTATGGATCTGACAGACCGCTGCGATATTTTTGCGCTTCGTCGTGCGTCAAGTGTGCGACCCACCTTAATCTGTACTTATTCTTTCTGAGACACGTCAAAATTTTTTTGTCTATTCTACCTCCTCACACGATACGCATAGTTAATAATACCAACTCTACGTCTGCGTACCTTTATCGCATATACGTGCGAAAAGTGCAAACATGTTATTGCGACATATCACATTAAACACGAAAACATATTTGAAAACTTGTTCAGAGCACCGACAGAGTTAAATATCTCATTTATATTTGAAAAGGGGCTCTGCGTTTTACATCCTAGCACATGTTCTACGCTTTATTTCTCTACATACTTACTGTGTATGGTGTGTAGGAACTACATTTTCTTGGAAGAGCGAGTGGTAATTACACTAGTGTCGAAATACTAGTACACCTGCGAAATGTAAATCAGTCAAAATAATACATATGTTTATATGATTTTCCAACAAAAATTGTTTAATAGCGAAATGTTTATACACAATCACGTAGATGAAAATTTTGACTATGTCACTAAAGTATCTTATCATGTTGCGCCAGCGGTAAACGAGTTTTTGGTGTAAAAATAGATAGGTAAATATTGTAAATCTTCAATTCACAAATTATTCCCGAAATTAGTATTATTCAGACATGTAAATCGTGATGTTAAAGATTTTTTTCATCTGAGATGGTTAATTACTGTAGGCTTAAAATATCTCGTAAATAGTCGATCTATTAGATACATTGCATTTATATCAATCGTCTTTTACTACATTAATTCTTTAGGTAAATAGACAGCTATATATTGCATAGACACGTCAGGATATAGACTTGAAAGTGTGTACCTATAGCTAATATAAAAATATTAGCTGCAAATACTTTAAGGGGTGAATCAGTCTATGAAACTGAACAATTTCCCCAAAGAACATAGGTCGAAACATGAAAAAAAATTTGGACCTCCCATACAAAACTACCCAACCCAATTTGTATGGGAGGTCCAAAAAATTTTCTGATATTTCGACCTATGTTTCTTAAAAGGGGCTCAAAATATTTGCGGCGGATATTTTTACACCTTGTATATCAATCGTCTTTTACCGCATTAATTGTGTAGGTGAATACACACCTACACATTGCATAGATACGTCAGGATATAGACTTGAAAGTGTGTACCTATAGTACACATCGCAGTGAGCTGCAAACTTCGCAGCGCTGTAATATATTGCTCGCTAGTTCCTGTTGCTTGCTTTTTGAAAGACGCACCAGGGACAGACTCAAACTATTCAACTACATACTTATTGCATAGCAGTTTTATGTGTCGCTCGTGTTGGCATGTGAAGATGCACGTGCCTTTGAGAATGTTGGAAAATATATTTCATGGACGAAGGCTGTTGGAAACCTCTTTGGTATCCCTTTTGATCTTTTCTTTTCTATTCTGTAGTGTCAGTGTGATATTCTATAGGAAGCTTGTCTAGTTTGAAAGGAACAAAAGAAAAGTGCAATATTTTTGATAAATAATCATGAATATTTGAAGCAAGTGCAGACTTTATTATGAAAGTCAAGAGATTATCAATAAATAGAGTTATGACAATGCGAAGAGTAAAAAATGAGTTACGAATAATATCGACATTCTCAGTATAGATATAAACTCTTGGGAATTCCTTAGTAAAATTCATGGTATGAATGCACTCTATCAATATTTGGAGATCTATTCCTTACAATTTGCATAAAATATGTCCATAGCATGACCAGAAATCACAAAAACAGCGCGCGATGATACACGCCATCTGTATAACTAGAAAACTGTGTCAATTTTTGAGTTTGAGACACAAGGTTTATTTCTAGGCATCCCCAAAGCCTGCCCTGTGGAAAACGCTGGGTTGCACCATGTGCGGTACAAAACAGGCACCAGCTATGCAGTTTTATACAGTTTTTGATGTGAAACGCGCTCTGCCCGACTCGCTAACACGGTACCCAACTTAAGTCTCTACGCGGAAGATTTCTATTCGGAATTTGTGGAAATTTATATCAGCTCGGTTATTGAAAAGTTTGCGAGAATTTGCTTTGAAAGTTTTACTGGTATCGTCCAATCAATATAAGAGAAAGTGATTGAATTTCAAGATACACTTTTTTACTAAGTGAAAACTTCGTAAACCGTAATGTCATTATTCGATCAATTTGCATCGTCTATTAACATTTCTTAGATTGGTTATCATCACTCACTCACTGGCCTCTACGTTCGTGACAGACGATTCAATCGGTGTCTGAGGCAAGAGCACAGACACTGCGTTGCCTGGAACGCAATTATGGACAACGCAGGGTTGCCCAGGACCTGCGTCACCCTCTCTAATTCCACAAGAACTTGTTAGCGCTTTTTCAGATTTTTAGAATATGTCAAGTTTAGTTTACAATAAAAAAAGCTATTACCCCTGATCTATGAGAAATCACTACTAAGCTTTTCCCTCATTCGCACGAACGCCACCTATTAGGAACCGAACGAAGAGATTAAATCCATTCCCGTCCACTAATCACATTGTCATAAATGTCACTTTCAGTTTATGGACCTGTTGCAAGGATCACGACCAGGAAATGTGATGACGTCACTAAATGCCCAGAGGAAAGGGTAGAGTTACAAAAAGGACATTATGAAGGCAATTAATGGCGATACTTTTCGCCTGGAATATTATTTTTTTGATGACTAGATTTTTTTATTTATTTTTTATTTATTTATTGATTTGTAGCTAATATATTGCGAATGTCTTTTAACATAAGCTTATAGCCTTGCCTTAAGGTATGGTTTTTAGGAAGATGCAATGGAAGTCACATTGTTAAATTTATTGTATTACAAAATACAAAAAAAAAAACAAAATATCTATCAAGAGAATTATCATAACTTAACACCAATCATAGCTTATTGTCACGTACGTAATCTATCGGTCGATATTTTTTGTATCGCGGTAAGAATCCCGTCTTAAATTATTGTGAGTCAGTATTTATCGATCGATTTTGAAAATAAATATCTAGAAAGTTCACAAAGTTCAAGAGCAAGACATTGTATAATCAAATTGCCGTTTATATGTATAGTTACGTGCAGGATATGCAGAGCGTTAACGTAAAAGTACCGTCGCACGCAATCGGCACGTCTGATTAGTATTTGAAGGCCGTTTCAAATACACGGTAGGTACAATGACAGCTTGTCAGCCTGCTGTTTAAAACTGCACGGGACTAAACAGGAAACGAGGCCAAAATTGAAATGGGATATTATTTTACGGTTCTTGGGCCTTATCCAAAATGTTGTTTGTGAAATCGTGATAATATATTCCTTTCAAAATTAAATGGGGCAATGACATATTCACTTGTTTTCGACCAAAAATTTATGCTTTCCATAAAATATAGCACCTCTTTCTCATCTTTATCGTGTGAAACATAGAGTCAGCCAACAACCCGATGAGTTCTGGTGGCAGAGTTTGTCGTAAGCCTACTATAAGTAACAGACCTCTGATATGCTTGTAGAATGTGTATCTTAGTAGCTGGAACTGAGGGTTTAACATGCCCTCCGAAGCACGGACCCATCTTTCATTTTAAACAATCAGGTAGATTAACTGACCATAGCTCGGATTTATCGCCCCCAAAACATATATTGTATCTTACACTACCTACACAGTTATTGATTTGAGCCCTATTACTTTTGCATCAAAGGGTTACCCTGGTCTTCTTCTTCGTGTTTCTTCTTCTACCCTGGTTTCGGAATGATTTGACAAGTGTTTCTAGTATAAAATAATGTTACAGGAGTGGTATTGTATTTCGACACATGATGGACGAACATGTTCTATCCCACTTCCGATTTTTGAATTTAGTAAAATATAACTGGTATTTCACTAAATTCTCACTAACTAATATCCGCATGTTGCGTAAACCGTGCGTAAACCCGACAGAGACATTATTAATATATAATTATTGTTAGCATTGCTAAAGTTGGTGTTATTTATTTAATTATAGTGTTATAATTCAGTGTTAATCATATGAAGAATTATTACAACTTTATGTAAGTTATCATAAGCACTTTTAATTATAAAGTTGTTGCACGACGACATAAAATGGACTGATGCGCTAGGCAGCGCCCCACGCGTACGCTAGAAGGGGTAAGTCTATAAAGGGTAGCAAAATGGTGGTGGGAGTCAGTCCACTTTCTGTCGTCAACCAGTGCACACGTGTGTAGAGTTGCTGCTAAGTTGGAGTTGTAAAAAATGATTATGTTATTCAGTTAATATATCCGTTGAAAAGTGAGTAAATTTGTATTTTTATTTAACATTCAGACTGAAACCTCTTCACATTATATAGACACGGTTTACTTCTCCTACATCACGCAATGGATTCTGAAGTCATTATCACCATCATTACAGCTATAAGACGTCCACTGCTGAACATAGGCCTCCACTAAACATTTCCGCCTTGTCCGATTAGAAGCGGTCTGCATCCTAACCGCGGCGGACTTGATCAGATCGTCTGTCCATCTCGCGGGGGGCCGTCTTACGCTGCGCATGCCGGTACGTGGTTTCAACTCGAGAACTCTTCTGCTCCACCGGTTATTGGTCCTTCGAGCAATGTGGCCGGCCTTTTACCACTTTAGCAGTCTGAAGTGGGTTTTTTAAAAGAAACAGTAATTTAAGCTGTTGCTCACTTCCTGGATGAGTTTCTCCCATAATAATCATCACGGATTGTAATTAGGGTGATGTTATCTTGAACCGGCATCACACGCAGTGTGTTTTAATTCAAATTGCAAAAAATCGAACTCAATGTAAGTAGTCATTATGTTTTGCATATATTTTGATGGATTGGTTGTATATTAACTTACCTACTTATTAACGCAGTACTTCATTAACTGCCTTAAATTCTTTAGGTCAATCGTAATTAGGCACATTGAGACAAAGAACAAAAGGAAATGATAAAGAAATTATCTTCATCTACATAAATTAAAATCTTAATGTCGGCGGTTTTTGGTATTTTCTTCATTGTGTGGAGAAGTGGATTTGCTCTTATCATGCTTAAGGACCATTTGAGGGCTTTGGTTTAACTTGAGATAAAAAAACTTGATTGATGACAGTTTTGGTTAATGAGAACATTGAGAAGAAATGTTATGATGTGAAGCCTGTTTTAATATCTTTTATAAGGAAAAAGACTGAAGAGAGATTGGCTATAAGGTTATTAATTTTTTATTCTAGTAGCGACTCTTCAGATATTTTCGCCGAAATTTCAATTAGGTATTTTTAAATTCTGTGATAATAAATGTAATATTTTGAGATTGAGTTCTTACTAGGAAACTGAATGACTTTGCCCAATGGACAAAGATCAAAATATAAAAAAATTACCTCCTACAAACAAAGTGTTACAAAATGACATATTTCTCGAAGAAGTTTGTATGAGATGAACAATTTTTATGTCATCAATCTTTTCGAAATTATATACACTTGCACTATTTAGCGGGCTGTGAGTGAGCCGCGGTAGCTCAGATGGTAGAGGTGTCGCCAGTACAAATGTCGAAAGTCGCTGGCTAAACTCAAACCTGCTGCAGTGGAAAATTTTCCAAACAGAAAAGTTCCTACTGATCTATCTAATTAAATGTAAAAGGAATCTAGTGACCTACTTGACGTCGAGGATTTCCATGGCCGTTTAACTGGACGATTCTAATCGATCCTGGTTGCGTAAATACAAAACCAACTACCGCTCTGACACTATACTTAGATACAGGCAGTTTTGGAAAGCGACTTGTCATCCATATCCTACCCGACTACAGTACAGAGCAATGGGAATTTTTTCGACTATTCGCTTAGCTTCTAGTAGGTGGCGATCGTACAAATGACGATAAAACTCAGCAGGAATTTCTTTATAACTGATAATGACTGTATTTTACTCTTTTACTACCTCGCAAGGGACAGATGCGTGACGTGATTATGTATCTATTAAACATTTTCTAAAATCTAGCTGTGTACTGCAAGCTACTAGTGTAGTCTGTGCGCTACTCGGGTTCGGACTAACGCATCCAGGCAAGGAATCTAACCTCATTATTCCAGATTTTGACATAATATGACATAAGTTGGTAGGTAAATATAAACAATGATGTTAAATTGTACTAGCGTAATATAAAGGTGACTTTTATATGAGGCTTAAAGAGGTACCTCAAACTCGTTTTAAAGTTTTATAGGAATTAAAGTTAGCATATTATTATAGCAGTATATGGTAGTTTAGTTGAGAAAAGTTTTATTTATCCAATCGCAATAAAATTTTAACTAGCTTTTTTATATCTGACTCACATTAACGTTGCATTGTATCAGGTTGAAATAAGTATGGAGTTGCACCAATTCCAAAATTTGACGTCCAAATCCGTCAGAACTCCGTTCGGTTTTGCGGCGAGTGTGGTATTCGTCGACTCTCCCCCGAGACGAGCGGTTTACCTTCGTTAGATTGGAGGGTTAAGAGGTCACGGGGGCTCGGAACCGTGGACTAGTTACAATAATTATGATGATGCTCAGTGAGCAAAACCGGTAGGGTTATAACGTTACTTTGGTTATACACAATAACAATAAAATTTGTGAAACCAGTAGGTAACTACAAGTGTTTTTAAAATACAAATAACGACTAACATAAAGTTTCAAAAAGAAGATATAGTGACAAGGATTGAAAAGGGAATGCTAAAGTGGTTTGGTCATGTTGAGAGAATGAATGAAAGGAGATTGACGAAAGAGATATATAAGGCGAGTGTTAGAGGAAATGTTGGAAGGGGGAGGCCGCGAAGAACCTACCTGAATCAAATCGGGGACGTTTTAAAGAAAGGTCAGGTCAGAAGTACCCTAAACCGACGAGCGTGCATGAAAAGACTGATGAATGTAGAAGAAGCGAAAGAAGTATGCCAGGATCGTAGCAAGTGGAAGGAAATAGTCTCTGCCTACCCCAACGGGAAAGAGGCGTGATTTATGTATGTATGTATGTATGTATAAAGTTTCACCAAGCACCAACATTGCAAGTATTAATCATATTTACAGTATAGTAGATGTTACATTCCAATCACATCATCTTTTAATCCCATAGCATCCCACAGAAACGTTTTTTCAGGTAAAAACCATACATACATACAACATACATATATCACGCCTTTATCCCTTGCGGGGTAGGCAGAGCGTTAACGGCCGTAAGAATACGGTCGCTATCGCCCCGTCTGACATTTTTGAGTATTGTTTTCTAAGGTTGTTACAGAAAACATGGGCATCACTATAGTGACAGGTTGTCAGCCTGTCGCCTAAAAATTGTAATACACCAACACCCTCGAGTCCCTTAGTCGCCTCTTACGACACCCGCGGGAAGGATGTGGGGTGATGCTATTCTAAGCCGGCATCACACGGCGATCTATCCTATGTGTTAATCCAAGTTACCCACTATCTGTGTGATAAATTTCATAAAAATTGGTGCAGTAGTTTTAGCGTGAAGAAGTAACAAACAAAAAAACAAACATACAAACTTTTACATTTATAATATTAGTACAATGACACAGGAACCTAGCGAATTATCATCAGTTGTAATTACTAAGGATATTATTAAGGCAGGATAGTCAGGTAATGTTGAAGGCCGGAATAACGAGGTTAGGTTTTCCCCAGAGAAGCGCAGAATGGGTTGATTAGAATCGTACGGTTAAACGCTCATTGGATTATCCAGTTCAAGTGAGTCACTGGCTTTGTCGTTTCTCACATCTGTCCCGTGATTTTATGGTGTTTTTCCGGATCCAATTTTTTAATAATCAACTCCATATAAAAACTGAGTTATCATTATTTATCATTCTCCTTGCTTTATCCCGTTCTCTGTCGGGGTTGGCTACCTAACCTAGGGAATTTGACGTGGAACAAAGTTTTTACACAAAGTGACTGCCATCTGACCTCTGCAACCCGAAAGCTACATGGCCCGAATTTTAAGTGTAGTCACATTCAAATATCATCTGAATTCATATTTGAATGTGGGTTTCATCACGATGTTTTCCTTCAAAGTTTATTTTGTATTTAGAATATTATACAGTGTCGTACCGAACGACGGACTTTTCCGAAAACGCTAAGTTCTGCACAAACTGACTTAAAACAGCATTACAATATCATATCTATATAGAAGACAACATAAAAAAGTACGTAAATATTTGCAATAAAACGTTCAATACCGCTTTGCGCTTCTCATGAACAAAGTTAAGGCGGATCGCACACTTAACGCACGACTGCGCAGCGGTCTGTCTGGTCCATAATAGAAATGTCAATCCCCACACTAAAACCGCTCAACCGCACTCGACGGAAGACGCTGCGATAGCGCTGCGTGTGGGCAATGACGTTTCTAGTATGGATCTGACCAGCCGCTGCGATATTTGAGCGCTCCGTCGTGCGTTAAGTGTGCGATCCGCCGGCGAGACAGTGTTTGCGTTCGAACTGAACGGAATCTTATTTATGGCCGCGTGAAATGTTTGGAGTTCGTGCCAACTTTGTAGCGCATACGATATTTGTTTGAATATTCGTGGAAACATCGTTTTGTCACATCGATGTTTTATGTTACCAAACTTAGATGTTGTAGTGATGACTCAATAGTTGTAGAAGTACACGATAAGTGAACTAAGAGGAAATTTCGCTGATTTTATATTTAACTAATGGGCGCCAGCGCTCCGAACATTTTCTCGGGATAACATGTCCTATGTTACCATCGCCCAAGTTGTCTTCTATCTGTGAGCCAAATTTCATTATAATTGATTTAGTAGTTTTTGCGTGAAAGAGTAACAAACAAACAAACAAACTTTCGCATTCATAATGTTATCGTAGTATATACTTACTAAAAAAGGAAATGGCTGATTAGTATAATGGGTATCTTTTTTTTATGATTTTAATTACTTTTTTTTAGGATGGGAAACGGACGAAAGCAAAGAATACAATATAGCTTACTAAAAGACTCAATGACCCCTGAGGTCAAGTCGAGTTACGGCCTTACTTATTAAATAAGCCGCGAACATAAACAAACCTGCGTCCGATATTTTAAATCAAATTTGTAATATTCGTCAACAAAATTCCTCTAAAAACTTACCGAAATAGTGCGAAACGCAAGACTGACACCTGAACACAACAAACTTAAGTCGTGGAAATCATAATCCACTGTTTTCATCCGAATTCAGATTCAAGGTACGAAACAATAGCCATTACTACAATATATTTTGAAATTTTAACGAATTCAACAAGAAAATAACATCGAAACACTCAACATTTTGATCAGCTGATTGGCGGACCACCGATGACAGATACGTCACTTTGACAGATAAATCAGTAGTGCCAACTTAGCAGACTGTTTTGGATGCGTTCATAAGAAAATAACGTTATTTGTCGTTATATAACGTTACAAACGCTAACGCAGCCCCATTACACGCAGCTGTCGTATCTCGCAAGAAGTTTAAAGTTTTGTACCTTTGATTTACTTTTATTTTTTCCTGTTGGTAAAGATCGAAGTTTATTGGAGGAAATAAAACACAACCAACATGCAATCAAGCAAAAAAAATGCTGACACGAATATGTTATGTATGAAATGCAGTATTAAAATTACTAGAAACAGAGGCCTGACGTGTGTCAAGTGTCATAAAATATATTGTCAGGAATGCACTGGTACAGAGAAAATGTTTTACCTACTAAAAAATAAACAGACATGGAAGTGCAGAATCTGTATAAGAAACACACCATGCAAAGACCAAGAAGATAGCAACAAAACGTTACTTTTACTTAGAAAAACATCTACATATCTGGGAAAACCATCATCATCACGTCCCGTGGAAATCTCATTGAATAAACCAAAATCACCATTGGATACGCCAAATTCCGTAGAAGCAGATGAGACGTCGGATACATCATTAGACTATGACACGCCAAATTTCGAAGACGATGATAACAAAATATTAGATGGGGATACGATAAATCCTGAAGAGGACGACATAACTTTAGACAATAATGCGCTGAATCAGGAAGATGATTACGTGGAGTTCCGCGTGAATATATCGACTGAAAATTCATTCGAATCCTTACGAGATGAATTATCCAATACATTTGAAGATAAAAGCTTATCCTTTAATGATTTTATTACCAAAAAAAACCGTAAGCGAGCAAGAAAATCTTTATCAAATGAATCAATACCAGGAAAATTTGACACCGAAGCGGAATCTCATCTACATACACGCAGTCTGAATATGTCTGCGACTGTTGACAGTGATTTTGTGGAATCGCTGAAAGCTGAAATTCAATCACTAAAAAATGACTTAAATAGTAGTGACCAGCAAGTGGGAGATCTTATGCTAGAAATAAACGAACTAAATAAAGAGATTTCAAGACAATTTACTCAAATAAAACTACTGAAACAAATATGCCTAACTCCTATGCAGCAACAAAAAATCACTACACCGAGGACCTGTGAGAAAGGAATATCGCCAATTTTTTCCAGGGATATCTTGGATAAAACAACTCGCTCAGCCACTAAACAATTGATGGCTACACCATTAATATCTAAAACAACTGCAATAAATAATTTAAACCGAAAAAACAGTAAAGAGAAAAAACACAAACATCTTCAAAAACATGAACAGTTACAAGAAAAAACAAAAAATCATGAAGACAACATACAACCTAAAAAACCCGCTACTACTAATGCTGGAAAATCAAAGATCTGTATTTTGAGCACCAATAATACCAACAAAATATTACCTATAGCAGAACAAACCTTATCAGAAGGAAAGGATATGATTCACTTTGCTATGCCGGGTAGTGGAACAGTACAACTACTACAAGAAATCAACACAAAGCTGGCGAACTACACTATGAAAGACTATTGCATAATATTAATCGGTGAAAGGGATTTTCAAACAACTAACGACTATAATATTCTGGTTAAGGACATAAGAGAATTGTTAAAAAACATTGACCACACAAATATTATTATTTGTACTCCAACTTATAAAGTTAATAAATTTATGAACATTTTTAACTGGCGTGTGGAAACATTTAACGATTTGCTTTATATGGATGTCATGACTCACAAACATTGCTATATACTTGACTCCAATCTGAAATTAGATTATGATTTCCGTATGTTTAATGTGCAAACAGGTCAAGTTAACAACTATGGAATTCGTACAATTTTTAGAACCATATCAACTCTTATGAATGAAATTATGGCTTGGAATATATCTCAACTATGTACAAGCGAGGAAGGAGACAAAGAACACTATCAGAATTTTTCTTTTGACTCAAGGTGTTTTAATTCTAAGACAAACGGCAGCAGCAAAAACAAGCATGACGTAAATATTCAAACATTGGAGTCACGATTGTGTTTTTATCATGTAGGGGTACAGACAGACAGTTTAGAGATTGTCATAGAGAATGAAAATGGATGTGTGCATGCCAGGGAAAAAGAAATAAACATTCTAAACGATAATAAGGCAAAGGCTACAGATAGTGACCAAATTGAGTTTTTTCGTATATAACTCGTTGACTGTATTGCATCAGAATATTGATGGATTAATTTCAAAACGTGACTTATTATTAGTAAACCTGGAGGAACTCAAAGATCAGGATAAAAGAATCGATGTTCTTTGTTTTACAGAGCATAACATGCTACCTGAAGATGTCTTCTGTCTAAATATTCCAAATTTTAAATTGGCTACTTTATCTGCTCGTAAAAACAGAAATGGGGGCTCGTGTATTTTAGTGAGAAGCAACTTGAATTTTAGAGATATGGATATTATAACTAAATTTAACGTACCAAACATCACTGAATGCTGCGCGGTAGAATTAGTCGATACCAAAATAATTATCGTATGCATTTATAGACCACCAAAGAAATCAAAGCCTCAGTTGCGGACATTTTTTAGACTATTGGAGGGTATTTTGTTCGCTGTAACTGGTAAACGCAACTACAAGGTTATAGTCTGCGGTGATTTTAATATTAATGTTCTTGACAGAAATCTTAAGGAAGTGAAGGAATTTGAGCAAATCGTCATTAGCTCTGGGCTTAAATTATCTGTAAGGGAAATTACTAGACCAAAGTCGGGAACTTGTCTTGATAATGTTATTCACAATATACGTGGTGCAAAAACTGAGGTAAGTGAGCTTGCATTATCGGATCACAGAGCTCAAATAGTTAAATTTCCAGTCAAAAAAACATGTATCCTGAAGTATTGGTGCTCAATGAAACGCGATTATTCTACGGAAAATCTTAAAAAGTTTGTCAGTTGCATTGAGCAATTAACGTTTAGTGATGTTTTTCAAGATACAAACGCAAACAACGCATATTCTGCATTCTTTGATACTTTCAAATTGATTTTTGACCTTTGTTTTCCGATTGTGCGACGAAAACACACTACCAATATAAAACCGAAATGGATATCTAGTGGTTTAAAGAAATGCAGTAAAAATAAAAGGCAACTTTTATGGAAGTATAGGAAATCTCAAAACCTAACAGATAAAAAAATATTTAAGACCTACTCAAAAAGATATCAAACAATTGCTAAACTTACTCAAAAGGCACAGAATGACCATAAAATTGAAACCTCAACCAACAAGTCGAAAGCGACATGGGAAATTGTTAATAACAATAAACAAAAAATACCGAATGAAAATATAAATGAGTTAACGATTGATGGGAATGTTATAACAGATCCTACACAAATAGCTCAACAATTCAATGACTACTTTGTAGATCAAATACCAACACATAAGCGGTTGGATACACATCATCACTGTATTAATAATAACTACAACTCTATATTCCTTAGTCCAACCGATCCTCAAGAAATACAAACAATAATTAAATCCCTAAAAAATACGAACAGTACTGGATTTGATGATATACATACCAAAGTCTTAAAGGCTGTCTGTACTTCAATTTCTCCAGTCTTGAGTCATATAATAAATTTAAGTTTGGAAGACGGTGTATTTCCATCAAAATTAAAAACAACCATCATAAAACCCTTACATAAGAAAAATAATAAAAAGGAAGTTAAAAATTATAGACCCGTGGCCTTGATACCAGTGATATCAAAAATATATGAAAAGGTTATACACAAACGATTATATTATTATTTTGAATCAAATAATATATTAGTGCATGAACAAAAAGGGTTTCGCAAAAATAGATCAATCGATTCTGCAATTTATGAGTTTTTGGAAATGATATATACTAGACTGGATAGAAGGCAACCTGCTCTAGCAATGTACTTAGATATGTCAAAGGCATTTGACTGTGTGATGCATGAAATACTTTTATCGAAATTGGAGACATATGGGGTTAGAGGTAACGCTTTAAATTTAATAAAATCATATCTAAGTGATAGGAGACAAATAACACAAATAAATAGAATAAACATTAAAAACAAGACTGAAGAAGTATTTGCGTCAACAGAAAGATTATTAGTGAATGGGGTTCCTCAAGGGAGTGTCCTTGGGCCTCTCTTATTTCTTATTTATATAAATGATATGCCAAAAGCAATAAACAATCCAACAATTCTTTTTGCAGACGACTGTACAGTAGTATATAATAATAAAAATGAGATTGAAGGCAGTCTCAAATTGATAATGACATGGCTAAGTAATAATAACTTAAAAATTAATATCGATAAAACAAAAATTATGAATTTCCAATTAAGAAAGCAGGAATCGATTAATATCAGAATAGTTTGTGAGGGTGAAAGTTTAGGTGAAACAGAAACAACTAAATTTTTGGGAATGCACATCGATAATGACATGAGATGGCAGTCCCATATAGACGATGTATGCAAAAAAATTAATCAATATTCCTATGCCTTGCGCATATTGGCTAAAGTAGTAAACCAGAAAGCGGTATTAACTGCTTACCATGGATTTGTTGCATCTAAATTACGATATGGCATTGTGTTCTGGGGAAATGCTACAAATACCGATCTGATATTTATAGCCCAGAAAAAATGTATAAGATCGATGTGTTTTCTAAAGAGCTTGGACAATTGTAAGCCTTATTTCCAAAAACTTGAAGTGTTAACATTTACCTCAATGTATATTTATGAAATTGTTCTTTTTGTAAAACGACACCCAAGTGCTTTTCCGCATGTCCAAAATGTACGTCACCAAGCAAAATTACGCACACGTCCATGTAAAACAGAAACTTTTAAAAAAAGTGTTTTAGGTATGGCTAGTAAAGTGTATAATAGTCTTCCTATACATGTTTTGCATTGTACTGATACTACACAGTTTAAGACAAAACTTTTTCGATATTTAGTTGACAAAGCTTTTTATACATTAAAGGAGTATTTCGAAGTTACTAGTGGACGTTACACTTAGTCTGGTTTGATACTGACATCGGATGAAATGATATTATTGTAATAAAATTTTTATGTGTGTGATTTTTTAACTATATATATATATATATATTTTCAAATAATGTTAATAATAATTGGATTTTTTGACATTACGATTTTTAGTTTATAATAATGTTATTTTTGATATTGTAATCAATATGCACATACCGAAAGGTGGATCACAGTAGAACTAATTATTTTTCATGTAAGACCTAAGTATATACTTACCTGTGAATCGTGAATAAAATTATTTTGTATTTTGTATTTGTATTTGTATTTGTAAATTTGCTAAGTTTTATATAAAAATTAAACACTAAATATAAGTACCACTAATATTGCGTAGCATTTACTACAAAAAAAGCGTAGCAATATCATTTGCTACGGAAAACTGTAGCACTGGCTATCCCGGCATAAATTTCCATCCGGAAATTAAATTTTAAACGAAATTACATTGAACGCCAACGATTTTGTACATTACATGCCTCCTCGGTAATTCTGTGCCACTGAAAATTTAATTTTACCGGAAGCATTTCTGATTTCGCTACTAAAATGATCATTAAATGTCATTAAGGTTCAACTTACTAGAAAGAGTGTAGTCGTAGAGTTTGCAACCTAAAAACTAATGTACGGTCTCTTACAACATCATTTATAAACGACCGATGTGGCGCAGTGGTAGTGCGACTGCCTCTGACGCAGAAGGTTCCGGGTTCGATTCTCGGTGGGTCACTCACAAAGTTGATATTTATCACTTTGTGAATGTGTTCCCAGTCTGGTTAGGACATTGCGGGCTGAACCACCCGATTGTCCGTAAGTAAGATGGTTCCGTGTTTCGGATGACACGTTTAGCCGTAGGTCCCGGTTGCTGTCTATGATCACTTAGACGGCGGTCGTTACACAACCATGTCAGAAGCCTGTTACTTGTAGTAGGCGGTTGAAAAATTCTGACACTAGGGTTCATCGGGTCGTTGGATGACTCGGTGTCCCACACGAAAAGAAGAAGATTTATAAACTACAAAATAGTAGCTGTCCATATTTTTTTGCCAGAAGTATGAATTGCAAAAATAGATGCTAATGCAAAAATAGATGCCTTTGTCACGATTGACAAACATATACGCCTTTGTTCGTTGCAGGGTAAGAAGAATGTTAAGTTCCGTAAAAATACGGTTGCTATCGCCACGTCTGACAAAATATCGAGAGCCTTTTCAGAGAGCCTATTTTTGTATCAGTGTGGAGACAGGTTGTCAGCCTGTAGCCTAAAGTGTCAATACACATGAAACCCCCGAATCCTTTATTCACCTCTTACGACACCAGCGAGAAAGACATGGGGTGATGCTATTCATATACTATTGACAATCTACCTAAATATGACCTGCTTAACATTTTCTTTTCTCACGAACAAACTTCTTTCCATCTCGATCAAACTTTTATGAACGGCGCGCACCTCTTTGTCATGATAAGTAGGCGAATTAAACTTACCCCCACTTAATTTGAAGCGTGAGTTCAAAGGTGGATCGTGAGTTATGGCAGGTTGGCAAAAGGGCTCTGAAGGGCGTAAGGTTCTAGGGCTCTGAAGGGCGAAAGGTTCTCAAGGATTTAAGAATTATTGAACTTGTCTTTTGAGTTGATAGATGATACGAAATTTGGTGTTATTCCGACTTTTAATGCCTTCTTATGTCGGCTTAGAACACGCCATGTTATAAAATTTAGAATAACATCACCCCATTTCCTTCCGTTGACCATCGCAAATGATTACGATTCAAGGTTTTCTTATGCGTTACGTAACAACTTATCACTACACCTAGTGATACCTACACTTATATTTTTCTAAAACGGCCTTCAAACATTTTGTCAGACGTTCTGCCTGCCCACCTTGCAATGGATAGAGGCGTGATGAGTGTATGGAAATTGGATAAGTAGATTTGTTAAAATTGGAAATAATCACTATCTTAATCAGTAAATTACCAATATTTTAAACAAGAGGAATTGGATCTAATGATCGTGCAAACGAATTAACTACTGAAGTTGAAATTTTAACTGTGATTTTTTTTTCACTTTTACACCGAATGTTCCATAATACGCAGATAAAAATAAATATAAGGCGTAAAAATATTAGCTGCAAATATTTTAAGGGGTGAACCAGCCCATGAAACTTAACAACTTTCCCCAAGAATGATAGGTTGAAATATGAGAATTTTTTTTTACCCTCCCATACAAATTGACTTGGTCGGTCGCTAATTTTGTATGGGAGGTCTAATTTTTATTTTTCATATTTTTTAATATTTTTACATCCTGTATATACATTGCATTGCAGTCTGTATTGATCTTTAAACCTGCTTACTTTATTTATGTTGCCTGCATTTTATATTTCAATGTAGTAAATATTATCTTTCCGGATTGAAATTAAAATTGTTTATTTATTTGGATCTTTCCGGATTGAAATCTGCGTAAAACGGAACACATTATTTTTACCGCAGGATAATGCTCAGTGTGTATTTTATTGACTACTAATGGAAATATTCAATCACATTGACTTATTATCACAATCTCTTTTTATTGTGGAGCAAACATAATAGTGATATTAATCATTATGTCAATTTGTTCCCTGTCTGGTCTTAAAATAATAATTGAAGGCTGAAAACAGAGAAACACAAAACTTTTTTAAGTACTATGTTTTCTTATACTCAGAAAAAAAAACATCTTTTCATACTTACGAGCTGAATATCCAGGGTTGCAATAAGTGGGGCCTCCTCCCAAGCCTCTGCTGAGTTTCGGCGGAAAAACGTTTCCATTTCACGTGGAATTAGCATTGCAATCTGCCAGTTTGCATAACAAGGGACGAGCAGAAGGGAAATGTTGGCTCAAAATTACTTAAGTAAAAAACTGAGAAATAATTTGGGGTTTTCTTAGTGACTGTTTGCTTTTTAAATAAAGTCACCTGGATCGCACGCTCAAACTGAATCGCGTGTTCAAACCAAAGCTCATACAAACTCTAGGCTTTACCCCTTGCGGGGTAAACATTGTATTTTAATGACCGTAAAATTTCAGTAGTTACCGCCACTTCTGACAAGAGTTGTTTCAGGTAATTCGATTACCACTATAGTGACAGTTTGTCAACATGTCGCCTAAAATTTCGATAGACATGAAAACCTCGAGACCCTCGGAACAGTACGTTCTTAGATTGTTCTTGAATTCCTAGCTTTAACAGCCATGTTAAAAAAGAATTTACGTAAGTAGGTACGTAAAGATAAATAATGATGTCATCGTTGAAAAAAATTACTTCTTCCTCAGTAGGCGAAACCCACACTTGACGGACGTTTGTGCAAAAGGTATAGATGTTTACATCTATCATATTATATGCAACATAGACACATGCAAACGAAACTTTCTGCGTTGTTCCTGCGTCAAAGTCGGTTTTTAGTATGGCGAATTCGAAATTGCTTCTGACTCAGACGCATATGTTACGGATGCGCTGAAAATGCGCAGCGGGTTGATTTAGATGTGGTAACCACTTTAAAAAGCGACACAAATTTTTCGTACACACCCCCATCAAGGGGCTGAGATTAAAAACAGCCAAGTTCAGGAAAACCGCAGGATTGCGCGTTAAGGGTGCAAATGATTAAAAAAGTTTACGCGTTTTGGGCCAAGTTTCCGCAAATGCCATGAAATAACTTGTCATAAAATGTAAGAAATGTAGTAGTGAAACATTTATACAGCAATTTTATAAGACAAAAAAACGTCTTATTTATGACATCTCATCAATACATATGATGACAATGAAATCACTTTTTGCGTTTTTTTTCATTTTGATGTGGATTTTTCAAAATATAGAGTGATTTAAGGCAGAGGTTTATGTACACTAGCGGCTCGCAAAGCGACTGCGCCCGCTGCAACTCATTTTCCCGTGGGAATGAGATCTTTTCCCGGTAAGTATTATACGTTAAAACAATCTCTTCAATCAATCGATCCACTAAGAATCCTGTATCAAAATCCGCTGCGTATTTTTAAAGATTTAAGCAAACACACATACAGACGCGAAAACCGTCTTAGCTTTATACTATGTAGTGATACTGGGAAAACGTTATAATGTTCCCGAAAAAGCGTTTAATTAACAGCAGGTACAACCGCTGGGCAAACCGCCTGTATCTAATAAAACTGTCGTCCATTCTGACCCTTTTCTGTCAAGTTCAAAGATCGCCCTCGTGATCCCTGCCTTATAAATATGACCCTACTTCTCAAGTCGCGCGGCACCTTTCAATATGCGCGGGAATCGAACCTGCGATATATCAACTTTATGTGCGAACTTATTGCCTGCAAAGGACTCTTCTAAGACTAGAGTACAATAGAAGACTGACTATAGTATTAGTTGTGCAAGATGTTTAAAACTACGGCAGTCAAATAGATTAATGTAATCATTATGTAGTTTAGCTCAGTTCTAATCATAGTAAATGTATAAAAAACACATTCTCTCTGTCACTCTTCTCGTGTGTGCATTTTAGAAATGTCATCCCCCATACTAAAACTTTGACTTAAACCGCTACTGACGCAGGTCTAACGCCGCAGCGTTGAGCGTTGGACATGCGCTGCGCGAACATCCTTTCTTTAATAGTACGTGCGGTTTTAGTATGGGAAATGACTTCTCTAGTAGGGATCTGACATACGCAAGCATTACTCAGCGTTATATTTACGCTACGTTGTGTGTAAACGGTGAGAATGGTCCAAAACCCTAATAAAGAATATTATTTCATTTTCATCCAATTGTATTCGTAATACGGTGTAGAGATGTGCTACATTTTGTAGCAACATACTTCGAAAAGTAGTCCTTTTTTACTATTCCCAATAGTATGTTTTTCCAAATTACATCGAAACATGTCTCCCATCACCTTTATACATAATTTTCCACTTTTACCTATTGTATTCTTGCCCTAAAGCGAAAACGGTATAACCCACGAATTGTCCATAAACTAGCACCGCTGTAGGTCGGTACGAATATTGACAAGTATTGTAATACGCCCTTTGTTTATTGCCCAATTTGTTATTTGTGGTTTTCTTGTCGAGTTTGTGTGAAAAACTTAAGTAAGCAATTCGAATTTATGGATTTCGTACAGTTCTGGTCCTATTTGATTAAATTTGTCAAGCCTTTGTAGAATATCTTGCAATTAGGCACAAATTATCAAAGATTAGATAGTTACTTTATTTCAATTAACATTGAAACGAGCGGTTGGCCAATGACTTCAAAGTGAGACGAAAATGTTGTAAATAGTACAAAATAGAAAGATGGCGCGCGGGGTTTGGGTAGGGTGTCTCTCTTTTCATGTGGGTTACCCAGTCGTCTATCGACCTAATGAACCCTAATGTCAGAATTTTTCAACCGCCTTCTACAAGTAACAGGCCTCTAACATGAAAGTGTATCGACCGGTGCTAAGTAATTTAATCATAGATAGCAACCGGGGCCTACGTACCATCCGACAAACGACCATCTGTCTTACGAACATCGGGTGGTTTAGCCCGCAATGTCCTAACCTAACCTGACTAGTAACAAGTTCACATAATTGTTTACTTTGTGAGTGACCCACCGAGAATCAAACTCGGATCCTTCTGCCTCACAGGCAATTTCCACTGGGCCATATCGGTCGTCGTGGGTATGGTAGGGTGAGTACGCTAAAATAACCTAAAATTTTGGGGATACCCCTTATTAGCATTGGGACTAATTACTCCAGCTGATTTTAATGAAAAGGCAGAGTGGTTTTATTTAAATTTCTGTTTGTTTGTGTGTCAAATTAAAAGTGATATTTTTAAGACAAATTGTTATACGACAACGAACAACCGTGATGACAATCACAGTAAAATCAGGACTTATATAGAACTAGGTACATTTTTCATGTCATATCATTACTGAAGATTCTTCTAAAGAGTCTGGTGTGGAGCCTAAACTCCTACTTCACACCTTCTTATTACTTCAAGACAGGATCCAATAAATGAGAAGCAAACAGTGAGTATATCTGGGCTTCCGATTCGGGCAAGAGTAGATAGATCACGTTTGCCCGATGTCGACAAACTGAGGCGACAAACATTGTGTTCGGAGAGCTGGCTGCGGCGGAGGGAGTGCGATCAAATCATCTAATCTGCTCAAACTTATCTTATTTAGCCTACGTCAATGCACTGCTGGAGTTCAAATCATCAAATGCAGAAAAAATGGGTTCCGGAATGATTTTATCAAAACTAACTTTATAAATGTGTTTAGACTTTGACTTTCGTCGAATCCTACAATAGTAAATACTAAAAGTAAGGTAGGTTTATGCGTTCAATTAGGTAAATTTTCTTAAATAAACATACATTTTGTACTTCTCAATTATTGATAAACTATTCAGAGCTTGTTTAGTATAAGTAATCGGTTGTAATCGAAGCCCCGATGCAGACGGACGTGACTATATTCGTCGTCTGTATCGACGCAACAAATTGCAAATAAGCACTTTTATTTGTAATTATTGTAATGGCGCTGTCTAAGCCTAGTGATACCGTCGTGGTCGACGAGCTGTTGGCGTTCGTGCAGAACAAGCTGGATGTGATGGACGTGGTCAGCCTCGAGCAGATCTGCCTCACCAGCTACTCCGACGTCGACATCTACACGGCCATGGTTCACCTGAACGAAACTGCCGCCCACAAGCATGTGCGTCTCACCATGCGCAACAAGGAGGACAGCGGCAAGAAGAACATCCAGGACATCTTTCGAGTGTTCCAGAAGGAAAATCCTGACGACGTCCCAACGTACGTAGCACGAGACCTCAATAAGCTGCCGACAGTGACTTTGGACCATGTCGACGTCACCACGCTGCTTAAGGACATCGTGTTACTGAAATCGGACGTCAAGGACTTGAAGAAAAAGTGGGAGACCGCTGAGCACGTGAGTGCCGAGTTGCGACGCGAATTGGCCTCATTACGTGGACAAACCGCCGTGTCAGCGACTCCGTCCGCCGCGTGCGCAAACATGCAGCGCGGCGCCGCCGTGCAACATGAAACCGCACCGGTCAGCGATTCCACACTGCGTCCAACAACTCAACAACAGCCCGATAAACTGCGGGTCAGCGACCCCGCAGCTGGTAAAAAGAGCGTCAACAACACACCGCCGCCTCCACCGTCCCGCCCCGAGCCTGCGTTGCATCCCGATGCTGTCCCCTTTGTACCTGGGAGGCAGAAGGAAGTGCCGCCGCAGAAGACTCGCCGTCCTCGCCGCAAACGACAACCTGCGCCTCCCGTGACGCAAAACGGGAAGCAGAAGGCACGTCCTGCAGCGAAAGACACCAATGTCGCGTCTAAAGCGATTGTCGACGAGGAAGGCTTCATACTGGTAGAATCTACGAAGCGTCGAGTTCGTCGCAACCGCAATAAACGCGGCACCGTAACTGCAGCCTCAACAACACTCAAGGCTGCCGAACCCATCGCGCAGCTGTATGTGTCCCGGCTGGACTGTAAGACGACAGCGAAGGACATCATGCAGCACGTGCACAAGATGTGTCAGCTTCGCCGGGAACTCACACGGATCCCCGCCGATTCGACGGTGGAAATTCGACAGCTGGAGTCTAAAATCGCAACCAATTTTAGGTCTTTTGTCTTGTCGGTTCCCCGAAAAATCGCGTGCGAATTCATGCGGGAAGATTTCTGGCCACAGGGAGTTGTATTTAGGCGCTATCGACCCCCGTGTAACGCAAGTCGCCGCTGACGCCGTCGTTGTCGGCTTAAGTGCCTACTTTATAATTTTAGTGTATTTATAGTATCTTAGTTAGGCTTAAGTTATATTGTATAATTTTATTTCTATGGTATTTTTAGCGTATTTAAGTTTATTTTAACTGTATAGTGTAATTTTTATTGTTATATTTTATTATTTAGAACAATTATGTTGGTTGAGTGTTTACCTAAGACACAAGAATTACTATTCTTAGTTTAGGAAATAATTTAGCCTCAATTTAGCCTGCCGTTGGGGTAGGCAGAGGCTATTTCCTTCCACTTGCTACGATCCTGGCACACTTCTTTAGTAATCAACAGGCAACTTATTGGGCCGAAAAAATTTGATTAGCTGTGATACGCACAGAAGAAGAAGAAGAGTTTATTATGAGATAAATAACCACGTCTTATTCGCATTTCAAGCTATCAAATAACTCTTACGTAGGTCTGCTTTAAGAAATTTCTAATAAGAGATAAGTGTGTGTATTCTATATTTATTTATCTCTTTACTGTTCTGTGTACAACAGTTCGTGCATGAATAAAATTTATTTATTTGAGTATTTATTTTTAGTAGTGTTTTCCTAAGACACAAGAATTACTATTTTTAGTTTAGGAAACAATTTAGCCTCATAATTTTTTTGTATAGTTTTACCTATTAGTAATTATGTTTATTTATAATAAAGAATTTGAATTTTGAATTTGAAGTAAATAACAAACAATTCATCTAACTATAACCATATATTGACACCCAAACTTTGGGGTTTGGATAGACCACACGCGACCGATCACGTAATATTTTAGGCATGACCAATCTAGGGTTAGTAGTTTAAAAAAAGACAAACTAATAAAGCTGGTTTTGATGAGTAGGTACTCAAACAAAAACAAAATTTGCAAAAGAATGTACTAAGAATAAAAGAAACCAGTGCCATGTGACGTTTAAAAACCAACAACATACATACATACATATATATATCACGCCTTTATCCCTTGCGGGGTAGGCAGAGCGTTGAACGCCGTAAGAATACGGTCGCTATCGCCACGTCTGTCATTTTTGAGGATTGTTTTCCAAGGTTGTTTCAGAAAACATGTGTGTCACTATAGTGACAGGTTGTCAGCCTGTCGCCTAAAAATTATAATACACCAATACTCTCGAGTCCCTTAGTCGCCTCTTACGACACCCGCAGGAAGAATGTAGGGTGATGCTGTTCTAAACCGGCTTCACACGGCAGCTAACGCCGAAACCAACTAACATCAAAAACCAACTAACGCCGTAAAATTGTAGACTCTGTAATGTCTGTAGCTCTCCGACCACACAGGGTTATTGCGACGCGGCTTCGTAGTTTGCTGAGAAAATAACAACAAGAATCGAAGATTGGGTACTATACAGGATGAACCTACTTAGAGAGGATGTAAATACATACAAGGTGATGCTGCTAAGCTCGTCGTAAACAGCTACTCTTTTTTGTTTTTTTGTCGCGTATTTGCTTCGTCTTCTTCCTTCAATCACGTGAGATATCAATTCGACGAAGAACCTGATGAACCAAAGCGTCTATAGTAGTCTACTATTCTGACATGGTTCTGTAACGACCGCCAAGTAATGTACATGTAGACGCACAGTCTGATTCGCCATACTTCGCGGGGATTTTGTTAGGAAAACTAGGTAATTGTTCAATTATGATCTTGTATTGTCTCCTTTTAACAATTAGTTAGGATTATCTCACTGTTTCCAAATTATTTCACGTTATTCGACTCTATTAATTTTACCAAGCGGTTACTCGTTTGACAGTTCTTACAAATCTAACTTTCATTTGTTTTCCGAATGGGAAAGGCAATGGATATACTGACAAGGAGTTTATATTTTCTATTCAGCCAGTGATCTTCGGCCGTGTGATGCCGGCTAAGAATAGCATCACCCCACATACTTCCCGCGGGTGGCGCACGAGGCAACTAAGGGACTCGAGGGTATTGGTGTATTACAATTTTAGGCGACAGGCTGACAACCTGTCACTATAGTGATACACATGTTTTCTGAAACAACCTTGGAAACAATCCTCAAAAATGTCAGACGGGGCGATAGCGACCGTATTCTTACGGCCGTTAACGCTCTGCCTACCCCGCAAGGGATAAAGGCGTGATATATGTATACAGATAACTACCGGGGCTGGTATGTCTAACTTCCATACTCGATGATCCGAAGTGAAGGTGAACCAACCTGGACGTTTCATTTTCCGTACTTTGGCACTCACTACATCACAGCAGCCTATACGAGTACAAGCCCACTGCTAGATATAGGGTTCCCTTAAGGCGGATCGCACATTTGACGCACGACGGAGCACAAAAATATCGCAGCGTTCTGTCAGATCCATACTATAAACGTAACTTTCCATACTAAAACCGCACTCGACGTACGACACTGCGATAGCGCTGCGTCGAATGTGGTTGAGCGGTTTTAGAATGAAGTTTTGGTAGGTGACCGATGTGGCGCAGTGGTAGTGCAACTGCCTTTGACGCAGAAAGTTCTGAGTTCGATTCTCGGTGGGTCTATCACAAAGTTGATATTTATTACTTTCTGAATTTGTTCCCAGTCTGGTTAGGACATTGCGGGCTGAACCACCCGATTGTCCGTAAGTACGATGGCTCAGTGTTGCGAAGAATTATGAGGATTGACATTTCTAGTATGGATCTGACAGACCGCTGCTGCGATGTTTTAGCGTCCGCACTCTACGGATGACGCTGAGATAGCGCTGCGTCAATAGCAGTTGAGCGGTTTTAGTATGGGGAGTGACATTTCTAGTATAGATGACAGACGACTGCGATATTTTAGCGCTCCGTCGTGCGTTAAGTGTGCGATCCGCCTTAGTTAAGGTAATTTAATTTAGGTTATACGGTATTTATCACCATTATACGGCCGTCTAGAAAAAATAAATTTACAAAAATGGCGTCAAAACTGAAACTCTTGCTAGCTCAATTAGTTTTTTATGAAATAGCAAATTTTCACGAAGTTGAAGTAACGAGTACTTAGGCAGTCAAGGTTATAACTTTCAATATTAAAGAAGGTTTATCAGAAGGCCCTTTATATTTTTATGCTTCGTTATATAATAAACTAGCGAGCGGTTGCCAACCGCTTGATGGTTGTTATTTTCTTTTGGGTATAAAATGTGTCATCTACACGTATAAACTTTCCAATTGAATAAAATTATCTGTTTAAATAACACTGTATCTAATTAGAAGAGTGAGAAGTGTCGATAACAGAAAGACATCATCATCATCATCAAACTAAGAGTTAGACTCTTGTTGGTGGAGTTATTTCCATTCTTCCTTTTTAGCCGCTAGCGATTTGACAACGACTACACGACATTGACTTTTGCCCTTATTTGGGCGAAGTAAGTTCGTCTAGCCCCTGATGCGAACAGTATAGAAACTTATCTCGCGGGCGAGAAGACTTCACAAGTGTCAAATCGTATGGGATTTTAATACAATAAATGATAAATTTTGTCTACAAGTGTACTAAAATCGAAGTCGCGGTTGCGCATCATAACCACAGCCAGTATTTATTTTGTGTCTAAGTGAAATGCGTTTTAATTTTTAACTATTAGTTTGGATAATATATCCTGAATTTATTTATTCCTTGATTTGAGCAAATAGTTCAGGTCAACCCTTCGCCTCGTTCAGATTTAAATTAAATTCTTTGTTCGATATTTGCGTAGATATTGAAGTTTGTCGAATCGTTGGCATAGTTTGCTCAAGATTTTCAACGGAACCCTTTCTTTATTAATTACTGGGTTCACTTATGTAAATTTTGAAACAATCGTACACTGTACGTATAAACTGAAGTCACTTTTTGAGTTTCTCTGTATGTGCGCCTGTCATAGATACCGCCTACTTATAATTCACGCAACCATATTTATAGCGGATTTTTTAAATAGATAAAGTGAATCAAGAGAAAGTTTATACAGAGTGGCCGAATGACCACTTTTCTCGAATTCGCTAAGCTCAACAAATCAAACTAATCTCAAAGAGATGTACTTAACAAAAATCATCATCAAAAATCTAGCCCCCCTGAAAACGGTTGTTTAGCAAGTTTTTTCTTTGTATGGACGGTAAAAAAAGTTTATACCTTCGGTTATTCGGCGAGGAAAGTTGTTCAGTTTCACCCACATTTTCAGGAAAGTCAAACCTACGTCTATATTCATTAAAAAACATTCGGTACATTTATGAAGTAGGTACAAAATTAAGTATGGATATTTCGTCTCATCACTCAGACCTCTACGTCAGGGCAGCGTAACATGTAATACGTCTTCAGCGAGTCATCCCAAAGGAATATGTAGATCTGATTTGCAAAAACATACCTGCTCTGAGAATCAAAAGGAAAAGAAACTGATTTGTGTAAAAAACGAGTTTCCTTATCAGTAAATACCTGCCTCTGTTTGTTCGAGCAAAGATGGTTCCTTGTTTCAGAGGACACGTTAAAACGTCAATCTCGACAGCTGTCTATGATCATTCAGATGGTGGTCGTCACACATTCACGTCAGAAGGCTGCTACTTGTAGTATAGACGGTTGAAAAACTCTGACACCAAGAGTCATCTGGACAGTTGGCAGAGTAAGTAGTATCCTTGATCCTGGGTACAATCCCAAGCCCCATTTTTTCTTAATGTATTTTCACATACTTCAGCCCATGAATCTGAACAGCTATCCTTCCATATTTTCGACCTCCCATACAAAATTACCGACTGACCAAGTCAATTTCTATGGGAGGTCCTAAAAATTTTCTCATATTTTAACCATGTTTCTTGGGAAAAGTGGTTAAGTTTCATGGGCTGATTCACCCCTTAAAATATTTTCAGCTAATATTTTTTCACCTTATATACACAAATATTTTTATTTCAATCTTATGATAAATGTCTAAATTTGCTTACACTTACATATAACCAAATACGTATACGTATCTCAGTCGGATGTGCGCGACGCACGCCGTGAAAGGCTGTCGTCCTAACTCAAGATACGGATGCGGAACGACAGCTGTCTTGGGCTGTATTTATTGTTATTATCATGAGGCCCCCAGAGCATATAAATATTTCAGAGAGACTTAACGCTTTAAAGGGCAGAGCGTGTAAATTTTTTTTATTCGTTATGAAATCCATTGCGGGTTATGAAATCCATTCCAACTTCAATTTTAGGTGTTAACATTCTTCCCATGGCCTTATAAAGGATTAAAGGTGGGGTTACTAAAGCAACGATAGGTGTGATTCTGGCGCTGTATGGACAATGTCGCATCTATTATGCTGCCCAACTAAACTGCTGCTTATGTACGCTGAAGAATCTGCAAGAATTAAACCGTGTGATGCCGGCTTAGAATAGCATCACCCCATTTCCTTCCCGGGGGTGTCGTATGAGGCGACTGAGGGACTTGAGGGTTTCAGGTGTATTACAACTTTTAGGCGACAGGCTGACAACCTGTCACTATAGTGTTACACAAATTATCTCAAACGGTCCTCTAAATTTGTCAGACGTTGCGATAGCGACTGTATTTTGACGGCCGTTACCTCTCTGCCTACCCCGTAAGGGATAAAGGTGTGATATATGTATGTATGTATGTACGTATAGAATCTGCAAGAAGCAAACGAGGCGAGCGAACAACGCCATCGACGTAGCAACACATTGACAGTTGCGAATGCGGTGCAGTGCAAACTATGGGGCATTTACTATCCTGCCCTAACTGTCCAAACTCATGCACGCTTCAAGACCTCCAGGAAGCAAACGCTAGAGGCGTTTCCGTGGCCAACCACTGGAAAAAGGTTATATAAATTGTTGCCATCGACTCGATGAAGAAGAAGAAGCAACACATTAGTTCAAGTTACTGTGATCCTGTTACCATTGATATGCCGAAGTACAGGGAATTCAGACGTAGTTTATAATGTGTTTCAAACTCTACGAGTAAGTCCTAAAATAACGTCGTAATGAAATGTGGCACGATACTTATAAATTTTCTATAACTACGCAAATACAGCAGCATACTTCTACTCATCGATATGAATGTCTTTTGTCTACAGCAAGTTCATAATTTATTCGTAATTATCTCATGGATATAGCAAAAATGTATAACATTGTTGATTAGAATCATCCTGCAAAGTTTGAATACTGACCTAAAATAATCGTAGGTAGTATAGGTAGCTACTACATAAAAGCTTGTTTGAAGTCTATACAACTTAGTAGATGTAATCGTTGTGTTTGTGACGATATTTGATTTGCCTTTTATGGCTTCATTCTGAAATACACGGGGTTTCCTAAACATATTTCCTAGTTCTGAGATGTGACCGGGTTTCAGTGAATGATTTTCACTATTACGGGCCCTAGAGGCGCTGACCGCGCTAGGAAACTATCTGGATTTTTTTTTGTAGAAGATACCCAATTTTTTTTTTCGATCTGGGCTGGCAAAAATCTGTAGAAAGATTGCCATAGATTCGTATACGACTATACAGGGTTATTTATTAGACAGTACACAAACTCTGTTTTTCTACTCATGATTCTAGAATCATAAGTAGAACATAAATAAGTATATTTATTTAAGTAGGTATGTACGTTATATTATTTTATAGCATTAGTTATTTATTTAGTTTTCATGTAGTTTCTTTAATTGCCTAATTGCCCCAAAATTTTAGATTCTCTCACAACACATGGGTTGGCTGGAAGAGATCTCTCATTTAGAGATAAGCCCGACTTTGCAACAATTTTTCTTGTACTTATTTTCCATACTGTTTATGCAATAAAGAATATATATATATATATATATATATATATATATATATATATATATATATATATATATATTCTTTATATAATATATATATATATTATATTATATATATATTATATATATATATATAAACAACTTTTGTTATATAGGGCCACCTGCGAAATCGCAAAAATAATTGGGTGTTGTCCCTAATTGTTTGACGACATGAACAAAAGTTGTTCAGAATCATGAGTAGAAACACCCTACAAAGTTAGTGTACAGAATAAAAATAATCCAGTACCTACAAAAAACAAAGGCCGTTGCTCTTATAAAAATACGTAAAGGTATCTAGATACGTTTATTTGTAACAGCCTTAAACCGATAATGTTTCAACAAAGTTTTTTAAAGCTATATTCAAACTTGGGCGATACGTTGGTCTGATTCATTAATAAAATATAAAAGCTATACGCTTAAAACTATTGTTCAAAAATACTACGGACCCCATTCATAATTTTAAAAAATATTCAAAATTTGAATAGAAAAATTACATAAAAGTAAATGTTCTGGCGCCATCCAAAATAGCAACGTCATAAATTGCAATTTTCATAAAAAAATCCGTTTAGGATAATTTTAAAAAGTAGGTCATTTGACCTGCAAGTCCACAACACTATTGTCAGCGATTGAGTAAGTACCACGCAGACACGGTAATATTATCTATACAGTATTCTAACTCCATACAAACGGACGGCGTGCGAGCTATACCTACGCGCTCGGATCTCGGCATGCGCTCGGCATGCTAACAGTCGCGTGTGTGCCGTGGTGGCGAAAGGCGAAACGCGCGAATTTTCACTCAAAATATACTAGTTACTCGTATTTAACATGACAAGTAGAACATATTGTGCTGTTTTTGGCAAACTCAAGGTAGGCAGATATGCAAATAAAACGCTGTAGGTAGGCGACACTCGGTGACAGTGACAGCCCTATCACATGCTCACGTACCGCGCGGCTGTAGGCACTTATTTCAAGGACACGGCCGAGTTACAATACTGTATAGATAATATTACCGTGACGCAGATATCGCTATAGTTTGAATAACGGGACAAAACTTTAGTTGACGGTAGAGTCTGATACCATAAATTCATCAAATGCAAAATGGACACTGACAATCTCTCAATTTACAAGTTGAAGGGAGCTCAACCTCTATTGGCAAGTTTAGTCCAGTCATTGAAGATGCAAATTTTAATAGTTGTTCTACTGGATAAATGTTATACTTATGGGCCGTGTGATGACGGCTTAGAATAGCATCACTCCATTTCTTTCCCGCTGGTGTCAAAAGAGGCGACTAAGGGACTCGAGGGTTTCATGAGTACAACAACAACGTTACACGAATCATCAATCAATCAATCATACAAGAGTCTCAATATTTGACAGACCTGACGACAGCTATCGTATTTTTGCGAAAAGAATTATAGCTTAAGCAGCATTCCTCGGGAAGAGAACATAATATCATAAAATAAAAGATTGCAAAACAACCTACACCCAGTGTATGCCCAGTTGTTAATTTATTTTGCATGCAAAATTTTTGTACGTAATATGTGTAAAATACATAGATAAAAACAAACTCTTCATAACATTTTCTTCGTTGACAGGACTATCGGCAGCTGGGTGAAACGTGCGGGCCGGAGGGTTGCCATAGCAACGGCCTGAGCCTACGCCAGCCTTCAGCCCAAGGTCGACCAGGGGGTCCGTAGCCCCGTAGCTCCGTAGCCTCGTAGCGCTGTAGCAAGTAGCTACGGGAAAATGTTTATTACGGGTTTTATAATGCTAGAGCCATTTGTGCATGGATCGTAGAAAATTTTGTTTTGAAAAAGTTAAAATATCTGTATTGTCTGATTGATGTCGATTCAATTATTCTCATAACTAACTAACACATTCTTATATACAGAACGTAAGAAAATTATCTCCAAACATTTCAAGAGGTGAATCGAACTTTCGAACTATGTTTCTTAGAGAAAAGTTGTTCAGCTTCACCTCCTAAAATATTTGCGGCTAATATTTATATACAATCCAATCATGCTTACCGCAATAAAAAAGCGTAACTTTTATACGTATAAAAAAATAAAATAATGTGTGAAATATCATTGCAAATATTATTAACCCAAAATAATGCTTGTTTGATCGTGAAAAATATTTTATTCCCACGGGAATAAAAACTCGCAAACAGTGGATGAAACTTATGTGCGGAAAGGTTACTCTAAGGAACGTGCTTAGACTTATAACTCTGAAGAATTTGCGGTGTATTACTGAAAAACTCTGACATAGTACATGGAGTCGTTGGACAACTCGTTGACCTACATGAAAAAAATAAATGTGTAATAAATTGTAAATCAGTATATTATTTTTTATTGGTTCAGTAGTTTTAGCGCAAAGGAGTAACAAACAAATAAACAAACATACAATTTTTCGCATTTATAATACTAGTAGGATATATTATAGACCTCTAAAGTTAAAAAGAACAGTTAAGTAATAATCAAAACCAGGGATGTGACTTCATTTGATTTTTGACTTTTGAGTAAATAGCGCAAACTATTTTACTGTAGCGTCTTTAGCAATTTATTTATTGTTAGACAGGCTGACAACCTGTCACTAGAGTGATACACGAATTATCTCAAACAGCCCTCAATATTTGTCAGACGTGGCGATAACGACCGTAATTGTACATTCGTTGACGCTCTGCCTACCCCACGAGGGATATAGGCGTGATATGTGTGTGTGTGTGTGTGTATTTTTTATATTGATCCTTCAATAACAAAAGCAACCTCTTTGTGTAAAATATTGGCGAATGAACCCGCTGTGAAAACCTTAGTTTTTTAAAGCATCAATACTGAAATTAAGAAAAACAAACTAAAACCTCCCTTCTTTGATCAGTACTTTGCAGAAATATTCTTTCTTTAGAACGTGGAAGTGAGATCTAATAAAAACTTGTTTGATGTTTGAATAGAAAATTACTTGAAAGTGGGTCACCAATCAAATCATTCTATCAACATTTGTTTAAATAAAAAAATTGGTTTCGCTGTCGAGCATCAGAGAGATCCATCATTCTTTTTAACATCTTTGATAAAGCCTATATATGTAGGACGTATTTTGTTACTATCAAAAGAAGTATTTATTGACATATTTTATATTTTGTAAGCTAAAAGACCCACGATAGATAATAATGTATGGAACATTTCTTTTCTTTTTTGCGATTTCACAAATAGCCCTTATGTAAAATTTGTTCATAAAGATGCTTAAAATTATCATTTTGAATCAATTCCCGCCCGCATGCTAGAACCTCACTACTTTAGAATTGTATCAAAAAATTTTCATGGCAGTACTATATAAATATATGCATAAATTATACACATAATACTCAAATTCTTTATTATAAATAAACATAATTACTAATAGGTAAAACTATACAAAAAAATTATGAGGCTAAATTGTTTCATAAACTAAGAATAGTAATTCTTGTGTCTTAGGGAAACACTACTAAAAAATAAATATTCAAATAAATAAATTTTATTCATGCACACAGAATAGTAAAGAGATAAATAAATATAGAATACACACACTTATCTCTTATTAGAAATTTCTTAAAGCAGACCTACGTAAGAGTTATTTGATAGCTTGAAATGCGAATAAGACGTGGTTATTTATCTCATAATAAACTCTTCTTCTTCTTCTGTGCGTATCACAGCTAATCAAATTTTTTCGGCCCAATAAGTTGCCTGTTGATTACTAAAGAAGTGTGCCAGGATCGTAGCAAGTGGAAGGAAATAGCCTCTGCCTACCCCAACGGGAAAGAGGCGTGATTTATTTATGTATGTAATAAGTTGCCGCATAATACCTAAACTTCCACGACGATTGCGATCTGCATAAGACAAAAAACACATACACAAATCATCCCTTTATCCCTTCCTTCCGGGTAGGCAGAGCGTTAACAATCGTAAAATTACGGTCGTTATCGCCACGTCTGACAAGTATTGAGGGCCCTTTTCGATGACACAAGTATCACTGTACTGTCATCTAAAATTGTAATACTAATGAAACTCTCGAGTCCATTAGTTGCCTTTTACAACACCCACGGGAAGAAATGGGGTGATGCTAATCTAAGCCGACATCACACGGCAAAAAACACAACCAATTCAAAGACCAAGCGACTCACATATTACTTATGCAATGTGTTCCCTGTGTCTCGACTGAGTTCCTTACTACACCAGTTGTGCCTGCAAAACGTACGGGAATTTATTTACAGTATGTGTCTAAGTGCTTCGGAATATTTATGTGCGCGACATGCCCCTGGTTATATGCCAGCTGACTTGAAGATTGCTAAGTTATGGCACTGTGAATTTGTTACCAGAATCTTAAGTAGCATTAAAAATCTTGCTTGAAGAAAAATGTCTTTGAATTCTGTGTGGACGCTTGTTGCTGGCTACGAAAAGAAGGACCACTGGCATTATTAGCGATTTGAGAAATTTAAACATATTTGATGCAGCACTTATGTTCAGATATATTGGATCTAAAATAGTTTGCAAAACAAATAAATACATTGGTTAATAAATAAAATAGATAATACTTGTTATTAACTCATCGGGTGATTGAATAATTCGTTGTCCTACACGAAAAGACAGAAAGAGTGATTTACTTAGCCAGTCTTTATTTACAAACAAAAAACAAGAAACTAGAGCACGTCTCGTACCTTAATTGCTAGCATAATGATTATTTGAATTTGCTCTAGTATGTAATTAAATTGGTTATATTATATATTTATATTATATTATCAGCCTACACTGTCCCACTGCTGGGCAAAGGCCTCCCCACACTTCTTCCACTTATCTCGATCCCTACCAACCTCCCACCAGTTTTTGTCGTAATCATCCAGATCGTCTCGCCATCTTTTGCGAGGTCTACCCCGTCGGCGTTGTCCATGAGGGGGGACCCATTGGGCGACAAGGTGTGCCCATCGCTCCGGGTGCATACGGCTAACGTGTCCGGCCCAGTTCCACTTCAACTTAGCAGATGTTTTGCCCACGTCAGCAATACCAGTCTTGGCACGGAGCGTGGTGTTTCTCACTCGGTCTATTCGCTTGAAACCCAGTATGCTGCGCTCCATTGCTCTCTGGCATACCTTGAGTCTGGACTTTTGATACTCAGTGAGAGAACAAGTTTGTGCACCGTAGGTTAAATTAGTTATAGATCAAAATATTGTTAAGTTTATTTATGTTGTATAATAAAGTAGTTTTAATTATAAAAAAAACAACACTCTGTGTCAGCTTTCCATATACCTAAGATACTGGGATTCTAATTCCTAGTTTAGGAAATGGTCAAGCCACATAACTATTTTATATAGGTAAGTGTATCTGTTTGTAGTTAAGTTATTTATAAAGAATTATCTTATCTTATCTCTCTCTTTCTCATATACGTGTTCCAGTTATGATTCGCAACCGCGACTTCGATTTTTTCTACACTTGTATACAAAATTATTCATTCGTTTTGATAAAATCCATACGATTCGACACTTGTGCAGTCTTCTCGTCCGCGAGATAAGTCTCTATACTGTGCGCATCATAAAGGGGCTAGTAAAATTGAGCTACCAGTAAGTCATAACCAGCGAAGACCGATTCCGCTGTGCATAAACTGCATTTTATCTCGACCGCGGTGACGCGATATTGAGCGGTGCAATATTTTACGGGCCTTGCAGTCACTGTTCACTTTTGCTTGTAATGCGAATTTCAAGCGCCAGTGCTTTACTTACTGCGGTTTCATTTTGTGGGTTTTCGAGTTGCTGCGCGAACTCAGGAATAGATTTTGCTAGAATTAAATGATGATGTCTCCGACCGATTTCGGCCATGGCGACAACTTCGACTCCTAATCAGATCGGGGCTGATGCGCCCGGAGATGGCTATTGTAGCCAATTTAAGCCGTAAACTCTCATGCACAGTGTAGACATGTGAGTTTGCCATTTACGTAATTATAGTGAAAAATCTTCAACTTTAATCCTTCATTCAATGTTTGCAATACGGGCACTGATTAAATTTGCCGTGTGATGCCGGCTTAGAATAGCATCACCCCACATCCTTCCCGCGGGTGTCGTAAGAGGCGACTAAGGGATTCGAGGGTATTGGTGTATTACAATTTTTAGGCGACAGGCTGACAACCTGTCACTATAGTGATACACATGTTTTCTGAAACAACCTTGGAAAACAATCTTCAAAAATGTCAAACGTGGCGATAGCGACCGTGTTCTTACGGCCGTTAACGCTCTGCCTACCCCGCAAGGGATAAAGGCGTGATTCATGTATGTATGTATGTATTAAATTACTAATCAAAATAAGCGCTGAAGACTCGAGTAAATATAAAATAAAAAATTGTAATTAAACGTAGTGTACAGCGCCTCATACAATGCATCCGTCTTGGATATGTGCGTGGAACGATCAGTCGGTTAGTAGATGGATTGCACACTTGGCGCACGACGGAGCGCTAAAATATCGCAGCGGTCTGTCAGATTAAAATTAAAATTAAAATTAAAAATTCTTTATTGCAAGAAATCCTTAAGAACATAGTTGTTGGAGGCTTCCCTTTAAGTAGTCCAAGACACTTGTAGTGGGAAAACCCCGCTCTTCCAAATTACTTCTACTGTTTATAGGATCACAGCTATAAATGATAGGTATGGACACTAGTTATAACAAAGAAATTGGTAGAAATACGTTAAGTGTATAAAAACAAAGAAAAATCAAAATATAGGTAACAAAGTGTGTGTGTAGTCGCCAGACGCATGAATGTCAACAAGTACACGTATAAATTAAATCTGAGGTATGTATACCAGAACATACAAGTGTGCCTGTGCAGCGTTGATGTGTATGTGTGTGTGTAAGTAGTAGCGTGAACCATATTAAGTAAGTATGACCTGCATCAGATCCAAACTAGAAACGTTACTGCCCAAACTAAAACCGCTCTCGACGGGCGTCGACAGCGATTGATCGGTTTTAGTATGGGGATTGTCATTTCTAGTATGGGTCTGACAATCCGCTGCGATATTTTAGCGTTCCGTCGTGCGTTAAGTGTCCGGTCTGCCTTTATGCGAGAGGGAAAGTATTGGGCTCGCGCGTAGATAAAATACGTCTTCCTTCAATATTACAATGTAGAAGGCGGTGGAAAAATCCTGACAGTAGGGTTCATCGGGTCGTTGGTCAACTCGGTGTCCCACACGAAAAGAAGAAGAATTACTATGGTATAATATAATATATGAAAGGGCTCTCAACACTTATCAGATGTGGCGATAACGATCGTAATTTTACAATTGTTAACGCTCTGCCTACCCCGCAAGGGATAAAGGCGTGATTTTTGTATGTGTGTATGTATAATATAAAGTGATCAAGCTTCACAGAAAGTCACTAATAATAAAAATTGAGTCCTGATAAAATGTAACAGTCTTCCTCTACCGTCTTACAGTAAAAATTGAATTTTTATATCGTCGTATATTTTGACGGTGTCCATAAACTCGTCCCTTATCATAATGAGTTGTTTTTATTAGAAAGTAGTAAATACATTTTATTAAAGTTGTTAAATACGGTGACTTCCGTTTATGTATTTAAGTTTAAAACATGAACTTTTTAATATAATCTTTCTTTCTTTTCGTGTGGGACACCGAGTCGTCCAGCGACCCAGTGAACCCTAGTGTCAGAATTTTTCAACCGCCTTCTACAAGTAGCAGGCTTCTGACATGGTTGTGTAACGACCGCTGTCTAAGTAATCATAAACAGCAACCGGGACCTACGGTTTAACGTGCCATCCGAAACACGAAACCATCTTTCTTACGGACAATCGGGTGGTTCAGCCCGCAATGTCCTAACCAGACTGGGAACAAATTCACAAAGTGATAAATATCAACTTTTGTGAGTGACCCACCGAGAATCGAACCCGGAACCTTCTGCGTCAAAGGCAGTCGCACTACCACTGCGCCACATCGGTCGTCGGTAATATAATGATGGCAGTCAATCTGTGTAAAAAATTTTTTTCACACAAATCCCCTAGGTTAGGTAGCCGACCCCGACAGAGAACGGCATAGGGCAAGGAGAATGATGATGGTGATGGTGATAATATTGCGGACGTGGTATAGTTTTGTAATATTTTTAGACGAATGACCTAAATGAACTCTGGCGGACATAATTTTAATAAGTTAAGAAGATAAAGCACCATTTTTTTGTGTTAATTGCAGCTTACAGTTTTACAAATCATGACATATACAATCATACAAATACGATATAAAATATTTGAAATGACACACATTAATATGATGAAACATGCCCCAATGTTTTCATTGCAAAAATCTTTGCATGATTTTCCAAAAGTGTGCTCCAATTCAAACAGACACATACTCGTATGTATAGAATAATGCCTATCTAAAAATTATTACGATAATGGAACCCAGATATTGTGGCAGGTAAACCTCATAACATTTCAGGCAATTTTAATAATGGCCAATAACTTTGTTTACGCGAGTCAATGTTTCCATTATCTAGAGACGCGAACGGCAGTGCCGTTCCGTTTTACGCAAACTCCCGTATCAGGGACACCTTTATGTATGTGAAAAAAAAAACATTCAGTTAAATGAAAATGAAAATAAAATATCGAAAAATTTATAAGCGTCGACCGGGAATCGAACCCGGGCTGCGTGGAGTACCAAGAGATGTAGAAATTGACGAAGGCCAACCAGTGCGTCGATAGCTCAGTGGCAGAGCAGTGGGCCGGTACCCCACGCGGTCCGAGTTCGCTTCCCAGTCGACGACGCTAGTAAATTTTTCGATTTCTTATTTTCATTTATGAGAATAATATAGCACTGCGAGTGCGGTAGATCCCTATAAATTAAACATTCATTTGCTGGGAACACATTTAAAAACACATACATACATACATCACGCCTTTAAAAACACCGTACTACTGTAGCAAATAAAAAGTCAATTATACTTCTTTTATATCGATATAGATGATTAGTAGCTTTTCAATGAGGAAAGAATTTTAAAATTGATTGAAACCTAGTTTACCGTTTATCGATTACATATACAGACAAAACAACAAAACATATTTTTCAGCATTATTACTGTATACGTAGAAGAAAGTATTCTTATAATCTTCTTGTTTCAATAACTAACAGCGCCATCTCTCGGCTTACGGTGTAAATCAAAATGACGCAAAGTAAATCTCTTCGCCGTACCTTTCCCCTCACCTCTATTTATCAGACGGTCTATTTACAATCTGCCATAATTTACAACACACCTGCGTCCCTCTCCCCCTCTTTATTAAGTAGGGGGTAAGTTTAATTCGCTTATTTTGTGTGATGAAGAGGCATTTTCGTTTTATTGTTTGTGCTGAAGCTACAAACTTCTAGCCACAAACAGCGGTTTAGACAGAGCATACTGTCAGTATCGCCGCATGATATGATAAATTAATATTGAAAAATCTTATATAAGGTGTAAAAATATGAGCTGCAAATATTTTAAGAGGTGAATCAGCCCATGTAACTAAACAACTTTCCCCAAGAAACATATGTCGTAATATCAAAAACAATTTTGGACCAGCCATACAAATTGACTTGGTTGGTCAGTAATTTTGTATGGGAGGGCCAATTTATTTTTTCATATTTCGACATATCTTCCTTAAGAAAAGTTGTTCAGTTTCATGGGCTGGTTTTTTACACCCTGCATTACTACAGTGACAGGTTTTCAGTCCCTCGCATAAAATTGTGCAAAAAAATAACAGAATTTATTAACTGTGTATTAACCTTATATGTATAGGTTTTTCGTAAATTAATTTACCTCATTTTGGGTTACGTGGATAACATTAATGTAACAAATTGGATTTAGTAGCAATTTCTGAGATGTGGTTACACGCGTGAGCTTTTACTTGGCTTAATTTTAGGTTTTAGCTAAGAAATTGCTAAGTTAGTTTAGCCGTGTGATGCTGACAAAGGTCGCAATCTTCACAGGGATCATCCAATATTTTAAAGACTATAGCTGCCTTTTACAACACAGGAAAAATTGGCGTGATGACGAGTCATTATAGTCTGTAAAATACAGGTGATCCCTGTGAAGTTTAAGACCTACATTTACAGACTATAGTTGCCTTTTACAAGACAGTAAGAATTGGGGTGATGGTATTCTAAGCCGGCATCACACGGCGGCAAAAATAATATGTATTATGTATGGCATACTTACAATTTGCATTGTGCTAACATCCATAATTAACCGTTTGACAGTTAAAGCTTGCAACAGTACACAAACGGACCACGAAACCACAAACTATGGCCTTTCATCCAGTAAATTCAGAACTAATTCGGCTCATCTAACTATTTGACAAAGTAGTTATTTCACATCCAGTTATTTACGCCGTGTGTTACTAGCTTAGAATAGCATCGCCCCATTTCCTTCCCTTTGGGTCGTTGAACGAATCGCTGTCCCCTACAAAACGAGAGATTTCTTTCCTGCAAATTTTGTACGAGTAAGTGACTTAAAGAAGACGGCTGGTAGCGACTGGATGGCGACAGGAAATCGTTCATTGTGGTGTACCCTGGGGGAGGCCTATGTCCAGCAGTGGACTGCTATAGGTTGATGTGATGATGATGAAGTGTTGTAAGAGGCGACTAAGAGTCTCATGAGAGAGTTTCATGTGTATTACAACTGGCTAACAACCACCGGTCACTACAGTCACGTTAATCATCTGAAAGAACATATTTTGTTGGATTTGGCAATAGCGACAGTATCTTAATAGCCGTTAACGCACTGCCTACCCCGTAACGGAAAAGGGCATGATGATGTGAGTGTGTGTGTGTATGTGTGTTTATAGCACCTTAAGAAGGTGTTGTTGTGTGGTAGCTGTTAAGAATGTTGCCAACCAAAGTCCTGGGTGTTTTGCAAAAGACGCTGTAGAAAACTAAATTTCAAAACCGTAAAGTTTCTGACTAATTATCTGCTAAACATTGGCAACCGCTTTCCCTCGGATCTCTGATTATCTTTGCCAGTAAAAAGACTCATATATACTATGACTATCGTCTAACTTTTTCAGTTAAAATACTCTGAGACCCCTCTTTTCATCAATTTATTTGAAAGCGATTTTCAAAAGCTAAACGGTTTAAAATAGAAAGAAAACGTCTCAGTTCTTAAACAGATGGCGCACTTTTAGAAGATTTATTACATAATTTATCGAGCATTCGCCGTTTCGCCATTATAGCTCTTCAATAATTGATACGGCGTATCGCCCACTTAAGCCACGACGGGCCGCTAAAATATCGCAGCGTTCTGTCAGATCCATACTAGAAATGTCAAAAACTGCTCAACCGCTGTCGACGCAGCGCTATTGCAACGTCGTCCGGCGATATTTTAGCGGTCCGTTGTGCGTTTAGTACCTATGTGATCCACCAAAGACGAGTCAATAGTACGTAGCGTAGAGGTACTATCGCAACATATCTAGTATCTACCTAACCATGAAAGAGACCAAATCATATTGGATTTTCATATAAATACTAAATAAAACCAGCACTTTTTAAACCCATGAGTGAGTTTTACTACTAAACACTTTTTAAACCCTGATCCTATGAGTACGATGTGGCGACGACGACCGATGTGGCGCAGTGGTAGCGCGACTGCCTTTGACGTTGAAGGTTCCGGGTTCGATTCTCGGTGGGTCACTCACAAAGTTGATATTAATCACTTTGTGAATTTGTGCCCAGTCTGGTTAGGACATTGCGGGCTGAACCACCCGATTGTCCGTAAGTAAGATGGTTCCGTGTTTCGGATGGCACGTTAAGCTGTAGGTCCCGGTTGCTGTCTATGATCACTTGGACGGCGGTCGTTACACAACCATGTCAGAAGCCTGCTACTTGTAGAAGGCGGTTGAAAAATTCTGACACTAGGGTTCATCGGGTCGTTGGACGACTCGGTGTCCCACACGAAAAAAAAAATGAGTATGATAGTATTGTTATTTAGGTACCAATTTATACCAGTTTTTCATATAAATACTAAGAAAATCCAGAAAAAGTTGATCCCTTAAATAGGTAAGTTGATGTGCTGTTGATACTACCTGCAGTTACCTGCTTAAGTATTAATAATCATGGCTATTGAAAATTTATATCAAAAGATGTATTTTCAATAGAAGAGATTTTTAAAGCTTTAAAAAAGAAATACTAAACCACGCGCTTGATTCTTGTGGGGTTGGCAGAACATTTACTGCCTTAAAATGCATCTTTTCTCATTGCATCTATTTCGTGTGTATTGCAATTTTAGGCGACAGGCTAAAGATACACGACTTGTATGAAACTACCCAAACGTTTGTCAGACGTGGCCATAACGACGTAATTTTACGGTCGTTAACACTCTGCTTACCCTACCGGATACGGACGTGATTTTTGTGTGTGCAAGAATAAAGTTAGTGTAGGTTCATGTGCTGCCCACGCGAGCTTTCCACCTACGGCGGATCGAACACTTGACGCACGATAGAGCGCAAAAATATCGCAGCGGTCTATCAGATCCATACTAGAAACGTCACTCCCCATACTAAAACCGCACTCGACGGACGACACTGCGATACCGCTGCGTCAATAGCGGTTGAGCGGTTTTAGTATGGTGATTGACATTTCTAGTATGGATCTGACAGACCGCTGCGATGTTTTTGCGCTCCGTCTTGCGTCAAGTGTGCGATCCGCCTAACTCTCTACCTATTATAGTTCTTCCTAGTCCAGGCGAATATCTAGATTCTAGCATACCTTCGGAAACTAAGTAAAGCGTTGTAAAGGAACGATTCCTTGAAAACACTATTCTGAAAACTTGTGGGCGGAATCGTATCGTAGCTAGGTATTGATCAAGATTATTCTAGTTTCCTCGTTAGTAGCGAATTGTATAAATTCATTTTTGATGGACACTGAGTCTTCCAAAGAGTCAATGAACCATAGTGTCAGAATTTTTCGACCGCCTTCTATCCTACAAGTAGCAGGCTTCTAACATGGTTGTGTAACGACCGCCGTCTAAGTAGTCATAGACAGCAACCGGGACCTACGGCTTAACGCCATCCGAAACACAGAACTATCTTTCTTACAGACAATTGGGCGGTTCAGCCCGCAATGACCTAACCAGAGTGGGAACAAATTCACAAAGTGATAAGTACCAACTTCGTGAGTGACCCACCGAGAATCGAACCCGGAACCCTCTGCGTCAAAGGCAGTCGCACTACCTCTGCGCCACATCAGTCGTCGTCGATAAGCTGATGTACTTATTATTTTATCTTTTGACTTAAAAACTTTTCTTTGTAAACAGACAGCCTTGCAATTAAAATCAAGTAATTTTTTTACTATATTTGTTTCAGCAGACGAGCTTTTAAGTCTCTTAAATTCTTAAGGCGAGGTGAAATAAAACTTAAATGAGGTTATATAAAAGCTATCCAATCATTTGATGTATCTGTCTGGAATGGAATTGAAACAATTTATTTTCTTTTTGCATTGATTGTCTCGAGAATTTAATAAGATAAATATTTGTAAATGAAGAAAATGAAGTGTAAAAGGTGATATTTAAATCTTCTGAATTATTTTTACGATTTACGTAGGTTCACAATAAAAAATAATTTTGGTCCTTATCCATCAGAAAAAAGTTAGACTTGCGCTAAACGCGTGTATTTTTACACAAGTTAACCCTAACCACATTTGCAACAGGCGTCTAACTTTTTTGTAGAAAGGTTTTGATGTCTTATAAAAGGCGGCTGGTAGTGTCTGTATGGCGAAAACGGGATAACGTGTCTTAGGACGCATCCTGGGGAGGCCTATGTCCAGCAGTGAAATTCTATAGGTTCTGTGTATGACGATGTAGCCACAATGTTTAAAACAGTATATTGAGTTCAGCGGTTCAGTTGGTTATCCTACTTGATATTATAACACCGAAAAGTTGTATGTTTGTTTTGTTTGCTATCCCTTCACGCTAAAACTGCTGAACCGACTTTCATGAAAAATGGCACACATATGGAGGGTAACTAGGATTAACATATAGGACATGTTATCTTGAAAAAAAAATTCTGTGGAAGTCTGTGGGACTTCCACGTGGGCGGAGCCGCGGGCACCCGCTAGATTAAAATAGATGTATGACATACCATTGTATCTTAATGCATCGAGTAACTTGAGACACAGCTAACGCTATTCTACGTCATCGACATGGTTTTTGGCAGTATTTTCTCAAAAGCACGCCATTTTCGTGTTTTGCAAACAATTTTGTTGAAAGCGCCGTCGACGGCGGATACATCAACTTCAATCAATCATCACAACCTTCCTGTTGGAGGCATGTCCGTTATGTTATGTTGTAATTTAATATTTTTGCCCTCAAAAAATATTTATAAAATAGATAATAACCAATTTAATAGATTTTACTAGCGTAAAGTCAGTCGTAGATATTTTACAACTGACTTTATGCGAGGGACTAAGGGACTCGAGGGTATTAGTGTATTACAATTTTTAGGCGACAGGCTGACAACCTGTCACTATAGTGATACATATGTTTTCTGAAACAACCTTGGAAAACAATCCTCAAAAATGTCAGACGTGGCGATAGCGACTGTATTCTTGCGGCCGTTAACGCTCTGCCTACCCCGTAAGCGATAAAGGCGTGATATGTGTATGTATGTATGTAGATATTTTACCTGACTTATGACAATAGCGTAGAAAACCTTTGATGTCATATTCCAAAATGTCACAATATGTTATGTATGTACGTAACTGTGATACCTACATAATTAAACTTAGTTAGTTTAGAGCATGTTTTAAGAGAGTCCCTGACACGGATAAATCCCTGATTAGATGTTATGTGCTAGTTAAAACTTCATAAAAATAAACATAATTTATGTTTATGGGATATGATATATTATAAAACATGATAAATTTGTAATGCCTACCCCGTTAGAGATAAAGGCGTGATTTGTGTGTATGTATGTATATTTATAATTGTATAATAAACACAAAGTGAAGTTTCTAAAGTTTCACGTTATCCCAAAAATTTGGTGTAAGGTACCTTTTAAACTTTCGCCTGGTCATTGAATTATACAGATTTTAGTTCTTCTTTTATCACAATGCGTGTAAAATAAAGTTGTGTTTTTACGGTGTCGATTCCATAATCTTTATTGGAAAATCTATTCAGCCATACGTAAGTCAGATAGCAAGATGCGCGTAAAATAAAGTTCTGTTTTTGGTGTGGATTCCATAACCTTTATTGCAAAATCCATTCAACCATACGTAAGGTACATTTCTCAGATAGCAAGAACTATTTCCACGAACAAGAAATAAATAAAAACCTCCGCGGCCATAACGAGCGGCGTGGTTCTAATGTGGCAGATAATGCCCTAATGTGTTGAGCGATCAACGTGTTAACAGCGGTGCGAATTTGCGAGTCTCGCCAAAAGATATGGTAGGTAGAAAAAGTCGTTATCAAATGTACTTTTTTCTTTTCTAACGTGTGTGAGTTTGCGGTGTGATGCCGGCTTGGAATAGCATCACCATATTTCTTTCCTGTGGTGTCGTAGGTAGAAGCAGAGTGACTTGGGGGTTTCATGTGTATTACATTTTAGGCGACAGACTGTCATTATAGTGGGTGGTACACGACTTATCTGAAACGAACCATAAACATTTGTTACACGTGGCGATAATGACCGTAATTTTACGGTCGTTAACGCTCTGTCTACCCCGCCAGGGATATAGGCGTGATTTGTGAATGTATGTATGTGAGTTAAACGACTCGATTAACTCTGTTGTCAGATTTTCAACCGTCTGCTGTAGCAGGATTCTAAAATTACTGAGAACCCGCTGTCTATTTTAACATAGACAGCCACCGGGACTAACAGCTTATCGTGCCCTCCGAAGCACGAAACCGTGTATCTTTTCGGACAATCAGCCTGCAATGTCCTAACCAGACTGAGAACAGATAGCTTTCATAGTCGTCATTCAATACAAATGATTTTTAGATGTGCTACCTACTTATGTGCTTGACAGTTTCATGTGTGTTACAACTTTAGGCGACAGGCTGATTACCTGTCACTACAGTGATAGGTACACGAATCATCTGAAAGGGCTCTTAGCAAGAGCAACCGTATTTACCGGCTGTTGACGCTCTATCCACCCCGCAAAAAGCGTGACATGTGTATGTTTATACATATTTGTGTTTCATTGCTTAAGTATTAGTAAAACATCAAAAATGTACAATATTTACAATACTTAAAATTAAACTAAGAACTAAAAAAGCCCCCCCAATGCGTCACCACCCGACATAGTTCCCAGCATGCTGGCAGCATTTCCCCTTTGTACATACACATATCACGCCCTTATCCCTTGCGGGGTAGGCAGAGCAATAACGGCCGTTAAAATACGGTCGCTATTGCCACGTCTGACATTTTTGAGGATTGTTTTCCAAGGTTGTTTCAGAAAACATGTGTATCACCTCTTGTATAGCCAGGCTAATACGCTGGGCAAGGAAGCTGCCAGCTCTGCGGTCGCCTGATAGTATTAGTTATTATAGTATTAGTTCATAAGTATTCTTATCTAATTGCCGTGTGATGCCGGCTTAGAATAGCATCACCCCACATCCTACCCGTGGGTGTCGTAAGAGGCGACTAAGGGACTCGAGAGTGTTGGTGTATTACAATTTTTAGGCGACAGGCTGACAACCTGTCACTATAGTGATACACATGTTTTCTGGAACAACCTTGGAAAACAATCCTCTAAAATGTCAGACGTGGCGATAGCGACCGTATTCTTACGGCCGTTGACGCTCTGCCTACCCCGCAAGGGATAAAGGCGTGATATGTGTATGTGTATGTATGTATGTATTGCTGGGCAAAGGCATACCTTCTTTTCGCTACTTAAATTACGGGTAGGTACTTCTTTGTCTTCTTGGAATGGTGAATACAATTTTGTTTTGCCAATATTTGGCTGGGCTACCCAATTTTCGTTAGCTTCCAAATACTTTCCCGTGTGATGCCGGCTTAGAATAGCATCACCCCACATCCTTCCCGCAGGTGTCGTAAGAGGCGACTAAGGGACTCGAGAGTATTGGTGTATTACAATTTTTAGGCGACAGGCTGACAACCTGTCACTATAGTGATACACATGTTTTCTGAAACAACCTTGGAAAACAATTCTCTAAAATGTCAGACGTGGCGATAGCAACCGTATTCTTACGGTCGTTAACGCTCTGCCTACCCCGCAAGGGATAAAGGCGTGATATATGTATGTATGTATGTATGTCCAAATACTTATTAGTACACGTGTTTCAATTTATCTTGTCTAGACATTCTCAATGGCCGTAGTATCCTCCATAGTCATCTATTATGGTGATAAATCTAAAGGTTCCCTATCTATTTGCATAAAAATATTAGACATAATATAGGTTGGCACAATGTACATTGAACTAAAGATACTTACGCATAAAAATAGTAGGCATAACACGCTAAGCATAATTTATTAACCTAACCTAACCTAACCTAATGTCTATAAAAATACTAAACTAACCTAATGTCTATAAAAAATTGTTAGATATAAATAAACTGTATTATGCCAAGATAAATATTATGCGAAAAAATGTTTATGACAAAGATATAAAAGGGAAAAAAGAATTATGCGAAACATATTATGCTAAAATATATTAGTGGAAAAAACATTATGCTAACGAAAGGGATCCCAAATCTAAACTGCCCGATCACGGCAGTCATACCGAATTGATGTCAGAATGCCGGTTTATGGTGGATTTGTGGGTTCAACGACTCATACGATGAACCCTAGATAGATGAGAATTGTATAAGAAAGCATATATACGGCATTTGCCTGGTGGTGTTGGGTTTAGAATAGCATCACCCCGTTTTGGATGACTTGGTGTACCACACGTAAAGAAGACCCCACTTTAAGCTGTAAGAAGTGGATCCAAGAAATGCCTACCAAACGTACCTAAATAGCATGCTGCTTCCTCTCATTAAGGCGGATCGCACACTTGACGCACGACGGAGCGCAAAAATATCGCAACGATCTGTCAGATCCATACTAGAAACGTCACTCCCCATACTAAAACCGCACTCGACGGATGAAACTGCGATAGCACTGCGTCAACAGCGGTTGAGCGATTTTAATATGAGGAGTGACGTTTCTAGTATGGATCTGACAGACCGCTGCGATATTTTTGCGCTCCGTCGTGCGTCACGTGTGCGATTCGCCTAAGGGATGGCCAATACCTATCCAGCAGTGAACTGATGTGACTTACAAAGATTTCGAACAACGTGTCTCAATTTATCTTGTTGAGACATTTTCAATAGCCACAACTTCCTCCATACATTCGTACCATAGTTATCTATTATAGTCATAAATCTCCGATCACGGACAGTCATACCTATTGATGTCAGGCTGCCGCTTTATGCTGCACTTGTGAGTTTAACGACTGTGTTTCGCAGCATGAAATACTTAGAACTCTCATATAATGAGCAACATGAAATACTTAGAACTCTCATATAAGATTCCATGGGCATTGGACAACATAAAATATCAAAAAAACCCATATCATAATGACAAATTATTATTTATTAAACCGATTTCCTCGTGAGACTGAACTCAGAAAAATATTTTGATCAGCATCACATAAGTCTACTGCTGGCATAGACATCACATAAGGCCTGCCTCAGGGTCGGTATTTTTTCAACTAACTAGTTGGTTGGTAGCAACTGCTACCAGCCGCCCTTAAAGTCATTTGTCTACACGGAGGACAGAAACCAGCGGAGAACGCATGCGGGGGCGACAGCACTCACTTGATATACACTATATTATAAAGTGTATGCATCAAAATTTTGATTAGTCGGGTCGGGCTGAGACGGTGCGAAAGAACGGACGTTCCGCGCTTCGTTTATTTGGCGTATAAACGTAAACAAGAATGCCTTCCTGTGCAGTGAAATGGTGTGGAAAGTGTACTACAACATCAAGTTCCACAAAAGACGGGATAACATTTAACAGATAAACATTTTTATACTTGATTCTTTCAAAATTTCATTTTAATTAAAAATTATTCCATATTTATAATTTCTGATGCGCTCCCGTTGATGTCTTTCATTGCTATCCCTTTCTAACGCACGGGTTTGTCCATACGCAGGCTGGCTCTTTTTTTCGTACTAGTGCTTTCAGAAGTATAGAATGATTTTATCGATAATTCTGGGATCGACATAAAAGACTTATGTTAATGTACGCACTTAACAACTTACCTACAATGTATATTATACGAATGAATGCATTCGGGGTATATGGAGTGGCGCGGACGCATTCCCCCCGCGATATTTCAATACATACCCTAAAATTACAATGTAAGTTGGTACTTATTAATTTTTTATATACATATATCGCTATATTAATATTAGCAAGCACATGTTTCGATAAATTTCAATCACATAATACGAATAAACTTATTGAAGGTGTTATAAAATATCGATGTAATTTTACATATTTATTTTTCCCATCTCTACAAAATGTGCGGTCATTGCGAAAGCCAATTGCGTCTAGTGATAATTACCTCTCCCCCCGCAAAAATCAGTGAGCTTGGTTTTGAACAAAATCGTACCGACGCGTTCTCCACTGGTTTCTGTCCTCCGTGTTTGTCTATCACCTGGGCGAAGGGCGTCCAAAACGCTACGCTTGCTAAGGCGTAGTCTCTATTTGCGAACACACTTAATTTGATATATTTTTGAAGTTAGTTTTTCATATGAATTGGGGTCAGTGGGAATTAAACGTTTTGAATTAACCAAAAAATACAGTACGACAGTTTTGATAGGCATATGTAAAGAGGAAAAGTCCTTTCGTGGTAGTCGCATGTAGATTTACAAGCTGTAACTTCACTTTAAAATAGCGTTTAAACCTTTATTCCGTAGGAATAAGAGTGATTTCAGTTTGTATCGGTATTTTTGTAAGTTTGTTTAGCTGTTTGCATGTCACCGTGCCTCATGAATAGAAATTGCAATGTCCGAAACGAGACGAACTATACACAATCAGCAATGACATTTTAATATTCGTTGAACCGCTTTTTTAGCTGCCGCCATGCCGCCGTGTAAAAATAGGAAATTGAGCTGTAAAGTGGTTAGTGCCTTATGCTAAAAATATGCAGGATGAAATTGAATGCCGTGTGATGCCGGTTTAGAATAGCATCACCCCACATCCTTACCGCGGGTGACGTAAGAGGCGACTAAGGGACTCGACAGTATTGTTGTATTACAATTTTTAGGCGGCAGGCTGACATCCTGTCACTATAGTGATACACATGTTTTCTGAAACTACGTTGGAAAACAATCCTCAAAAATGTCAGACGTGGCGATAGCGACCGTATTCTTACGACCGTTCACGCTATGCCGACCCTGCAAGGGATAAAGGCGTGATATGAATGTATGAAATTGAAAAGAGTAGAATATTCAAGAACATCCCTTTTTATACTGTCTTGATCACGAAATGACTTGTACTTCTGCACTCAGCTTGTACCTACAGTAAGTTAGTCAAAATGTACAAAATTAATCTCACTCAGATTTTTTCTCAATGTAGGTTTAGTTGCAATACCTGGACTTTACGACATATATTCCTGTTTATAGAAGATGCAGGGACCCAAAAGGTACCTAGGTATAGACGTATCGACCTAATTTCAACTACGACAGAAATCATCCGCTACTAAAAACGGCTAGGTATTGCCAAAAGTATTGTAACTAGGTAAAGTTTGCTATGGGTTCTTTCTTTCTCTTCGTGTGGGACACTGAGTCATCCAACGATACGAATAGGATACTTCCAGCGCTAGGGCAGATTTCTCAAACTTAAAGTCATCTTAAAAATTACGACAAGTTATCATTAATCCCTTGAGAAAAGGGTAAAACGGGGTGGTAATGACCAAAGTCGACAATCCCAGCAGAAGGGTAAAAGTTCGTATCAAAACTTCCAACGGGTTCCCGAAAATTTTGATTAAAATTCGAACTTTTAATCATTAGATCAGTGCTGAGGACGTAGGCTAAGGATACATTATAAACAGAAGCATAATAATGTTTATACTACACCTACATAGGAAATGCGCCATAGCTTTAAGAAACGTAGAGAGGAACGTGAGTCATTGTTCATGTTTCGAATTAAGGGGATACAAAACTCCATACCAATCACTTTTTTGGATTAAGGATTTTCCTAAAATAAAATAAAAAATAAGCATCTTCCACTACACCTACACAGAAAATGCCCCATAGCTTAAAGAAAAGTAGAAAGAAACGTGAGTCATTGTTCATGTTTAAAGTTAGCGGGAGACAAAACTCCATACAAATCACTTTTTTGAATTAAAGATTTTCCTGAAATAAAATAAAAAATAAGTACCTACCTACTGATAAAAATTTCCACCCAATAACTTTCTGTTCCACTGTTTTATTGTTTGTCAGTTTATTTCAAAACATTTCGTATTTCAGAAGAATAACTACGTTCTCTCGGGGGCTGTTTGCTCTTTGCCAACTCTAAACTCCTGCTATACTGTCAAAACAGGCGAATCCCACATCTAACGCACGAAGCTGCGCATTTTTAGCGAATCCATAATGCAGGCAGCTGTCAGATGTAAGAAAATTTCTAATATCCCATACCTACCTAGGTATGCCCTTAGAGTTACAATTCTTTTTTTACTACATTAAAACCTACTCCTTCTATTTATAAATGCAATAATACCAAAAATTTATTATGAAATGGAAAAAAAAATATTTAGTTTTTTTATGGGAAAATAAAATTGCTCATATTTTCTTAACGTAATTATTAAAAAAAAAAAAGAAAAAAGAGGCATGGCTTTAGAAAGCCTTAATGTAATAAAAAAAGAATTATTACTCTAGAAGTATTACTCGGAAAGAAAACAGAGGAATACGTTTGTATGAAAACCCGACACTAGGGATAGCTTAAGCGTCAACCCCGAAGGCTGTTTGCCCTTCAGTGTAAACTCTACAACTGCCGTCTAACTAAGTTCAAGTTAGACTGCGACCTTACTTTAACTGCTGTTTGGAAGTGGGGCAAATAAAAAAGTTTTACTCTTGTTAGCAGTTTTAAATTGATGGGGCTTTGTGGGTGATGGTGTTTTTTTTAATGTTTTTCAATTAATTTGCATGTTTTAGTGATTTACAGGAAGTTAGCGAGTCACTTTACGAGATTCACAGATTTACAGAAGACTTGGCAAGAAAGATTAAAGGACAGTGGATAACAGAGAGGGTAACAGAAATAATCAATGGCAAAAAAATGGACCTTTCGTACAAAATTCACGGTTATCTGGCAAACTTTTTGCATTGCAGCAACAAGATCCTGAAACTGATTGCTGATAGGATGGATGCAGCTGTGTTTCATAGATTTGCTCTTTTACATGTGCATTGATTAATATTTTTATGTTCATTACATTGCATTAGTTAGACTAACATAGTTTATAAGTAATATTTTGCTTGGTGTACTACTAATATTCTATGGGCTGTAATTGTCTGAAAATAAACATTTTTTTTTTTTTTGTTTTTTTTATTGGTCACGTATTGAAAATTTTTCGGTACCATACTCTTAAAAACTCACTGACATGTGTCCAATCTTAATGTATTCCAAAAACGTAGGTAGAAATGTGTTCGGGCATTTACCTGGTTTTTTAAAAACCCCGAAAAATTACTTCGACGTGAGGTGTAGTAGCTGCATAGTATCATGACGGTTTGTTTCTAGCTATATAGGGTAAGTAACAAGACCTAGACCTGGATGTGGGATGATGTAGGGCAAGGGCGCAGAGGCGACGAGTGGGACTCTTTGTTACGACAGAGTTCCTCTCAATTTTACACCGTTTTTTTCACACACTAGTTTCGGTTTAAGTAAGTTTTTGCGGTAGTTAGACTAGTTAGATTCAATCTCGAGATTGAATCTAACTATCATATGCAAATGTAAGAGTAGTAGTAATTGGTAGTACCTACCTTAAATTGACAGGTCCTATATTAACATTAACCTATGCTAACGTAGGCCTCGTCTACTGAAACACGTCGAGAAAGTTTGTTATAATTTAATGTAGATAGTTTGTTAAATTCATTACTTTACAAAATCAGACACAGAATTTTATGCTATCGCGGTTGTTTACACTATTCGTAGCTATGATTTTAACGGGTTCCGCAGACACTTTAGTTTAGCCGTGATAATGACGCTTGTAACAGCATCGAAATATAGGCAACTCATTACAAAATAAAAATAAAAATAGAAATATTTTAGCTTTTCTGTATTTAGACTTCACAATAAACTAAACCTTGGTAGGTCTCAAACTTAACATACAACGGAGCACTATTTTCGCTATGTCAGATACAAGGAGATTTCCAACTTTCCACACTAAAAACCGTTGACCCAGGGCCAATGCACGAACCTGCGTCAACGGATGTGTCTCTCAAACAACGCAAGTTCACCCGTTGGTACTGCGTCAACGTCAACGGACGCGCTAAAAATACGCAGCGTCGAGCGTTAGATGTGGGATTCGCCGCTCAGAAACGTGCTACAAGACAATACTCAGTATTTATGAGGTCGCCGGGCCGCGATTTAACAATCCAATGGCTCGAAATGAAATCTTTTATGAACGAGCGGTGTTCCGCAAAATGGCGACACTGTTTCAGACATTGGGTTAATAGGTAACCAGGGAATCATGGCAAAAGTATAATATTTAGGGTTCTTTAAGTCAGTAGGAAAATTGTTTTGCTGGGTAAAAGATTATAGGGGACGTAGTTCATGAAGGCATTGAAAAAAGATAAATGTTTCATTCAATCAAGCATTTTTGAAAACGAGCATATTACGTACCTATGTTTGCTGTTACTGAGAGTTTTACAATCTAACTATCAAAGACTTAAAAAGTTTTCTTTTAGGTACCTACCAAGGTTCTCAGTTCCAGACAAATCACTTTATATGTAAGATCTTATTCAGGCATGTAAATTCCTGAGAAGGTAGGTATATAAATGTAAAAATGGCAATTCCAATCCCATACAATTCAATTGAACTCCTGACAGAACCCTAGGTAACGTGATGATACTTATCCATGCTACGCTCACCTTATAAATACTTACTTGTCCTGTTTTTTTCTGTTTTTCAGCAAAAATTCGCAAACTGACTGAGTATTTAGTGGCTCTCCCACCTGCCATTTAAACCTGAAATTTGACCTATATTTTAAAAGTAAGTTAAACAAAATACTAAAGAAATATTTTTTTAACTTAACCTGGATTCTTCCAAAGTTTCTTATTTTTCTACATAATATTTATTATTCTGTAATTCGGCATTATTTTTAAACTTTAGCAGGTAAAGTACCAATATAGGTAGAGCATAAAGTCGATTACGAAATTAGGTGTTTTTGTTCTGCTGAGAAAAAAATGAGGATTTTTTAAACTGATAGCAATAGTAGGTACTTTGAACCAGGTGGCGCATTAAGTGTTTTTACAGATTGAGAGATCATCTGTTTAATTCAGTGCACAATAATAATAAAAAATACTTACCTATGTAAAGATTTAAGATTCAATCGTTTATTTCCAAGAAGATTCACTATGAGTATATAAGTTACAATGCACTACGTATACTGTCACTGAATAAATGAATTACCTAGTCATTGTTAAAAGTACCTAAAAATTATCAGACACAATTTTCTATTTTTATAATCATTTTTTGTTCCTATTAGAAACGCAGCACGAGTGGGATAATAAAAATAAAGGCACTGCCTTGTCTGCCTTGAGGCTGGCCAGGCTGACCACACAGCAAGTAATCATGTTGAGTTTTCCCATCATTCGCAAGGGCGCGACCTACTACCTACTAAACAAACAAATTAAACACCCGTAGGTACCTTATTAATCTGTAGAATTCCGATTTTAAAACTCCCATTTGTTAAACTTCAACAATAATTATCAGAAAATGAACTCCGGCCAAAGTAGGTACCTATGTTCATTGTTAATCGCTTATCGAGGGCTGTTAACAAGTGTTCCTGCCGGATATTGGAAAATTATTACCTTTTTCCCAAGTAAGTTTTATGTAGTTTAATTTAATGCCGTGTAATGCCGGTTTGGAAAAGCATCGCCCCATTTTTTTCCCGCGGGTGTCATAAGATGGTATTACAATTGTAGGTGCCAAACTGACAACATAGTGACATGACACATAATATTTACGAAAAGCCTTCAAATATTTGTCGGGCGTGGCGAAGGCGACTGAGTAGGTAGAAGTAGTTAATATATTTGCGGCCTTTAACGCTCTGTCAACCCCTTAACGGATAAGGGCGCGATTTTTTGTGCGTGTTCGGTTTTTACGCTGAACCAGTAAAAGAGTACGATGGACGAAAAGTATATTTGCGAAATAAGAAGCCAATTCATGGTTCCTTGGTTTGGAGGGCACTGTCTATGGTAACTTAGACACCAATAGGTTTTTTTACCTAAAGCATACTTAGAAGCATACTCCAACACCAGATTTCATAGGGTCGTTCAATGACTCGACATCTCACAATACAGAAGGAGTTACAGACTTATTTAGTTTCAACGCCGCTGTAAATACAGATATTTCATGATTCACATTGTTATTCTAGAAGCATTTTTTTTCGGATGAGAATCTAATCGAACAGTACAATTTTTTTTGCTGAATTCCGCGCACGATTTTCGAAATCATGCTATCAGAAATTGAGCTGCTAGTCAGGATCATTATCCTTGGCTCTTACCAAAGGCTTAGGGTGTCAGCGAGGCAATACAAAGCCCAGTCTAAACCCAAAAGCCCTTGTACAATATTTCACGCGGGCAGAGAGGCCAAATTACCCGTTAATTGAGTGGAATACCCGCAAACGTGGAAAAATACCCGGCAGCTGACCTTGCCACAGTACAAGTAAGATACGGTAGGGGGTCATCATAATCACTATCACTACATACCTAGTATAAAGCAAAGTCGCTTTTCGGGTCTGTATGTATGTATGTTTGCTTAAATCTTTAAAACAACAGAACGGATTATGATGCAGATTTTAGATAGATAAAATGATTCAAGAGGAAGGTTTTTATGTATAAAACTTGCCGGGAAATCATCTAATTCCTACGGGAAAATGCGTTACAGCGGGCGCAACTGCTGGGCTTGCCGCTAGTTTCTTCAATAAAATACTTACCGGGTGTAACGGACGGTGTATTGAAAACTTTGCAGGCTTGGTCAGGACATGAGAACTACTGTTTACTATCATTGAGCTTAAGATGTTTCTTAGTCTGATCATGCCTGCAGCTTTTCGGTACACTGTCCCTGACCATACACATAACCTGCGCATATCCAACGCCATTTTGAGTGAAAGCTATATTTCACATTTGTAAAGTGAAAATGTGATTCATGACAATCATCATTACAAAAAACAGCTCGATTTCACATATTGACGCAAAATTGAAGCCGCAACCCAAAAGCTCAGCACGCAAATCCCAAAAGTCGAGGTTTTTAATTCCACCTATGTGGCTTTTTCCCACAAAATAATTTGAATATTATCTAATTTTAAAGAATAGGTAGGTACAAAATGAAAGCAGCTTATTTTGTTTTTCGATTCCCACCACACAAGGACAGTTTACCTACTGCTCGTTTATTTTACTACGATCTGACCCAAAAGAGCAAACGCCCGGGATGATAATTACGATGACTTGGTTATCATGAAATATTTTTTCAGGCGTTACCTTTAGCTTCATCATCCCATTTCTTTCCTGTAGTCTTCATCAGCGACGACTTAAGGAACTGAAAGTTTCATGTGAAGGTACGTAGAGACCTATTTAATTTTAGGCGGCAGGCTGCCTTCTCTTTTCGTGAGGGACACCGAATCGTCCAACGACCCAATGAACCTTAGAGTCAGAATTTTTTAACAGCCTTCTACAAGTAGCTTCTTCTTTTCGTGTGGGACACCGAGTTGTCCAGCGACCCGATAAGCCCTAGTGTCATAATTTTTTTTAGCAGGCTTCTGACATGGTTGTGTAAGGACCACCGCCGTCTAAGTAATCATAGACAGCAATCTACAAGTAGCAGGCTTCTGACGTGGTTGTGTCGGCTATAATGATACCTACACGACAAGAGCTCTACTGCTGTCATGTTTGTCAGACGTGGCGACAAATATTTGAGTCCTGTCGTAAGTTAGCCCCTGAGTACTGAAATCATAACGTCCAACATTTATTTAAGTTCCTAGTTTATTCATGCTAAACGAGCGCTTATATGCATTCAAGTTGCGCGTTCCGAGTTAGTTTGAAAACTTTGAAAATCGTAGTTAAGCGGCCAGTTAGTTCTGGCACTCACTTTTAGTTATTTAATTGAAAATTTCAAATGAATTTAGTTTAGGAGTGGTTCAGTAAATTTCCATGAAATTTAATACAAAACTGTGGTAACTAGATATGTCTAGGTATTCGTTAGTTTAATAAGGTTTTACCAACAGATGCGATTTGTAAACTGGGTTGTAAACTGTCATTGACACTTAACGCACATTGCAAAGCTAAAATAACGCATCCGTAACGCAGCGGCCCGGCCCGTCAGATCCATACTATATAGAAACGTTAATTCCCATAATAAAGCGTCAAAAATAAAGCAGTTGTATGCAGTGGTAGAGCGGTTTTAGTATGGAGATCGACATTTCTAGTATGGTAGTATGTATAGTATAGTATGGATTTGACAGACCACTGCGTTTGATCACGCCAATTTGTGAAGGAGACTAGGTAGGTAGGTAGCTACATTATTATTCAGGAAGGATCCTGATTTGGGTGGGTTCAAATATCGACGGAAATCTAAAGGTTTTGCTATTTTAAAACCAAACGTCTTATTCCCACGGTAAAACTATCAACAGCGGATATTCCGCAGCCGAATTTTCCGCAGGTGAGACCGACTCTAAGTTCTAACACAAGGTAGGTATAACATGTGCTAACTAAGTTTCGCCGCAGAGACGGGCGGGAGAAATCGGTTTAGCAGAAGTGTGTGTTCCAAGCTATTAGGAAGAAGCGAGTTATCAATACCATAGTAGAAATGAAGTCGCTTATAGCGTTACTCTGTATCTCTCTGTTAACGCTTATTCCAAACCATGCAAAACATTGTGATGCGGTTTTTTTAATAGATATTAAAATCACACATTATTATACAAAAAACCATGACAGGCAACCCATTGCAAGACCTTATTATATTACGATTTCTTCTATTATTAACCTCACTCATATATATCATGACGATCTATTGATCTATTAAACTTGACAACCTTTCCCTAAGAATTGGTATAACTAGTTCAGGAAACAACAAAAAATCGATCTCCCTTACAAAAAAACGATCACCTCACATACATACATACATACATACATCACGCCTTTATCCCTTGCGGGGTAGGCAGAGCGTTAACAGCCGTAAGAATACGGTCGCTATCGCCACGTCTGACATTTTTGAGTATTGTTTTCTAAGGTTGTTTCGGAAAACATGTGTTACTATAGTGACAGGTTGTCAGCCTGTCGCCTAAAAATTGTAATACACCAATACTCTCGAGTCCCTTAGTCGCCTCTTACGACACCCACGGGAAGGATATGGGGTGATGCTATTCCACGCCGGCATCACACGGCATCACCTCACACATAATGTATTACTTACTTTGTATAGCTACGAATTCCCGCTCGAGGCTGTCATTTGTACCACACACCGAGAACCGTCAGCCATTCGACTCGGCTCGCAATTTCACTTATTAGATTGTTTTGTTTGGAGCTTGTTAATTAAACTTATGCCTCATACTTACTTAGCCTTTGAGACCTTACCTTAGAGAAATGGTTTGGTTTTCTTATAAGTAAACACATAGATTTTTAGCGCTAAACCAGCCTTTGAAACTTAAGACCGTATTAATATACCGCACTCAAAGTTGGTGAGTTTTATTCTTCCTAGATAGAATATTTTCATTATTTCTTAAGCGTGCGACATTTTTGGGAATTCATTTTTAATTGAGATATTTTTTGTAATTGGTTAGAAATAAAAAAATATAATAACAATAATACGTAACCATTTTATTTTATGTGTCTTATATTTTCTACGTATTTATTATTGTTATAGTGTTTCAGTAGTTTTACTACTCACTTTTGACAATAATATGAAATATGCGTTGACTATAAGCAGTATATAAAATAATATCATAAATTCGTACGTAGCACACTTTTCTTACTCTCGTGGTGCGGTTTAGAACTCTGCGGTTTCGAATGGGTGGTACTTGTGGCCAGCAGCTCTGAAAAAAAAAGGAGTTTTGTAAAAAAGGGAACCTGAAAACTAAGCACGACAGTCGGAAGTCCCTTTTACAGTCATCGAAAAGAGAGAGGTCCGACGGTTGCGTAGCCACAAAACAATAGTTATGGTTAATTTGTTGCGCATTGAAAATTACATTATAAATTAAAACTATGTCAAATACAAGAACTCGCTCGTCAAAAATATAATAACACAAAAATTTAAGTAGTATAATTTACCGTATAGTTTAGTGTAGTTTGCCGTGTGATGCCGGCTTAGAATAGCATCACCCCATATCCTACCCGCGGGTGTCGTAAGAGGCGACTAAGGGCCTCGAGGGTATTGGTGTATTATAATTTTTAGGCGACAGGCTGACAACCTGTCACTATAGTGATACACATGTTTTCTGAAACAACCTTGGAAAACAATCCTCACAAATGTCAGACGTGGCGATAGCGACCGTATTCTTACGGCCGTTAGCGCTCTGCCTACCTCGCAAGGGATAAAGGCGTGATATATGTACGTATGTATGTATGTATGTATAGTTTAAAACTAACATGTCAAAGAGAGAATGAGTCTGTGCGTGTAGCAGATCAATGAAATTGGAAAGTTCTCAAATAGCATCTTCGGGAAAGAAAGCGCAGCGTGGGATCGACTCTTTTAAACCGATGAGATGTGTTTGTAACAGGTCGTAGGTAACCGTTAGATGCAGTCAACTTAAATCCATGTATATGATATAAAAATACCCTCAATCCAAAACATCATAATTTCTCGAAAACTAACAAAATTTTCTTTCAAATTATCGCGAATTTATGCTATTTGTTATTCAAACATCATCACAATTTGTAAGACGGCTGATGCTAGTTATAGACGTCTCTCATGCATGGATCAGGATTTTGTTCTGAATGTACTCAAACCAAAGGCTGCATAAAAACAAGTATTGTACGTATGACTCAGTGACTTAGTCATAAATATGTCATCGTTGCTGAAGGGAATTAGCGAATATAGTAACAAGAATAGGATAGAGATGTCGAGAAAAGAGGATGTTTTTAACTTACGAGGTCATAGGGACGACTCTGCCGTTGCAGTCGAAGCTGTTGATCAGGTCGAGGTCTTCCTTGCTCAGCTTGAAGTCGAACACCTCAAAGTTGCTCTGGATGCGAGACTTGGTCACGGACTTCGGGATCACGATGTTGCCGCGGTCCACTTGGTACCTGTGGGTCAAATTTAGTAATTAGGCCATGAAACTGAGCAACTATACCTGAAGATCTTAGGTCGAAATATGAAAAAAATAGTTGGAAAACTAAAAGCTACATTGAAAAGCTAAGCTATAAGGAAAACAAAGGTGATGCAGCAGACGACGTGAGCGAAAGACGGAGAAGGACGGATTAGGAGAAGAGAGGATGGGGCTGAGAGAAGTTGTGTTGGGGGAAAGATATTGGAGGAATGGAGCAGGAGGACATGAGAAAAAGGTGGGAAGAACGTGAAACCAAGGACGGGGGAAATGGCCAGGAGAAAGCGCGAAATGGGGAAAGGGAGTTTTCATTGGTTTTCACATCCTTCCCGCGGGTGTCGTAGGAGGCGACTAAGGGACTCGAGAGTATTGGTGTATTACAATTTTTAGGCGACAGGCTGACAACCTGTCACTATAGTGATACACATGTTTTCCGAAACAACCTTGGAAAACAATCCTCAAAAATGTCAGACGTGGCGATAGCGACCGTATTCTTACGGCCGTTAACGTTCTGCCAACCCCGCAAGGGATAAAGGCGTGATATATGTATGAATGTATGAGTTTTCATTTTTGAGGTTCTCCAGGTTTGACCCAGGGCCTATCAGTGGAGCCCAGTAAGGGTATGCCGCGACCTTGATATCTTTGCTTCAGAGCGCACGATAGGAAGAGAGGGAAATGAAGAAAAGGGGACAAAATTGTGTTTTAATCAGGAGAACTTACCTGATCAGCACTTGAGCGACAGTCTTGCCAAGTCTGTCAGCAATGGCCTTCAGCTTAGGGTCATCCATCAGCTGGGGTTCACCAGGCTTAGCCCAGGGTCTGTCGGGAGAGCCCAGCGGGGAGTAAGCCACGATCTTGATGCCGCGCGCCTCGCAGAAGTCTTTCAGACGCTGCTGCGTCAGGTATGGGTGGCATTCCACCTGTTTGTTAGAAATAATAGTTTGAAAAAGCAAATTTTCACAAGGGACATGAACACATACAAATAAAACTGGTAGGTTTGTGTAAAACCGCCCCGGAACTCAGGAGACATGGATAAAATTCCCAGCTGTGTGTAAAGTTCTATATTCTCATGTAATTTTCAAGAATCTTAAAACATTGTTACGGATGGCTGATTAATAAAGTTCGTGATCGAGTTGAGTTCATATAAATGCGAAAAAACCGACAAACTTGTCGTCCGGTGATATGAGTAAGCTATTAATTTGCCGTATGCGTTAAATTCTCGATCTCTTTTCTGGTAATTATCTAGCGTATAAGTATTTTTAAACTGTGACACCTGTGTTCGTTCACCCAATAAATACACACACACACAAATTCACACGTCAGGCGAAAAATTCGACAAAAATAAAGACCGTTCGAAAAAGACCAATAATGATTATTTTCTAGATTAAGTTTAAATTTAGTAGAACGTAGTAAAATTACTTCTTACCTGGTTACAAACAGGTTTGATTTTAGCGTGTTCGAGCAGCCGGGCGACCTGCTTGGAGTTGAAGTTGGAGATGCCGATGGACTTGACCAGGCCCTCGCTCACCAGCGGCTCCATGGCCTTCCACGTGTCCACGTAGTCCACCTCCGAGAATATGGTCTTGCCGTCGGCGTCTGCTGGGAAGAGCTCGCCATCTTCCTAGTATAACATTACAAAATGCACTGCTTAGAATCGAAACAAATTATAAATAACGCGGCAGTTGCAGACAAATCTGGTTTCCTAAATCCGGACAGATGGTCCGAACTTTTTTTTTTTTAAAAGCGACTGTATGGCGAAAGCGGGAGATCGTTCCTTGTGGCGTACCCTGGGGGAGACCTACGTCCAGCAGTGGAGTGCTATAGGGTGATGTATGATTCGTGTGTTACTTTAAAGTTAAATACTATCGTGAGTGAGCCACTTAGCATGAGAAAAGGTATGACCAACATAACTTAAAGACAGTATTGAAATATAAATGGAAAATATTCGTACAGGTCATCTCAGGTTCAGTAAAACACTGAGGCGCTACGCAGCATAAAAACATTCAAAGTTTAAAGTGCTAACTGCATTCAATAAAATAATGATCGCTTTCCTTGGTGAATCCTTAAATTCCAATGTATCTAAGAAATAGTCAGGAATAGCAACTAACCTGGTAAGCTTGAGGCCAGTGAATCAAGTACAGGTCGAGGTACTTGAGTCCAAGGTTGTCCAAGGACTTCTGCAGCGCGCCGCGGACCAGGTCTGGACGGTGGAAGGTGTTCCACAGCTTTGAGGTGATGAAGAGGTCCTCTCTGTACAGAAATAATGTATTTATTTATTTGACTGTTTATTGTACACAATAGAACACAAAGGACATAACATTGAGAACAATAGGTACACAACAGGTCAAATTATTTCTAAAAACAAATCTTTTCCAGCAGACCTAGGGTAGTGAGATGGCATAAAGTGAGGCAGTTGACGTGTACAACATACTACAATATACCTATAATAATTTATAAAACAAATTTAATTGGAATAATACATACTGACCTAAACTTTAGAAAATATCATCAATACAATTCGAGAAGCATCCATTGCATTCTCTCAGGCTCTTTCATTAACTTATACTTTAGGCTGACTAGATTCAACGGCCGCTGATGTACATGGTGGATTTTTGTATGGACATTCTGTACTAAGTTGTTATTACATTGCTAAGAATAAATATTTCTTCAAGCTTTTGAAGGGCAGGACTGCCGCATTTCAGCATTTTATTCTACTTTCGTCGTTCATCGATGTCGATGGCATCTTTTACAGCTTGACTTTCCTAACAACTTGTATAGACTGACCTCTTTACGACACCCTCTTTGACCTTAGCAGCGATGGCGGCGCCGACCTCCTTCTCGTTTCCGTAGACGAACGCGCAGTCAATGTGTCTGTAGCCAATGTCGATGGCATCTTTTACGGCTTGGGTCACTTCACCGGGCTTGGACTGCGGGCAAAATGTAGATTGTCAAACTGATTTTCCAAATTATGAACATCGTAGTTATAATAATCTATAATTCTTTTCACTTTATCTTTTTATGTGGTAGACAGATGTAGAACAGCCATGAAAATACGGTCAGGTGGGGTCTATTGTATATTTTGAGAAATGGTGCCCATGCATGGGGCCATTTTATTTTCCAATTTTAATGGTGCCGGGGTTTCCTTAAGTCGTCGGGCGACTCGGTGTCCCACACGAAAATGACAATAGAGAGTGCTAATAAATTATTTATCTACTCACAAATAGGTATTTCTTATTTATTAGATAACAATTCTGTAGAGTAAATATTATCACTAGAGATAGCTCGCTTGTCCCTTATCTACAGCAATGTTATTATGATACTTGTTATGATACCAACCATTGAGTGTCAATTGATTCGAAATATTAATTCCGTTTTCTGATAAATTGCACACATCAAATATTATAGGTGTGTCGCTATCTATTATCTCAAGAATGTATATCTTTTTTTACTTTGAGAGATCAAGATATAGTATTCTATTTAGATCAAACAAATAATATTCTCAAACTAAAAGGCACGAGACGCGTGGCGTGAGAGAGGGGAGGCCTTTGCCCTGCAGTGGGACCCGGAACAGGCTATTTTAAAAAAAGGCACATTACATAAGAAGGTTAATTTTTTCATATTTTAACCAATGCATTTTTGGGAAAGCAGTCCTGTTTCATCAACTAGTTCATCATCATCATTGTCATCATAAATAGCCTCATATGTCTGTGGCAGACAATTTAACCAGTGTCTGAGGCAAGACTTTTCGTGGCTATATAAGCTGATGCGAGTGGCATGACTTTCCACACACTACAAGTGAAGCTAGAATTGGAGACCTGCATAATATGCATGTTTAGGTGTTGTTTCTCTCTTTTGTTATCAAGACTAGTTCATCCCTTACCCAAGATTCTGTATTAAACTAGACAAGGGCTATGTTGTTAAATAACACAATTTAACCATTTTAACCCATTGGTTTTAAGAAAAGAAATTTAAAAAATACATTGTAGGATTATAAAACTATTTCTGTTATTTAGCCATCTTAGTTGTTGTTCTATCAACTAAACGGCCAATGTTTGGTCAAACACATGTATTGAAACAACACTTTATTGCCCAGATAACAGACAGTATTTGCCAGCATTGAACTTGTCATGAACTTGATATCAAATTGCCCTTGAAATACATCTTCTTATGTAATGGTAGGAAATAAACTTAAATAAGTAATTGGACCCCTGAGGCAATCTTAATTCCAAATATACAATTCTCTACTCTGTGGTTTCACCTATGATTGGTTTTCCATTACAATGTGATAATTTCCAATTCACTTGTAAAAAAAAGTAGGAATTCTCCGACCCCCAAGTTTACAGGTCATTAGACGACTTAGTTTCACACCAGCCAGCCAGTCTGGTACTGTCAGGTGAGTACGCGCGTGCTCTCTCCCTATTTCAGTGGATTTCCGGGTTTATAATATAAAGTAAAAGTAAGAAAAAACTAGGTACATAGTGCAATCTCTTCACCCTACTTCTTGCAATAATACAAAGAAAATACTTCCAAAGTATGAGCCTATGTGAGTAGGTATTGTATGTTTTAGATGGTATGGATGGTTTATACATATGTCTTTGTGGCATGTTTGTACAGTATTTGTAGCCTTGTAGCAGAGTAGAACCTCTGCGTCCACATCCTTCATAAGCCACCTGTCCTTTCACGAACCATTTCAAATTGGAAATTGGAATGTCGTCACACATTTTTCTGACTTTTTGACCCAGTCGCGATAAAATCAGCGAACAACGAAGACCAAAAGAAACAAATTATTATATATCTATAGTGATCTGTGATTAGTTCGTAATTAATGATTTTTTGTTCGTAATTAGTGCTCTGTATGTAACAAAGTGTACATGTGAAATTACAACGGATTTACGGAAGTTAGAAAGAACCCATAAGTCTATGTTTTCCTTGTTATGTTTCCATAGTTCATCTAGCATTCCATAATCACATAATAATATTGTTTTAGGGTTTCTTTTCCCGTATTAAAACATTTTGCAAGTCACAAGATCGTCTTTGATTTACTTCTGGTGGCACGCTAGTGCCACAGCCTTTATCAGAATCGCTATGACCATTAGTAGCAGTTCAAGGCCAAAGGAATTCATAAAAAATTACTCAATCGCTTTGGTAGTCCCTATTTATTTCTAGCCAGAACTTTTCAAATACGTGCTTTTGGAGTACTTTGTCATGTCTTAGGAGACAAAATAATTGTCAGTTACTCAGAAAAGTGAACGTTACTGGAATATTATCGGCACAATTTGCAAAAGTAAACTAAATCGAAGGCCGCAATAAAAAGTTACCTTCCAAGTTCCAAGGCCCAGAATGGGGCATTCAATGTCGTTGTAGAACTTCACTTTGGGGACTTTCTCAGCCATTTTAAACAGGCGATGCAGTTTTGTTGACGTTTACGAGTATTATTTGGATTTTCAAACAATTTCGCTGCAAGTCGCCGGCAAAACGAAGCGAACGAAACACACACACCACGCACAACAGAACTGTCAATGTCAACGTATTTTTTTTCTCTCTTTTGCCTTTGACGTCAAGGGTTTGTGACAATGCCGCTTTGTCTTGAAAATATTGAAAGAGTACAATATTGCATAGATGCTCGCATTAGTAATGTACATAGAATTAACTTATAAATAAACTGTCATAAGGTACCTGCGTGTGTAATTTCGACTGGTGATGCAACTAAGCCGAGCTAAATACCTAGGTAAACTACATACAGACCTATAATAAAAGTAACGCACGCATTCCTCTCAAAAGTCGTCTACTTAGTCACTTTACTTACCTTCCATGTTCCCAAACCGACGGCGGGAATTTTCTGTCCATTGTTGAACACTACGACCGGGACTCTGGAAGCCATTTTGTATTTTGGTTTCACACACGACTGCTCCACTCGATACAGGAACGAGAAGTGGCTGCTTATTGCGATATGATTATGATAACCGATAGATAATAAAAATGTAGTAATAACAGAGATATGATGACTTCGGGTTATCATTTGAAGTCGGGGAGATAATTATTTGGTTCACCATTAAATATGTTTTATCAGCAAGTACAAATTGCCGATGTTCCGTGCTTTGGAGGGCAGCATGTTAATCTCAGTACCTGTGCCTGTCTATGAGACAACTTAGATAGACGGCGGTGGGTTAACAACCTTGTCACAGTCTTGGACGAATAAACCACGACAGAGTACTACATATCTAGTAGATAGCTACATAAACGGTTTTAGGTATCTTGCTACTCTAACGTCATCATGGACTCATGCTCCGGAGCATTCGTTGACTCGGTTTCCCATACGAAAGATTTAAGTAAGAAGGCAGAAATAAATTCAGTACTTACATTTGTATGGAAGTTTAAGGGCATAGACGACTCATCACACTTGACAGGCGGATTGGCAAGAGCAGTGCAAGATATTTAACTCACAGGAAACGCTGCTGCCTATACCCTGGACAGTTTAACCATAATCGCCATTTACGACGCCTATCGGAGCATTGGACCATGGTGCTGTTTGATTAGGTAGGTACGTACTTAATACTTTATCTTAAATTATTTAGCTGGAACATTAAATATCATCCAAATTGGTATTACCTAAGAGACAAGATCACAAAAAACTGATGGACTGCGTGTTATCTATCCGAATGTATTGATACCACTTACCACTTGAACTTGACCTATTAATTTTCAGCAAATTGTTGAATTTGAACAACAGCAGATTAAATAATCTAGGTAGGTAAGTACGTAGGTATAATAGGTATTGTGGGGTACTCGTACTATAATTATCGATACTACATCGATAAACATACAAGATGTCCCGTCAATCATGGTAGGCTCCATACATCATTCATCTCTTAATAAAAGGAGACGTGTAGGTAGGTGTAGGTTGGTAGCTAATGTTTTGAAGGTAGAGTAACTTACCTGCATACCACCAATTTTTTTTTGTTTTTATATTTACACATGTTATCTGCATTTTATCTATCGTCAAAACACTACCCTACCGAAGTGGCGCAGTGGTAGTGCGACTGCCTTTGACGCAGAAGGTTCCGGGTTCGATTCTCGGTGGGTCACTCACAAAGTATTTATTACTTTGTGAATTTGTTCCCAGTCTGGTTAGGACATTGCGGGCTGAACCACCCGATTGTCCGTAAGTAAGATGGTTCCGTGTTTCGGATGGCACGTTAAGCCGTAGGTCCCGGTTGCTGTCTATGATCACTTAGACGGCGGTCGTTACACAACCATGTCAGAAGCCTGCTACTTGTAGAAGGCGGTTGAAAAATTCTGACACTAGGGTTCATCGGGTCGTTGGACGACTCGGTGTCCCACACGAAAAGAAGAAGACTACCCTACCTGAATCTTATATGAGAGTAGCCGTACGTGAAACCCGAGAACAATACGGGAAATAAGACAGCCATAAATTCTGCCCTCAGTGGCAATCTTGTAAAACATTCCGCCACCACGTCTGTCCCGTAAACACATCTGCCAAATAAATATTCAACAATGGCGGAGACATAGAGCCGAGAAACTAGTAGCAGTAAAGAAAATACAAGCCTACAATATAGCACACTAGCGACACGAGCTTTTATCACTTGCAGGGTAGGCATTGACGGCCGTAAAAACACGGTTGCCACAGCCACATGACAAATTATCTTTTTTGGCTTGAAATACCTAATTAGGTACTAGACATAGACATACTCAATTAATAATATATTAGGTCAAGATACTACCTACACTCCGTTAAATCAATCAATACATATTATTTTGTGCGAATGACAGATCCATACTCATTGAGAAGTAAACAAAGAAAAATAAACATCATAGCATTTGCACGAAGCATAACCCAATTTTTAGAACTGTGCGTATGGAGCTGTCAAAATATACCTATTTTGGCAGTGTTTTTCATGTAAGTTTTGACAGCTCCAGTTTGACGCACAGTTGTAAAAATCGAGTTCAATCAAGCCGCATTCTTTTCTTTGGATCTTTAGAACCAAAATGGACACCTGTAAATTCTATGGAACGAGTCATTGTGGAATTGTACCTAATGGATAGGGAGGGAGTTGTGTGAATTACATTCACATTTTTAACTTTCAATTCACAGGACGTTTTGTCTGCACTACAGGCACACAGGCATCTAACCTGTATCACGATCCTAGACTAAGCGATTGTGCCATTCTTTGTCACTAAAATTACCTAATAATGATTCCATGGCATAGGTAATTTTTTATTAAGCACACTTAGTGATGACGATAAAAAATAGAAGTTTGAAATAAAACTGAGGTACCATCTAAGTATAACAGTTTTATTTCCTACTAGCTAATTGGAGAGCCTATGTGGATGGATGTCTTATTATTTTTGTAAAGTTGAAATTGCTTGCTATCATTACATTTCAGTGTTTTTATGAAAGAGAATGTGGTAGCTGTTGCGTTTGAAAAGAAAATAATTCCATTTTAACGCGATTCATTGATACGTTACGTGACGCAAACGAAGAGAGCACGTCTTTAGAAACCAGAAAACGTCGTCAATGAACCATTTTAGGAATGGTTTCCAATTTACCACCAGTCTCTTAGACTAATTTGTCTTAGGATCACGCTTCTATTCGCAATACGATCACGTAGGACTTCCGCTACCCCATATTGCCATCTTTTCTCAGCTTAAACCCAACAAAATAAGGTTCATTTTCCAGCTGTCAAGGTGGAAAAAAGAACTTTGGAAGCTGTACGTGACTTTGTCGCCCTGTGGTTCCAGATGTCACTACATGATGGTTTGTTTGGCAGGTGGAAATCATTTTTCACGCCACAAAATTGTATTGAAAGTGAATTTTGTATGGTGCGGCCGGAGATTGGAGTGTTTCGGGGACCTTTACATTGATCATTCATTCATCTTTAAGGATGTTGTATTTGGCATGTCTTTACCTTTTATCAGCAACACTTGGATCAACTTCTTAATTCAGGTTTTTCCCTTAACTCAAGAAATAAAGATAAAAATGATACTTAGATATAACCACTTTGATCCATCAAAAAGGTAAGTTGTTATTGAGTTGTATTGTATTGTACCTTTATTACAAGTATTGTCTACATAAAGTACGGCCGTTGTATCAAATATAGGCTGTTCTGCTATAACATAAAGTGTTATTTTCTTTGTTGACATGTCCTTTAGTATGGGTTTCACAGCTATCAAATGTGGCCTATTCGAACGGCCATACTTTAGTACTTTTTGTAACAAAACATGTGGAGATATGTAAGTAAAGTAGGAAGGACATGTTTATGGCGGATTCAGACAAACTATCTTCTTTCGCCTAAATCTTTGAAAACTCGTAAGATGTTTAAACCCCCCGTCTGCAACAAATTGATTTTAGTAGTTAAGTTGATTACGTCTATTTCGGAATCCTTTTTAGAAGGCCAAGTGGGAACTGTCCCCTGCCTTCTAAGGCTGGGGGTTTTCATAGGAATTAATTAAATTAATTATGTTCTTTTAGCAGTCGGCTCTGCCCGCATGAGCGACAGGAAAAGTTTTTAGCCGACTGCTTTTAGAAGGAGGACTTTGTTTTTATGTTATGTGGACTATAAAAAAATATATCCCGATAGTATACCCACCTGTCAAAAAAACGGAGCTATCTTGAATAGTAGGTAAATTATTTTTTGCTGACTAGAGCTACAGCGTAAGTGGCTAGGCGAATGTTGACAATGAGTTTTTTAAGTAGTAAAATTGTAAACCACATTCAACGCTGAGATTGATCTCAAGAGCGAAAATATCAGGTACCTAGTACCTACAAGCCATCATTTTCCTCGCCTTATCCTGTTTCTCTTAACCTTAACTTAACTTAACCTAGGGGGTTTGACGTGGAACCAAGTTTTTACACAGAGCGACTGCCATCTGGCTCTGCAACCTGAAGGCTAACCTGGCCCGAATTCTAGATTAAGTCACATTCAAATACCATCTGCGTTCAATTTTTTTTTATGTGGGTTAATATCAGCGATTTATATGGGTTTATATTTATAAATACGGACCTTAATATCTTTCTATTCATTTAAGAACCTTGTAGGCTTTACATTAAGTCAGTATTTGGTATGCTAAAATGTAGAACTGAGAATAATTTCTTGCGGGCGAAATTTCCATTTAAGCTCTAGACGTTGAATATTTAATGTAACTGCAGTTCCTCGGTTGGTTCCGATATAATTATACATACCTTTCAATAACTAAGTATCCTATGTACCTATACCTACTACTTGCTACTACTACAAGATAGTACCTACCTAATATTTAAGGGCCGGACCAAATAAACACCATATTCACCGTATCGTAGGCCGTTTTCACATTTAACGCACATCGCAGCGCTAAACTACGGCTGCAAAACGCATACTCCTGTCAGATTCATACTAGATATCGCACTTGACGCATGCCCAACGCACGACGCAGCACTAGCGCAGCGCATACGTTATTTTAGCGCTGCCTTGTGCGCCTTACCGTCTGGTTAGCCGGTTGAGAATGCCTAGGTTTAGATTATCATGACTTTAATTGTCGTCAAATTAAATAAATAAATAAATAAATTTTAAATAAATTTTTATTTGGAACACCAACAGTTTGTACAAATTAAGCTTATACATTTTTAATGTGCTTACTGTCAAATTAACTTTTAAGACGAAGTGGGATTTATTTCTCAGAATCCATCCTCATGTATCAAAATAAAATCAGAGTTAGACAGTACAGAATACCTCGTAGACTTTGGTGTGGCCGTCCTTTGTACTATATCTAGTAAATAAATAAGCACACACACATATATCACGCCTTTATCCCTTGCGGGGTAGGCAGAGCGTTAACGGCCGTAAGAATACGGTCGCTATCGCCACGTCTGACATTTTTGAGGATTGTCTTCTAAGGTTGTTCCAGAAAACATGTGTATCACTATAGTGACGGGTTGTCAGCCTGTCGCCTAAAAATTGTAATACACCAATACCCTCGAGACCCTTAGTCGCCTCTTACGACACCCGCGGGAAGGATGTGGGGTGATGCTATTCTAAGCCGGCATCACACGGCAAATAAATAAATAAGTACCGAAATAAATAAATAAGTAGCCGTGTGGTGCCGGCTCAGAATAGCATCACCCCATTTCCGTCCGTGGCGGCTAAGGGATGAATCTAGGGAACGGGCAGCAGCGCTTCCTGTGAATATCTACGATATCTTGCACTGCGCTCGCCATTTCACCTGCCAATCGCGGTGAGTATGGCAATACCCCCCTATTGGGCTGTTATGTGTCCAGCAGTGGACTGTTGTGGCTGTTAAAGTAGTAGTAATAGTCAAATTATCATGAACGAAAAAAGCCGAGTTAAACAAAATAATGCACGAACTTTTTTAATTTTACTTCTCTTGCAAACAAGGCAAACTGTCCCAGTATGGTAGTAATCGTAAAACACACGTAAAACTGCACTTAAAAGTGTAATTTAAAGACTTGGCCGTAGAAAATTAAACTCTTCGACGTAACTTTAAAAAAGGGCAAGTAAATAAAAAGAATCGAATCCTACTAATATAATGAATTCAAAAGGGTGTTTGTTTGGTTACTCCTTCACGCTAAAACTACTGAACCGATTATCATGAAATTTGGCACACGGATGAGGGGTAACTTCGATTAACACATATTTGTGCCATATGTTGTTTGTGTTTTGGTGTATTATTTTTTGTACTAGATTTAAGAAAGTGTAATAAAGTGATTATACATTCATACAAATTGACTTAGTCGGTCGGTAATTTCATACTTGGCGGGGGCACTGCCGTGCCCCCAGATGTGACGTTTAACATTTTTTTCATAATTGTACCTACCTATGTTCCTTGGGGAAAGTTGTTCAGTTTTATGGGCTGATTCACTCCTCACTCCTTTAAATACATCACCCCATTTTTTTACATCCTGTATACTATGTACCTATGCCTACCTATTGCTTTTCAAATTCTATATTCAACCCTCGCCTGTATCGTTCACAGAATTTCATTTAACTCCACAATGGCCCGGAAAGAATATAAAGTTGTTTCCGACAAAATGTTTTAACTTCCAAATTAGGTTCTTTTCCACTTCTTATTCTGTGCCCCGGTAGGTAGGCTACCTATTGTTATTTCTACATATACTTAATACTAGTAGTTACCTACCTATCTACAGAGTGTAAAAAAAATTGCTGCAAAGGTTAGGTAAAGCAGCCCATGAAACTGAACAACTTTCTTGAAGGAACATAGGTCCTCTTCTCGCTAGAGTCGGTAGACTTGTAGGTATGCAACTCTATCTCTCTCTCTCTCTCTTTCTCTCTCTCTCTCTCTCTCTCTCTCTCTCTAAAAGAAAGAAAGAAAGAAGCAAAAATTGATACAGTGTAGGTTTTTTTAAATAATATATGGTTCTTTTATCGGTAGTCAACCGTAAAGCTTCAGAAAGCAAATAGACCAAATAGAGGTTTCTGTACATAGCAAGGCGTATATCTATGTAGATATATGGCTTACCTGTCTATGTCTGGCTAACCCAGCCGCCCACTATTCCAGTCTGCGGTCCTGACGCAGAGTTCGCATTCCGTAGGTCACAAAACCATTACCTGCTCTATAAAGGGTGTTATGCGTGCCATAGCTTATGGTTTATGGTTATGGCGTTTCGATGAAGAACGGCGTAAAAAAATTGCACATACATGCATACATACACATTTCACGCCTTTATCCCTTACGGAGTAGGCAGAGCGTTAACGGCCTTATAATACGGTCGCTATCGCTACGTCTGACAAATATACAGAGCCGTTTGAGGTAGTGACAGCTTGTCGCCTAAAAGTTGTAATACACCTGAAACCCTCAAATCCCTCAGTCGCCTCTTGCGACATCCACGGGCAAATAATGGGGTGATGCTACTCTAAGCCGGCATCTCACGGCAATTGAAACAAATTCTCTAGGATTTTTTTTACTAGAGTTGTGCTTGAGAGAAACCTGAGTTTCGGTGCAAACATATAGACCAAATAGAGGTGACAACGTATACTAAGGTGGATATCTATGTATATGGCTTACCTGTCTAGGTCTGGCTAACCCAGCCGCCCACTATTCCAGTCTGCGGTCCTGACGCATAGTTCGCATTCCGTAGGTGGCAAAACTATTACCAGTGCCCTGTACTATAAACGTTACAATCCTACAGATTTGTCAGATTTTTACCGACAATAATTTTGGACTACAAGTGCTGTACTATAAAAGCAAGTTCAGTATTTAATTTAACGAATAACTGAGTGTCGATATTCAAAAATTTTTTGGACTGTTCAGATTCTTGACATTGCTTTATAAACTTAGTCAATTTGTCACGACAATGATTGATTTGTAAGTAGTTAAGATTCCTTGTCCAATAAAGTAAATCCTACAAGTTTTTCCCGAAAAATCGTCATCTGGCACCAATTGTCGCAAGAAAATGTTTGTAGGACACAAATATGTAAAATTGTCATGACAATTTGTGGTTATTAAAGTATAGAAAGTTGTGAACTTGTAAATCGGTGCCTGTCACATTTATAGTACAGGGCACCGCTCTACATAACTTTAGCACGAATAGTTCATTACAGAACCATTGGAAATTCTAGACTGAGATAGGTATAGATAGGAAATAATGTTCTGTTTGTAGCGGTAGTAGATTATCCACTAATTAGAAACCTACCTTAAAATGTGCAATAATATCTAGAACAATGTCTGATTTTCGTATTTCACTTTTTTCACTTCACAAAACACTTCACAAAAGTTTGAAGGTAAAATCGTAAGCGTCCGTACTGCCGTAAAACTGCATCTAAACATTTGATTTTACGTCTCTTGCTCTTAAAGCACTGTTCTCAACTCGTTCGTATTAGTTTCAAATTACAACTTTTCGTTTCGAAGTAACGTGAAGTTGTAGTTGTAACTTGATTATGAAGGGTGTTAAATCTAGGAAACGGACAGCGTGAAAGTACTAATTTAATTCCAAATATTTTAAGAGGTAAATAAAGTCCATGAAACTGAAAATCTTTCCCCAAGGAAAACAATGTCAAAACATGAAAAAAATGTAGGCCTTCTTTACAAAATATAGGTACTAGACGGCCGAGTCGATTTGTATGGGAGGTCCAAAAGTTCTATCGTATTTCTACCTATGAGTATATTGTTTGTAACAAAGTTTGGTATCAACTTTAGGAAGACCCTGAACACTGTAGCGTAGTATAAACTAACACAGACTTCAGTACTCGTATTATGAAGGTAACCTGTGAAGTTTGAAATAAACAATTACTAATAAGTTAACTTATATGGTTTCGCTACAGGTAAGTACTTATTATAAAACGAGTATTTACGTTTATATATAAACCCATTTTCATTATTTAATTTAAAATAAGTATTAAACTGGGGGTATATCGCGATAATTTGCGACCGATGACCGATGTGGCGCAGTGGTGGTACGACTGCTTGTGACGCAGAAAGTTCTGGGTTCGATTCTCACTCACTTTGACTGTGTGGGTGGGTCACTCAAAAAGTAGATATTTATCATTTGGTGAATTTGTCCCGTCATTGCGGGCTGAACCACTCGGTAGTTCGTAAGAAAAATGGTTCCGTGTTGCGGATGGCACGTTAAGCCGTAGGTTCCGCTTGTTGTCTATGATTACTTAGACGACGGTTGTTACACAATCATGTCAGAAGCCTGCGACTTGTAGAGGTGGTTCAAAAATTTTGACACTAGGCTTCGTTGGGTCGTTGAAAGACTCAGTGTCCCACACGATGAGAGAGATTACTGGAGAAAATTTTATCCGTTGCATTAAACGTTTTGCCTATCTCATTACTGTTATGCAATATGGCAATAAACGTAGATCACGTATTTAATTTCATGCAGCCCGTTCGCAATTATCACCAATTTTAACGGAACGATACAAGCGAATGAAAATCAAACCATTCATTCATTCGTTCAATTTATCCCGCCAATTTCGTAATTGCAGACATGATCGTTATATTGTTTCGGACCGGTTATGCTAATTGCTTCCCAAGGGAAAATACGCCATTGAGGAGTTTTTGCACTGATGGCAACACTATTCCGAACTAAGTGGCGCTGTTGACGTTTTTTGAGATTGAGGGATCATTTGTCAAGTTCTATCGATCGATATCATCTATCAGTGAACCGTGCATAGGTTAGTTGGACGACTCAATGTCCCACATAAAGAGAGAGAGAGAGAGAGAGAGAGAGAGAGAGAGAGAGATCTATTTATGGAAGGCACAGCTAAGCTTTTACATTTTATTTTATTTATTTATTGAAAAAGGATCATCAACATCATAACATATTTGGGTGAAAATTTGAAAACGGTTCTTCAGGTCCCTTTCCTGGCAAATTTTAAATTTTAGTTTTATGGTTATTTTATCACTGCATAATAATAAAGGCCTATTGAAAAGGTTATTTACGAAAAAACACTTAAATCGAACCACAGGTTTCATCAAAATTCAATTTTGAAATTTGAGGTGCCAGTCAACGGGACATTTTGCGCCAGTCAAGGGACAAAGTAATATAACAAAGTAGTATTTTAGCAAAATACATGAATAAAAGCTGTTCATCTTTTGCCGTGTGATGCGGCTTAGAATAGCATCACCCCACATCCTTCCCGCGGGTGTCGTAAGAGGCGACTAAGGGACTCGAGAGAATTGGTGTATTACAATTTTTAGGCGACAGGCTGACAACCTGTCACTATAGTAATACACATGTTTTCTGAAACAACCTTAGAAAACAATCCTCAAAAATGTCAGACGTGGCGATAGTGGCTGTATTCTGGCAACTATCGCTCTGCCTACCTGCAAGGGATAAAGGCGTGATATATGTATGTATGCATCTTTTGCTTTTAACTAAGTAGAATAGAAGTACAAGTTGCCGCAGCCTACCAGACTGACGCCCTGAAGCCTCAGTCTGGTTAAGACACGACGCACCTAGTCAAAGACAATTTGCTCGTGCTTGAAACACGACACAGCCAGCCCGACATACGAAATGAAACAGCCACAGTGTTCGACAATCACAGTTGACAGGCGGGCGTATGTGATCTGTCGACCTCCGGAAGAAGGCTGTTCGTAAACAGCCGAAACGTAGACCCAATTCTGCACCAAAACAATAGTAACGTAAGTCGTTTAAACTTAGGCCATAATGAAACAGCTAGCATGAGACAAGAAAAAACCACCGCAAACATTATGACCTGAGAATTAACTGTGTTGAGCCACTTAAGACATTTTGCGAATAGTACATTCTGCTACTGTACAGACGAAGATAACCTTAAAGTTGACGCAATCAGCCTGAGACATGCATGACTCAGATAGCCTTAGACATCACTAGGCAAGCAACCTGACACACGACGCAATCAGCTTAAGAGACATTGCAATCAGACTGAAACATAACGTAACTAACCTGAGACACGACGCAATCACCTCAGAGACGACGTAATCAGCCTGAGACATGATGTACTCAGCTAAAAAGACTACGACATACAATGCAATCAGCTTAAGAGACGTCGCAACCAACCTGAGACATAACGCAGCCATGCTGAGATACAATGCAGACAGTTTTAGAGACTTCGCCAGCAATCTGAGACATAACGCAGTAATCCTGATATACAACGCAGTCAGCTTAAGAGACGTCAAAATCAGCCTGACATAACGCAGCTACCTTGAGATACAACACACTCAGCTAAAGAGACGTTGCAATTGACCCAAAACATAACGCAACCATCCTGGGATACGATACAATCAGCTGAAAGGACGTCGCAATAAACCTCAGACATAACGCAGCTAACCTGAGATACAACGCAGTAGGTCAAGAGACGTCGCAGTCAGCTTTAGAGATGTCGAAGTCACCTTTAGTGAGACATAATGCAGCCGCCCTGAGATACAACGCAGTAAGCTGAAGAGACGCCGCAATCATTCTGAGACATGATGCAGCCACCCTGAGATACAACGCAGTCAGCTTAAAAGACGTAGCAAAGAGCCTGAGTGAGACATGACGCAACCACCCTTATATACATCGCAGTCAGCTTAAGAGACGTCGCAGTCAGTTCAAGAGACGTCGAAATCAGTCTAAACGAGACATAACGCAGCCGCTCTGATATACAACGCAGTAGCATAAGAGACGTCGCAATCAGTCTGAGACATTACGCAACCACCCTGAGATACTACGCAGTCAGCTGAAGATCGTCGCAACTAACCTAAAACCTAACGCAGAGATCCTGAGATACAACGCAGTCAGCTTAAGATACGTCGCAATGTGCCTGAGTGAGACGAATTGCAGCCAACCTGAGATACAACGCACTCAGCTTAAGAGACATAACGCAACCACCCTGAAATACACCGCAGTCAGCTTAAGATACGTCGAAATTAACCTGAGACTTAACGCAGCCTCCCTGAGATACAACGCAGTAGCTTAAGAGACGTCTATCAATCAGCCTGAGATATCGCGCAGCTACCCCGAGGCCTAACGCAGCCGCACCTTGAGACATAAAGCAAGTGTTTTTAAACTATGTTACGTCGCAATGTGCCTGAGTGAGACGTATTGCAGCCAACCTGAGATACAACGCACTAAGCTTAAGAAACATCGCAGTCAGCCTAAGATAAAACACAAACACCCTGAAATACACCGCAGTCAGCTTAAGATACGTCGAAATTAGCCTGAGACTTAACGCAGCCACACCTAGAGACATAAAGCAAGTGTTTTTAAACTATGTTATCTGCACGAAAAACAATACTGTTCACCTCCTGGAAACCCTTAATCTAACTTACAGTACCCATGAAGAGACATGGGGTGGTGCTATTCTACTCTGCAGGCACACCTTTACACAAAAAAATGCAAATACAATCATTAAAATAACATTAGTCACTTGACTGGCATAAAATGTCCCTTGACTGGGAAAAATGCCAGACAAATGAAGCCAGTCAAGGGACAATTTTCTATGTTTTTAGTGATTTATTGGTGAATGCTTGAAGTTAATCAAAATCTGTAAACGAATCTTAAATATCGCTTTATTATCCGACATTATTTGTTTAGAACAAATCCTCTGTAATAACTCTTTCACGAAGAAAACATGCACAGGAAAGGGACCTGGCGCAGGTGCAAAAATAGGACCTAAAAATTTAACAACTCCTATTTCATTCTAGAAGTGCCAAGGAGTTATTTGCTCCCTCTCCAGGGTTGAAGAAGCAATCCTGGCAGAAGGCAGAAACAAGACCCAGCTCACAGTTCTATTAGTTTCAGCGATTCTGTCGTTTTAGACCACACATTCAGAAAACACAAAAACGTGTGACCAACACAAACTGTAATTTTTATCGGTGTGCTCAGTAAAATATTGTCAATATTATAGTTTACTATAAATCTACATGATACAAGGATTATTTTGATGGGTGAAAAGTTCTATCATGTCCAGTTAGATAAAATTTTACATATGTTTGAATTTCGCAACAGGTGAGTGTGACACGCGAAGAACGCGTATTTTGCCCCCGATTTTAGGTTTCAGATTAAGTTTTAGTTAAACATATTTCGTAATTTATGGATGGAGTTTTGGTTTCTGAATGGTCAATTTAACGTTATTTCGTGTGAAAGTTAGTAAAAACCTGTAAGTGTTATACTTTTGAAGAAATTAACGTGTGACCGCAATTTTTACCCTCTCCAAGAATCACCCATTTTACACTTTAAAAATCTTATATAATAAACTAGTATCTAATATGCTTGACAATTACAGATGAACACAACGTTTAAAAAAATAACTTATATAAGCTAGGGAGGACGTGCTTACAGCAGCATTATCTTAAATTCTAGTGAGATCAGTTTAAGAGATCAGTTAGGATATTACAAATAAAAAATGAATTTACATAATGCAGCAGAGTATTACCTAGTACGTATTTCTAGATAATATAAAATAAAACTAAATACTAATTATACGTTTGATACTTGACTTGAGTGGTAGACATACCACTCATAAATTTTTTGAGCTTTGATTTATATGTATTCAAGGTATCACAAAAAATATCGACATCTCTATATTTCGAGTTTATCTCGTTGTATGTTTTACATATTCTAACAATTGGCGAGTTTATTCCTATATTGGTATTGCAGAAAGGAACATGGAAAATTTTGTTAATAAGATTTCTAGGGTATTTGAAAGGTACAGATAACGAAACTTGGTCTTGGATTTCACTGCTATCTACTTTATTGTTAATGATTTTAAAGAGGAAAGACAGGTCTAGAATGGCACGGCGCGATTTACAGGTCTGCATCTTGAAAAATTGAAGTCGTTGCTCATAGGGCTGCCTATGGCATATGCCTGGAGATATAAAAGCTAGGTGTCGTGTAAAGGATCTCTGGATGGACTCTATTCTTTGAGAATCAACACTGTAGAACGGGTTCCATACAACACTTGCATACTCTACATGACTACGAACTAATGCATTGAACAGTAATATTTTTGTTTTGGATGAACGGAACTTAGTTGTGTTGCGCTTTATAAAACCGAGCATTTGAGAAGACTTTTTTACGGTCTGATCAATATGCGACTTAAATTTAAGCTGACTGTCAAGAAGTACCCCTAGATCACGGATTTCTTTTACCTCTTGAAGAGTCTCATTAAGTTTATAGGTGAATACGTAGGGGTTTCCTTGTGTGTAAATTTTATGTGTGAAGATTTGGTGATGTTCAATGTCATATCATTGGAAAGGCACCACGACCAAACTCTATCTAGATCAGCTTGCAATTGTTCACAGGTAGTGTGTGAAGCTGTAGTGTAGAGTTTTAGGTCGTCAGCGAATAGTTTAAATTTCGAATGCAGAATAACTGAGCTGATATCATCAATGAAAAGTAAAAATAAGATTGGTGCTAAATGTGATCCTTGTGGGACACCAGATGTAGAAAAGTAAGCATGTGATGTGTATCCCTTTGTCGTTACTATTTGCGATCTATTTCTGAGATAAGACTTCAACCAATTTAAAAGGGAACCACAGATACCTTTTGATTCTAACTTCCTCAAAAGCAACATATGATTTACTTTGTCAAATGCGCTTTTAAAGTCCGTGTAAACAGCGTGAACTTCACGCCCTTTATCGAGTTCACTACAAATATCTGAGACGTATGAAACAAGGTTGGATTGGACAGATCTACTAGACAGAAAACCGTGCTGATTGTTTGAGAGGCTATTTTTAATATAGTTAGTGATAGTAGGAGTTACAAGTTTTTCAAACAGTTTGGCGAAACAAGATAAAATGGAAATCGGTCTGTAGTTAGTAACATTGCTTGAGTCGCCTTTTTTATAAATTGGGACAATTTTTGCTTCTTTCCAAGTATCAGGGAAAACACCTGTCTGTAGTGATTTATTGAAGATGAGAAAGAGCGGTAAGCACAGAGCAGATGAGCATTTTTTAACAAATACAGGGTGAATGATGTCGGGGCCGCTGCTTTTAAATTGGTTAAGGCGCGCTGCTGAAGTAAGGCCGATGAAAAGCGTTACTTTCGATCCAGTTTTTAAGCCTGTTATTGATGCTAATAAGACCTCATAAAAATATATGACATACTCAAAGATATTGTCTAGTAGTAACACTATCGTATGACTCGATTGGTTTGATATATTTTAATAAAAAAAATCTCAAAAAGAGCATTAAAAATATTTTCAAACCAATTTTATCGTAACTTGGACTACTATTTTGATATAGTTTCTTGATGTAGAAATATTCCTCTTTTAATGCCCTAAAAATAACACTATCAGATTTTAGTGGATGAACAGATTTTAATTCAACAAATCATTTTTTTCCAAAAATTAGAACGGTTCTCGCCGACAAACCAACCTCCCAATGACATCCCGCACCGCCCGCTACCCCGCCAGTACCCAAATGGCTCTTGCCAGCGCCGGTACTGTGTCAAAATTTCCCACAAAATGTACAAATATTTTTTCGTAATTATTACGCCGCTCATTTTACTTATGACGTTAGTGACATGGACAGATTGATTGATAAAATACTTTATTGCTGACACCAGAAGGCGTAGTTTAAGTATGCGCTTATTATTGTGTCGGTTACGTCTTTTGGCGAGACGAGCAACAAATTTATCATAGCTGTCGCTTCAGCTAGCCTTGACGATAGACGATATTTTATCTATAAGATAATCAAAAGCAAAAGTCTAACTAAGTATTTTTACTTAGAATAAGAAAGGAGTGATACATAACTAGTAATTCACTCTCAATATTTACAGGGTGCATTCTGAACATGGGTAACGTTTTTACAGTAGGTACCAAGTAATTTTTAATAAATTTTTTCAAGATAACTCTTTGCTTGACAGGTCATCTGAACAATGTTCCCCCAAGAACTTATTACAGAAACCGACACAGCGGTGCAAAATTAAAACCAGTTGGTGGTCATTCAACCACAGACCAGAGATGTCATTTCTTAGTCAACCTTAGTTTCGGAAATAAAGCAGTTTTGCTTTCTTTGGTATAGTTGTATGTTTTGACGAATTCTTGATTTAAGGTGACAGCTGTCAAACTAAAAACGGATTTATCTCGAAAACTATACATGCCAGACTATAAATTTTTTAGAGTAATATGGCACTTTCTATGTAAGAGTAGTATAACAGTGAAATTAGATGGCGCGGTTCAGGAGCTAGGTATGAACTTTTATGTTCATACTGACGCTTCCATCAAAGAGATAACATTATAGTAATACCCAGTATCCCGTTGCGCACCATCAATATTTCCTTAAAATAACGTGGCACTTGACATATTCTTCAGCATAAAATAAAAAAGTGGCCTGTGGCCCTAGAAAGTCCGTAATTGTGGGCTTGACGAGATATTTTTATACTTTCAATAAATGAGGAAAACGACCAAATGAGAAAGTGGACTAAATAAAACTTGGACTAACCGAGAAAGTGGATTAAAATAGGGAATAGTATAAATGAGGAAGTTGACCAAATGTAAAAGTAGACTAAATGAGAAATTGGAACAGAAGAGGTAGTGAAATAAATAACTAGAAAAGTAGGCCTTCAATAATGCGCATGTGAGTGAGGCTAGGCCTAGGGCAATTGTGGACTAAATAGGGGCCCGATTTTAATTTTAAGATTATCAAACAAGTTCTAAAATATGAGTATCGAAACTGAGTTACTTTTGCTCTACTTTGCACCGTTTTTGCGGTATTTTCACTTTTAGTTTGCATTCTTTTTTAATTTTCAAAAAAGTTATTTTTCTGAAATGTTTTATGGCGTTTGCGTTCCAATTATCTGTCACGCGTACTTTTTTCTATTCTTTATTGCTTTTTTTTATTTTTTATCCGACCGGCTTGGAAAAAGGGTTATGTTTTATATGGGATGGGGCGCTTAACTAAAACCTTTTGTATGCTTTTTAGTTTTATATTCGCTGCAATAACATAGACCCATGTCCTGGTCCCTGTGGCTGTGGAGAAGAAGGAATAACTAAATTTTCGGATTTTACGCAGATAACCCCGGGTTTTTTTCGCCCAAGATACTATTTGAAAAGTGTTCACTCTCTCTTTCACACTCATTTACTCACCTATATTGCTTTTCCGTTCTATCATCATAGTTCAGAAATTCATCTAACATTTGTCTTACGTTCAAAAATTATCGTTCAATTGTCCATTCGTTTCATCTTACAGTTGTTCGTCTCATCATACAAATCATCCATCCCACATACATGACGTAAATTCTAGTATTTCACGGTCTACATTCCAAGTCGACGGATGTTGGCACTTGAGCCGGCAGCATAAACAAAACAAAATCAATGAAGTATCTACCTATATCAAGTTGCAAGCGTGACAGAGGACTCCAATGAAAAACGCCCTTTAACATTTTAGTAAAATATCATTTTTGAATATTAAAAACGAATGGAAACTAAAAGTGCATATATCTTGAGAACAGTACATCGTAGAGCAAATATAACTGAATTTTCGTACTCAAATTTTTGGACCATTTTCTATCAACATTGAAATATTTGTTTACACCTTTTTGATTCATAATCATCTTTTGTACAATTTATTCGTACTTTTTTTAACTTTATAGAATGTAACTCGGGTCGGCTAGATTTTTTTTCATATTTCGACCTATGTTCCTTGGGGAAAGTTGTTCAGTTTCAAGTACAGTGTGGCGGAGCCGATATGGCCCGCTGGCTGCTTTATCAGCTGGGGCCTGATTTTTGGTGGCATAAAACAACCAACTTTCTCTAGCACGACTATAATGACACTGAGTCAAAATATCTTGTCCAAAATAAAAAGTAATAAAAAATACAACAGATCGTACAAAAAGTGCGATTCCGCACAGACAGGTTCATAAAAGGAACTTAGAACTTATGCTTACATTCTTTGTAATTAAATGTGTGTGTTTTAAGTAGATATTACGGTCTTTTTAGGCCTTCCTCCTCTTCTGCGTCCATCCATCTACCCACATTCATATTCGTTTCGTCACATTTTCAGAAAAAAATAATAATTCACGAGTAGAAGTAAAAGTTCCACGGCCGGGATAAAGCTCAGATATACTTAAAAGGTGGATGGACTGCGGTCATGTTTATAAAACACACTACGTGCGGGTGCGTAGTGTACGAGCGCCAGATGATGTGTCAGAGCGCGGGGAGCGCGGGCGGCCCCCCCCTCCTCACCCCCTGAAATCGTGATTTGAGCAGTGGATCCTGGCCTTAAGTAATTTAATTTGTTTTGAAATATCTTTTTCGCTAATAAAAATTTTGTTCACAATTGTGTCGGATGTTACAGGTAAAGGATTGGTATTTGAATTATCACTTTTGGTATAAACAGATGCAAAGTGGGTAGCAAACAGGTTCGCTATTTCGGGTCCAGTAGTGGCGACAGACTCATCTTTGTACATTTGGTCTGGCAATGAAGATTCACTTTTTTTCTTGTCATTCATATAGCGCCAGAATGCTTTTGGATCTTTTATGATATCTTTTTCTATGTTACTTTTGTAGTCGGCTAGACATTTATCATACAAGTCGTGACAGCGATCACGTAGCAATTCAAATTCTATTTCATCTCTTGGATTGGTATACCTTTTATATTTAGTTCGAATTTTGTTTTTTTCTGTCAATAGTTTTATTAATTTGTTATTAAACCAAAATGGATATTTAGATTTCTTAGCATTGCGCTTCGGTACGTGTTTAGAAATTTCGTTATCCAGTTTACATCAACCGCACGCATGAGCGCTATCTAATCTACTAGACAACTAAACTAAAAGTATGGCCGTTCGAATAGGCCATATTTGACAGCTGTCAAACCCATACTAAATTACATGTTAATTAAATTCAAACAAAGAAAAATAGACCTTAAGTCATAGCAATAACATTATTTTGACAGATCCGAACGGCCATACCTATTTTAAACGAACAGATCTAAATTTCCGTTTCTCCACTTCCCAAACGTAGACCCACGTTTTACGAGCTGGTATATAAGTTATAACAGTAGCTTATTTTGACTACTAGAATATCAAACTGTAAGAGATCAGGCAGCAAAGCGCCTCTCCATTTATCATTGTAAGGCCAAAGACCTGTTTCCATTCAGTCTAGATCCTGACAAATGGTCTGCGAGACGCGTTTAGACTGGCTAACTCAAAACTCAAATGCACTTTGAAATTCCGCTTGTAGCAAACTGTCTTCTACAAAATTTGCCAACATAGTAAGATTATTTTGGCTGTGTGATATTTATTTGTCATCCATTATCATAAAAATGTGGAACATTTGGTTGTTGTGCGACCTGCTGAACTCTGGTGAGTTGAAAACCGCTAGTAAAAGTCTCTGAAGTCATTGCGCCATGGTCGCTACCAATAGATGGTACACAGAATGGAATGCAGCAAAATTTTACTGAACAACATTCCCAAAGGAACATAGGTCGAAAAAATTGGACCTCACATACAACCTGACTCGATCGGTTGGAACATTTTGAATGGGAGGTCCAAATTTTTTTTCATATTTCTACCTATGTTCATTGGGGAACTTAGGTCTTCTTCTTTTCGTGTGGGACACCGAATCGTCCAACGACCCGATGAACACTAGTGTCAGAATTTTTCAACCGCCTTCTACATGTAGCAGGCTTCTGACATGGTTGTGTAACGGTCTAAGTGATCATAGACAGCAACCGGGACCTACGGCTTAACGTGCCATCCGAAACACGGAACCATCTTACTTACGGACAATCGGGTAGTTCAGCCCGCAATGTCCTAACCAGACTGGGAACAAATTCACAAAGAGATAAATATCAACTTTGTGAGTGACCCACCGAGAATCGAACCCGGGACCTTCTGCGTCAAAGGCAGTCGCACTACCACTGCGCCACATCGGTCGTCAACCTACAAGGGGAACTTAGGTAACTTACTACTTTTCCTAACATCCTGTATAACCCTGTATTACTACGGATGTTAGATATTTTTAGCATTTAAATATTTGCCAAACTCTACAGTAGTTCTTACCAAGTTCATTTGTAAACAACTCCACCAAAACGACCCATTTAAATCTGTTAACTCTCCAGTGACTTTGCGGCACCACGTTTGACCTTGTTACTCAACGAACTTCTTTAGCTACCCTCAACTCCCTCGACCCTAACGACCAAAGTTTAAAACCTAAGGAAATCTGTCTCAGCTGAAAACAGCCTGTAAAACGTTTAGGGCCGTTGCGTCTTGTGTCTTGTAGTGTCTTACGATCCGTTGACAGGCATGGCATCACATCGGTCTGTAGCTATTAGCTATCCATTGGCGACCGATGTGGCGCAATTGTAGTGCCTTTGATGCAGAAGGTTCCGGGTTCGATTCTCAATGGGTCACTCACAAAGTTGATATTTATCACTTTGTGAAATTGTTCCCAGCCTGCTTAGGACATTGCGGGCTGAACCATGTCCATCACTCCGTAAGAAAGATGGTTCCGTGTTTCGGATGGCACGTTAAGCCGTAGGCCCCGGTGGCTGTCTATGGTCACTTAGACGGCAGTCGTTACACAACCATTTTAGAAGCCTGCTCCTTGTAGAAGGCGGTTGAAATATTCTGACAATAGGGTTCATCGGGTCGTTGGACGACTCGGTATCCCACACGAAAAGAGTAGAGAAGAGAGCTATTAAATGCGGGATGCAGACCCCCTGGACTATACGCACGATCTCCAGTTTTGCCACCCGTGACTGTAAGGCAAACAGGCGCATCAATTGACGCAGTTTTCAGTATGGGTAATTCGAAATTTCCTTGCATCTGATCTGACAGACGCATGCGTTACAGATGCTCTAAAATAGCGTTCCGTTATGCGTTAAATGTTGGATTCGCCTAAAGTCATTGGCTCATTCTGTCTGGGGAGCGTCCAACGCTACAACTTGTCGAGACGGTTGCCTAGATCGATATCTATCGACATTATTTCACAGACCTATTGGAGTTTATTTTCAATTTGCAACTGAAATTTCCTCATGCAAAATTGCGCAACTAGGCTGAGCCAGCCTTTAGTCCAAGAGGTAAGCCTCCTGGATGAAATCACGCGTGAAAATGCAGTAAAAAGTAAAAGGATCTCTTTATAGCTCGTAAACAAGTGTTGGCTGGGTTGTTCCACTTGGCTCTATCAAGTGCGCCCTGGGGACGTCCTGTGACGACGCTTTACTTCTGTCTTTGGACCCGAGAGAGAGAAGATAATGTTATATTTTCATGGACAGTTGGAATTTTCTAAACTAAAGTTTTTACTTACTATTTGGCTCATGCAGAAACAACCTTAAAAGAACTTTTAACTTATTTCAAATGAATTTAACTTATTATAAATCCTTTCACAATATACTAATATCTATGATTCATAAATATTTTGTTTCTAATACTTAGTGTCCCAAAGTTCAATAAATCAATCACAATAGGTACATCTTCTGCTTTGTCCTCGCCATTTCCCGGTTATACGGGGTCGGCTTTCTTAACCATGGCACGCCATTTGACACGGTCGTGCGCGTCATCTTCCTGTAACTGCATGCTTTTCATGTCCTTTTGGACAGTTGATAGCCATGTGGCCAAGGGTCTTCCCCTTCCTCTTTTGCCTGTTGCGATAGAAAGGCACTTCTTCACGACATGATCTTCGGGTCTCCGCATTACATGACCGTACCACCTCAACCTCGTTTCTCCGAGTTTATCAGCGATAGGGGCCACTTTCATACTTCCACGGACGTATTCATTTCGGACGCGATCTTTCAGCGTTACTCCTCCCGACCACCGCAGCATTCGCATTTCCGCAGTATGAAGCTTCTGTATGTGTATGTTCTTAGCGGCCCATGTTTCTGTGCTATACAGCACCGCCGGTCTAATAGCTGTTTTATACATTTTGCCTTTTGTTCTTACTAGCATCTTATCATCACACATAACTCCAGTCAGTTGGCGCCATTTGTTCCATCCTGCGTTGACTCTGTGCGTGACGTCCGCATCTATTGTGCCGTCTGCAGATATTATGGATATTGAATTTCGTGACCTGTGGAAGGCTGACATTCTCCAGAGTAACATCTGTGTCAGGTGGGCTGGTGTGGTCGAAGTGGCAGACCATGAATTCTGTTTTCGTTCTACTGATCTTTAGGCCGTTGCTTTCCAGGGCCTCTCTCCACCGTCCTAGAGTTTGCTGAACTTCCTGTTTGCTCTCTGATATGAGGACGACATCATCGGCGTAAAGCAAGTTTGAGGGAACAGGCTGTTGAATTTTTTCTGTAAGGTAATTCATAACAATATTGAACAAGAGTGAACTCAGCGCGCTCCCTTGGTGCACGCCTACCTTTACATCAAAGCAATCGGATAAGCCTGCAGGACTTCTGACAGATGTTTGGACGTTTTTGTACATATCCATGATGATTCTTATGTACAGCTCTGGTACTTTCTGTGCTCTGAGGGCTTGCCATATAAAGGTTCTGGGGACACGGTCAAACGCCTTTTCCAGGTCTATGAAGACCATCCAAAGCGTCTGTTTATTCACTCAATAGGTACATAATAGCCATTTTTGCTTTTTCATCATATCTATTGAAGCAAATAGCTATAAATAGTAATCTTTTTTATTGATTACATCTCGTAATGACAGAGCATCGAACTTGTGTCTCAAATAGTATGAAACATTTTTTAACCGACTTCAGTAAAACAAACAATTTTATCTCACTTTAAAAATCAGGAGATTCAAAATTAGACGAGTTTATGATATATTTTACACTGATCGCTCAAAGACTTACAGCATTTTGAATTTTATTTGCTCATATTAAGAAAAAAACAAACGGAGAGTATGTTTTCCATAGCTATCGGTCAGGATTTATGATAGGATATTAAAGAAATCGAAGGAGCACGCCAAATAGGTGCTTTCAAAGTCGGTACCAACACAAACATATTTAACTTAGTATTATCTACGACTAAATGGAGGTAGGTATGTATGTAGATCAAATTGCAATCAATCATTTTAAATGTCATCGAGGGGATAATCGCTTTGCTGAATATCATATCATATAACGACCTAACTACTTGTGAAATTTAATTAAAGCCAACTTTGTGGGAGTGATATAATGCATAAGTTATCGGACAAAGATACATACCTCTACATAGATACTACATATATCACGCTTCATTCTCGGAAGGGTAGGCAGATACTACATCTTTCCATTTGCTACATTGCCTGTTAATCGTACTAATACTATAAAAGCGTAAGCGTGTTGTTACTCCTTTACGCAACTGCTAAACCGTTCTCATAAAAATTGGCACACACATAAAAGGTAACCTGAATTAACACAAATGATAATTTTTAGCCCGAAAAATGTTCCTATGGGACGCCATGGGATTAAAACCGACTTTAGCGTGGGTGGAGCCGCGGGCACCCGCTAGTTAGCCATAATAAGTGAAAGTTGGTAAAAGTAATAGTTAGATTATACAAAGAGTATTTTGGTAAGCATTTTTTACAAGTCTAGTAGAGCATACATAGTACTTTCCCATCTAAATCGGATAAACGAAAATTTCTATGGGGTTACATAAGCACATAATGGTAATTAGAAACTTTAAGGATAATAGCAAGGATCAAGGTAGAAGCTATCAATCATATAAACCGACAGAAGGTTATTTTGTGACTGTACTCTGTTTGAGCCATCCAGCAAGCCTAGGATGTAGTTTACAGTTTTCTACTCGATTTATTACCTACTGGCAAGATCCATTACCACCTACTAGGTAGCTTAAGGCCGTACAACCAAGTTTCCACGTGGGCATAATTTTTAGGTTTAGGTACATGGGGTTGACGTAATAACCTATAAAATTGCGTTGATTGGTTGTCGCATCCATCGAAGCAAATTTATGCGTTGTTGCGTGAACCGGAAATAATAAACTTTGTATCTGACAAACGTATGCGTTGATAGAAGATGGCTAGGAATCATCTGATCAGTTTTCAGATAAAAGAAACCGTATCGAAATCGGTCCTTCCGTTTAAGTGCTTAGGTGTTTCGAGTGCTGGAAATTATGTACCATCGTCATTACGCACCATAATATTATGATTCACGTGTATGAGTATGTAATGGGGTGATGTTATTCGAGGCCAGCCTAACACGGTGATATTTTCAAAAAGGGCTTTCATTTTTACTAAAAACAAAGCTGCATATTTTCTGTGAAAAATACAATTCTATCTTGATTTCAAAGTTCTACACAAACGGTAATTTACAAGTTCTTATTTAGCGAGAAAATTATCGTCCTGCCTTAAAGCCATCCGGTGAAATAAGAAACGAAAAGTTCCAAAGGAAAAGGAGCCTTAATTGAGTCTCTCTTATTTAGAACCCTTTTTGCAAGTTATCATTCCTTTAAAAAGTTTTTAAAAGATCTTAAAAGGAAGTTCGTTACCGGTGAGTTTTACTGGTTTTACAAGGGACGTGACGTTTTCGAGTAGAATTTGAAATTTTCCACGAATTGTACCTATTTGACGTTGGCATAAAATACCTAACACAAAAAAATATATTATAATGTAGCATAGACTTTTAATATACTATAGTTGTCTTCATCAGGTCTATTCTATATCCTATAGTTACCGCAAGATGTCACTGATGCGCCGAGTGAACATATTTTTAAAGTCAGACTTAAGAAATGGTTGATTGAGCAGGCGTTCTACTCGTTTGACGAATTTTTAAAGATGTAGCTAACTGTTAGTAATTTATTGGCCTTAATCTAATATGTAGATTATTTTAATATTTAATTGAAATGTTATTTATACTATTAACGATTAATATTATTCTTAGTGTAGTACTAATTGTACTAATGACATGTAAATATATTTTACCAATAAAAGATGATATGATATGATATGATATATATTTACCACACCAGGCAAAGCCACGCGGTGCGCGATTTGAGAAAACAATAAAATTCTGTAGTTTAAACTAACTAAAAATAACGCTGTCACTTTCCGTCAAAGTGGTTCAGCAAATGATAGGTAGGTGATATCTAAGGCGGAAATCAATCCTAGCTCAGAGATTCAAACCTCTACGAAAGTGCCTTTTAAGAAGCTTAGAGCAACACATATGAATCGGCAGCGGCTCAAACTGCCAATAGCTATCAGAGTTACAGCCCAGCGTTGCACAAAACCGCCGAAAAAAGCAACGCGAATCAGAAACGGAAACTAAGAATGTGAAACAGTTAAACATCTTGAAAAAAATACCGCCTTTATATTTAACAATAAAGGATCGCGTGATTAATTTTTCTGTGTGGGTTGTTTTGATCCAAAAAGTATAAAACGAAATTCGTATCTAGAATAAAAACAAAGATCTTCCATTCTTTTGTTACTGGCCACCAACACTGCACAAGATTAAAAGGAAACCGAGCAACATGGAACAAAATAAATCAAGATGGCGCGCGATAATCAGCTGTTGGGAACGCGGGAAATCACTCAGGGCGGGGCAATTAGGGAAAATATTGTGGGGCACGTAATCTGGGTCCAAAACCCCGGATTGATTCAATGCGGTAGGGTCTGTAAATATTTTAAACCGGGTTGGCAGAATGTTCGATGTTACCTTTGCCAGACACGTCGCCGCTAAATAAAAAATACGTAAAATACGATCTTCTTCTGCCAGTTGTAGGCGGCCTGGGTTTCTTTATGTCACTGGAACACTTTTTGTATATAGTCAAAAAACGTACTTCCGCTATAGGGTACAAGCAATTTCCGTTTATATTATTTTTTTTGCACTGAAACTGTACTGATTAATGAAATGTTTGGTATTGGCAATTCGGTACCTGACAGAGTAAATTAATAAAATAGGATACGAAAGTGATATTGGAAAACCTATGGTGGTTTTTCAAAAATGTATTGAAGATTGGAATTTTTGAGTATTAAATTAAAATATAAGTTTTTTTTTTGACGCCATCTAAAATAGAAAATGTTATAGGTACTAGGTTTTTGGTAAAAAGTAGCTGGTTTGACCTGTTAGGTAAGTAGGTACCTACCGAATTCTTATTTAGTTAGGTTCACAGAAGTAGGTACTAAAAAAATTACGTCGTGATTTCTTTTACGCTATCCTCACTATTTCTTACTGAAAAAATACAACCGGGCAAGTTTACGAAGAAAAGCATCAACCAAGCACAAAGGCTTGCCATAACATAACCCATAACCATAACCCTAAAAAATAGTATAAACTTGTGAAGTGTAAGTTTGTCTCTGGTATCAAGAGTTCCGCAGAAAGATAAGGCGAGTGTTAGTGGCAAAGTTGGCCGCGAAAAACCTACCTGGACCAACATTTTGAAGAAAGGTCAGGCCAGAAGTACCCTAAGCCGACGAACGTGCATGAAAAGACTGATGAATTTAGAAGAAGCGAAAGTAGTGTGCCAGGATCGTAGCAAGTGGAAGGACGTGATTTATATGTATGTATGCAAGTTGTTCAGTTTTATAGAAAATTTTTGTACAGTCTTGTTTTTCTCTCCATTTATTTTCGGCATATAATATATCATATCAATTTTAACGGTCATTAACCTATTTAGGTTGAGGGAGCGTCGGTGGCCAAGTGGTTAGAGCCCTGGTCTTACATTTATCGTGGCTTTGTTGTAATTACCTGTGCATTATTGCATTTCCTCTCTCTCTCTTTTCCTGTGAGTCGTCCAACAACCTAATTAACCCTACTGTCAGAATTTTTCAACCGCTTTCTGACATGGTTTCCTCTGAAAAAAATATCGAATATCACTTAATTTACGATACGAAGCTCCTTACTCACTGATTTCCCCCACTAGAGAAACTCACCGAACCCTGAAAAACCCGACTTATCCAGCTATCAAGTGTAATGGGCCCTTTTAATAGATGCTTACAGATACCACTCTACTGGTTTCCGCGTCACCTATCTAAGAAAATGGATTATATTGGAGGGGGCGGGATTATAATTTGAAGATCCTTTGGGACACAACTTCTACTAGTAGTAGTAACTAGTTAGGTATTATAACCACTCCATTTTAATATAGTCTACAAAACTTTGCTTGAAGCTACATACAGATAAAGACCCCAAGATACGCTATCATAAGGCGAGGAACACACTTGACGCACGACGGAGCGCAAAAATATCGCAGCGGTCTGTCAGAACCATACTAGAAACGTCACTCGTCAAACCAAAACCGCTCAACCGCTTTTGACGCAGCGCTATCGCAGTGTCATCCGTCCAGTGCGGTTTTAGTATGGGAAGTGACGTTAGTATAGATCTGACAGACCGCTGCGATACTTTTGCGCTCTGTCGTGCGTCAAATGTGTTCCTTGCCTAACTTTTTGTTTTTTATTTCTCAAGGGCGATCTCAAAATTTCACTTTGAGTTGAATGCAGTATTACTACGGACCTTATTTAAGTTTTAACATTCATGTCTTAATTCCTGTCTATATGAGTATAATAAATAATTTTAATACATTACCTTACAGTTAAGTTTATCCTACTCTTTGGAAGGAGCCATATTATTATCAATCATTGTTATATCTATGTGTATATAATATTATGTGGCAATTTCTAATTAATTATGTGCCATAACCGTGAAGAGATAGCGTCACCACTGCGGAAGGTTCTCAAGAGCAACCTTTAAGTAGATTCCACGTACTAGTCGCAAAGATGGTACTAAAAATAGCCATTTGATCCTTTGTTCCCATTTGTCCCCACAAAATCTGTCATTAGTGACAAATGGCAATAAAAGTTCACACTTGTCACCAGAGGAAAATTGAAATAGGCAGATTGAAACATTAGTAAAAAAAAAACCGTGACGTGAGGTGAGAAGTACCTTGTTTGCGAGGAATATTAATGTCACACCTAACCTTCAAACAAACAAACGAAAGTCGCAACTTTTCCCATGTCCACTGCTGGTCATAAGCCTCTCCCTATTGGGGGTATTGCCATACTCAGCACGCTTGGCAGGCGGATTGACGAGCGCAGTACAAGATGTTTAATTTAAAGGGCTGCTGCTCATTCCCTAGATTATCGTCCCTTAGTTGTGTTTTACGAAACCACGTCTAGAATTGGGGTGATTATTCGAGCCCGGCACCACACGGCACACACAAATTCTCTACAAATTCTGTATCATAAAGGAAGACCCCGTGCCAATATCGTAACATGCTTATTTGCTGGTTGACTTTGACTACAGACGCGTCACTAACAAACCTACTCAACTCTAATTATCACATCCTTTGAATAACGCGTTTGATCAATATAATATAGTACAGAAGAGCAGTTCTGACTGAAAGTTTACTATTTAAGGGATCAATATAAACAGGATTTTCATATAAAATGTCCCGGGCTTCAAGTCTGCTACTTTTTGTAACGCCATCGAAACTCAACTGTCATTCTATTTCTATTAACCCCTAGTCTGTGAAGCGTCCGATATCGGACGCCTCGGAAAAACCCTAGCCTGTGAGGCGTCCGATTTCGGACACTAAAAAGTACGTTTGAATTTCGCGGTAAATCTCGTGCTGCTTTACTGGTACGGTTAAAGGGACAACTAAAATGTGTAAACCATAAACTACGCTACTATTTAAATTTCATTTGTAGCATTCAGTAAAAGAAAAAAACATTTTAATAAAGTACCAAAGTTTGTAGTGGTTTTTTAGGTGAAACTTCAAAAGTGTTGTAGTAGCAAATAATCATATGACAAAGATGCTTGTTTATGTTTTATTGATTAAAATATGTCTAGTAATAAATGTTTTGCCCTATTTTACAAAATAATTCTTTAATTTACATCACATTTTGGAAAAAAATTGGTAGAATTTGCATACCCTTAGTATGTACTACTACTACTGTTAAATATACAACAGTCTAGTTGGATTATTTTGCAGAAATAGTTAGATAAATCAATTAAGATTGCAATTCAAGTAAGATTTATCAAGTTTTCCAACTAGAATCAGAGAAATTAAAGAAATTCTGAACCCAAGGGTGCATTTACCCCTGTCTGTGAGAGTGTCCGATTTCGGACGCACAGTATAGGCTTTTCAAACCAAGATGGCGTCACACTTGAAAGGTTATGATTTTCTATACTTCAAACTATTAGCAGACTACGAAATGACCTAAATCATACAACTGAGATCCAATCGACATCCAACTGAAACGATTTTCATTTAGTAGACTTAGGGGCCCGGTTGCTGCCTATGATCACTTAGACGGCGGTCGTTACACAACCATGTCAGAAGCCTTCTACTTGTAGATGGCGGTTGAAAAATTCTGTCAACGATATGCTTGCCGAGGCTAAAAGACTTAAAAAAACATTGAAACACTGACTGATAGTCTGGCATGCACTGACACTTTTGTTCCAAATGAGTCCGAATCCAAGTTTCAAACAAAAAAAAAAACTAAATATTACGTTCTGTTCTTTGCGGTAACATACCAAGCACGGCGCCATCTATCCAGTGACTAGAATAATAATAATAAAAAGAAAATTCCCGGTTGCAATTGCTTTTTGCTTTAATATGTAGGTATTACAAAATTATAAAAGAAAACGTGAATTCCTGCACGTTGCTTTTAATGAACCGTAGATTAAACATTCGAAATGATTGAGTTCCGAATTTAAAATGTAGTAAATATAAACAAAATCCGTTTCAAAAACTTATGTCTAAGAAAAATCACGTGTTAACCACGTATGTGTGCGTTGCGGCAATCGCAGCGCAATTGAATTATTTTATGCAATGGTCGGTACGGTTCTCTATATATTTTGGCTCTCAGTTAGCAGAATTTATGCCATTATAGGCGTAGTTATAATTCTGACAACAAAACCTGAAATTGACTATGCCTTTGATTATTCTCATCATCATCATCAAACCAAGTCATCAAACTGAGCTATGCTCTTGTCGGTGGAGCAATTTTCATTCTTGTATGTTTTCTGCCAATGTTTTGACCTCTCGATACGACATGTTAGCCTTTTCTTTTATTTGAGTGAAGAATGTACGTTTTGGTCGTGATCATTCTAAATACTTCAAAAACTCGCGGTCAAAACAGAAATATTCAATAGTTTCTATCTAAAATAATGTGTTAGTAGTCTAGACCTCATTACTGCGTTTTTACTGCGATGCTACGGTGTGTTTTAAAAACATGCTGTACGTTTCTTAGTAGCTACCTGGCCAAAAAATATTCCGAAAAAATAAATTATAATACCGGTGGATTCATGGTAGCTACCCGGCCGAAAAGTATTCCGAAAAAATAGATTATAACACCAGTGGAAAAGAACCTGCTGTTTAAGAGATTTAAATCCAAGACTGAAGTGAGGCGCAGGTCAAGTAATGCTGGCTGTCGTTCGAAGAATTCATAACTAAGGTCTTAGTCGACTTATTTACAGATTTGAAATTTTTCCACAAGTTATAAGTGGCTGGATTTAAAACTCTTTTTTCGTCAAACCTTTAGACTTTGGTCTGTTTATTAATTCATTCCATGTTCGCGGGGATTCTAGGTCCTTTCTTCGATTTGGGGATATTTTTTTTTCAGTTTTATGTACCCAGAACCCAGGCATACATACATTTTCAACAACGTACACTAATTTACACCTACTTGCTATAATATACACAGAAATAATTTGTATTTTAGCTGTTGGCGGGTTTATTTCCTACTTGATGACCAATGTGGCGCAGTGGTAGTGCGACTGCCTGCGACGTAGAAGGTTCCGGGATTGATTCGCGTTGGGTCACTCAAAAAGCTGATACTTACCACTTTGTGAATTTGTTCCCAGTCTGAAAGCACATTGTAGGCTGCACTACTTGATTGTCCGTAGGCAATATGGTTTCGTGTTTTGGAGGGCACGATAAGCCGCATGTCCCGGCTGCTATATCAGAATAACTTAGACGGCGGTAGTTGGAAAACATGTCAGAAGCCTGCTGTTTGTAGTAGGCGTTTGAAAAATTCTGACATGTGGGTTTTACTGGGTCGTTGGACTACCCGATGTCCACACGAAAAGAAATTAAGACGTAGAGCTCAACATCTGAAACGCTCGTTTTCGTTTCATGCTAAAATCAGATAACAGACTGACTGACAGAATATCTGACAGACAACGCTTAACTATAGCAACAATTTTGCATACAAAATTTTTAGGTCCATTTTATTTCATTTCGGAGGCCAAAACCCACTTTGGGTCCCTGAGCCACAGGTGTAAGTAAGTATTTCATTTCTAATATTTCTGGCCAAGCTTAAATTTTTCTGTTTGTGTCCAAAAAAAATTACCACTGTATATCGTAATATCGTAAAATAAAATTTTCCCTTTTTGACCACCTCTCATGTCCACCTTGGTGGACCGTGGAGTTTTTATTTACTATCGTCCACCTAGGTGTTTCATGGGATTTTTTTTATTTCCTCTGTATCTCATTAACAAAATTCTTTACATTTGAATTATTAACTATTTAGATTTGAAGTGTAGAGACAAAATAATATGTCGTTGTGTTCAGTAGGAAAATGTCATTTGTGTCTATACTCACTCAACAATATAGAACACGAATAAAAATCGTGATAACCGAATTTTTAGTGCACAGGGATTTTTATAAGAATTCTGTATCACGTTGAATCTTATGCAAATAAATAGCACAGGTGATAAAAAAATCACGCGGAGGAAAGTGTAATTCTATACAAAATCAGAGGCTCCGCCCGCTGTAACACTTTCTATGGGAATAAATTACCAACAAGTACCTATTATATATACAGCGTGTAAAAAAATATGCTGCTAATATTTTAAGGGGTGAGTCAGTCCAACTTTCCCCGAGGAACATAAGTCGAAATATGAGAAAGAAAAGACTTATCTGAAACGACTCTCAAACATTTATCAGACGTGGCGATAACGACCGTAATATTATGGCAGCACTACACGTGTCTGGTTTAGATACTCGTAGAGAACGTTAGTAGAAAATTTCATGTTAGGAAATGTGATAAACATACATTATTATCCTTAAACAAGTATGTTTATATGACTCGTTATCAAAGAAATCGCATCTGCTGGCCTTGGGTGACCTAAGCTTATTAAATCTACTGTTTGTAAAGAAATTTTTAGGATTTTTGTCTTTATCAACAAGAAAATAGTTTACAAGAAACAAGAACTGGGTTCTCGTTTTGTTGAGAGACATTTATATTTATAAATAGACATTTTACATTATCTCAAACGGCCCTCTATATTTCTCAGAGGTGGCGATAGCGAACTTGAACTATTTTTACAGCCGTTAACGCTCTGCCTACCCCGTAAGGAATAAAGGCGTGATATATATATGGTATGTATGTATCACATTGTGTAATGGAAGTATATGTCCCTGATGATGACGACTGAAACTGGTTGAGTGTTACCTAAATTGCTCGAAGAGGAACCTAATACGTAGTCGGTCCCAAAGTTCTGTCACTGGCATATTATTTTTGAATTTAGAACACGAATTTGGAAAAGTTTTATTGCATTCCGTTTTTGAATGTTTGACAATTATTTTAAAACAATAAATGATCATTTGGCGCGATTTTTCACGATGGAGTGGACTTTGAAAGAAAACCGAATAGCAGTTTTGGCGTTGCATCGCTGTGGGCACTCGCCGAGTACCATTTTCAAGTTGCTCAAAAAATTGAAAATAACGCTTAGGTTTTGTGTATTGTACTATAAGTAGGTACACTGAAGTCTCTAGTGCTGAGGACAAGAAAAGAACTGGCCGGCCTCGCTCCGCAAGAACACCAGCAGTGATCAAAGCGATCAAGGAGCGCATACGAAGAAATCCTGTCCGAAAACAGAAACTTATGGCTTTGCAGATGAAGGTTAGTAGAAAAACAGTCAAAAAGGTTTTAAACGAAGACCTTAAGCTGCGAGCATACAAAAAAAAGAGTGGGCACTTACTTAATGCCCGTTTAAAAGAAATTAGACTCAAAAGATCCCGGGTGTTGTTAAAACGGTACGCGAAAAACCGGCACCGCGATATACTTTTTACAGACGAAAAAATTTTTGATATAGAAGAAAAGTATAATAAACAAAACGATAGAGTGTACGCTACCAGCTCTGAAGAAGCAGGAAACAAAGTTCCGCTGGTGCAACATGGGCATCATCCCTCTTCAGTCATGGTCTGGTTAGGAGTCTCCTACTATGGGCCAACTGAGGTTCATTTTTGCGAAAAGGGGGTCAAAACCAGTGCAAAAGTGTATCAAGAGACGGTTTTGGATCGGTACGTCAAAGACCTGCCCAACACACTATTTTTAGGACATCACTTTGTATTCCAGCAGGATTCTGCGCCCGCTCACAAAGCCAAGACCACTCAAGCCTGGTTTGAACGTCAAAACATTGAGTTTATAAGACACGAAGATTGGCCTTTCTCCAGTCCGGACCTTAATCCTCTGGACTATAAAATTTAGCAGGTCTTAGAGAGCAAGGTCTGTGCTAATCCACATACAAATTTGGAGAGCCTGAAGTCAGCCATAGTTAAAGCAGTCGCTGAAATCGACATGGATATGGTGCGTGCTGCGATAGACGACTGGCCGCCGCGGTTGATGGCCGTTATTAAAAGCAAGGGAGGTCATTTCGAATAGTTTTATGTTATTTTGATTCTTCGATAATTGTATTTTTAATTGATATATAAATTTTGAAAAACGGATTGGTACTTTTTACCCGACTACAGCAAAGCAAAAAGGAGGGTTATGATTTTGACCGGAATGTATGTATGTATGTATGTATGTATGTATGTATGTATGTATGTGGCAATAATTCCTTTGTTCCCTCCTAGCTACGAATCTACTTAACAGAATTTGACAAATGAGGTGTCAATAGAAGCGTCTGAACAGTCCGATGGTTATAGGTTATGTGATGTCACAATAAAGTGAACATGGCGCCCTCTAGCGTGCATAAAGATACGAACAAAAAATTTTTTTTCTTCAAGTGGTATCGTGTTGGGTATCAAACAAAAGGGCTTAAATAGCACATTTCAAAAATATATATAATGTAGGTGAAAGTTTGAAGCTTTCTTGCATTTACGCAATGTCAATTTAGTATGAAATTGGTACATCGGTTTTTCTCTTTCTTTCTCTTACTCGCCGAGTACCATTTTCAAGTTGCTCAAAAAATTGAAAATAACGCTTAGGTTTTGTGTATTGTACTATAAGTAGGTACACTGAAGTCTCTAGTGCTGAGGACAAGAAAAGAACTGGCCGGCCTCGCTCCGCAAGAACACCAGCAGTGATCAAAGCGATCAAGGAGCGCATACGAAGAAATCCTGTCCGAAAACAGAAACTTATGGCTTTGCAGATGAAGGTTAGTAGAAAAACAGTCAAAAAGGTTTTAAACGAAGACCTTAAGCTGCGAGCATACAAAAAAAAGAGTGGGCACTTACTTAATGCCCGTTTAAAAGAAATTAGACTCAAAAGATCCCGGGTGTTGTTAAAACGGTACGCGAAAAACCGGCACCGCGATATACTTTTTACAGACGAAAAAATTTTTGATATAGAAGAAAAGTATAATAAACAAAACGATAGAGTGTACGCTACCAGCTCTGAAGAAGCAGGAAACAAAGTTCCGCTGGTGCAACATGGGCATCATCCCTCTTCAGTCATGGTCTGGTTAGGAGTCTCCTACTATAGGCCAACTGAGGTTCATTTTTGCGAAAAGGGGGTCAAAACCAGTGCAAAAGTGTATCAAGAGACGGTTTTGGATCGGTACGTCAAAGACCTGCCCAACACACTATTTTTAGGACATCACTTTGTATTCCAGCAGGATTCTGCGCCCGCTCACAAAGCCAAGACCACTCAAGCCTGGTTTGAACGTCAAAACATTGAGTTTATAAGACACGAAGATTGGCCTTTCTCCAGTCCGGACCTTAATCCTCTGGACTATAAAATTTAGCAGGTCTTAGAGAGCAAGGTCTGTGCTAATCCACATACAAATTTGGAGAGCCTGAAGTCAGCCATAGTTAAAGCAGTCGCTGAAATCGACATGGATATGGTGCGTGCTGCGATAGACGACTGGCCGCCGCGGTTGATGGCCGTTATTAAAAGCAAGGGAGGTCATTTCGAATAGTTTTATGTTATTTTGATTCTTCGATAATTGTATTTTTAATTGATATATAAATTTTGAAAAACGGATTGGTACTTTTTACCCGACTACAGCAAAGCAAAAAGGAGGGTTATGATTTTGACCGGAATGTATGTATGTATGTATGTATGTATGTATGTATGTATGTATGTGGCAATAATTCCTTTGTTCCCTCCTAGCTACGAATCTACTTAACAGAATTTGACAAATGAGGTGTCAATAGAAGCGTCTGAACAGTCCGATGGTTATAGGTTATGTGATGTCACAATAAAGTGAACATGGCGCCCTCTAGCGTGCATAAAGATACGAACAAAAAATTTTTTTTCTTCAAGTGGTATCGTGTTGGGTATCAAACAAAAGGGCTTAAATAGCACATTTCAAAAATATATATAATGTAGGTGAAAGTTTGAAGCTTTCTTGCATTTACGCAATGTCAATTTAGTATGAAATTGGTACATCGGTTTTTCTCTTTCTCTCTTTTCGCGTAGGACGCCTAGCCGTCTAACGATTCAATTTCTTTTTTCGTGCAACGACCCGATGAACCCTAGTGTCGGAATTTTTCAACCGCCTTCTGCAAGTAGCAGGATTCTGACATGGTTGTGTAACGACCGCCGTCTAAAGTGATCATAGACAACAACCAGGACCAACGGCTTAACGTGCCATCCGAAACACGGAAGCATCTTTCTTACGGACAATCGGGTGGTTCAGCCTGCAATGTTCTAACCAGACTGGGAACAAATTTACAAAGTGATAAATATCAGCTTTGTGAGTGACCCACCGAGAATCGAACCCGGAACCTTCTGCGTCAAAGGTAGTCGCACTACCACTGCGCCACATTGGTCTTCAATGAGCCCTTATGTCAGAATTTTTCAACCACTTTCTGCGAGCAGCAGGTACATCGGTATCTGTGTATAAGCTATGGTAAGAAAGAGCTGCTCCTTAGGCTCAGATCTGACATATTTTTCATCACATTTAATGGGATCGAAGTAGAAAAGTAACGCGAAAATTGTCACATTTAAATTAATAAAACGCGTAGATAGGTTGGTACATAAGAGATCCTACTAATCCTAATCCTAATTCCTAATTCCTTACATAATTTATAAACGCGGATATGTGTTTGTTAGGACTTGGCGCTAAAACGGCTGAATAAATTCAAATGATACTTTGTACAAAGATGAAAGTCTAGAATAAAACATAGGCTGCTCTTTACTGCGGTTAAATTTCTTATTTTTAGGGGAACACGCATTTTCATAAACTTTTGAAAAAGCCAATTGGCGTTTTAGGAAAACTAACAGCGACATCTGTTGTCTGAGACTTTTGACTTACTCAATTGAGTAGCTGCACCAAAATTGACGTTTAAGTCACAATACGTACTGCTACTGCATGTAAAATATGTTTGAATAAGGTTTATATCGTGTTGGGTATCAAACGAACTGTCATATTTTTCATCTCATGTAATGGGATCCAAGTTGAAGGTACCGCGAATTATTACATTTAAATTAATTTAACGCGCACATAGATAGGTAGGCAGAGCGAAAGCGGGATAAAGGAGTGATATGTGTTTATATGTATGTATGTATAGATAGGCATATGTATGTATGTACATAAAATATCCTACAACTAATATTCTAAAAGCAGATATTTGTGCATTTTTCTTAGAACTTGTCGTCATAACGCTTCAAATATTCGTATTAAATTTTATACGTAGTTAAAATAATAAATGAAAACATCTGTTTTGGTAACGAAACCAACAGCAAGCATCGACCCGGAGGATTGAGGGGGGGCTTTCCCCCCTCGCAGAAAAAGAAACGGAGACATCTTTTTTAGTAATTAAACCAACAGCAAGCATCGACACGGAGGTTGAGAAGGGCTTGCCCCCCCCTCCCCCCTCAGAATAAAGAAACTGAAACATTTGTTTTGGTAATGAAATCACACGGGGGGTTACTAGCATATTTTATATACACCTAACAAAATCATAATACAGTTTAAACTCGTACCTACTTACATCTTCCAACAAACAATCGTGAAAATTTAAGTTTACAACCCCAAAATAATTAAAATAAAAAGAAGTCTAAAAACTAAAACCCGACTACTGAGATTTCGCGCTCTAAAAAGTAAGAAACAAGAAATCTGAAATAATAACTACTCACGATTGAATGTGTTTTTCGTCTCCAAAATTCATACAAAGTAAACAGCTATTATAATTTATTTTCATGGCAGTTTAATATAAAGTTCATAGTGGTTTTCAGGTGATAGCTGTGGTCGTTTGCCACGTGTTTTAGTACTATCTAGTTTATAAAATAAATAAGGCAACGTGGCAAACGACCACAGCTATCACCTGAAAACCACTATGAACTTTATATTAAACTGCCATGAAAATAAATTATAATAGCTGTTTACTTTGTATGAATTTTGGAGACGAAAAACACATTCATTCGTGAGTAGTTATTATTTCAGATTTCTTGTTTCTTACTTTTTAGAGCGCGAAATCTCAGTAGTCGGGTTTTAGTTTTTAGACTTCTTTTTATTATTTTATCAGTATTTTCATATATGACAGAACTTTGGGACCGACTACGTAGTACTTATAGAATCCGATGGCATCATAGCCTATCATCCTAGAAATACATTATGCACAGTCAGAATTAAAATAAATAAAATTAGGTACGTTTGGAATATTTTGTTTTTTTTTTTTATTCTGTCAATCGATTTATCATCCATCACCATCATTAAATAGTCCACTGCAAATCCTGGGCTCTTCTATTCTTCTATTTTATATTTTTTATTATTGTTTTTTTTCGTTTCTTCTTTTATTTTTCTTCTTCTGATTCGACTACGGTAACTTTAACTGTAAGAACTTGGACCAATGCTTAGTTACGGCAATGGCTCGGTTCACCCATTTTAGGGCTTGAAATGAACAAACAGGTATTGGATTCTATCAAATGGAAGTTATTTGCCACAACAGTGCACACTTCGAAACTTTTTACATGTGAAAAAATCACTGATCCGAAATTATCTTTGGACTGGTTGTTACAACAATATTGGTGGCACTCATTGAAAATCGCCATTTTGACGCTAACAGTCAAGGAAAGCAAATACAAAAGTAACCGGAACTAAATTGTAGTCGCCATTGTGGCGCTGGCAGTCAAGGAAAGCAAATCGTCCAAAAGTACGCGGTACTCTCATAGGTGGCGCTTCAATTAGGTACACAAAACTAGCTGTCATTTGTATGGGACAATCTTTCCAGTGCGTAGATAACTTCATATCAATGGAAAAATAAAGGCAGGTACAAAAGTTTCAATGCTATCGTTGGGTTCCAAGTTTTTTTGAACCCTAAAAATGTTCTCACTGTAAGTATGTGCATATTTGCAAAGAATAATGATAATCTACACTAAGATATGAAATTCTAATAATTGTGTAACATTAGATACAGCGCAGTTGCATTTAAGATTCCGCCACAATGAGCCGAATATGTTTCAAAATCAACGATATCCCTCATTCAGGTAATTACCGTTGCCAGTTTGAAAGAAAATAATAATTTATGACCATGAAATTTTGCATATTCCGGCAAGACAAAACTTAAATCTGATTCTAAAACCTGCAAAGTTATAATATTTTTGTAAAGACTTTGAATGAGTCTTTGTTGAAAAGAATAACCGAAAAATCCTTTTTTCTTCAGTGGGCAGCGAGATAAGTTCAGATGTGACTCTTCTGGACTACGTCCGCAACTATGCCAAACTGCGTGGCACTAAGTACATGTGCCGGGAAGGTGGATGCGGTGCTTGCATTGTCACTGCTGTCAAATCACCTGGTTCTTTGCCTGTTGCTGTCAATTCGGTATGTTGAACACAAATACAATTAATTATCTCTCTCTTTTCGTGTGGGAGGTCGTCCAACGACCCGATGAACCCTAGTGTCAGAATTCTTCAACCGCCTTCTATAAGTAGCAGGCTTCTGACATGGTTATGTAACGACCGCCCCCTAAGTGATCATAGACAGCAACCGGGACCTACGGCTTAACGTGCCATCCGGAACACGGAGCCATCTTACTTACGGACAATCAGGTAGTTCAGTCTGCAATATCCTAACCTGACTGGGAACACACTCGCAAAGTGTTAATATCAACTTTACAATTAATTAAAAGTTGTCTTCTTTTTCTTACTCCTATATAAAGTTGGATTACGTTTTCTCTTTAAACAGTGTCTTGTCTCTATAACATCTTGCCATGATTGGGAGATTACAACAGTGGAAAAGGTCGGGAATAGACTAAAGGGATACAGTGTTGTGCAGACCACTCTTGCTGATCATAATGGCACCCAATGCGGTTACTGTACCCCCGGATGGGTGATGGCCATGCACAGGTAAATCATTTTTGTTATAGTTTTTAGCGTAGTTAGTCAAAATGCTATGCTCGGAATTTCTCTGCGCGATCGAATCACGAAATCCGTAGAAGAACGAATGTAACCGACATTGCTCTCAGGGTATGCAAGCTAAAATGGCAATGGGCAGGCCACACAGCTCGACGAACCGATAACCGATGAGGAAGAAGGATAGATGATGGATGATGGAGGGTGGATGCAAGTTGCGCAGGATCGTTTACTTTGGAAATCTTTAGGGAAGGCCTATGTTGTGGATGTCTTCCGGCTGAAATTGTGATAGTCAAAATATATTTAAAATTCCAATGTTGCGAAATAAAGCCTATATTCCTAGAATGACTGTGTAATAATTTGTCATTGCAGCCTTTTACAAAGTAAAACCAACCTTACAAAGCTGGAAATAGAGCAGTCATTTGCTAGCAACATCTGCAGATGCACCGGTTATAGACCCATATTAGAAGCATTCAAGAAATTTGCAGTGGATGACCCAAACTCAAAAGATCTATTGGATATAGAAGAGTTACACTTGTCAAAGAGATGCAAAGAGAACTGCGTCACTGAAGATTGCGAAGATGCAGAATGGTGTATGATTTTAAAGGAGCATGTCAATATATCACATGTTATAGAAATCGATCTAAAAGATGGAAGAAAGTGGTTTAAAGTATATGAAGTGCAAGATATATTTACAATTTTGAAAGAACAAGGAGATGCATCGTATATGCTTGTTGCTGGTAATACAGGAAAAGGTAAGAATCGAAAGTTCTATAAGAACAAAGATGTTTGGTGGGTGACTCTTCCCTAGCACGTTGCTGGCAGGAAGATTCGTAAATAAATAAGCTATTTTCGATACTAGTATTTACTTTTTTATATAAATAATATTTTTCAAAGGACTATTTTAATATTGTTCATAACATAACATTTAGCTAGCTATTATAATAGGCATTTACTTTCATCTGACTTATATAATGTCTACTTTACGTAATTCTTTTTCAATTTTTTTTTCTTTGATAAGGTAGTTCCCACGTCAAAAACAATTCAGATTATTCATTTTGTAGATTAAATTAGGCCAATTTGTAATATCAATCAATTTAAATCGTTCTTCTTTACAAATGATTTACAGGTGCCTACCCAATTGAAGCATATCCTCAAATTTTAATTGACGTCGCTGACGTATCAGCTTTAAAAGGACACATAATAGATCAAAACTTGGTTGTGGGAGCTGGAACTACTTTAAGTGAAGCCATTGAAATATTTGAACAGATGAGCAAGAGGGAATATTTCGAATATTTGAGAAAATTTGTGGCCCATTTGCAGTTGGTCGCGCATATTGCAGTGAGGAATGTATGTGTGAGGAAAACCAAAAAGGTTAAATACATTCTTAAATTACGGCTTCAGATTTTTTTTATTATTTTTTCAGTTGGGTTCAATAGCAGGAAATCTGATGCTTAAACACCAGCACAATAGTTTTCCTTCAGATGTTTTTCTTTTGTTTGAGACCGTTGGTGCTCAACTTACAATCGGTAAATAAAAAACAATAAAAATCGAAGTTATTTTGTAATAGTAAATTAAAAAATGAAATAATCTACTAACTATCAATTAATTTTATTTCAGAATTTTCCAATAGAAAACAACTTGTGGTAACAATGCAGCAATTTTTGAAAACCGATATGAAATGCGCGGTTATACTAAATGTTATGCTACCGCCACTTAGCTTGGAGTACAATCTAGTTACTTACAAGGTAGGAAGGGATTTCCTGGCAAATCGCCGCCTTAGAGCTTTTATTTTTATTGTACTAAACGTTTAATAATTTTTTTGATCATACAACTTATGAATATCAAATTAAAGTAAAAAATTGTGCTTGTTTGGTCAGTCGACAGCGATCAATATCGATCAGATTTGGAATTCGCTGATCGCTGAACAGTTTTAAGGCAAAAACGCACTGGGGTGACCAAATATATTATTTCATATCAGCAGATATTAAAAAATAACGTTTCACTTTTCCAGATAATGCCTCGTGCACAAAATGCTCATGCTATACTCAATGCTGGATTTTTGTATAAGTATGGCGTAAATGGCAAAGTTTTACAAGCAAGAATAGTATATGGTGCCTTATCACCATCATTCACTAGGGCAACAAATACGGAAGCCTATTTGATTGGGAAAACATTATTTACAAATCAGACACTGCAGTCTGCTATCGCTGTCTTACAGAAGGAATTAGTTGTTGTAGAAAACCCTCCAGAACCATCAGCTAAATATAGAGGACAATTAGAAATTAATTTATTCTATAAGGTAAAATTAATAATTGTATACAGGGTGAAAATAAAATTGCTGCAAGTATTTTAAGGGGTGAATTAGCCGATGAAACTGAACAATTTCCCCAAGAAACATAGGTCAAAACATGAAAAAAATTTTTGGCCCTCCCATACAAAAGGTAGCAGCCGAGCGAGTCAGTCAACCTATATGGGAGGTCCAATTTTTTAAAAATATTTCGGCCTATGTTTCAGTTTAAAGTGGTTCAGTTTCATGGGCTGATTCGTCTCTAAAATATTTGCAGCTAATATTTTTACACCTTATATTTGTATTGTTATATTTTTTTTCTTTTACATTAATGTTACATTGTCCTACAGAGTTTGCTGGAGCTTTGTCCAAAGGAGCTAATATATCCAAGGTTCTTGTCAGGAGCTGTTAGGGTAAAGGAAACAAGACCAGTGTCTGAAGCTCGGCAAATATTTGACACTGATAAATCTTTATGGCCCTTAAATAAACCGATACCTAAATTAGATGCTTTGGTAAGTGTCAAAATAATACAACTACCCGTAATAATGCAAGAAAAAATTAACTCATAAGATATAAAAATTGTTTTTGTTTTTTATGTTTTTATCATCATCGGTGTCCAATAGTTAAGACGCCGGCCATGTAACAATGTGTTTTTACTCATGTACCGTTAACGATTGCTCTTACCGTGAAGGAAAATAATCGTGATGAAACCCACATTCAAATAAAATTTGTGTTTAAATCCCCCCTGGATTAGGTTAGACCCCGACAGAGAATAGGATAAGGCAAGGAGGATGATGATGCTTTTATCATATCACGTACCTATGAAATCATTACAGATTCAGTGTTCAGGGGAAGCAGCTTATGTAGATGACATTCCAACCATGCCAGATGAAGTGTATGCCTCATTTGTTCTTTCAACAGTTCCTTCAGGGAACATTGTAACCATTGACGCAAGTAAAGCTTTGGTAAGTTTATAACTGAAATGAGTACATACAGTTAATTTTTCGTTTAATATAGGTACCTTTGTACTTTTAAATTGGCATTTTTCTTTTTAGGCACATCCCGGAGTGATAGCATTTTATTCTTCCACCGATATTCCTGGAGTAAACTCATATGTACCGGGTGGTATAAAATCTTTTGTTTTATATGAAGCCAATGAAGAAGTTTTGTGTAGTGGTCAAGTCAAATATTATAGTCAACCTATTGGCATAATTGTTGCTGAAACAAAAAATATAGCTGAAATGGCTGCAAAGTTAGTTGCAATCAAATATAATAATGTAAAAAAGCCGATTTTAGACATAAAATATGCCAGTAAATTACCAGAGAGAAACACTTTGTATTTTTCTGCTGATGCAAAAGAAAAAGGTGCTGACGTCAAAAAGTATATCAAAGGTGGCTATGCAGTCTACGGGCAATACCATTTTAGTATGGAAACAATGGTCTGTGTCACCAAACCGACAGAAGATGGTATAGCTGTATTTCCTGCAACACAATGGATAGATTTTACACATCAGATGACTTCTAGAGCTCTGAAAATACCGCAAAATAAGTATGTTTATTTATTTTATTATATTACAAAAACCAAGATAATAATAGTATTAAATATTTATTCATAAGTAGGTAAAAACATTTTTGTGAAAAAAGAAAAACGTTATATTTTACTACAGGCAATATAGCCCGTAGCCAAAAACGCACTATGCCACATCATGTAATCAATTTTGTATTTTATTTTTTATCTTTGTTTGATTATCTTCGCTATCCCAGAATCAGCAAAATAATATTTTTTAAATTTTTCAGGATTGATGTTAAAGTTGTTCGTTTAGGTGGCTCCTACGGAATAAAAGCTACAAGAGCAACGCAAATTGCGATAGCATGTAGTCTTGTTACACATAAACTGTATCGCCCTTGTCGGTTTATTATGCCTTTGACAGCAACCATGCGCGCCATTGGTAAAAGATTTCCTGCTTATTCAGAATATGAGGCAAGTAATTTTGTTCCTCCAGCTGATAATGACTTATAATTTACTACGTCCATCAGTGGGCTGCGATTAGCTACTGTGATGACGACAGTGATGGTAATGTTTTATGGAATGTCCACCACTCATATTTGTTGCGTTTTATTTCTGCCTATAAGGTTATAAGCGTTTTTTTCTTGAACCTTGCTTCTAGATTCTAAAGAAGTGTGTAGTTCAGATGGGATTTAACGCTTCTGGTGAAATTCAATACATGAATATGACTCTACATTCAGATAATGGACATATCGTTGATGTGCTATTGAATATTTTGGCGACCGACGCGTACTATAACTGTTACGACAAATCACGATGGAACTACAAAATTTTTAATACAGTTACTGATACTGCAAGCAACACTTGGTGTAGAAGCCCTGGTTAGTAAAAAAATCATTGGAATTGGTAGATAAGTATTTGATGGAACAATAATTCTAGTTTTTGAGAGCAAAAAAGTAGCTTTTTTCTTTTATCGGTGACGCTATGCATTTCTTTTTTCCGCCAGTGACTTTATTTTTTGGTATGGCACAATGCTTATATTACGCTGTAGTGTTTAATTTACAGCTACGATTGAGAACATTGCCGCTGCAGAGACATTCATGGAAAGAATTTCATACGAACTGTCGTTGGATCCATTACAAGTTAGATTAGCAAATCTTAACTATGAAAAATACTCAGATGTCAAGGAGATGCTAACAAATTTAAAAGTAAATGCGGACTATGATGCACGGAAAATTGTTGTAGATAAATTTAACGCCGAAACAGATGGAAGAAACGTGGTCTTAGAGCATCTTTTATGAAATGGACATTAAACCAACAGACTTATTATGATATCAATATTTCTGTATATCACGGAGATGGTACTGTCGCTATAACACATGCAGGCATTGAAATGGGGCAAGGAATCAATACTAAAGCAGTGCAAATTGCAGCATACATTCTTAAAATCCCCATAAGCAAAATAATGATCAAACCTAACGATACTATGACTTCTCCTAATTCAAACTCTTCGGCTGGAAGTTTCGCATCTCAATACGTAGGTTTGGGAGTTCAGAAATGTTGTGAAGAACTCAATAAAAAATTGAAACCTATAAAAGAAAAAAATCCGAATGCTTCTTGGGAAGAACTGATTGAGGCAGCTTTTACAGCAGGCATTGATTTGCAGACTCATTCATTCGTGGGTCCTGATGATAAAGCAGGCTATGATATTTTTGGCGTTGCATGTGCTGAAGTTGAGTTAGATGTTTTGACGGGCGAGTATGAAATACTTCGTGTAGATTTGCTGCAAGACGTTGGACTTAGTATTAGCCCTGAAGTAGACATTGGACAGGTAAAATTTTATTCATTAGACATATAGAAACAACAACACACCAAAGAAATCCTCATACAAGCGTGTGTAAATGGCATCTTTTCTTTGTGGAAACAACAAGTTATCCTTAATATTCTTATTAGTTCTGTCTTTTTTCAGATTGAAGGATCATTTATTATGGCATTAGGTTATTGGACTATGGAACATTTGGTGTATGACAAAGGTACAGGAGAACTTCTTACTGATAGAACATGGAACTATCATGTTCCACAAGCAAGGGACATACCTCAAGATTTTCGTGTTTACTTTAGAAAAAATTCTAAAGGCCTGCCAGTATTTTTGGGAGCAAAGGGTTGGTATCTTACTTAAATGCAAGTAAAGAAATGCCTGTACGATGTTTATCATGTTTTCATTGTTTTAACGTGATTTATTTTGTCAGTGGATTTTTAGCCAGTTCTCTCTTTCTACTGATTTACTGGTTCCCTCCTCTTCGTCTTTCGTTTTTACCGGTAACATATATGTCATGTAGTATCTGGCGTCCATCCATATTCCTTCTTTGATTATATTTATATTGTATTGATTAGAAATATTATCTGTTTTACAAGCTAGAGCACGTCTTCATTTGTCTCCCTTTAAGCCCAGCTTATCTTTTCCATTCCTGGCCAATATGTTTTGCATACGTACAATGCTACGCTCAAAATGTACACTTTAATTCGCTTTTTACGAGCATGAGTTAAGATCTAAACTAAAAATTGTTTTTTTGAAAACTTTTTAGCTATTATACAGGTAGTTTAAAATAGGCTGTGCATCTAAGCTAATCTGTGGAGTCATAAATAGTGATGCTGTCAAGATATTTGATAAATATTCATACGTTTTCCGTTTTCAGCTACTGGGGAACCCTCTATGTGTCTGGCAGTTGTCGTTACTTTTGCTTTAAGAGAAGCATTCACAGCAGCAAGGCTGGAAACTGGGATTCCTACGACAAACTGGCTGACCATAGGTAAAAAAAAATATTTTAATAAAATATTTTAATCAATAGTTGTTTTTCAAAGATAAAGAAACATTGCAAGCTTCAGTAAAACTTCATTTTATGTATAGTGCTTTTTGATCATTGTGAATTTTGTTTCAGATGGTCCATTTAGTGTGGAAAGTTTGTGTTTAGCGTGCAATAATGACCCAGCTGATTATTTGTTCAAATAATTGAAAATTTTATTTTATTTCTACTGTGAAAAATTTTAAGTTACTTAAGCATCTACTATAAGAACGAAACTATGTACATAAATCCTATTTATTTATTTAACTGTTTATTGCACACAAGATAAAACACAGGACAATCACATTTAGATAAAAACACAACAGGTACTACTTATTTCTAAAAAGAAATCTCTTCCAGCAGTCCTACGGTAGAGAGATAGCATAAGGTAAGGCTGACGATCGTGCACAATATTTATAATACTAATTGCGGTATTTAAAAATAATACATAATACACACACTAAAATATTAAATTTACATAATTATACTGATATACTACATATAATACAACTATACATATTACAATATACATACATAAATATGACAGATACGAACTATTTTGATAGTGAAAGATAGTGCTCTTTTACTCTCTTCTTGAACACTGAGAGGGAAGGGCTGTCACGCACTGTGTGCGGGAGGGAGTTCCACAATCTGGCTGCATGCACAGTGAAAGAGTAACTGTAGAAATCGGAGTGATGGATAGGGATTGAAAGAATTGACTTGACATGTGAGCGACAAGGCTTGTCTTGGGACCGAGAGAAATTAAAACGTTCTTTAAGGTATGAAGGAGAAGAAGGACTGTGAAGAATTTTATAAAGACAAGAAAGCACATGAGCATTTCTTCGAAGACGGATAGGGAGCCACTTGAGTTGAGAACGAAACTGCGAGACATGGTCATACTTGCGTAAGCCAAAGATAAATCTAATGCAAAGGTTTTGGAGACGCTCGAGTTTGCTCAACAACTCCTCAGTGGCATCCAGATAGCAAGTGTCAGCATAATCAAAGAGAGGAAATAGAAGTGTCTGTGCGAGAGTGATTTTAGTTTTCAGAGGCAAGAAATTTTGGAGGCGCTTCAGCGAGTGAAAGGAATAAAACACTTTCCTACTGACGTCATTCACCTGAGTAGTCCAACTCAGGTTGTGGTCCAGCAGTACACCCAGGTTCTTAGCTGTCTTAGTGTAGGCAATAGGTGTTCCATTATAAGTGACCATTGGGATATTAGTGTAATCAAATTGCCTACACATGTACGGGCTACCTATCAGCATTGCTTGTGACTTTTTTGGATTAACTACAAGACCGAAAGATTCAGCCCAAATAGCGATCCTACTCAAGTCGTCGTTGATAGCTGCAGTGGCACTAACGATATCGTCAGAGATAAAATGACGATATATCTGCAAGTCGTCTGCGTAGAGGTGGAAGCTAGAGGAAATCACAGATGTAACCGTGTTAATGAAAACAGAAAAGAGAAGAGGTGAAAGGACGCCACCTTGGGGAACACCCGCAGACAGATCACACCATTCAGAGAAAATCTCGTCAGAATGGATCCGCTGCGAGCGACCGCGAAGATATGAATCGAACCAATTTATTGCCGAGGGAGAAATGTTAAGTGAGCGAAGTATTGCAAGAAGGACATCGAAATCAACAGAGTTGAACGCGTTACTAAAGTCAAGCAAGATAAGTATAGTCAAAGACTTGTTCTCCATAGCAAAACGAATATCGTCTGTGACTTTTAGTAGTGCTGTAACTGTACTATGACCAGCACGAAAACCAGATTGAAACGGCGATAAAAGATTTTGTGATGTTATAAAGTCAACTAACTGCTTGTGGACAATGTGCTCAAGGACTTTGGAAAGGAATGGTAAAATAGAAATAGGACGGAATTGAGAAAATGATGTTGGATTGGAAACTTTTGGGAGGGGAATAACATCGGCACGTTTCCACGCCGAAGGGAAAGAACTCGTTGCCAAGGAAAAGTTGAAAATATATGTGAGTATTGGTAAGAGTTCGGTCAGGATGAGGGAGATCATACGGGAGGAGAGCTCATCATTGCCCACAGCAGTTGATGTGATGGACAGTATATGCTTCCTTACATCCTCCTCGGCAATAGCATTAAAAGAGAAAGAAGTACACTGTGGAAGAGGTTTGCTGTTTATGTTGGCAATGGTTACAGATTTAACAATGTTACTCAATTTAACAGGTGGTGTCGAGAAATGTGTGTTGAGTGCGTTTAAATTAACGCACGCGCTAGAAGTATCCGGTAATTTTCCAATGCCAAGTGAACGTAAGAACTTCCAAACCTGTGTGGGATTGCAGTTATCAATGGATTCGTGAATATGGCGTCTTTTCGCAACTCTACACAGACGACTACAGCGATTTCGGAGAAGTTTGTATTGGTCAAGATTATTCTCTGTAGGTCGCTTCCTATACCGCTTTTTAGCTCTATCACGCCTGGCCATCAAATCAAGAATTTCTTTTGTTAGCCATGGTGTCGGAGCATGTTTTAACCTGACTTTCTTGACAGGTGCGTGAATGTCATAAAGTTGGCACATGATAGAATGAAATAACTTTATCTTCATGTCTATATCATCAGCAGTAATCACTGGTCCCCAATCAATACCTGAGGCATCACGCCTCAACGCCTCCAAATCGATGCCTCTGAAACTACGAAGAAGCATAAATCTAGCCTTGCGCTTAGGTGGTCGAATTTTGATAGAAAGAAAGATTAAATCATGGTAAGAAAAATTGGCTGGAAATTGGCCATGGGCGGCAACTTTATCGGAGGAAGATGTAATTAACAAGTCAAGAAGAGAAGGAATACAGTTAGGAAAATGATGCGTTTCTGAAAGAGGGAGAATCTGTAGGTTAACCGCGGACAAGAGAGAGCGTAGTTTTTGTGCACGAGCGTCATTCTTGATGAGACATGTATTGAAGTCACCCAACAAGAGAGTATGATCGTAGTTAGGACAGTGAGTTATGAGAAGATTCTCCAACGAGTTGAAGTAATCTATCGTGAGAGACGGACTATAGAAAACCGCAATCAAGACTTTCCTGTGGTGCAGGGTGACCTCAATGAACAGGTGCTCTGCTGAATGTGAGTATTGACTCGGTGATACGCTGATAACGTTATGCACAATATCAGCACGCAGGTAGATGGCGACACCACCGCCTCCCTTGCCAGTGCGGTCATTCCGGATGAGCTTGAACCCGGGAAGAGGAAACTGAGAAGAGTGAAGAGATGGTTTTAAGAAAGATTCAGAAACTAATATTGCATCTACAGGTGTATTGCTGAAAGTAGCTAGTAAATCATTATAATGCTTAGGAATGCTCTGAGCATTAATATGACATATATTAAAATTGTTTTTGAAAGAAGAGAAAACAGCATTAATCTGGTCATGAACAGACTGAAATGCAGAACTATCACTGTCACTATCAGCACTGGAGAAATGTTCAGATGAGGAGGAGCAAGTAAAAAAGCTTTCATCTATTTCGATATCATCATCCATGTGCCTATGAATAAATAACTATAATAAACATACATATATCATAAAAAATATACCTATACCTATATATATCTATATATATATATACCTAGTTTACTGAAATAAATTTTATACTATAAAAAAAATATACTAAGAATAAACAGTTAAGTAGACGCGAAACTGCGCTACCCTCAGCTAATCAACACTATCCGTGGTGTGGTGAAAGAAACTTACATAAACACAATAGCATCATATTAAAATAATTACAAACTTAAGAAATTTACATTTAGGAAACTTAAATTAATTTAGGCTGTATCCGCGAACTTTCGGAACAAAACTTTACACCAGCAAAAAAAACGAGAGTCCAAGCCAGAAAGAAGGAGGAAAAAAAAAAAAAACAATATGTGATGACATTTGACATTGACACATTGACGGTGTTAGTGAATATAAAAATTTCTGCGGTGTACGAAAAATTGGAAAAAAAATAATTATAAGAGAGTACCGCACAAATTAAATGAGTGGTCAGCGAAAAACGGATTACCCTGGACAAATGGCAAAAAAAAGAAACTACTTCTTCGCGGACCTCTTCCCGTGGGAAGCGTTCGTTGTAGTTTGCTGCGCCGGCGCCGTTTTTGCCGGTTTGGCTTGCGAGGACGGCACAACTTTAGCCGCATTTCCCTGAGCCGGTGAGGATGTGGAGCCCGATGGAGACACGCCCGAAGCGGTGTTCCTGTCGTTGGCCGACGGAGAGACCGGATGGGACCGCTTACACTTCTCTAAATCAGCCATAACCTCTATCCTCCGGCGAGATTTGTCCGGCAAAATGAGGTGGATATTGCCTTCGGATGTCCAGACGTTCTTCACTCCGTAATATCTACGTGCCGCAACAAAGACATCATGACGGGACTTAGTCAAGAACTCTGATATAACAACCCCTGAGCTCCTGAGCGTTGTCTTGGCATCCCATACTTCCCGACGATGGTCAAGGTCGCGGAATCTCACAAGTATCGGACGCATCTTTGCAGAGGAGGACCCCAGTCGGTGGCACGCTCGCAGATCTGTATTGGTAATGTCGCCAATATTCATTCGGTCGTTTATCACCCTACAAATAATTTCTCCTAATTTCTCCTCCTTACTTTCAGCGACCCCGTGGAACAGCAGCACCTTTCTTCGCAGGAAGGTCTCATGTCGCTCCAGACTAAGAGACAGCAGGTCCGTCTGCGCAGAGAGAGCAGTGAGCGCTTGGCAGACAAAGTTCTTAAAGTCTGTGTACTCACTGGCAAGGGTCTTCAAGTCGGAGTGCACAGGCGCTGGAGCACCGGTTGCCTTCTGCAGACGGACTTCAAACTCCTCCATACGGCTGAACAACTTATCAAGTCCCTCTTTGTTTGCTGTCAACAGTGCTGATGTGTCCATGTTTGTAGAGGTCAAAGTCCAGAAGTTCGAAAGTGATAGTGGTGTTGAAAATTAATATGTGCGGATAGTGATGATATGCCGATAATCAGTTTAGTGCATATTAAGTGTAATTAAAAGCACTGTAAGTATTTTTAATTAATTAAAATATGAAGAGCTACCAAAGTTGTTGTTATTGCCACGACTACCCGCCAAAAAAAAAAAAAAAAAAAAAAAAAAAAAAAAAAAAAAAAAAAAAAAAAAAAAAAAAAAAAAAAAATCCTACTAATATTATAAATGCAAAAGTTTGTATGTTTAATTGTTAGTTTGTTTGTTACTCCTTCACGCAAAAACTACTGAACCGATTTTCATGAAATTTGGCAAACACATAGAGGGTAACTTGGATTAACCCATAAGATCGTTTCTATCCCGAAAAAATGTTCCTGTGGGATGTTACGGGATTAAAACCGACTTCCACGCGGGCAGAGCAGCGGGCGCCCACTAGTTGTGAAATAAATGAAAGATATCTGTAGTCTACAAAGCTTACACAAACCAATAAAGAGTGAAGATTACTAGATTCCCGATGAAAATGTTGCCAGCCTGGCTAGAAACGGGAGTATTCCAGTGACTATTCAACTTGTTGCAGTGCCACTTACTTAAATTTATTATACACCATGTTTAACGTTTTAGTCAGTTTCACAAACGCTACGAGTTCAAGGAGCGAAACGAATATGTTGGATTTATTTTAGGAACTGCTCGCTCAACTTGGCATGAAACCTCTAGTGTTACATACATACATATATCACGCCTTTATCCCTTCCGGGGTAGGCAGAGCGTTAACGCCACGTTTGACAAATATAGAGGACCATTTGAGATAATTTGTGTATCACTTAAGTGACAGATTGTCAGCCTGTCGCCTAAAAGTTGTAATATATCTGAAGCCCTCAAGTCCTTCAGTCGCCTCTTACAACACCCACGTCAGTCAGTCGTCTCTAGTGTTACCTGATCGTATATCTTGGTAAATGTATTTTTCTTCTACTGTTGCTTCTACAACAGTTTTTTGTTGTTTACTGTAGTGATTTGTAACTTCTAGGCACTTTAGGCATTCTGAAAATGACAATTTAATTTTAGGATTTGTTAACAAGTGCAAAAGTCATAGGGTTCATTGGGTCGTTGGACGACACTCGGTGTCCTACACGAAATAAGAAAGAATAGCAGTAAGTGGCAGCTCTTACATTGTTGTTTTTCAACATGTGCATGTATAGTACGTACACTGGTCAAAATAGTTCCACACTACTCCTCCACATAAATAAATTAGTACACATACATACATACACAAAGCACGCCTTTATCCCTTCCGGGGCAGGCAGAGCGTTAATAATCGTAAAATGATACATGTATCACTGTAGTGACAGGTTGTCAGCCTGTCGCCTAAAATTGTAATACACATGAAACCCTCTAGCCCCTGAGTTGCCTTTTACAACACTCGCGGGAAGAAATAGAGTGATGCTATTCTAAGCCGGCATCACACAGCAATAAATTATTTACATAGAAAACATCCAATATAATGTGGTTACAGATGTGGCGAGAATGAAAATCGCAAAAATCGAATTAACATTGTCACCAACTCTGATTGGCATGAACACAATCAGTTCTGCAGATTCAGTAATCGGCACGATCGGGACAGAATCGATATAGCCGTAGGCGCCTGTCTTGCCAATGAACATGTAATCTGTGCATATTATTACTTTATTATATTATAATAGATAAGCGATGTTCCAGCTTTCAGATTAATCTTTTGGTAAACATGCTTGTTGACAAGAAATTACTAGTGAACCTTTGCCCAGGATTAGCTTTAGAATTCTGATACTAAATAGGGTAAGAATGGCATTTTCTTCCACCTGGAATTTTTGGTTGCCATAATAAATTGTTTAGAAGTGCACAGAACTTTTTGGGTGATCTAGTCGTCTAAACAGAAACTCGGTGGAGGAAGCTCGTTTCGGAGGCCAAGATCCTTTTCGGGTCACTGCGCCAGAGAAGTTAGTTAGTGGTCTAATCGAGCGAATCCCATTGGTGGTTAAGCTGCGTTGCGGAAGGCAAATGGTGAACCAAGTACTATGGAAACGTATGCTCCACCGAAAACAGCTAAGCTCTTAATATAGAAGAAGATCGTCTGAATACCAGAGTTGTTGGAACAATGTTTTTATTCGGTATATGAATTCATGATGGGATGATTTGAATGCAATTTTATTTATTAATTGACTAAAGAATTTATTATCATTAATTTTTATTGTAGTATTTTGTATAATTTCACTGACGTATTTTTTTTTAAATGTGTTTGCTATTTCGTTTTAAAGATTGTACATGAAACTAGTTTAAGAAAATTTATATACAATGTATATTGTTCTGAAATAAATGAACTATGAACTAGTTTAGGAAACATAGAACAAAGTATTTCATATACAAACTTGTCTCAAACTATTAAGTAGAGCTCGCTACCACAGTTATAAAATACCCGTCAATTTGGACACTGGAAACAATAAAACATTCTGAATTACCTTTGAAAATGACATAATAGCTCGAGTGCTTCCAAATAGTTGTGGTAACAAAACAGATGCAGATAATACCCACCATTATTGTCTGGTAGTGACAGACTATTAGATTTGATTGAAAGCGTCGTTAAGGTGTGTACAAATACAGACTAGAAAGTTTTATGGACTTTGCATAAACTTTCGGTTATTCTACAAACCAAAGAAGTTGGAGCACGCCGTATCCTCACAGTGCATGATGACTTAGAGAAGTCAGTTACTTTTATGTCGTTAAAGCTTTTACTATGGTGTGGCTAAAATCATTGCTAGAGTTAGTCGATGCGTAGGTAGGTCAGTAGGAGAACAGTGGGAAGGTACTTCATGTGTTTGATCCACGGCTGACTTTATTTTAATTTCTTATTTTCATTTATAAGAATTATATTGCACTGTGAGTGCTTAAAAATCTCATACAACAATAAATCCCATACCACGTAAAACATGCAATTTAGCAATATTTGTTTCAAGAACTACTATAAAAGCCATAAAAGCCCGCAACTGGAAAAGGGCCTCCTTCTATTGGGGGTATTTGCCATACACACGCTTGGCAGGCAGATTGGCGAGCGCAGTGGAAGGTGTTATAGATATTCACAGGGAACGCTGCTGCCCATTCCCTGGATTCATCCCTTAGTCGCCTCTTATTACACAGAAGTGGGGTGGTGCTATTCTAAGCCGGCACCACACGACACCATCTAGTTCTACGTTCGAAATATGATTGGATAACAATGTGTTTTTTGCGATTTTATAAAAGATGAACTCATCGACATTATGCTTTCTTTATTCTCATGAATCGTCAGAGTTTTGTAATCTGTGCTTCAACAATGGGTGCGGCAGTCAAACATTATTCACTATTGTTCTCTGTAGCTAATTACTTTTCTCTTTCTATAGATTTATCAACCCTACGATAAAGAAGAAATTGATCTTTCTTTTTATTATTTGATCCGTAATTATTTCAACAATTGCGAATTTGTAGGAATAATAACATATGTTACCAAACCTTTCAGAAAAATCAATAATAGTACTGATAAGACACCAATAACACAAATTTATAATCCAAACACTCTACGACACGTGTTGTAATGCAGCGAAATTTTTAACAGCGCAATTAAAATACTTAGTATATTTTTGATAAAAAACAAGTAGATGTAGGTAGATGTTCCAATGTAAAGTTTTCAGTCGCCATTCAACATCTTTATCAATAACCCCATAAATGTTACAAAACTAAAATTTTTTCATCATCATTATCAGTAGCTATAGTCAGTTATCTGTGTTAGTAGTCAGAACAAAATTCTGCACCAACTTTTCTGAACACGTAACTCGCATCGCGTTTCTCACACTCAACTTCCGTTGTAACGGTGAACTTCCGTTAATGAAAGTGGCTGTAGTTTGGAACTGATCCCTCTTCACTTCCCGTTGTTATTTTGAAGTGGAGTTGAAAGATTTTGAGTGGCTTGGAAGATAAATTAGTTTATCGGTTTTAGAGTCAATTTAGAGGGACTTACAAACATACATATATACATATATCACGCCTTCATCCCTAGCGGGGTAGGCAGAACATTAACGATCGTAAATCACGGTCGTTATCGCCACGTCTGACAAGTATTGATGGCCGTTTTAGATGATGCGTGTGTCACTGTAGTGACAGGTTGTGAGCCTGTCACATAAAATTGTAACATACATTAAACCCTCGAGTCGCTTAGTTGCCTTTCATAACACCCGCGGGAAGATATGGGGTGATGCTATTCTAAGCCGGCATCACACAGCAGAAATTAAGAGCATTAAAAAAATAACCTTAGTCAACATAAACAACACAAACTTGCACAGATTCTAGATTTGGTTAGATCAAATATAAATAAATGATAGGACGCGGAATTCATGACCATAATTGTAAGTACCTACCTAGTGACGATTAGCGAACTAAAACTTCTGTACCCACATTATTTTAATGATTTGATCCACAAACAAACTTTTTTTTAAATAATTTATTTAACCATAAATTAGATAACACATTTATGCTTAACACGAAACAAAGACGGTAAAAAATTTAGAGAACAAAGAGTTATAAAAAAACATGAACAAAAACAAAAATTTAATAAACATCACAAAAACAAAACTAACACAAAAGGGCATTTCTACAGAGACGCCGTTTTTTTTGTCCTGGTCCAGAAATCGTGTTAAACATATAAACAAAAATCTCAAAAAAATTACACATAATCCTTAATGTATGTTCTATTTGGAGAGCATAACTATTATGACTAATTTAATAATACTTTCTTCTAAAAAAAATACCGAAATGAAAAAAAACACCAAATTTACCTGATTTAGGCCTGTCCCTTTGGCGGAATTGAATCTAAATTGGTCCATAATTCGAAAATTTCCGGAATTTCTAATAATGTTCCTATGTTCACATGTATATAGATGTATGACAAAGGTTTATTTATTACCAAGATGGCTATAATGTTTTATTTTGTACCACTTATGTCACTTTAAATATTTGTCCCGAGCTTATGACTTAATTCGGTATCACTCACAAACTCTTACGCACATCTGTAAATACGCGCGATTTGCACATCTTTATCCGATTCACATAAACTGCCAGTTGCGTCCGAGTAGGCGAGTGCAGTGAACCTGTGACATGCTGCCGGGATTTACCATTTTCAAAGATAAGAAATTTTACTTCGTCTTTGGTGCAGGGTAATTTCTCAACTCCGGATCATAAATATTTTTGAAACTATAAGAGCTAAAAGGTTGTTACTTTGTGTAATTTGTGCCTCGATAGTATACCAATACGTAGGTAAAATTGAATTTGCACAAAGTTATACTGTGAGAGAGAAATTTCAAAGAAACCAGCTTTTTCTCAACTCCGGGAATCTGAACTCCGTGTGCATTTGTTCACGGAGTTGAGAATTTTGTTCACGGAGTTGAGGTTTTTTATAAAACTGTGATTAGAATGATGTCGTGTGGTACCGGCGTAGAATAGCATCACTCCAATTCTACCTGTAGGTGTCGTAAGAGGCGACTAAGAAACTAGCTCGAGAGATGATTAACGACGATTAACTCTTGTAATTTCTAAACTCCGTGAACAGTCAAAATTCAAATTCGATTATTTCAGAATCTGCAAGAGGAAATGGGGAGAAATTTATCTTATTTTGTTTATTCATTTAAAAAACAGTAAATCACTTTGAATGAGTGCATGAAAACCTTAAAACAAACGTGCACTCTCAACTCCGTGAACACTCGAAATTAAAATTGAATTATTTCAGAATCTACTGAAGCAAATGATGGCAAATAAAATTAAATATATTTCTATTTTTTTTTCCTATTTTTTCAGTATAATAAAGTCAATAAAATGTTAAGAGTAAAATTGCACACGGAGGTGAGAAAAATTTACTCCTGCCGTAGAAATGCTCAAAAACATTTTTTGTTGTTTTGTAATATGTGGATATGTTTGCACATTGGTGAAGATGAATTGTATAGCAACTACATTTGTTTTAAACTTGAAAAGCGAAGCGTACAACTCTTAAACTTAGACGTCGCAGTTACGCAAAAGTTTACAATACGAATTTACAATCAGCATTGTCGTTTTTAAATACAATCAGATTAAATAATAATAATGAAAACATATCCTTTCCGAAAAGAATTCAGATAATGAATTGGAAGAAATAGATACCTACGTTTTCTTTGACTGCTCACTTATTATTTAGATTGGCTCCGAGAAAATATTTAACTTACTCAAAAAAGGTGTTTTATCCATCACATTACTGACTTATTGAGTCTCTTTCTTTGGCTTGTAAATAAATTCAGGTAACCATATTGCTATATTATCGATACTTCGGTCGGGGTGACTTGGAAACAAATGATCCTTTCACGAACCATTTCAAACTACGAAATTGAAATGTCGTCAGACGTATTATCTTTTGACTCAATCCATACTAAATCCTCGGACAGGAATGTGCGTGCATAACAAATAATGCCTTACGATTGTATAATTTGTTGTAAATAAGATCACATAACAAATTGAAGTGAAAATCACCGTTATCGTATCATAACAATACATCAAGGAAACCCTCACGGAGGTACTTATTTATCTGTCCTAGCTTATACATCTTCATTCCTTAGCACAGTGATGGTCTCATGCACCATATCTAGTTTTTGTTATTTCTAGGGTTTTTTTCCTACATTATTGAAAATAAAGTTTTAGAAGAGTCAAGCGTCTTTAGTTGTTTTGTGGCACCTTGAAGTGCCACACACTTGCACTTACATTAGGGGTCTTCTTATTTTACCTATTCACCAGCATCATCATCTTTGCAAAGTGCTGTGAATTCCAGAAGATCTGTCTGTGGTCCGGCGATGCTGACATAGAGGAAATTTTTGGATACCCTGAAGGATATGATCTTGAGATTCGGCTTAAGGCGAAGCGTTGCCAACTTGTTGACACCAGGTTTGTGCATGGATAAATGGCACCTTTTTTGTTCAGACTTAGCGTATCGGAAACTGTAAATTATGAAAATATTATTATCTTTTTACCCTGGGGGAGGCCTACTTCCAGCTGTGGTCTGCTATAGGGTGATGTGATATACTGGTATGTATGCGTCTAGGGAATGCTAAAAACTTTTTCTGCTAATGCAACACTTAGCATTTTGTTTCTTTTCGAAAAATATTGGTCTGATCTTCTATCATGTGGAACCGAGTCGAGGAAGGACCCAATGAACCTTGATGTAAAGAGTTTTTCAACCGCTTATTCTATATGCAAACCTGGTGAAAATGGTTGAGTAGCAATCGCCGTCTAAGTTATCGTAGACAGGAATCGAGACCGATGGCTTAACGTGCCTTCCGAAGCATGGAACCATCTTTATGATAATGAATGATGAGATAACATTGCAATGTTTCGGTGCTATGTTTGGGTGCTATTCAGGGTGCATATTTAGAGTTTTGTGTTTGGAGGTAATATTTTTGGGCAGCGACAAATAGGTAAGAAAAATTAAAATACGAAAACGATAAAATCTAAACAGTCTGGGAAACACTTTCGATCAAAGAACATAATACTAACCTAATTCTTTTGAGCGCTTCAGAAAATTTGTGAGGCATTTTGACTGAATGAATTTTGAACTACTATTATGACATTAAATTTTTTAATGGCATATGTCAACATGCAACACTTCCGTTAAAGCCTAAGTTGGAAAAAAGCATACACTTAGAATATACTGGAAAAAGACATACTAAAAAAAATATATCTTTGGTTTATAATGTCATAAATACTTGATGGGATGGCGTTGCGTAGGTTGGAGATGGGTTGAAGACTGAGGTTGAAGCATGGTTGAAGACATTAGTTCTAAGTCTATGCCATTGATACTCCACTATTAGAGACAAGAAACATTTCCTTTTTGTGTTATGGCACTAGTCTAGTCTAGATGTATTTTTTTATTGGAAAGAAACTCCTATTAGTTTAGCCAATTAGAATATTAGAATATTCCCTATTGCCGCATTATCGAGACCAGCTGTTGAAAGTAAATAATAAACAAATATAAATCTAGGCTCGAAATCTCGAAAATAATAATAAAAGAGTTTGGGAACTTTTCTATCTGTCTGCGTCTGACAGATCTCGAGCTAGATTATAATGTATAACCAGATGGCGTTGCGTTAGGTTGAAATTTAGACTTATACTCAACTAGACAAAATACGTTGTCCATGTCCTCTGGATTTCTCAAACGTTGACTGGTAGAGATCCCTTAATGGGATAAGTCCGCCTTTGTGCCATTTATTAGTTTATTTAAGCGTTCTTTGTAACTATTTCTTGTTTGGTACAATAAAGTTATTACATACATACATACATACGTTTTCTTGGAAAGAGACTTTTTCAGTTTGACTGAGCGCCATCTATGTTCACTTGAAAACAGGCTAGAAAAATTACCAACACTTCATTTACCGCAACACGCTAAGAAGTGTGCTTCTAGCGTAGCTTCTAGCTAGAAAATATGACAAGAGTAAGCCAGAGTAAGTAGCATAAATGACGGTAGAAAGCCAGTATTTAAATAAAACAATGTTATTCAGCGGATACCAGCTATAAGTGATGGGCATCATTAGCTATGCAGCGGTGTCCCGTGCTGCCTTCTTTATCAGCCTGATGAATGCCTGCAGAACACGCAAACGCTATTCTTGTAGAAACATGAAAAGCGCATTTTGCGGGTTAAAATTTGAGGAGCTGACGCTTTTTAGAAATTCGCACTAAAATACCGATTCAAAGTAAAAAATATTATAGAACAAAACGCGATTGCGTAATTCCAAACTTATACATTTGGTTTTTGAAATAATAATAGCCAGTGTTACTAGCACTGCTGGGACCGCTGAGACAAATCAAACGACGATAGAGCTTGGGCTGTAATCCATGAAAAATAATTTTTACATACATACATACATACATACATACATATATCACGCCTTTATCCCTTGCGAGGTAGGCAGAGCGATAGTTGCCGTAAGAATACAGCCACTATCGCCACGTCTGACATTTTTGAGGATTGTTTTCCAAGGTTGTTTCAGAAAACATGTGTATTACTATAGTGACAGGTTGTCAGCCTGTCGCCTAAAAATTGTAATACACCAATACCCTCGAGTCCCTTAGTCGCCTCTTACGACACCCGCGGGAAGGATGTGGGGTGATGCTATTCTAAGCCGGCATCACACGGAAAAATATTTTTTTAAACCAAAAATAACCTCTTACTTATGAACACACACAATATAGACTCTCAAAATACATACTAAATCCAGGATCCTTCATTTGAGGCATTCTGGTAAAAAGTCAGCAAAACTTACATCCCTGGCTTATTGACAAAGTAAACCTATCTATAATCTAAGGTTCCATTTTAAATCGCAAGTGATTTTCCTCTACACATAATTTTGTAGACTCCTTTCATGATTTTTCGATGTCTTTATATCCATGCCGTTCTAGTTTCAAAGTGTTTATATTGGGATTTCATTTTATTACCAAACCACAGACGCCTTTAAAAAGTTTAAGTAGAGACAATATTTGTAACTTAAAAATTCCATTTAATAAGAGCTACATCAAGCTTCCACTCCACAAAACTAGAAAACTAGAAAAATCACAAATCCTATTTTAGATGGAGCCTTGCAAGAGCACTTAATTTTGTATGTATAGGATTTTCTCTGCTGCAGTGAATTTAAAGTGACATTGTAACTGTGTCCGGCTTTTACGGACGGACAGGCTATAAAAGGCAACAGCTTGCCGGAAGTTGGTAGACCAAGTGGTGCAAGGCGACATGTAGACAAACCGTGTACCTTGCTAGGATATAAAAGCATCACCATTATGCTCCTGGGAGTGCCATTGTGGGTGACCAGCGTCGAAAAACACCTGCCTCAATCGTGTTATAACTTATATTTTTGAAATTCCAACGATCTAGCATTTCACGACTGTCCATAGGCAAGCAAATGTTGAATGAACTAATAAAAATGGTAGACTTATGAGGACTATTAATTAATATTAGGAAAGTATTCGTGGAAACGTTGGAAAGGGGAGGCTGCGCAGAATTCACCTGAATCAAATGGGGGACGTTTTGAAGAAAGGTCAGGTCAGAAGTACCCTAAACCGACGAACATGCATAACAATATTGATGAATGTAGAAGAAGCGAAAGAAGTATGCCAGGATCGTAGCAACTGGAAGAACATAGTTTATACCTACCCCAACGGAAAAGAGGTGTAATTTATGTATGCATGAGTTTCCAAAATAAATAAATTAAACGATAGAGTGGGGTATAGTTTTCACAAATGCTTTTTACCAAGGGAAAACTTCAATTTCACAACAGAAACTAGTAAAAAAAACTGGCTAAGTCTTAAACTAACAACTAGTCTTATAACAAGGTGAAATAGCGTAGTAAGTGAGTAATTTCTCACTTGGCAATGAAGTCGTGCAGCAAATTCCCAGTGTGCTGACATTTCTCATGCGTCTCCGTGTCACACAACAAACACTATTTGTCTGAAGACCACATTCCACCTCTTAGCTGGTTCTCACACTTCACGCACAACGGAGCGCTATTTTAGTGCACCCAAAACTCATTCACCTGTCAGATGCGAGAAAACTAACGCGATTTTTTGTCAGATGCAAGGAAAAAATTCAAATTTTCCATAGGTATTAATAATTGACCTTGACGGAGGTCCAAAACGTGAATCTGTGTCCATCTGTCAAACAACCCAAGTTCACCGGTTGGTGCTGCGGCAACTTCATTTAAACAATTTTTTTTACAACTGTCCGACGGATACGTTACGAATGCGCTAAAAATGCGCAGCGTCGTGTGATAGATGTAGGATTCGCCTTAGTTAGCGGTAATCTACGAGCTTTTACTATATCACTGAATAAACAGGGCGTGAAGATTTTCATTTTGTCTCACTGCTATGAAGATGAATTAAATGGAGCGAAAATGTAGTAATAAGTTTTATTTTAATCTCGTATACAGAGATACGTTGGACGACTGTATTTCTCACCCACACGAAAAGACGAAAAAAATTAGAGATTTTATCAGCGATTTACATCCTATTTATAGATATTATAACTTCTTCTAAATCAGGGATGTTGATGCAATTTTTTAAATATAAAAGTGATTCAAGAACTGGGTTTCTATGTCGGAAAAACTATGGATCGAGTTAGTTCTTGCTTGAGATTGAGATCAATCTATGGAATAAATAGTTTTGAGTATCTATTTCAGATATTATGAACAAAGCCCGTGCATGCTAGATAAATACGTCTCCCTGGTAAATAGTATTTTTTCACCCTGAAAGTAGTTTTCAGATTTTTTTTATGAAAAGTAGCTTACAAAACAACGAGTATCTACCTACCAGTTTGTTACATAACTCATTTCATCATAGCAAAAATAATAATTTATGTTTTCTTATTTTCTTACCGTACTTTATCTACTAGAATATAATATTACATTACATAACAAGTGTGTAACATCATATTATATCATTGCGTGTTCTTTTTTTGCTATGTTGCGTGTCTTTGTATGTTTACGCGTGTTTCTCATATTTTCCTTGTTCATCTTCAGAACAATATCGCTAGAAATATGCTAGTTTTTTCTTATTCGATATTTATTATAAAGATTGTTTGAAGATATTGTATCTTTCCTTAATGGCAGCATTTATTGGATAACTATAGTTCTTTTCAAGGCGACTAATTAAATCTTATTCTCCTTATATAAGGTGTAGAAATACTAATAACTATTGCCGTGTGATGCCGGCTTAGAATAGCATCACCCCATTTCTTCCCGTGGGTGTTGTAAAAGGCAACTAAGGGACTCGAAGGTTTCATGTGTTGTACAATTTTAGGCGACAGGCTGACAACCTGTCACTACAGTAATACACGAATCATCTGAAAGGGCCCTCAATACTTGTCAGACGTGGCGATAACGACCGTAATTTTGCGATCGTTAGCGCTCTGCCTACCCCGCAAGGGATAAAGGCGTGATTTGTGTGTGTGTGTGTGTGTGTAGAAATACTAGCTGCAAATACTTTAAGGGATGAATCAGCCCATAAATCTGAACAACTTTCCCTAAGAAACATAGGTTGAAATATGAAAAAAATTTTTGGTGCTCCCATACAAATTGACTTGGTCGGTTGGTAACTTTGTATGGGAGGATTTTTTTCCATATTTCGACCTATGTTTATTGGGGAAAATTGTTCAGTTTCATGGATTGGTTCACCCCTTAAAATATTTGCTGCTAATATTTTTACACATTCTAAAGGTATGACAGAATATTTCCTATTAACTTTTTAGTACCTACTCGCGATTAATCTCACGATCTTTGACTTACAATAGACTCGGTTTAGTAGGTTCTCAAAAAGGGTTTAGATTTCTTGTTTGTAAAATAATAGACTATTTTTAAGCATACCAGAGTCACGACCGATTCTAAAAGATAACCGTTAGAAAGTTATAGACAATTCTTGAATAAAAAAGGCTACTTCATTTTGTGACAAAAACCTTTGGGCCCCTAGGAAAATGGGTAAAGGCAGCTGATGTTTCCATCTGTAGTTTGCCTATATATTTTTGATATTATTATTATTATCAGCCTACTCTGTCCCACTTCTGGAATTTTTTTTTATAAGCATGTTATAATTCATTGTTGATGGAATAAAGACTAGAAAAGTAGTAATCATTGTGAGCTGTGCTGAGTGCACTCTTCACACTAATGTGCAGCGTTATAGCAGCACCACATTGAAAACTGCACGAGTAGATAAAAAACCGGTTTTCTGTAAAGTCGGTTTATTGACGATAGTTGAACGTGATAACGTCATAAGAAAATACTGATGGAATGCCTCTTTGTCATTCGTTCTGCGCTCTCGCTTGCACTTCCAGCATTAAATACAACGCCTCAGAGTGAGGTAACGCCTCAGAACGGGGTATCGCCTCAGATCGAGGTAACGCCTCAAAGCAAGTTGCGTGAGTCATGTTTGTAGGTGCGTGCTACTGGCTCCATCGTTCGTTATCACGTCAAAATAAACGTAACTATTCAAGCTCTCGTCATGTTGGACTTTCAAAGCGCCAATTTTAGTGTTATGCGCGCGGCAGCAGGACGGTCATAGTCCAATTTATCTCAGCCAGCCAGACACTGATTGTAACTAAAGTAATCGTGATAACAGGCAATCTGAAAGTAATTTATTATTGCTGTGAAAAGACAAAAAACATTTTGATCATGGAAGGGTAGCGTCCCCAGCATTAATTTTTTTCAGAAAACTCATTAATCATTTATCTATTTATTTCTATCGAATTTGACTATTTTTACCAATCTCTTTATATCGTTTTTCCTCCAACCTGTTACAACTTACTCAAATTAGCAAGCTTAGCATCATTGACCTAGATAAGTAGGCTAATTAAAAAACGCTAGCTCTGCCAGAGCGGCGCACATTTTCCTCGCTCCCAACGCTTTTGTTCCGTTCGCAATAATTGTAGCTGTGTACCATACGACTTAAGGGTGCTTGACTCGTGATGTTCTAGCTAAGGTTTTGTTTTCGTTTTTTGTGATGGTAAAGTGGGTAATATAAGACGTGTTGTGAGACAAGTGGGATGGATGGCATCAACCCATTTCTATCGGTAGAAGGATAATGAATGACAACGGAATGTATCTTCAAACGAGCAATTCATGTATATATATTTTATTGATTTATAATTTTGGTCATATAGGTTTGACTCCAATATTTTTTACGAAATTTTGTATCCTATTATATTATTTTTATTTTGTATAAGGCATTGAAGGAAAAGACAGTAAATTAAAAAAAAATGCCCAGTAAACAATGTCCTTACATAATGACATACCGAGCATGGCTTTTTTGTAATATATAAAACTTATTAAACAAATTCCTAGAATTTTCCAAAACTAAAAGTGAGTTGTGTAAAGTCCTCGGCATTCTACTAGTGCAGCCAAAGTTCGTTAGGGTTAGAGAAATGTGTTAGTCGCAAACATTACAAACAAGTAGAGTGCAATGCGTTAGTTTCAAAACTGCTGCAATTTAATTCAAACTTTATTTACGTTGAAACTAAGCGTATTTTATGTGGGATGCGATGTGGAAAAGCCGTATTAAATATTCTAGTTAGCAACAATTCCACGTTTCAGTGAAATGACTACTTAGAACAATTGAGATTTATTCCTACGTACAGGAAGGAAAACACCCATCAGAATGTGGCGGATCTCACACTTGACGCACGACGGAGTGCTAAAACATCGCAGCCGTCTGTCAGATCCATACTGTAAATGTCAATCCCCATGCTAAAACCGCTCAACCGCTGTCGACGCAGCGCTATCGCAGTGACGTCCGTGAGTGCGATTTTAGTATGGGAAGTGACGTTTCTAGTATGGATCTGACTAGACCACTGCGATATTTATGCGCTCCGTCGTACGTCAAGTGCGTAATTCGCTTAACTACAACTCACATTTTTTTTAAATTGACGTATGAAGGAATGTCTGTATGTGGACAAGTTAAATCTCTTCAACAGCGCAAATGGCACTGGGTATACTAAAACTTCATGAATTCATGCTTTAAATGTACCTACTAGAGCGTAGAAATTACGATTTTCTTAGTTATTCCTTTTCTATTCTTCTGGGTAAAATTGCTGCACTGACAACAACTCCAATTTCTCAATCTCTGTCCTAGATCTAAGTAAAAGCCTTCACAGATATTCACCAAAAAAACGTAAAAGAAAATGTTTTCCCTTTGGCACGGAATAACGTCGAACATGATTCGTTTTAGATGAAAAATGCTTTGGAAGCCGAGCCAATGCCGAGCTGCCCAATTAGCCAAATGCCCAATATACTAGAGTACCTGCGGAAATTCGCTGATATTCCTTCATCGCAGAGTAGAATATAGGCTTATTATGTCAAATACAGAAATACAGAAATTTATTTGCTCAAAATTATGGTACAATAAGATGTTCAGTATTTGTTTAGTCTCACATAGTTTCACCAAAATATATGGCATGCAATTTTTTTGTTACTTATAACAAATAATATTAATATCAAATAAGATTTATTTAAATATTCTGTGCGATTAAAATATTCAAATTACAAATGTCATTACAATAAATAAAATTAAATTTAACTACATCTTATTAAATATGTCACTAACAGCATAGAATTGTTTTTCCGTAAGCCATTTTCATAATTCTTTCTTAAATAATTGTCTAGGTAATAGTAGTGTACACCATAGAGAAATAAAATCAATCGTTTATTTCCAAGTTGATTCACCTACCTACCTACCTTGGAAAACAATCCTCAACAATGTCAGACGTGGCGATAGCGACCGTATTCTTACGGCCGTTAACGCTCTGCCTAACCCGCAAGGGATAAAGGCGTGATATATGTATGTATGATTCACAACAAATACTTACGTATGTATACATATATATAAAACGCACTTAACTCTGAGATCGGTCTCAAGAGCGATTTTGACAAATGTCAGTTAACACAAACAGCATCTTAAAGTTTGACTCAAGATCAATCTCAGAGTTGAGTGTGGTTTATAAATACGGGCCTTGGAATGTCACAATACTATCACTGCGGGTTGTAGAGATTAGATAGCATTGCTCTGTGTAAAAACTTGGTTGCACGCAAAATCCCCTAGGTTATGTATCCGACCCCGACAGAGAACTCCCGTAAGGCAAGAAGAATGATATTTAAAAAGACGTGTTTGGCCAACTAGAAATTTTATCTGACTCAGCTGTTTTACGTACACTATGGACACCCTCAGCACACCGTATTACAGAGCATTAGTTTGATATTCCGCCAAAGCCTACTTTGGGCTTTGCGGCCCTAGATAGGAATTAATTTGCATAAACAGGGAAATTGATGCTAAGATGACAGGTACCTAGTCAACAAACTTCTGTAGGTAAAGGGTAAAATTATTCTGAGGAATATAGATCGAAACTTGAAAAAAAAAACCTTGGACCACATATACAGTCTGAGTCGGCTGGTACATTTTGTATGGCAAGTCCAAAACTATTCATTTGCAGCTGGTGAATATCGCAGCGGTCTGTCAGATCCATATTAGAACTGTCAATCCCCATACTTAAACCGCTCAACCGCTGTCGACGCAGCGCTATCGCAGTGTCATGCGTCGACTTGCGTCGACTGTGGTTGAGTGGTTTTAGTATGGGTTTAGTTTCTAGCATGTATCTGACATACCGCTGCGATATTTTTGGGCTCCGTTGTGCGTCAAGTGTGCGATCCACCGTACCTAGCACATAAATCATCACACAAATATACATACATACATACATACATATATCACGCCTTTATCCCTTGCGGGGTAGGCAGAGCGATAGGGGCCGTAAGAATACAGCCACTATCGCCACGTCTGACATTTTTGAGGATTGTTTTCCAAGGTTGTTCCAGAAAACATGTGTATCACTGTAGTGACAGGTTGTCAGCCTGTCGCCAAAAATTGTAATACACCAATACCCTCGAGTCCCTTAGTCGCCTCTTACGACACCCGCGGAAAGGATGTGGGGTGATGCTATTCTAAGCCGGCATCACACGGCAAAGCCGGCATCACACGGCATCACACAAATATGACATAAAATATTCTCCGCTTGAGTTGAACCTTTAGATATCTCAGTTAGATATTAATTAATTTTATTTTAAAATGCCTTTAGGAAACTAGATAGTACCAAAGAATACTTAATTATAGACAGTACCGTCCATAATTTTGGATTTTATGTGAATTGTGTAGAAGAACTCTTTTTTATCATAGCTTTGACATTTATTAGGACCGTTTTTCACACTGGGTTCAAAAACTGGGTCAAAGTCCACGAACTAGCGCTTAAAGCGCTAAATATTAAAGTTAACGTCTCGTTTTTGTCATCAGACTTATTGCCGCTGCCTTGCCGAGATTCCTTCTACATTTTTAATCCCCTAATTTAGAGTTTAATTTCTACTCGGCTTGCACTCGTGTATAAGTAGGTAAGCTACCTCATTTTGACAGAAAGGTAGTTTATTTTATTGCTCAGATAAAAAGATACATCAGACATTAGATCCTACTAATATTATAAATCTGAAAGTTTGTATGTTTATTTGTTTGTTACTCCTTCACGTTAAAACTACTGAACCAATTTTCTTGAAATTTGGAACACAGGTAGAGGGTAACTTGGATTAACACTAAGGACAGTTGTTATCCCGAAAAAATATTCTTGTGGGATGCAACGGGATTAACATTGACTTGCTCACAAGTATCATATACAAAAATAAATCATATCAGTCTTACAATATTTACTAAATAAACTACATGGAATGATAATATTAGACTTTTGCTTTGAAATAGAGTTCTATCAAAATACTAAGTACTATCTCAGTTTTACCTAGCTACAACATCATAATATTTTAATTCGTTTGTGTTTCCGATAGAATTTTACGGATTAATTCGTATTTCATTTATTTTCCACCGTAGCAATACATTATTTCGCTTTCTGTGTCAAGGCAGAAATCATTACAAGCCATATTAAAAGCTTTCTCTTGTTCCCACTAGCCAGCGTCTCGAATTTAAGGTGAATTGCACACACACAAGATGATATTGCGATAGACGACCGATGTAGCAGTGGTAGTGCGACTGCCTGTGACGCAAAAGGTGCCGGGTTCGATTTTCGGTGGATCACTCACGAAGTTGATATTTGTCACTTTGCTTCCAGTCTGGTTAGGAGATTGCGGTTGTCTGTAAGAAAGATGGTTCCGTGTTTAGGATGGCACGTTAGACATGACCCGTGGAAAGAAATGGGGCGATGCTATTCTAACCCGGCATCACACGGTATCATAAGGCAGGTTCATAATATGCGTAATACCTACTCAACAGAAAAATATCTGATTCCCACTTGAAATTAATTAGAAGCGGATGCAACGCCTAAGTGGGCCGGTAATTAGATTAATAATATCGTTTCGAGTACTACGCAAGGATTTAGTGCACTATAAAATGACATCTACCAATAAACAACAACATTTTACTGCAGCAATTTGATTGGTCATGTATAAAAAAACTGGATCTAGCAAAACATCGTAAAATTCCATGGTATGTGTGTAAATATCCCTTTCTAAATTGCTATATTGTATTACAAAACATTTGCCGACGTTGTTTCTTTGACAGGATAAGATTCCTTTGTGACGTTTTCATTGTTTATTCTTAAGTTGTTTTTTATTTTGTTAAGGCATAACAGATTTCATAATTAGTGTTTGCCATGGGCTATCTTTGCAACATGCCTCAGTTTTGAAAACATTTTCGACAAACTTAAAAAATTTCTTGTAGGGCCAGAAATTCTGGTTTTTTCTTACAGACGTATTCACTTGTTTCTTCCCGAATAATGTCGCTAGCTAGGACTATAAATTATCTTTCAGTGCAAATCGTGCAAACGTATTCACTTGTTTTTTCCCGAATAATGTCGCTAGAGATAAAATTATTTTTCAGTTTCAGTTGGGGTGCGTTCTACTCGGGAAACTGAAACACCTTCCCCAAGAAATTAAATGTTAGTCTTGCTACATGGGTGGGTATGTAAAAGGTGACTTAAGGGATTCGATGCACAATTAGTGACACAATTTTGTAAATTAATAGCATTAACGGGATTATCACCACGATTATGTTTGTTTTTACCTCGATATTTGGAAGCGAAACATAATCGTGGCGATAATCCCGGCAATACTATCAATTTAAGTGTTGTGAACAACCGCGAAAATCATAAAACATAATTTTTGTAAATGTTTGTCAGACATGACAACAGAAACCGTATTTTACGTTTAACGTTCTGCTGAAAAGAGTTTACTCTCTTCTTTAAGTGTTAGTGTCCAAGCCTCACAAAGGTTTAGATCGTGATAATTATGATTATGTGGATTCATGTATAAATACTATTCACTACGATCTATGAGTCCGTCATTTTGTAATCAATCGTCAAAATAATATCACAAGGCAGGAACTATTTCTTTTATTGAAAGGCACCCGGATAATGAAGGAGACATTCACGACTAGCCACGCCCAAGTTTTTGATAAATCACCACTTTGTACTTCGCCACTAAAGTTTCTCATAGAGGACAAATTACTTTGTGCAAGACGTTTCATGGACTTACAATGAGGTTAAGGGTCAATACCCTTGGTGTAGGATATGGGGTCCAGTGGACCTCAACCTCAGTTTTTTAGGATTTATAAATCACTTTTTACCCTAATATAAGTGGCTTTTGTTATAGTATAGGTAATTAGCAATAATAAATCCAAAATATCTGCTGTTCCTGCCCTGCTGTGAGTGGATGTGGGCTGAGAATGATTATAATGCTAATATACAGGGTGTTAGAGACTGCGTCCCGAATACTGATAGGGTGCAAGCAGATCATAAAACTGAACAACTTTCCCCTACGAACATATTTCAGGAAACGACAAAAAAAATTCGTTCTTCATACAATATCGCGATCATCTGACCACACTTAGTATGGGAAACCAGAAATCTTTTGTCGTTTCCTGGCATATGATTCTAGGGGAAAGTTGTTCTGTTTCATGATGTGCTTGCACCCTACCAGTATTCGGGACGCAGTCCCTTACACCCTGTATTTATATATTAACTTAGCAGCTCATGGCGCTTCGTACCTTCTACTTCCTTTACATAGGCGCCCCACTGTATAGCCAGGACTATCGTTGAACCAGGTATGAGGCACACAGTCCCTCAAGCGCTGACCTATCTCCCGCTCGAAAGCTCTTGGCTCCAAACACCACACATCCGAAGTCTCTACCGCGAACTACACAAAGTCGTAGGACTGTCGCAGATCCACGTACTTTCCAGTCTTCGCAAGAAACTCTGTTGCCAGCCAGTGGTGCGCGTGGTCCGCGTGAGTGGCCGCAAATGTGCAGCGCAGGTGGTATCCCATTTCATTATACTGTTATTTAAATAAATAATGCCACTTTCCACATAAAAGAAACGCTTCCTACACAAACAAACCTTCTAAATATTTTATTACGTCTTAAAACCGCACCTAAAAAAGCACCATAAATAATATTACCATATCAACAATATCGTATACTGTGACTGGTTTACTAAGCGTCCTGTCATCGTACAGAAAGCCCAAGATCGATACAAGGCGAGAAACACACTTGACGCACGATGGAGCGCAAAAATATAGCAGTGGTCTGTCAGATCCATACTAGAAACGTCACTCCCCAGTCCCCATACTAAAACCGCACTCGACGGATGACACTGCGATAGCGCTGCGTCAACAGCGGTTGAGCGGTTTTAGTATAGAGAGTGACATTTGTAGTATAGGTCTGACAGGCCGCTGCGATATTTTTGCGCTCCGTCGTGCGTCAAGTGTGTTCCTCGCCTAAGGGAGGGGGCTATTCCGCACACCTGCCGATCACCGGCGCGAGGAATTTCAGCGAGAATATTACCCCAGTGCCACAAAATAAAGAGGTTTTCAGAAGGGTTTACTTCGCCTGAGCGTTTACCTACCTACTTTCTTCTGCTTTCGTCTTAAACAAGTAGGTGCTCAAATGGACTTTAACCGAAATTGTACCACGACTATGGCACTGTTGGTAGCTTTACGAGAAGTCGGACAAGGTGTTAATATTATTAAATACTATATTAATTATAATGCCGTGTGATGCCGGCTTAGAATAGAATCACCCCATTTCTTTCCCGTGGGTGTCGTAAGAGGCGACCAAGGGACTTCAGGGTTTCATGTGTATTACCATTTTTAGGTGACAGGCTGACAACCTGTCACTATAGTGATACACAAATTATCTCAAACGGCCCTCAATATTTGTCAGACGTGGCGATAGCGACCGTAATTTAACGGCCGTCAACGCTCTGCCTACGGGATAAAGGCGTGAATATGTATGTTTGTATATTAATTATAATGACAAGGTGTTAATATTATTAAAGTTTTTTTATAAAAACTAGGGCACTGACTGCAAGACATCAAAAGAAGCAAGATACCAATCGCATGTAGTTCTGTCTCCATTAAGTTAGATTAAAATTAGCCAACTATTGGACGCAGCTGCAACTGTGCTTACATTAAGTTTGAAATGGAATAGGGTAGGTTTTCATACTGATAATCAAAAATTGGTCCACCATTTCTAAAAAGAAGACTATCATAAATACTACCCAATTAGTAGATATCCTTTCTATTTCCTCCCTAAGATCCTTTGGATCTGACGTAGGAGAAGAAACACAGCCGCCTAGTACTAAGTGAGCCATCTGTAAAGTACATAATCTTTGCCGGCGCTGACTGCCCCTGCTTATTGGGTGATAGAATTTAATATACAGAAGCTTGGAATTTATATCTAACGTTATTATTCAATATCTTCATTGAACCTGTCAGACATCGTCCTCTTAGTATAGGTCTGTATACCTACATATACCTATTTGACTTAGAATTTAAGTATGTATATTTAGGCAGACATGTGAAAATAAGTGGGAAATAATACTGGCGTAAGTTAATAAATTTAAAGCTGGTGGTGCAATTTTCTGTTAAAAATAAAAAAACTAGGTTTTAAATTTAGATTTTTTAAATGTTTTGGTCGCAAAATAATAATATTATGTACGTTTTTAAAAAAAGTATTACGAGTGTTTTGTTTGGTCTTTCCCTTTCTTACAAATTTTCTTACAATAATTAACCGACTTAGGCGGATCGTACATTTAACACACGACGAAACACTAAAATATTGCAGCGGTCTGTCAGATCCATACCAGAAACTTCCCTCCCCATACTAAAACCGCACTCGCTGCGCTAACGCTGCTTCGACAGCGGTTGAGCGGTTTAAGTATGGGGATTGACATTTTTAGTACGTATGGATCTGACAGACAGTGCGTTAAGTGCGATCCGCCGTACTGTTAAACGTAGGACAAGTGACGTTTCTGTATCTATAAACACTGGGTCGTCATCTTTAGGTATACAATCTGTGTAAAATTACAATATTAAAAGATCATTATTCATCAACCGAAAGGTAAAACAACAGCAAAAAAGAGCATGAAACAAACATAAGAAAATAGTTGATAAAATGGAAAGCAGCCTTCCATCTGTTTTTCAATATACCGATAATGCCGATTTAAAAAAGTATGTGTTTTTTTATTATTTTTATCCATTTTCTGTATTTAATAAAGTAATAGATATGTATGATGTTGTTGTTGATATTTTATAGATGTGTCAAATAAAACAACAAGTTTAGTATAAATCAGATTGCTTTAATTTAAATTTAGTTTTATACAAATCGAATACTACTTACGTTAGTCAATTTTAACGAATAAACATTTTACCCGTTCAGTTTTATTTTACAAATTTACCTTTGTATTTTATTTGTTCTATTATAAAAGCCTCCATAGGGGCTTTACATTATAAAGTTACATTACTCGCGGTAGTAGATTTAACCAACTTACTGCAGTCGTTATTTTTTCTTGTAATATTAAAATTTTATTTAAAATTATTGACTTTTAATGACTTTTTTGGTACAAGCGATGGCTATGACGAGATCTCTTTTATTTTTTCTAAACTGTTTTGAAATGTGACGAGAATTTAGGGTCTGTATAGCCATAACTTGATGTGAAAATTTAAAAGCCAAGCATTTCTTTGCTTGTCTCTTTGTTGCTACTAGTTTAAAAAGATGAATTAAACTCACCATTTTTGTAAATTCGTGATTAAAGTATATTACTGAATGTTCAGAATCTACTTACACGTGATTTTAACTGTATTACAAAGCTAGCATAGAAATATTACTTGACTTGAAAACCCTCGACCTTACTGTAAAGCCACAGGAATACAATCATGGATTCTCATGAAGCTAAGAAAATATAGAAGCTTCAAATGAATAATATAATGAAATACGTTAGTGTATTCTGTTGGTCGACAAATGATGTTAGTGAAAATATTTATGATTTTTCTTGTGATGTATTTTTAATATATTCATAAAAGATCAAATTATAATTTATATTTTAATAGGTTGAAATAGCCTAGTTATAACTTTGGCGCGACAATACAGTTATTAGCTCAACAAAAAAAGTTTAGAAGCATCTCATACATATAGTTACTTTTCTATCTCATGACAAAGAACATTGAGATAAGTTTGATAGTAAGCGAGTATGCACTAGTGTGAATAATGTTCTAGTTGACTATTAGGCGGATCGCATACTTGACGCACGACGGAGCGCTAGAACAACGCAGCGGTCTGTCAAATCCATACTAGAAATGTCAATCCTCATACTAAAACCGCTCAACCGCTGTCGACGCAGCGCAATCGCAGTGTCCTCCGTCGAATGCGGATTTAGTACGGGGAGTGACGTTTCTAGTATGAATCGGACAGACCGCTGCAATATTTTAGCGCTCCGTCGGCGTCAAGTGTGCGATCCACCTTATGTTCTAGTTGACTAAAGAACATTGTCATATTTGACTATGATAAAATCAATGGTACCTACGATTGTGCATGAGAAACATTTTCTCAATTTATGATTTGAAAGAGTAGATTGCGAAAAATGTGCTTACACTACAATGAAAGATTATGATTTATACATGAAAGTCCAAAATACCTGTTTTACATTTAAAGCATTCAGTTTCTGTTGTGCAGTATGCTGACTTTGTGTTTGTATGACGTCATTTCATATTTATATTGAGTAGTTAATCAGTTTTCATCACATAAAAACTCATTACTTTATGGAATGAAAGGAGTTCAGGTTATGTTATATTATGTTAGGTAGGTATCTAAAGCGGATCGCATACTTAACGCACGACGGAGCGATAAATGCATTACCCATACGAAAACCGTTCTCGACGGACGACGCTGCGATAGCGCTGCGTCGACAGTGGTTGAGCTGTTTTAGTATGGGGATTGACATTTAAATGTATGGATCTGCAAACCGCTGCGGTATTTTAGCGCTCCGTCGTGCGTTAAGTGTGCGATCCGCCTACGATATTGATAAATTCAAGTATTTTGTACATCATACAAACACATAATTAATATATTTTTTTTCGTGTATAGAAAGTGTCTAAACATATAGATAGTTGTGTAAAGTGGTTCCTTAATGTCAACTGTGAAATTCTGAAAGAAGGGGAAATATTAAATTATTTTTATAAATTTTAGCAACGATATACATTGTTTCTGAAAGTTATTTTTAATTTTTCCCCTTATTACATTGGTATATTTTTTTAAAGGGAGCTTAATATTCATATCAAGAATACAGAAGGAGTAGCTGCATTTAAAATATATAAATTAATATAAAAGTGTTGCAGATGTAGATGAAAAGTGTAGGTAAGTATGTCAGTTCATTTGTACGCTTAAGTTTGACCCGGTCCCACGCAGGCGTTGTTTTATTCTGTTTATTTTTAATTGTAGATTGTCTCTACTTGGTTTAAATTGTATATTTAAATAGACGATGAGCCGTAACGGTGGGCTTAAAATCGTGTCACAACCTCTCAATTATTTTTTTACAAAATAAGTTTTTAAAATTGGCTGAACCCTCGCCGCCCGGCTCCACGCCATCTCAACATTAACTTTAAATTATGTTAACAAAGACCCTAATTCGTTTTATTTTTACAATAAAATTCTCAACTTTATCAATTATTTATACCCCTATAATCCAACTTAATTCAATATTTATAAACCCTATGTTTTGGCACTAACAAACCTAGTTAAATATATAAGTATATTAATTAATTTTACAATTTTTCACTTGCTCATTTCTTATTTCGAATGGAAATGTAAGTAAACAATTCGATTTAATAGATCAAACACACAGGTTGGCATTAGTCTGAAAATTAACTTTTGAATGATATTCAAATCTATAGATCGGCTCGTGACATAGAACGATATTTTATTTAACATTGGTTAAAATGCAAGTAATAAAGAAGTTTCTTTATAATATTCTGATAAGTTCAATTGAGTGACTAGTCGAAATAAAAAACCAAAATCATTTTCATATAACGACGGGAAGCAATAATATTCGCTATACAAGATGTTCGGAAAAGAACTTACTTCATTTCAAGGAATGAACCAACCAGCCCATGAAACTTGATCAATTTTCCCCAAGGAACATAGATTTAAATTATAATAAAGATATTTGGACCTCCCATATAATATTTACCGACTGATTGAGGCAGTTTGCGTGTTAGATCCATTTTTTTTCATATTTCAACCTACGTTTCTCGGAGAAAGTTGTTCAGTATCATGGGCTGGTTCATCCCTTGAAAGGAAGTAAATATTTTTCCTAACACGCTGTATATACATATCTTTATAAATTACTGAAGGAATATGTCTTTTATACCCAATATATATCCATAGGTTTAAATATCAATCAGTAGTAAAAAGTCAAACAGTAAATTTCATTCGTTCAGCCAAAACATAAATTCCTAAAATATAAATATATACTAAACATAAATATATAACAAAAACTCAACGACCTCATGATATTATTTGAGCACCATATGTTATAAGTTAACATAATAAGTGTTATAGGAGGAAAATCGATTTTAAGTACCTCAAAATTATGAAAATATGTTTTCATAATATTCTATTTTCAATATACATAATTAAATTATGAGTTAAGTTCTTATTAGTGTATACCATTTTCTAAAAATCCTCACACACCTCTCTCTTTAACATTTTACTTCTAAATATAGGTTATCTTAACATGAAAAAATCGCATTTAATAGGTTCTTAGAAAACGATACACTCAAAAATATACAACACACGACCCGCACACGAAATATTTCGATGATAAGTAAAAATAATTTACACATTCAAAATTGATTAGAAAGAACACACCAAGATGTATTAATTATATTCTAGAGCCTAGTCATATGACCAATGAAAATTTATTTCTGACTGCTACTGATTCAACTCCACAGAGCAGAGACGTCATCTTCAGACGCACTCAACAATATCCGTGTTCTGTGCCCGATTCATCCATTTTATTGAAATTGTATGCTTTAAATTATATAATCAACAAATAATGTAGCATATTTACCAGTATTTTTTTGAAGACATTTAGTAGCTATTTGTCTGAGTATAATTATAAAAATATTCAATGAACCTATTTCATTGTTATTTAATTTACTTCAAACCGTTTTTATAAACTTATAAGTTGCTATTGAAAATCATCATCAGTCGTATGCTTGACTCGTTTTCACTTTATTTAGTGAGTTTTCTTACAAAGTACCTTTATAATCCTAATTTGATTAGGGACACGACATTTACTAGGCTATCACGACATCTATAAGAGCGAAATTGAGGAACGGACATAGAATAAGACGTGATTTAAATGTATTTCAATAAATAATATGCCTATTTTACGATATAGTCACTACAATTAGTGCTAGGGGTCTACACGATCTAAAAACTATCACTGGAGCTGAAATTGTTGATTGTTTTGGTAATATGTAGAAGAAACGTTTCAATCATTAAATCAAAAAATAGTTAAATAAATACAAAAAATGTGTCAGACACGTATTCTGTCAAGCAATATCACTACATAGTATAAAGCAAAGTCGCTTTTCGCGTCTGTCTGTATGTATGTTTGCTTAAATCTTTAAAACTACGCAACGGATTTTGATACAAGTTTTTTAATAGATGTAGTGATTCAAGAGGAAGGTTTTTATGTATAATACTTGCCGGGAAAAATCCTTATTCCCACGGGAAAATTAGTTGCAGCGGGCACAGCCGCTGAGGCAGGCCGCTAGTTACTGATTATTTAAAAATTCAACAATTTTCGACCCAGTGAACTTTTTGAGAGAACCAATAGTCATAAGCATAACACTACTACTGATGTACCCAAAAAGTTGCTGTCAAATATCTAAAGTGAAGATATACTTATAAATGTTTAGACTTTTTCCGCTTTTTTTCGATTTATATACAAATACACAATGGCGATATTTTGTATATTATATACATTTACGTAACGTGTTAAATATTATGTATAAGTAGTGACAATACAGCAACAAGTAACTGCTAGTAAGTGACTTTAAATGAACGGGGTTCTAGTAAAAGTTTCTACTGTGTGTCGTGCTGAAGGTTATTTTATTATAATTTAATTTAGTATTACAAAATGGAAAACCTTGTAACAATTTTTCGTCGGTTCAAATATGCAACAGAAATCAAAGTTATCTCATCAAAAACTATGAAAAGTATATCGTCTTCAAATTTTCATACTGGCGAGTTACAAAACTCATTTTATTTCTTTACATTAATTTAAACTTTGCAGCAGTCATCTCAATCGAAAAACATTACGCAAGTCGATATTGTCATTTATTTGCTACAATGTTTTCCATTACATTTATGAACCCTATAACTTGTTTCCACTAAACCTTACTAGTCTAGCGTTACTTTGGTTCTTTTATTAATTGCTCATTTATTCTCAATTCCAATACAAACAATTCCTCAAGGAAGAAATAAATTTTAGTTTCAACAAAGTGAATTACAATATCATATAGAAAATTAAAAATTAAGTCTAGAATTCAAATATATTACGTATAACGTATTACAGCAATAACTAAAATCAGGTACAATTATATCAAATTGGTAAAGAAAATCTATATATCCTTGAAAATCGATCAAAATTTTACTTAATATTTTAAAATTTTTGTATTCCGATTTGCCAGAGTTAAGCCGACGATTTATCCAAACATTGCTACTAATATTTGATCCGATATTTACACGTTACTTAATACCCTAAGGTAATGTCATTGAAGTGATCCCTCCATTTTCTTTTACAAAGGATACCCTCCTATCTCGGATTTTAGTTCAATAACTTCGTAAAACAAAAACCTAAATTTTCTAACCATGAAGTTATACAAAATTATATAATAAACATATTATAAATTTCACAAAAACCTTATAAATTTTAACATAGGAAATACTTTTAAAGTTTTAAAGTCACGTAAAACTCCCGAAACCAAACTCATTATCTTTCCAACTTCCTTTTAACTCAAAACTTTATTAATAATCTCTTTAATCGCACTAATTAGAAATATAATTATATTTTTTAACAAATTATACTCATCAACATTTTATTCTGTATAACATCCTAGTCAACATCACATTTGTTTTATAATATGTTGGACTTATGTATTAGAGTTATTTATATTTACCGTCTTTCGACTATGTTGAGTCGTGTGCGTTTCAAACACGTATTAGTACAGTTTTATACAATTATTACATAATATAATAACATAGTTAATTGGGTTTCTTTCTAAGTTTAGCTCTCTCGAAATCCAGTGAAGCAACAGACCTCATTGCACGATGATGTGTGGGGCTGACAGCAACACTGCCACCGTCGCGATGATCGTGAATAGTGTGAACACGAACAGGCAAAACCTGCGTACAAATATTATTTTGGGTTACCATGCTAATAATAAACCTTTCTCTATTGCATCCGCTATATAAATCCTAATTATATCATCGAACAATTTTATGTCATTTGCTACTTTGTCCACTCTAGACATTATGTCTATGATAGACCTCTCCCTATTACCTTGACCTCCGATAACAGTAATAATTTAACTTACCTGTCAACAACCATCGCTGCAAATTTCCAGTCGCTGATCAGCTCAGCCTCCTCATCCGCCTTCCGCATTCTCGCGGTGATGAACTTCAGCTCGGTGAGGATGAGGTGGAGCTCTCGATGATGCCCCCCCAGGCCCCCTCCCACATCTTCCATAGTAGACGGCCGCACGAACGAGCGTCGGAAGTCCGTGCGAAATATTGAGCACCTGGGTAAAGTACAATCGCTGAAAAGATAAGCTCTGTCAGCAAGGTATTAGCTACAGGATGGGTTTGGAGAAAAGGACTCGAGGAACAGAGAAATAACCTACCTAATAACAAATTTAAAACAATATGCAAGTATAAAAAAATATAATATAAAAACAAGACGATTGTATTTATAATGTCATGCTTACTGAGAGGGATGGGGAAAGGGTCTAAACAAAATGCAACTAGTTCAGAGATAAAGGAGAGCTTACCCTGGCCCCAAATTCCCCGTAGACGCCGTGCTATTAGGCGGCGGTGGAGCGTGTCTAAAATCATCGTCTATATCCAGCACATTGGCTAGAAGAGACTTGGAAGATCGTTCTTTAAGTTCTAGCTCCCTCATCCGATTTGACATCATGATGGTTTTCCTTGTAATCTTCTTTCCTGGCCGTGACATTCTCAATATCCACGGCAACCATTGGAGGAATACTGATTTGATCTATATTGATAAAAAATTTGGATTATTTCAGCAAAATATTTTGCAATTGAATAAACTCTCTACTTTTTTACTAGATTTTTTTGACATAATTTTAAAAATAATATTTGATTGCTTATGTTTCTTGATAGTTTTTCATCTAATTCATCTACAACTTACATTTCTGTTGTTTTCTGAGGTGCTGAGGGAATATCACAAAACCTCACGGTTGGTAATTCTGCCCATAAAACTGAAAAATTTGGAAAGTCGCATTTGTTTTGGTTTTCCATATAATTTCCGATCATGCTAATCAGTGTGGAGAACCAATGCAATATTTGCGAGTTTCCAAATGCTTAAAAATGAAAGGTGTTCAGTTTCATGGGCAGGACTGCCAGCCGAGACGTTTTGTGATATGTAAATACTATCACAGTGTGGACCTAAGGGAATAGTGTACATAACTATACTCACCCACTGCGGCATCTCATGAATGTCCGCCGTTCGATGATGATAGTTCAATACGACTACTGTTAGAACCACCGACGATGCCACCATAAACATGATGCAATTGAAGTAAGTCCCTGCCACCCAGAACATAAAGTACGTATTAGATCAACAGTTTTGTGTATTGAATTTCATCTACGTTTTTAATAAAAATATGAAATCAGCAATGTCAAGATTTTTTTATTTTAAGTTTTATTTAAGCTTTACCAAAAATGATGTTTTAGATTTGTTTAAGCTGAGAAATTATAGAAAAAAGAAATTTAAGGATTAATTAATTGGTTGGTAAGGAGAAAGTTTTATGATATTGTCAACATTAATTACGTTTAAGCAGAGAACCCGGAAATGTTATATATGATTTTAAGGTGTCGTTATGTATCCTTAATTTTAAGTAATAGTGAATAAAAAACGCAAAAAGAATTATGTGAAATATGCAAGTTTACTCCCAATTTCCGGATTATCTATGTTAAATATAACAAGTCGACAATAATGTCATTGTTTATTAACATATATTTAAAGCAACAAACATGCAGTTTAAGTAACCATGCAACAATTAAAGTGATTTAATTTTAACAAATACTAATTAAACAGTTAAAATTGGATGAATTATGATTCTTTCAATGTCTGCTAAACGTAAATTTGCCAATTTTTTATAAAGACTTAACAAGTACAGTAAAACAAAACATTATGAAACCAAATTGGTATACCTAAATAATACAAAGCAAGTTTATCCTAAAAGATTAATTTCATTTAAAATAGGTAGTAAACATTTATATTGCTACATTATATGATAGTCTCTTACGCATAGCAAACATTTCAGTAGATGGAAAACTACCTTGCTTTCGAAATGGCACACTCTTGCGTATAGTACAGTTGCAAAATTTTAAATTGTTTAGAAATGTCATCAAAGATGTTTTTATGAAAGTTGGTATAAATTACATACGGTTTAAAATTTCGTGGCTGATCTACATGCAGATCGATCCAATAAGGTTCCAATACTTCAGTGCAGAAACACTTGGAATTATGTGAGTTTCGGAGTTTAGATGAAATAGTACTCAAATTATATTTTTTATAATAATTTATATTTTTATAATTTATTTAAAAAATTATAATAATGTTTTTAAAACATTTTAAGCAGAAATTTCACAATTGTTAGAAACATGAAATGATATAAATAACCCACATGAAATTGACCAATAGTTATACGTAATATTATACGGAGGTAATAAATTTAGTTTTAAGTTAAAATAAATTTTTGTATAACTATATATATTTTTATAATTATAGGGTACACAACAAACAATTATATAGTGTGACTTAAAACTTATTCAAATAAAACTAGTACCTCAACAAGAAATGATTTCACATGAACTGAGAACAAAGACCGCTGGAGAGAACCAATTAAAGGGTGACCATACAAAGTGAGTCCTGACGCTCGCAAGATACTTGGAGGGTGAGCTCCCTCGCCCGCATCCTCTTTGTTGCTCAACCACTGTTAAACTTTAATCCTGCCAAATTTAAACTACAACAAAGCAACCAATCCTACATATTTTAAAGCGTATATACAATTTAGGAGAGTTGCGTTTTACTTTCAGTTTAAACTAGGTTTTAATAGTCAAATTTATTCATCCCATGCCATTTGAAACTTAGACGTCCGCAGCCATTTTTAAAAGGTCAAATTGATGGTAAAAAGAACGAAAAATATAGAAACAAGTTTAAAAAATGGGGGTTAATATTTTAATACATTACAAGAAGAAAATATGATAGTTATAGAAAAAGTACCCACGTAACAATGCAATAGCAATATTGTTTGTTTTTATGGTGAAATTGCAATTATTCCCTAATTTCAAGTGATAAAAATGTTAATACAATTGCAAAGCAAAAGATTATAAATTTTCACTTAAATGCAGGGAGAACAAGAACAAATTTTGTTATTGTCAATCTATTTAAAGATATTTTATTTCAATTTATTCAAGAATGAGTTGAGGATTTTATCATATCAAATAACTAAACATCTAAAATAACGTAACCAAATCTAGGGAAAATGAATAATATTACAAAGTATTTCATTAAAATTAAATATCGGATACATTAATATAAATTTGTTTTCTCATTACTATTGATGAAATATTGTCCTCAAAACCCATCCCTGTTCTTGATATAAATTAATTTTATTAAATATTAGATCAGAAAAGTTTTATTCATGAAATTATTTTTTATATTAATTTAAATAATGTTTTGAAACGCGAAACACCTCACCTATCAGAGGGACTGCATCCGAGGTTTTTGTAATGACATGCCCCACCAATAGGGAGAAAACGGTTTGAGACAGTAGAATTGTTACACCTGCAAAGATCAATCAAAATTGAAAACAAAATGGTCTAATATATACAGCAACCAGGTATATACTCTGATAGACCCTGCCCAATCAAATAGACGGTTTGTGTGCTGTCAAGGGGCACAAGTGAAATCATAAACAAAACAAAAAGGAAGTATTCATGCAAGTTCTAGTTTTAGTTACATATCAATTTAATAACTGCGGTTTAGACATCGTTTAGGTTAATCTTATATTATGCTTCCTTTCACCCTCCAAGTACTTAAAGGCACACAGGTGGCTTAGAAATGAGATGAAGTTTATCAATAACACGCAAGTGAAACCCCAATACAAATAACACAAATACACCAACATGGAATCGATTACGCAAAATTTTGTGCAAGATGACGATACATAAAGGTAGGTATGATATCATATAATTGAACACTGAACTTACCTTAGAAAGAAATGTCCATCAAATGTTAAACTTGTGTGTATAAGAACATGCCATGCCACTTATAATAAAACGCATTATCATTTTTCATAAGATAAAAGAGTTTCGATTTGATTCATTGCAGATGTAAAAGATATAGATTTTTTGTGACAAAGCTAAAGCAAAAAGGTACGAAATCGATTCCAAGATCAATAATCTTCTTATACAAAAGAACATAAAGTAGCAGCCACAACATTAAAGATGCACTGTATGTTTAAAGAACATAAAACAATACTTTAAAGCAAAAGCTTATTTTGAAACAATGCTTTTCACAACTTACGACGTGTTATTAATCATTATTTACTCAACAATGACATTAATGCCAACAACAACGTTAAATGATTTTTTTTTACCATAGGTACATAATTAACTCCTTGTAATGTTTTAAAATAACTTGTTTATTTTATAGCTTAACTAAAAATAACTTAAAAAATTAAATAATATAAAATCATAAGAGGTGATGAAATCGAAGATAAAATATTGAAGGCTATTAGCGAGATTCAGAATAAATCAATTGCAAAAAAGAAAGGGGCACAGCGGGATAGAATGAAAAGGCTCGGGAATTGGGTAGTGTACCTAACAAGGGGATAGCATCGGAGACCTGCGGCAGGGTCTCAGCTACCAGGTTCAAAAACACCGTCAGCGAGAGAAGAATAGTGACTCCTGCAATCAAACACATTGTTAACAACCCTATTTCCTAACCTACAAGATGTTGTTTGTTACTTCGTTTTTTATAACTCATACAACTCTCCAAAATCTGAAAAACCCATTTAGATGGCAAATTTTTGTGATGACAATGATGGGTGCTGTGAATGGTTGATGCCATCTACTCACACAAGTACTTACCACCCTCATAAAACGACTAACACAAACACAACAGTCATAAACCACACTCTAACATTCTAACATTTGGTTAAACACAGCAATTTCCATTTTCCTGTATAGGATTTCAGAGACATTTGGACCGTGATGTATCATCAAATAGGTACATTATTTTTATTATTTAGTTAAGTATTTCTTTGAATAAGTATGATATAAAATGTAGCAGATAAAAACTATATAATATACCTATACTAGTATAATATATATTGGAAGAGAAATCAAACGGTTACTTATTATTTCCACAGGAAAATAAACTAGGTCAAGTAAAGAACCTTGTGGTACTCCTATAAGGAAAATGGAAAGTTTATGTAGGTAATCATAACTCTTTCGGTAGTTCTATAGTGCCTACCTACTAAAGGCACTGCGTCGGAAGTGGTGGGCATCTTTTCAGCGACCAGGTTGAGAAACACAGTCATCGATAACATTATCGTGACACCTGTTGGCATCAGCCAAGACTACGTGAGAAAAATTTATAGCATGTGCTGCAGATGTTTTGTTTGTATCACTATCGTTTGTAATCTCGTACGGTTTTATTGACAGTATACATACACACCGATAAATCTTTTCACTAATCAAAAACTTCTATAAGGATAGTTGCTACATAAATATGTTATATCAAAAATGCTTATATGCTTATGCATATTATTATATGATCACTTCAAAAAAGGTAATTTTTGTGTGTGCATTTCACCTTTTGTGGTATTTTTTACAGCATTGTGCTTTATGATTTTTAGCTTACAGCTTGGTTTTTCACACAAAACTAAATTTTATTATGTGTCCATTATGTCCACAAAAAAGTCCTGATCTAAACAAATGTTACTAACCGAGAGTGAGTTTCTCTCCGGAATCTGGTGGCAGTGTAAACCCGAGGAGTGCCATGGAGGAAATGAGCACGCACGGCACGATCAGGTTGAAGAAATAGTAAAGCGTCCGTCTCCTGATTCTGATGGTGAATGTGACATCAACGTACGGCTCCGGACAGCATGCGTAAGATATTGTGTTCTTTTTTCCTGGCATTCCTGATGAAATATATGAGGTAATGTAAATTTGAATTTAGAATATATTGTAAACGTTTTAATAGGATAATAACATACACACATTTAGTAACACATATTTGGTCGTAAGTTTTTTTCTTACCTATCAAATACCACTCCCCATTGGTGATGAAGTCTGACAAGTCCCCTCCATTTTCATCTTTGAGCACCAGATCCAACTGTTGAGAAAAACTATTAGTTTCGGCTGGGGTCTAACTACACGAACATTGTCAAGAGAGGAAATGGTAAAAAATCGTTTTTTATATACGACTGACAATTCAGTGCATATTATCAAATACCCGTATGAATAGGGTTTATACTATGATTTTTAGCATTCCATCTCTTGACTTTTGATTAACACCACTAGTAGGTCTGTACTCATACCCATGTGTTTGGGAAACCATGCTAGGATTTCACTTATGGGTTCCATGCGTTTTCAGAAGGATTATCATATCATATACAGTCATATACAGGGGAGAAGTGAAATTGAGTTGAAGAATGAGAAACACTGAGATAGTAAGAAAAGTATTGAAACATAAATTGTCACTACTTTTCAGTTTTTTTTTCATATTTTGAAATTGTAGAGACAAGTTTGCACCAAAATATGCAAGAAGAGATGCAACATGCACGAAAAAATCACATTTAGGTTACATTTTACGGGTGGTTCGACCTACTGTCAGACTGATATAAATTCCCATAAAATATATCCTTCATGTGTGTAATTTAATCGGGAAATATAATATTTTGTACAAATCATTCAGCAGAACTCCAAACTGGAAGCAAAATTGTATTTTTATAAGGCGTCTGCTTTTTAAATATCAATGTTTCTTCCTTCTTGGTGTAACACCTGAATGTAATGTACTAAAAGGGGATATAATTAGGAAGATATAAAAAATACCGCCATACGGATAATAAATGCGTATTACTTACATTTGAACACGTAATCGTACAGAAAAATGAATTCTAATTATAAACAAAAAAGGGACAGTAGCAAATTACATATATAAATAAAAATGCGATATAATTTTATAAGATCTATTCTACATAGGTACATATCAATCAAAAAAATTTTCAATAGTAGCCACAATAAATAATAACAAAAATTAGGTGACTACAACAACGGTAATACCACTAGGTACGTGACTACAAATTAAAAAAACTACACTAATATCATCATTCAGGTACTAACTACAATTTATATATTAAAGGGTTTCCGTATGGCAGTAGACGTATGTGTATATAGTTATAATAAATCCATTTCAGTGCTTTGTGTAGATATATTTTGCTCCATGCAAAATAGTACATACAAAACTTTTGGGATATTTTTATCCTTCTGGTTTCTCACATGGTTCCCTTATCTTTAACCTCAACCTATCCTTACTAATAATTCACGAACCTATCCTAACCAAAATATGTTTATATTTGTCTACCATTTAAACATATATTTGAAAGTAGTTGCTGTCACATTACTCCAAAAGCATATAAATTGCAAAATTTGCGCCATATGTTGCTGAATTTTAAATTTCCACGAATAATATAAAAAAGCTTGATGAAACCATAAAATGCTTGAAGCTATGCACAAAATATAATTTACAGCTTCGTGTTTTTGCCTACAAAATTTACTGGCAATTCACTTAATTGCATGAGTCAAACATATTGTTATATATTTCTCATATAAAGGATCTTTGAAAATAAAGCAGTGAGAGCTTAGCCAAAATTGCGGCAATAATTTATAAAAGAAACAGATTGACGAATGCAAATAATAGCGTGAAGCCAGCGTATCTATTGCCGTAGCAACAAATGGCGCTAAACTAATGTAATAGCAGCTACATGTGAACATGGAGTACCGCTGTACCTGGTTGCCATCGTACGTCCAGCTACCAAACTTCATGTCGCAATGTTGGTCATCGAACGGGAACCAGGTGATGTCTATCTTGCATGTGCTCTTGAATATGCCCGGAGGCACGTACTGACAACTGCCGTTGTTTCTGACCACCACGTTGGTCTGGTATGTCCCGTCAAAACCCTCGTCAGCACTACGAATAATCGCACCAATAAGAACGACAGCTCTTTGTCTATTTCTGCTCTACTTTTAATTTCTGTGTGGAATGTTTTGGCACCCTGATACTATACTGTTTAGTAGAATTAGGACTATTGATAAAAGTCACTTTAATATGACATCTTAGATAAAATACTATACATTTTTTAGGTTTTTTACTTCGATATCACATATATATTAGTTTTCACATATCTTTTTATCAATAGATATCTTTTTTTTCTGTATTATATTTAATGAAATACACTGGATCCATTAAACTGCCTTCAGCAGCCACAGTAAAACTTAAGGAAGCAATTATTATATCAATGAAATTAAATTAAAGTTAAATAATAACCCCTTTTTATTTTATCGCTGTTCAGTTAATTTGTTGGTAGTGCAGTATAGTTATATATCCCATATACATTAACCTTCAGCTTTATTAATGACATTCGATTTCATTTTGCACAAATAATGTTCAAAATTTTCAAAAATTATAAATATAAATTTTATTTATTATTTTGAAAAATTAATAATAAGCAATATATAAAGTTATTTATATGATGAAAAGGTACGTAAAGAAGAAGATAGTGTTGTTTTTATTCATGTGTAGTGCGCGAGCGAGATTAGATAATATTTATTGCTTTTAACAGAGCAGAGTGGCAGAGAAAAGAAAGGTGCATATATTATTATTATATAAAGCATCAATTTTATTATTCTACTACTTTTAGTGCTTTGATTTCATCGGGACTTTTAAAAGCTGTCACGTCAGTAATAAATAAAATCATTTATTTACAACTGACAGAAACAGAATCGTCGTCTCGCTTCATCAGATTTTCATGCATCATTGCTGTCAGAGTAGAATAGCCTTATTATTTCTTGTGAATAATAATTTTATTATCATATTTATCAAAAGTTTAATCGATTAAAAAGAAAAAGCTTTAGTTTTTTTAATAAGGATCACCCGACTCTGAGTAAAATAAAAACTTGATGCATTTTGTAAATGTATTTTTAAGTATTAAAAATATCTGACAAGCGAGAAGACGACCGTGGCGTTTCAAATCAGCGGCGAGCTGGCATGTACGTTTATTTTCTTATTTAGAAATGGCAGCACTGAGTAGGAACCTTCAAAATGGCGTTCAGAACGATTGTTACTTTCCAAACAATAAAATACAAAACACCAAGTACCAATCGTCACATCGCTTCTACTCCTACTGTGCTGTCACTTAATCTGAAAAGTGTTAATTTGAAAAAAGAAAATTTAGGTAGGTTCGATTTTAAGGAACTTCAAAATTTAGGTAAATAACAAACATCACAAGTCATTCACGATAACCAATTTTATACGCATTGCATTATTTAAGGTTTAGGGTTTAGGTGTTCAATACTAACTACTTAAAACTTTTACGTCATCACTCCAAATAACCTTTTTTATACGCAAAATTGCTTTAAACAAAAATATTACAGATTAGAATATAAAAAGAAATTGAAAAAGATAAAAATAGATGATTAAAATGTTATATAATAATACGCTAGTAAATTGCTTAAATAAATCCTTGAGAAAACCACAAAACAAGACAAAAAATGTACGCAAAAGTGTTCACAACGAAAAAGGCTCCGACTTATTATTCCCTACGCTGCGCAGTCATCGCTATAATATTTTTCCTTTTTTATGCTTGTAAAGTCACAAAGCAGGTTCATATCCCCCCCCCCCTTTCACCGACCCCCCCCCTCCCTCTGTTGTCTGCGAACTGTAACTGAAAATATATAAAAATAGGCTAGGGTGTACGCATCGGTCCCAAACTAGGCTCCTGTCATAGAAATTCATAGGCAGTCAATATTTCTCTTCTCAACCTATAACGTTTGTGATCCCATACAATACAACAGTCTCTTTTAAAGTAATTGACCACATTTTGGGAGTAAATTGATGAAAAATAAGTGCTGTAACTTCGGTTGGGCGCGGATTTCAATCGTTTATTTCAAAGTAGATTCACAATGAATGCTTTTTAAGTATAACACTTCCCGGAAAAACAAGTATTTCCTACGGAAAAGTTACTGTAATATTAGCAAGTAGTACTGATAGTAAGTAGAACAAAGGACTGAAATAAGAAATTTAGCATTGGAGCAATCTAGTCCAGGACTGGTAAGTTCACCCTAGTTAAACCGCAGCTGGTTATCTGCCCCTGACTGGATCTTAGCTCTGGAAAAAGGTTTTATTATTTCTACTCGCCGTTCAAGTGGAAAATGCAGAGAAGAAAATGGCGGATGGATGCATGAATATAATGCGATGAAAAATGTGAAAGAAAATGAAAGAATGAATTATGTATTCTGCTAGTTTACCATGAAATTCTTATTGGATTTTGTAAACTACTGCTCTTTTGAATAAAGTTTGTCCACTTAAGTCGCCTTTGGCATGATTTATTATATGGAAATAGGTTCTCATACTTTGCTATTTAAGTTCATCCGTAACGCATGCGTCTGTCAAATGCTAGAAAAATTCAAGTTTCCCATACTAAAAACCGACGATGACGCAGGTCCATCACTTCAACATGCGTCAACGGATGCGTCTTTCAAACAACGCAAGTTCATCCGTTGGTGCTGCGTCAACGTCAGTTTTTAGAATGGGGAATTTGAAATTCCCGTACATCTGACAGACGCATGCGTTACGAATGCGCTAAAAATACGTCGTGCGATAGTTCTAGAATTCGACTTAGTTAAACTTCAGTTATCTTAAAAACTTACATTATTTATACGTATATTTTCGGTAGTTAAAAATAGATTTTTCAATTTAAATTATCTGCCCATGCATTTACATTTTTATTTCACAAAAGTGAAAGTAGGTAAATATAAAGATATTTTCTATTTCTTTTTACAAAATTTTCTACATCAAATTGTAGATTCTGAATATGTATTCGTCTTTGTTCTAATTTTATTCACGTTCCTTAGCTTCACTTTGAAAGTAAAATCCTGGATTAAGTAGATTTCTTTCCTAAGATAAGTGCATGCTTTAGTCTAGTCAGATTCAGCAGAAAGTGGCAGTAGAGTTCTTAGGGTTCAGAAAACTACTTTCATTTCTTTTTGCATTTATATTAAAAATACGTTTATTATGTAGAATAAAAACAAGTGTAAAAATAAAATAAAATCCAGAGCAAAAATAAAAACAAAACAAAATATTTAACAATAAAAAGAAACCTAATCTAACCTATCTGTAAACCCACCTCGGATCGTTCCCGGCGCAAAGGAGCCCAATATGCTGGCCGCGTTGCCGCGTTGTACGGCTAAGGAAATGCTTTGCGCCAGGAACGAACCTGAGCGAGGGTCGGCACCCCTCTCCCTAAGACGGCGGCCAATCTCCCGCACAAAGTTCTTGGCTTGAGAACACCAGGGGCCCAGCGTCTCTACCGCCACGGAGATGAAGGTGTATGCGGTGAGTTCTTTATATTTATCCAGTTTCCTCTTTGCTGCGGTTTCGGCCGCTGCACCAGCCACACGCGATGTGCGACTCAGGTGACAGGCCGCAGTCGTGCTGACACACGTAGCGTCCCAGACTAAGTTCTTGCCTTTCTGCCAAGGGACTAACGTTAAACCGTCGGGTCTCTTGCCATCAGAACGACTCAGTCCAGGAGCTCCAGCACGACAGGGATGTTTGCAGAGAAGTGCCCTACGGACAAGCTCATTTAACGCATGGTGGCGTGGGTGTCTACCCAAGCAGCGGCAGCAGCTTAAGCTTGCATTTATATTAAATCTAAATATTCTATTATAAAGAAAATTAAAAGTATCCATGTCAATTATATGTTCTGATATCATATTGAAGTACCTATTTTACTGTATAAGAAATGAAATATTGATGTGTATATTTTGTTTTAAAAAATCATTACTCCTACTCTGAACCGATGAGTCGGTAAGATTCAGATGTATTGATGTAGATTATATATTTTTATAGTGTCAATATAAAAAGCAAGACGCGTGTTCAACGTTAATTTCCATACGATTTGATGTTATGAAATGACTTAAATCTTGTCATTTTCGAAACAACGCGAAACCGGATAATATATAATAATATTTCCGTGGTATATAAAATTGCGTCCAGAAAACCACAAACTCCAGCCACAATAAAGTTCGGTTTTTTAAACACAATGACCACAAATATAAGTTAAGTGTAAATATAACAAATAGAACACTTGCTTTGTGCTCAAACGACCGCGTCGAGGAGAGAAAAGAGAAATGAAGGAGACTCCGATGACACTAAAGTATGTTCAGAGCAAATACTTAAACGCCCTCTGGACGCTGAAGCCGGTATCTTCTGCAACATTGTGTATTTTCATATAGAAACATTTCTCGTTATCTGATTTTAAAAGGGTACAAACGTAGTTTTTGAACGGGGCCATGGCCATGGGCATGATACTGTCGTATAAATAAATAAAAAATAACCCTCTGCGGTTAGTTTGGACTCTTATGCATTACGTCCAAAATCATCAATGGAACATACATGGGAAATCTACTAACTGATTGTTACCAATTTCCTTCCAATTGTGAAACTATCAGAACTTTAAGCACTACCTACTCACTAATACTCATCAGCCTACATCAAAAATTCTGACACTAGGGTTCATCGGGTCGTTGGACGATTCAGTGTCCCACGCGAAAAAAGTCCCACATCCACTTACGTAGACCATTTTTTTTTCTTTCAAAATAAATTTCCATTGCACTACTCTTCACGGTTCTATATACCTATATATTAAGCTGTCATTTAAAAAACATCCCGAGGCTACTTCTAACAGATTGGACCGCAAAAGCAATATATTAAACAACACAACCGCGAAAGGAACTAAGTAACAGACTCCTCGAGACACTTTTCTCATTCACAGAACCCCACAAAGAAAGGAAAGAAAAATGAAAGAGCATAGAGTTAAACGGTCCCTCAACACGACAAGACCTTTTATTAGATAGAGGGATTCGCAACATTGTATAGTATTCAACGAATGATGTTACAGGCTGGACTGGCACAATGCCAGAATGTGTGCGGGATCTGTTACACTGTAATGTAACGTGTGGGTTATGTTTTTACTAGATGGCTACCCAGAGGACACAGGAAAGATTTTATTTTGTGTATAATTTGGTTTTTTGTATGTATTTAGGTATTAATACACATACACACACAAACATACAGTATACTCAATAAAAAAACACACACACATACACATATCACAACTTTACCCCTTGCGGGGTAGGTACAGCGTTAACGGCCGTAAAAATATGTATCGATAACCTACGTCTGATAAGTATATTCCGAGTGAGGCCGGCTTAGAATAGCATCACCCCATTACTTTCCCGCGTGGAGTAGTAAGAAGCGAATAAGGGACTCGAGTGTTTCATGTATATTACAAGTTTAGGCGACAGGCTGACAACTTGTCACTACAACGATACAGAAGTCATCTTAATGGGACCTCAATATTTGTTAAAAATAAAACATTTTGTTTATCACATATATTTCTACGCCACGTCTTTTAGTTTTTGCACTCTTTTGCCCAGGTCACTTCGTAGGTATTAGAATGAGAGTAAGAAAATTTTATCCAATATTACAAAAGGTAATACGCAGAAAAAATAAAATTAAAAAGAAAGACACAACTACTATTATTTATTCTGTGACACAACACAACATGGCGTTTCATAATTTCAGATGTCACTCAAATGTTCAGCTTATAGCATCATGTAACGGAAAATTCTAGTAATTAAGGCAAGTAAATGGAGCAGGCAGATATTATCTCTACCCCTTCATTATAATAAATTAAGCAAAATGGAAAAAACTCAGCAATAAATTTCTAAAGTTGGAAAATATTTTTTTCGGTATCCTGTTTTCTCATAGCAGTAACATTTTAAGATGGGTTTTTCTGAGGATAAATTAAGTTCCATCTCCTCATCTCATCATAATTTTATTATAAACCACAAATTAGAGATGCACGGTTTCTATTTTGTTTCAAAATTACTGTCATATTTCTTTTATGTCAACATTCAATGTTTGGGAGAGATTAGTTAAAATTGGATTGGATTGATATAATTTGCCAAAAACGATTTTAACATTTTTATTGTTCAAATTACACTTTATTTGTGTACACACTCTTTTTTCTGCTATTTTAGTACCTAATCTATCAACTTGATTTCACTTCACATGCACGAACGAAATTTATAAACTATACTTAGCTACCTCAAGTCAGATATTGATAAAGATTTATTAATATCTCATGACAAAAAATGGCGACTTCGTTTCGCGTTTTCACGTAAATAGGTTTAGAAAAAGATTATTTTCGTCATTTTACACATTTTTTTCCATATCTAGACAACGTATTTCTAGATCTTTTGTTACCTCCTTATCTAAGATTATTTAACTAAAATGACAATACTTTTTTACCAGAGATATTATACAAGGTGTTAGAGACAGCGTCCCGAATACTGATAGGGTGCAAGCAGACTATGAAACTGAACAACTTTCCCCTAGAAACATATGTCAGGAAACGACAAAAAATTTTTGACGATACAAAATCGCGATCAGCTGACAGCATTTACCATGGGAAACCAAAAATTTTTTGACGTTTCCTGACATATGCTCCTAGAGGAAAGTTGTTCAGTTTCATAGTCTGCTTGCACCCTATCAGTATTCCGCTGTCCCTTACCCCGTACAGTCAAATCAAATCGATACAGTTACGTGACAGTGTAACATATTCCATCGACAAACCCCAGTGAGACAGTAAACAACGTGCTATACACCGGTAAGTGATTTAAAAGCTCCATAATCAAATGTTGTTCGCATCCTGTTGGCTCGATGCCAGTAGGCGGAATGTAGGCACAGACGCTAAGCCAGGAATACGGGCAATCTTACGAATGGATTGGAGTTGACTTTTAAACGAATTGGCAAAGGCTTAAAGGTTCATTCATAATGTGTGACGGAAGACTTGGTGAACCCTGGCGAAAGAGTGTTTGAACTGCATGCTACTCGTAGATCAAAAAGACACAAAAGAGGTCGTGTAACGATGGTTATCCAAGACTTGGTGAACCCTGGTGTAAGAGTGTTCAATTTGCATGCTAGGTGAAATAGACAGAAATTGTCGTGTAATGATGGTCAACTAAGTAGACAAAAACAAGGGCTGGCAGCTTTAGGTGCAATGTAAAGCAAATGTAATTCACAAATAATTTGTAAAAATAATAAAGGAAATTGTAAGACACAATTTTCTCTTTTCTACATATTTTTTTTTTGATCCAAGTATAGGTCCAAGTAAGCCGGCACAGGTGGGATAAAATAATAAAAATAAAGGCACTGCCTCGGGGCTTGCCAGGCTGACCATACAGCATTTAACTTACGCCACCACCAGTATTCAAGATAAAACAGAGCACGGAGATAGATACAGCTAAAAACAGAAGAACTTTTTTAAACGTTGACCATTGATCGGTCCGCATTCTAAGTCGCTCTGGACTATGCTTATTCCAAAAGCTTGTAGTCTATACAACTGCTTAAGTGCTGACTAAAGTTACTCTTAATTATCTGAGCAAATAGTCCATAAATAATTCCGTGTACAAACGACTATAATCCGTGAATAGCGGAACAGAAATAACTCTCAGCGGTTTCGGAACTACATTTGTGGCGTCTGGGTTCCGAAACTTGCAAAGGACCAGTTAGGGTTTCCAACCGTACTGTCTAAAACAGTATATATAACACTGTTCAAAACAGTATTAGTAATAGTAGTGATGTACTGTTTTTGAGTCTGTACAATGATGCCGTGTGATGCCGGCTTAGAATAGTATCACCCCATTTCTTCCCGCGGATGTTCTAAAAGGAAACTAAGGGACTCGAGGGTTTCATGTGTATTACAATTTTAGGTGACAGGCTGACAATCTGTCACTACAGTGATACACGAAACATCTGAAAGGGCCCTCAATACTTGTCAGATGTGGCGATAAAGACCGTAATTTTACGATTGTTGGCGCTCTGCCTACCCCGCAAGGGACAAAGGCGTGATGTATGTATGTACAATGATTGACAGTATGTAGCCTTTTGGTTTCACCAAAGCCCAGCTAATGTGATTTCTGTAGAGTTCGTCACATTATCGGCATCAGCAGTCCGCCTCCTCAGAGGTATAAGCCCTTTACGGGGTGTAAGGGACAGCCTTCCGAATACTGATAGGATGCATATGCAGACCATGAAACTGAACAACCTATCCCTAGGAACGGACGTAAGGTAGGAAAATTAAAAATAAATTACCACCATACAAAACCACGATTAGCTAGTTGCATTTATTATAAGAAGTCTTCTTCTTCTGGGAAATTTCGACTTTTGTATTTTAGTGAGAAAGGTTGGCAACCCTAGGACCAGTAAACTCGTAAACAAGCCGCCATTGCTTGAAAATTGAGACTGTTTCCGGGATCGGAAAACAAGGGTTTATACTACACTGGTTTTGTGATTTAAAAGGCAAATATCATACACAGGAAGGAAGGTCTTGGATCCAAATTTAGCTATGTCGTAAACATGACTTGAAAATTCTTCAATTCTATGGCCAATTTTTGGGCCATAGGAATCTTTGAAATCTTCTTCTTAGCGAATCGATTCTGACGCTCAAATATATTTGGACCAATACTCAGCTACACGCACAGCGTTGTCCGTTGCTTTGTAGAGGTCCTCGCGTGTGCAGGTAGTTGGGCACGCGGGGCAAGACAATAGATGTGCCATGGACTGGGGTGATATACCGCACTGGCAAGCACTTTCCGAGCTGTACCCCCATTTGCACATATTTTCTTTACTTCGGCCGACTTGGGTCCGGAGTCTGTTTAGAGACTTCCACGTCGGCCAAGTAAGGTGGCGTCCAGGGGGCAGTTGCTCGGAAAGAGGCATTGTTGTTGCCTCAGGATATACCTCCCGCCAGAGATTAAGGCGGTTTTTAGAGGGAGCTTCACCGTTTAGAGGGAGCACGTCTTTTATAAAACTATGCCGACTTCTTAACCTTTGAGGTACCGGGGTATAGTTATGCATCGGGTGCTTTGGGTCAGCCTCTTTTTTCGCCCTTTCGCATCGGCTCGCCACCTCTTTGCGAACTCCTGGGGGAGCAATACCAGCCAGAGGTTACAACATACCAACAGGAGTTGGTTTCAGACATCCTGTAATTATCCGACAGGTGTCATTTAAAGCTGTATCCACTAAGCGAGCATGTGCAGAACGGCTCCAGACTGGGCTAGCATATTCGCCCGCTGAAAATGATAAGGCCATTCCCGTGGTCCGCAGAACTTGAGGTGACGCCCCCCAATTGGTGGATGTGAGGCGGCGTAGAAGGTTGTTCCGTGTGCCCACTTTTTTCTTGGTGTTGCTGCAGTGTTGCCTGTAAGTGAGTGCCCTATCCAGTGTGATACCAAGGTATTTTGGGTGAGGGCAGTGAGCAATGGGCACATCTTTCCAGGATATATTCAAGGTTCGCGTAGCTTCACGATTGCGTAGATGAAAGGCGCAAGATTGGGTTTTAGCTGGGTTGGGTCTGAGGTAGTTTTGCTCATAGTAGCAGCTAAGTGTATTGAGCGCTGACGTAAGGCTACTTTCTACCTCTTCAAACGATGTAGCTTGAGCTGCAAGTGCCAGATCGTCGGCATAGAGAAAGCTGGAAGTATTGGGTGGTCTAGGCTGGTCATTAGTGTAGATGTTAAATAAAATTGGAGCCAGCACGCTGCCCTGGGGTAGGCCGTTCTTTTGGGATCGCCAGCGGCTTTTATCGTCGAGAAGGTGAACCTGAAAGCGACGATTCCGAAGTAGCTCACTGAGTATCTTCGTGAAATTAAGATCACCAGCAATTTCTGTTACCTTCCATAGCAGCTGTTTTATGTTTACTGTGTCATACGCTGCCGACAAGTCAACAAATACCACGCCTGTACCATCTTTGAAATGGTAGCATGCCTGGTACTATCATCTGTTTTTTTTATCTACGTGTCCAATTTCGTGGTCTTAGTCATACGATTGGCCGCTGTTAAACGCTCCATCTGTTTTCCACAAGTTCTTCTACTGTTTACTCTCAATAAATGATCACAATCGATACACTTGTAAGAGATTAAAGGTAAAAATATGATTCTCCCCTTATCCTTTACAAGATCGCAAAAGAACTATAATGCCACGATATAGGATGAGCATTGTACCTCAAATAGAACCATTATGCTACCTAAGTAATCCTCAGTCTCAAAGAAAAAAAAATGTAGAGTCTCTTACGAACAACAAAAGAGAAATCACGGTTTTCAGGTTCGATCTTAATGAAACACAAGGTTGGTACAATTGTATTTAATATCTTTAGGAAATTGAATATATAATTGAATTGAATAATATCTTTAGGAGCGTCGGTGGCCAAGTGGATAGGACACCGGTCTTACAATCGTGAGACCAGAGTTCGATCCCCGCCATGTACCAATGTGTTTTTACTCACGTACATTTACCGACTGCTCTTACGGTGAAGGAAAAACATCGTGATGAAACCCACATTCAAATGATATTTGAATGTGACTTAACCTAGGATTTGGGCCAGGTTAGCCTTCGGGTTGCAGAGGTCAGATGGCAGTCGCTCTGTGTAAAAACTTGGTTCCACGTCAAATCCCCTAGGTTAGGTAGCCGACCCCGACAGAGAACGGGATAAGGCAAGGAGAATGATGATCTTTAGGAAATTGAAGGCTAAACCACCTGATTGTCCGTAAGAAACATGGTTCCACGTTAAGCGGTAGGTCCCGGTTGCTGTCAATTATAACTCAGACAGTGGTCATTATTCAACCACGTCAGAGGCCAGCGACTAGTAGCAGGCTATAAAAACCTCTGACACAAGGGTTCATGGGATCGTTAGACGACTCAGTGTTCCTCACGAAAAGAGAGAGAAGAGACAGTTTTAATACTGCAAAGTGTATCATCTACATTATATTGGCTCTATGGTTTAATTAGACTGGTATCTCATGTACGTTCGTTTGCGTGCGTTCCCGGAAATTGAATCTACTGGTTCTCGCTCATGTGTAATTAAATCATCGCACTGGTGTTTATAGCTTTATCTGTGCAGAGAGCTAGCGAAAGAGATATTTTCAACCATTGCTATACCTACCTAGTGATTTTTATGACCGTTAACTATCTGCTTTACCCGAATATACGTATATAATAGCGTGTTACGTGTACCGCCGTGTGATGCCGGCTTAGAATAGCATCGCCCCATTTCCTACCCGTGGGTGTCGTAAGAAGCGACTGAGGGACTCTAGGGTTTCAGGTTTATTACAACTTTTAGGCGACAGGCTGACAACCTGTCACTATAGTGGTACACATGTTTTCTGAAACAACCTTGTAAAACAATTCTCAAAAATGTCAGACGTGGCGATAGTGACTGTATTCTTACGGCCGCTAACGCTCTGCCTACCCCGCAAGGGATAAAGGCGTGATGTATGTATGTATGTATGTGTTACGTGTAGGTATAGTCATTAAGTAAAATTGATACTATCATACATTAACTTATACTTTGAATGCAAAATCACAAACGAGAGAAGGTTTTGCATTAGGAAGTCCTCCAATCTTTTTAAATATGTAAATGTACCTATTGGCCATTTTATAATGACAAAAAATCTGTAACTATCCCTTAAATTAGATCTAAAGAGGTATTTTGAAGTTTTCTCGCGTTTGTGTTTAATAAAATTTTGAAGATACACATACTCTAGATAAAGTATTATTTAACTTTAGTAATAGTCATAATAGCGACTATTTGAATAAATGACTCCCATCTTTTTCTCAAGTGGCTAAAACAAAAGTCAGTACAACAATCTTAACAGACTTTAAATAATCTCTTAGGAAACCTTATTGTCCTACTAACAGCTCAACAATCTATAGAGAGATGAAAAGCCCATTTTGTCTCCTTCTATTAAATCAATATAATGAAACCACAAATTCTGATGTTCAGGAATTTGGGCCCTAATCGATATTCCGCGGTTTAATCAAGCGGATGTCACGGGACATGCGGAAAATGTGGTATTTTGTACTTTAGTCAGATTTTTTTTCATTGGGTTCTAGATACTTAATAACTACGGGGCCACCCAGTGATTGCACCCGCTGTAACTGTTTTTCCCGTGGGAAAATGTCGTTTTTCTCGAGGAAATAAGTTGTTTTCCCGGCATTCTATTTTATACAGATCTGTATAATCAAGATTTTTAACAACATTGTCACCGTTGATCCAATGGGGAGCCCCGTGTTCCTATTGGATAAGATAGGCATTTTAAATAAACTATTTTCACTATTAAAGTAAGGTCAAGCAGTGTAAGTACAAAATAATTCTAACTAGTTTGTAGTTAGTAAAATTGTTGCTGAATTCGCTAGATGACTGGGTCATTAAAATTACAAAAGATGTACTCTTAAAACTATTGTCCAAGAATACTACAGATTCCATTTATAGTTTTTTTGAAATACTCAAAGTTTGAATTAATAAACAGAAAAATATATAAAAGTAAAGGTTTTGATGCCATCCAAAATAGCAAGATATGACGTCATCAATCAGTATTTTAATTCAAAAGAATCGTTATAAAAAGTAGCTCTTTAGACCTGCCAGTCCTAATGCCTATTGTGTCAGCTTGTTAAATCCCTTAAATTATACAAAAAAAAATTTCTCTGTTATGGTAAACAAGTAAAGACAAGGCACTTCACAAAATACACGGAATTCAATTATCGTCAGTAACTTAAGTCCCGTTATCTGAAGGCTCGAGGGAAAACATGACGGTCCACTTACCCGTTGTAAATATTAATCTAAATACCATTACATTGGCATTTACTGGGACAAATTTGTTATTGATGCCAATTAAAGCATCAATTATAATAATAAAAGTTAATACCTAATAATACATTTATTATTAAACTGAAGAAAATCGAAAATTATATAAAAAATATAAAATTGAGGCGATATAATTAAAATTTCTTTACAAAAGATTTTGGGTAAGTAACTATATAGATTGTATTAGTTCCTTTCAAAATCTGCCTTTTATAACATAAATACTGCACATACTCGTATAAGGGAATAAGCACAAAATTGTACCCATGAAACTAAAAATCACATTTGCAAAAACACAAAAAGAAAAAAAGATGTACTCTCAGATTCAGGAATTTCCAACAAAAAGACCGTGTCAAATCTGAATTTTCCGGGATATTTATTTATTTTCGATGAAATATATTTAGAAAAGTTTTACAATTCCACCAGCCTAACTACATCCAAACAGTTTTTACAGCTGTCTCGACGGGTCAAATTAAATCGTAACTTATAAACTTTTCATCAATAGTTTAACCTCAAACTTTAATGTAACAGATAACAGCGCTTTCATATTACTCAAATAACTTTCTCTGGCAGACGTCCAAAGCCAAATGTGCATTAAGTTAATACTTAAATCTTCTTTATGGCTCGGTTGCACGGCCAAAACGAAAATTAAAAACGCGATCCGTCTGAAAAGGCGAATTCTTCATGTAACTCACGACGCTGCGCACTTTTGGCGCATCTGTAACGCATGCGTCTGTCAGATGTAATAAAATATCATTTTTCCCATTATAAAATCAACGGATGAACTTGCGTTAATAAATGCGTCTGTCAAAGAAAGCAAGTTCATCCATTGGTGCTACGTCAACGTCAGCTTTTATTATAGTATGTGATGTGAAATTTTAAACTTCCTTGCATCTACCTGACGCACGCGTTACAGATGCACTAAAATATCGCTCCGTTGTGCGTTAAGTGTGAGAACCACCAGAGCTGCAGTTAGTGTCTACAGCTGTTAAACTTTTAATAAATCTGACAGAGGGCGAAAATAAAGAAGGGAGGTTGCGAAAACAATCTTTAGAGATATTGAATCATGATGTAACAGGACTTCAACTAGATTTCTAGGAGTCTATTTTGATTTTGCCGCGTGATGCCAGCTTAGAATAGAATCACCCCATTTCTTTCCCGCGGCTGTCGTAGAAGCCAACTAAGGGACTCGAGGGTTTCATGTTGACTGCAATTTTAGGCGACAGGCTGACAACCTGTCACTATAGTGATACACAACTTATCTGGAACAACCCTCAATTAATGCCAGACGTCGCGATAACGACCGTAATTTTGCGGTCGTGGACGCTCTGCCTACCCCGCCAGGGATAAAGGCGTGATTCGTGTTATGTATGTGTTCACCGCGCGTCTAACTTTATAAGGCCCCTTTATTTATCCCAAAAATATTGACTATCTAATCAAAACAGGAGGTCTACAAAATTATTAACAACTTTCAAACCGTAGAACTTTGCCACGTCATTGTAGCAAATTCGTAGCCAAAAGCTACGAACTACGACAGTAATAATATAAGTAATTCTATCCAAACTACAGTACCCCGAACTCCATAGAAACGTTTTCAAATAGAAATTTAATAACTAATTATGTTTGAACTAGAGCCGTGTCTGATAGAAGCAGCGATTTCAATCAGCAAGGAGATGAATAATAGAGGAACCAATCAGGCGGAGAGTGGAAGGAAGTTTCTGAGAAACTACTAAGACAATGATAAATTATGTAAATAGATTTTTCCGGAAAAATACTGGCCACTGAATTAAGGATTTGAAATTTTAGTTCCATAGTCAGAAAAGAGAGAAAATGTAGATTAAGATAGGGGTCTTAAAATTAATGTAAAGTACACCGAGGTCGACAGAGTTGTCTTTTTCAAAACCGCCGAGCGTTTCCAAAATCCTCACACACACATATTACGCCTTTATCTCTTGCGGGGTGCCGGCTTAGAATAGCATCACCCCACATTCTTCCCGCGGGTGTCGTAAGAGACGACTAAGGGACTCGAGAGTATTGGTGTATTACAATTTTAAGGCGACGGGCTGACAACCTGACACAATAGTAAGCACATGTTTTCTGAAGCAACCTTGGAAAACAATTCTCAAAAATGTCAGACGTGGCGATAGTGGCTGTATTCTTACAGCCACTATCGCTCTGCCTACCCCGCAAGGGATAAAGGCGTGATATATGTATGTATGTATGTATGGGGTGAGCAGGGCGTTAACGATCATAAAACTACGGTCGTTATCGCCATGTCTGACAAATATTGAGGGTCTTCTCAGATGATTCGTAAATCACCGTAGTGACAGGTTGTCAGCATGTCGTCGAAAGTTAATATGCATGAAACGCTCGAGTCCCTCTTAAGAATAAATGGGTTGATGCAATTCTAAGCCAGGAACATACGGTAGTCTAAACCGGCATCACACGTCAGAAAAATCCTAATTACATAAATGTAAAATATTTGCTCTTACAAAGGTATAACATTTATCTCAAAATTTAAAAAACATTATTGCTAATTCTAACCTCATTACGCAAGCACTACAATAGAAGATAAAACCGAAATCCCAGGTTGAAAAGAGAGAACGGAATCCATACTAATCCCATCTATTGAACACAGATCGCGGGTGCCGCGGCCGCCCCCAGTCCATTTCATTTGATAGTACAAAGCCACTTGCTTAGGGATGCCAACTTTAAGAACAATTTCTGAATTAGCATTTCTAATATTTGGGAACATTATCTACCTGTAGGAATACGTAAAAGCTTTCAGGGATAATTAAGTTTCTGATTAAATAGGTACAAAAAGATGCTTCAGCTAGAAGAAAATACTTTTCTTCTAAATATGCTCGTAAATGGCAGTGAGTCAGTGGCCAAGTGCTTAGAACACCGGTCTTACAATCGTGAAGCTCCAGTTTGATCCCCGCCATGTATGTACAAATGTGTTTTTACTCACGTACATTTACCGACTGCTCTTACGGTGAAGGAAAAACATTGTGATGAAACCTACATTCAAATAAAATTTGAATTCAGATGATATTTGAATGTGATTTAACCTAGGGTTCGGGCCAGGTTAGCCTTCGGTTTGCAGAGGTTAAATGACAGTTGCTCTGTGTTAAAACTGGGTTCCACGTCAAATCCCCTAGGTTAGGTAGCCCATGAAGTCATTTCAATTCTTTGTGGTTATTTCCATGCTTTTATGTTTATTTTTCCTTTTCCAAAATCAAAGAAATAGGTTGGCAGCTCTGTTCAGACCCTTTCATACACAACAATGACACTATTGTATTGGATAAGATTATCGTGTTATGTTGTACCCATTCAGTACAACAACCGTAAGTAAAAGCCTTTGTATTGATTATGACGTTATTTCAGCATTACAAATAGTATATCTTTACTAATTATTTATAAATGTGTAGCTAACATTTATTATCTAAAATATCTGTTGCAATTGTTGTATGAATTTTAATTCTTTTTTTTGTCAATTCGACAAGGAAATGTAAACACTAAAATTTTCATGGGCTCTGTTCTATTTTTGGGCATTGTCATAAGATGCATTGTTCTACAACTTGATCAAAGATACTAGATTCTATTTCATGTAGAAGAATATTGGGAATGAAGATCAATGGATCAGAAATCATGAAAAATAGACCAAAAAAACTGTCTATTCTTGTAAAATGGGAATTTTTTAATCAGTTCATTTAGTTGTTAGTCGTTGGCGCTCGTGCCAATGACGGAACTCAGCATAGATAGGAGTATTTATTTCATTATTCCAATAAATCCTCATTGTTGGTTTCTATAAACTGTATATCGTTTTACATCATATTCCCGGCTTCAATATGATCTCACTTATCAAACAACAACCGCTTTGTTGACTTCATAACTAAGTCTCGCATGGCGTACTTCTAAATCTACGCAGACTCACTTACTCTCTCCATACAAGAGACACTTTACCAAGTTATGCCTCACTGTTAGCACTGCACTTTGGCAGCCGGCCAGGTGCGGATAAACATATAAGCTAAAGTGAATGACAGGCGATGAGCACAGAGCAGATAGGTACCTACATAGAAGAGATGGCATATGAGGTTTTCTATAAGAAATTGGGTGAAGCTAGCGCGAAGGCGTAAGAGGAGCAGTACCGCCAACCAATATCGAGTAGTAATTGAACTAGAATCTGATGGTACATGCATACATATACATATATCACGCCTTTATCCCTTGTGGGGTAGGCAGAGCGTTAACGGCCGTGAGAATACGGTCGCTATCGCCACGTCTGACATTTTTGAGGATTGTTTTCCAAGGTTTTTTCAGAAAACATGTGTATCACTATAGTGACAGGTTGACAGCCTGTCGCCTAAAAATTGTAATACACCAATACTCTCGAGTCCCTTAGTCGTCTCTTACGACACCCGCGGGAAGGATGTGGGGTGATGCTATTCTAAGCCGGCATCACATGGCGTTGTCTGATGGTCTCACGACCTAATTGCTTACGGCTGGTCTTCTTTGTGTTTGGTTAGTGGAGATGAGGTTTGCATGTTTTTACGATGTTCTGCAAAAATACTCATCTTATTTGTTTGTGTGGAGAGAGATTCTCCTGATAGTTACCAAAATCATGTTATCTCAAATTTGATACGATCCAATAAGAAACTACAGATCTGGATTACACGGTAAATTTATATGACAAATATATAATTAATGTTTTCTAAGCTATTGAATACCGCGCAAATATTTACCGTTTTTGTATAGTTTTGAATGCAAGTGGTTTTTAACATTATTACTTTATCGTACCGTGAATGTCAAGTTCATAGTATAATTATCAGATAGACATCGAAACAAAGTTTAAGTAAACATAGTACGTTTTCTGATGGCGTTAAGATAAACATGAATAATGAAGGAGAAATAACGTAGATCTTTGAACTAATGAATTATTAAAAGATGCCTCCAATTCAAAACACTTTATGTATTTTTAAATTAAAATCTTTCCCTTTTATGCAGCAGTAAAGAACATCAACAGAAAAAATCAGAGCCAACAAAAACGCTTCAAGCATCTGCTTTATAATGAAGAAAAGTGGAAGAAAACTTTGGCTTGAAGCCAAAGTCACCTAACTTCAATTTTCCTGTAGTTGCTGCTGTAAAAATTTGCTCTACGAGTAATAGCTGAGTGTAAGCTCGTAGGAGCTTCTACAAACAAAGCTTATATAGAGGTGTTGTAGGTGTATCTAAGTATAGATCGTGGAGTTGCGAAGGTGTAGACTGTATAAAGCATGACACCTAGCCCAGAAAATTGTTAAAAGCCTGATTATTAAAAAACAAAAACGCATCCGAGGTCTTTATAAATAACATTTTGCGTTTAATATATTGTATTAATAATAATAAGAAATTTTGATAAAGCCAGTGTGATTTGCGCTGCTCTGAGACGAACTTAACTATACCCCATAATCTCAACATCCACACAGCTATGGGACTGTGATATCCACATAAATATACTTGCTACAGCCCAGTTTCATTACAATTGTACAGTCACGAAATTCAAAAGTTTTGAATATGATGATGAAAAAAAAAATTACGCGTGTCTTTATTCAATATATTTCTCGTTCAAAGATATTAGATACTCTGGTAACTTTTGAGTCTAACAGTTTAATATACCAACTTTTACAAACAACGCTTAGGATAGTCTTAAGACGTTGAAATTTCACCAGATTTTAGCATGAAACTCTCTTAATAATTTACCGTCTAAAAGGGTATTTCGTTTAGAAGCACCGTTACACGTGTTATCCTCTTATGAGAGAAAAGATTCAGCTTTTTCTTTTATGCTGTACCGTCCAGCTTAAGCTTGGTCAGTACCAATTTTAGACAGTTCTTATGCCGTGCGCATGTGAATTGAATTGGCTGAGTGTGACCGGACGTGAGCTTGATTGTAGCATCAATCGAAAAAAAGTGAGTAGTAAATTGTTTAACCTTTTTTTTCTTTCTGAATTGGCGTATTTGATCCTATATAGTATGTACGATTAAAGTTTCGGTGGCCAAGTGGTTAGTACACCGGTCTTACAATCGTGAGACCCCGGTCCGATCCCCGCAATGTACCAACATGCTTTACTTACGTACATTTACCGACTGCTCTTACGGTGAAGGAAAAACAACGTGATGAAATCCACAATCAAATAAAATATGAATTCAGATGATATGTGAATGTGCCAGGTTAGCCTTCGGGTTGCAGATGTCAGACGGCAGTCGCTCTGTGTAAAAACTTGGTTCCACGTCAAATCCCCTAGGTTAGGTAGCCGACCCCGACAGAGAACAGGATAAGGCAAGGAGGATGATGATGATAGTATGTACGAGTATATAATGATGTACATTCTCATATAGGATGTCAATAAAACGACAAAACGTCAGATTTATATGGCAAATATTAAAGTGATTTTCCTGTGCACAAAGTTACTGAGTTGAAGTCGTTGCATTTTAGATTTTAGAATATTCGATTCATTTTCAAAAACTCCACTTGACGCGGGTTTTGGTAACATATTTAAAGTTTTATTGCGGTTTTATTTAAAATAATAAAGGCGGAATAACCAGTAGGTGCTCTAATAGCGCGATTGTACTCATGATGCATGAATTTCACAACTGTTTCTATAAATTTGTGTGAATTTCACGTCGGATTGTGTGAATTTGAATGACAACCGGAAACGGTCCGATTGACCAATAAATTCCACTGTCGCGGTTTGAACACATGCACGTTGCATAACGTGATGTGGCGAATAAAATGTTATGCATAATAAAACCGCAATAATGAACTGTTTTATTAGATAGATAATTATCACGTGATGCATTAAGGAAGAGAGCTGAATCGGATGATAAAATCATGTGTTATTGCTAAGAAAAACCACACAAAAGGAAATATAATGGAAATCATTCTAGAAGCCGTTACAAATAGATTCAAAAGTTCAGAACTTTATCTGTAGCAAGAACATGGTAATTAAAGCTATATGTTCAATTGTTAATAAATCATGTTTCGCCATGTTAATAAATAGCATGCTAATAGTAAGAAGATTCAGAAGATGAGTTTTTACTATCTAAAAAGAACTAAGAAAGCGGTAAAATTCATTTACGTCATTTAGTCTTAAAGGAGTCCGTGTTCTGTGATTTTTTCTCGTAGTTTAATTCATACTCTAATCTCATAATTATAATTGCTCTTGAGAGCATCTTTATTTAGGCGTAGGTAGTATATATTTAAGAAAAAAACACTTTACAAAGGTCAATATTACGCTACAAATAAAATGAGTTTCCTTATTTTTGTCATTTTTCTTTCACCTTTTTCAATCAAACAATTGCCCACCTACGGAAACTCACAACCCGACAAATTCGCGTAACACACTCCATGATTTACTGTTGGGTTAGGGGAAATAAGAGCAACAAAGTCGAACTAATTTGCAACTGGTGGCTCGTATTCTACTAAATATTCCACTTCCATTTTGTTTAGGAACTACCTTCAATTTTATGGGCGATGGGCGAATAAATCAGTTTTTTGAACGCTGAAATGTGATGATAAGTAAATGGAAATAAAAGTAATAAATTATTTACGACGATGTTCTAAATGAGGTGAGAATGATGTGAAACTAGGACATATACAGTCAATCTCAGGCTAGGTTTGGCAGTTAGGATTTTGAACAGTTCTTATGCCGCGCGCATAAAGCGGATCGCACGACGGAGCGCGAAAATATCGCAATGGTCTGCCAGATCCATACTAGAAACGTCACTCTCTCTACTAAAACCGCACTCGGACGACGCTAACTAGTTTAGCTAGCGCAAGCTAGTTTAGCATGTGGATTGACATTTCTAGTATGGATCCGACAGACCACTCGATGTTTAAGCGCTCCGTCGTGCGTTAAGTCTGCGATCCGCCTAAGTAATAAATAATATTCACGGTTTCAATGTCTAACCGGACGTAAGCTTGACTGCACACAAATTGAAAAACAAATTCAGTTCAAAATAACCAAAACAACATTGTAACCAAAAGATCGCTAAGCGTCGCATCGCAGTAATAGAAAGCTATTTTCCTTATTACGCTTATCACAGTAAATTATAAATTAGATGTATTTAACACTCAAATAAAATAATTACGCTCAAATTGTTGCAATCAAATTTTTAGAATTAGCGCTAAATTTTAATTGGATTTCGTTGCTAATTTATATTTACGCCATTTGCATTTCTACGCTAAGCTACGCCAAGAGCCAGAGCCGTGAAAAAGTCCCCAACCTGAAAACACAGTAGAAATATTGTATTATATTTTGTACCTATTAGAAAGTAGTTCATTTCAAGTTCTTTACAGATGCTGTTTTAAAACTTATTGACTTGGACCATATAGAAGAATGAAGAGCTATTACAACTTTTTGATAAATTGTAATTTTCAACTTGTTTGTGAAGATTCATCTTCAATTTAATACTCCCTCGGAAATTCATATGGGTTAGTTCACCCATATACAAAAGTTTTAACCCAACATTAATCATTCTTTTACTACGAAGCTATTTCTTATCTATTGTACTATATATCTAGGTCTAGGTCTATCCTTATATTCAGACAAGAGTTCTATCCTAACTTGAATCACTCCTTTCTATACCCCACTTCTTTGACGAAGCTATTTCTTACCTATCTCTATATTCACTCACAAGTTCTATCCCAAAATTAACCCCTTCTTTTACCTACCCATCCTTCCTCAGCCGAAGATATTTCTCACCTATTTTACATTAGGTCCATCCCTATATTCGCACCCAAGTTCTATTCCAACATGAATCCCTCCTTTACTTCAATCCCCCCCGTTTTGGTGACCGAAGCTATTTCTCACCTATTGTACATGAGTACGTCTGGTTTCCAAAGCTTGTTTGGCGTGATGCGGACGTCTTTCACACCCCCATACTCGCTGTCGTTCCACCTCAGGTTGTAGTCGTTCCATTCCTGTCACACGCATACAAAGTGTTAGTAGAGAGAAAGAGAAGCTAGCATTTTATTTTTGGTAACGACCGCATTCGAATATATGATAGCTATTTCTGGTAGCATTTTTGCAGTCATACTTTTAAAAGTGGCCATTCAAAATAGTATGATATTTTGGAAACTAAGTGTATCTGAATTCATTTCAAATCATATGTATATTAACTCTAGTATTTACTCTAATATTGTCGGCATAGAGATTTTTTTTTATTTTAACATTTTCTCGTATCACAGATATTATATTTTGTTTTCTAACACACCAGCCACAAACAAGAGATAAATTAAAAATAATGTCTGATACTCCAATAAAATGTAACAAAAAGTATCAAATAAATCAGAGCTAGCCTCAAACCATGAATTTATAGTAGGATACATAAGTGGTAATGGTGGATAAATCTTTAGTACTAGCAAAATTATGACCAACGAAATCATGGATATGAGAAAAGACGCAGACAACAGAATTTCAGCCTAATCTCTTAAGACACAAGGTCGTATACCGAATGCGGTCGCCCCAAATGATATAGGCGTATAAAATGTACTTGTGGCTTTATAAGCCATCAAAGAGAAAGCTATGAGAAACAACATTGAAACTTGTGAAAATATTACCTTGGAAGCCATAAAAAATATACTTACAAATGCAAAAAGAGGATTACCTTTGTTGAAATTGTGTATTCGTAAAAAAAGCAAATCAGTATTTACATAAGATAAAAGACTGCAAAAATATGGAAGTAATATTTTATTTGATTCTACAAAAGCATTATACCTTTATACATCTACTTCATATTTTATAACTTGCAATTTTCACTAGTATTGGATTCTACGGAAAAGTTAAAAGCTTTTTTAAGCTTATCGCTCTAGCATCAGAATTTTACATTGTCTTCCTATCATGTATTTAGACAACTCATTCCAAATTATTTCGCTTGGCAAAATTCAATTCTGGATAATTAATCAAGCCCTCTAAATTAATTAAAACATAACCTCAGCCTTTCGCCTTAGCAACGTATTTTGTTCCAAATGGAAGACTAAATTGTTTTGTATCTGTCGCAGACGATATAGGCTCAAAAAGTCTTATTTTCTGCGCTGTAAGGTTCAAAATTGTTTCTCGCCTAATCAAGTGGGAGCTACCAAACTGACAATAACAGAATATGCCTCGGGCCGGCGATATCAGGTCTATTTAGATAGTTGAAACAAAGCCAACTAAGGCCCTACAAACTTGGGACCCTCCACTAATATTACAAAAGTTACTTCACAACTTAGCGGCAATATTCTGCGCGCGCTATGTATTTATACACTAGAGCTGGAGGTCTTCAGGTGTAACTTATTCACCGAGTTAATAGTTTATTCGGGTATCGTTGAATTTTTTTTTAATCTGTTCTTTTTGAGTTTCAAGTGCAAATGATAAAAAAGCTCAGCATAAGAAGGAGTAATAGATAGTTTACTTTATTATACACTGAACCTGATAGATGATGCCTCAATCCGAAAAACCGCTAGAAGCGCCACCTAATTCGGTCTAATCTTACTATAATTAAAAAAAAACTCATTTTTGTTTCAAATGTTTGAAAGACATCTGTTGACACAAACGTTGCTCCTGTATCAGCGTCTCGGTTTTTAATATGAGGAATTCAAACTTCTTTGCATTTGAGTATGTCTCTTGCAATACGGATGCGCTAAAAATGCAACGCGTCGTACGTTATATCTGAGAACCGCCTTATTCCCAACGACAGACTAATATGCAAGTGTTCTAAAATTGTAAACTTTCCAGGTGCTGCAGTGAAGCATAGCGTGTATTCACTCAGTTCACTGAGTCAACTCAAATGAGCTATTGTCAATGAAAGTGGTACTCAGCACTATTGTACATTGGATAATATGAAAGCGTAGGGTCCTTGTGTATGAGCTGTCGGAACTTGATAGCCAGTGTGGTAGCTTTTGTTTGTGTCGTATACTAATTAGACCCACGTCCGTTAAGACCCAGATAGGTTTATTTATAGGTGATATTGCATTTCACCCCCTAAACCTGTCATTACAGTTTGATACAGAGCCCTGATTCCCTTATTTTTTGCTATTGTAGTGCCAGCGACACTCAACTGTAGAGTGGCATCTACCACTGGGATAGGTATTCAATATTTCAAAATGTTAGCAGAACACAAAACGACAAAACAAACTCATACGATATCTAGAAACGCAAGTGATACGATTTTTATTTAGCAGACTTCAGGCCTAGTTAGCACAGAAATTTAAGATAGTTTAATAATTTTCATAGATTACGGTTTTTTTATGGTACTAACACGGTAGCAAACAAACTGAGTTGTTATTTTTGAATCAAGGTGTATGACAACGTAATAAGATTAATAATTAAATTGTTTTTATTTTGTTGTACTCTGTTGACATACGATCTGTAATTTGTGCCGGATTTTATCTTACTTTTTCAGTGAGTGTTATTAGTGATAGGTTTAGTAGATTAAATGAAAATCCTCAAATAAGACCCACTGGGTCTATGGGTTGGGTCTAATTGGTGAACGACTTTTGTTTAAGTTTGAGCGAGAGACTCAAGTGAATGCCTCTCGCTCGCACACTCAAGACCTTTCATGGAACCATATTAATGAGGTTATCCGCATACTTGAGTTCATGCCCATTTACATCTACGGTACGAGTTGTAAAGACCTTTTATTGAAACGAGGCTTTGATATTCTTTGGCTTAAAAGACTTAGGGCCTTTTTCTTTACGAGAAAATAATGTAGTTCCATAAAAGCGTGAAAGAACCTGTAATTGTGAATTTGATTTTAAAAGATTTGGGTCATATATTATGTACAATGAAGTAAAAGAGATAAGACTTTTGAATTAAATTCAGGAAAGGAGGAAAGATGGAAAATTCCATCATTGCACATATCGCTGTGTAAGTCCTAAAAATATGTTCACACACTTCACATCACATCACTTACACCACGTCACAAGAAGCAAAAACAAAACAGTTCAGTAATAAGAGGAAACAAGACAAAACTAGCTAGACTAATAAAAGAGAGACAAAGACAACATACACATGCAAAGGGTTTAAAAGTATCATGCCAAAAAAGGACCTATATAATCCATCATGGTTTCATAGTAGGGAACTAGTTTCTAGTCATATTCTTGCAGGGTCACATCACTTCATCTAATTTGGGTTTAACAAGACCGGGGTTGGGGTACTACGAGTTTTGGGGAGAACTAAGCTGTCATATTGGTAAATGCTAAAATAAACCTTTGTTCTTTATTAAGTCACTTAACGTACATACTTTTCTTGATGGATATTTAAAAACACGGACTTCTAGAACTCATAGAAAGTAAATGATCAGCGGTCTATAAAAGTATGTGCATTAAGTTTAAGTTTATATTTATTTTTTAATAACTAACTTAAAATAAAATCAAAGTCATTACAAACTAAGAAGTAAAACTAAAAGTTTTAATTCTTCTTCAACAGTAAAAGAAGTTTAAAATAAAATTGTATCGTAACTCTTCCCTTAAATCCTGAAATTGCAATCTCACTAAATAGCTCCCTCTATCAAAAGATCTATAAGCTACAAAAGTTTTAAAAAGTTTATTATGAAGAAGTTTTAGTATCCTTTGTTTCGTCTTAAGTGAAACCTTCTGCAGACATCTACATACCATGGTAGGCACCTCATTCAGACAGAATAATGTAGCATTCCATGGCCATGCAGAGAAAAACGCTATCAGTATAGCCAAACAAAAAAACAGCGGTACCCGGGAAGTGCATAATTAATGTACAGTGAATCGCATATCCATAAAACAATATTTTTGTAATTGATGCTTACGAAACCAACTATATCTTAAAAATGGTAAACGTATTCGTAAAACCAAAGATTTATTTCAAACAGTTGGCAGTACATGAAAGCTTTGAGAGTTGGCAGTACATATAAGATTGGTGGAAAGTCATTTTGAAGATCCTCGCAGCCTCTTTGAAAAATTATTCAGTTTTATGAGTACATTTACCTTTTCAATAAGCTAAGCTGGTTTTACAAGTATCAATAATACAGACGACATAGAAACATCCCAGCAATATGTTACTTTCAATTGACAGTCAGAACCTAGAATCCCTATATCATATGAAAACATTTTTTTGTTATATTCAATTGTAGTTGTACCACAATCAAAGATGTTTAACTGTTTAGTGTTTATAGCTTTTTATCGTCAACCATTAGTACATATTGTTACCGCATTGCGGCTTACACGGCAGTTTATGTATATTTGACTATCCTTCCTTATTCTGTCATATATATTTCGATAGAGCACAGATACGATGTAAGCAAAAGTGCACATCAGTAAACGTCGCATCGTTCAAAATATAGACATCTTTCAGCGACGCGCCGTCAGGATGACAAATCACAAATAGATCCAACATCGTCTAGAGGTTTTCGTGTTTCAATAGTGGATGTAAAATTTCAGAGAATCTCTAGTTAATCTATGTTATTAATCTTTAAATAGCCAAGGATAAAAGAGGTAACTACAGCAAGGTCATAGTATCAGATACGATGGATGCATGACAGGAACCAGGGACTACACTAGCTACTGGCAAAACGAGATCAGCCAATAACAATTCGAGAAAATCTTGTAACTGCCGCATAATCCACAATGCTATGCAATTTCCAAAAATAACATACAGAGAAGAACAACTCAATCGGAGACAAAACAAAAAGAAGAAGAGTTTGAATCACAACAGAAAGAAAGTAAGTAAAGAACGGAACATTAGAAGTTTTAATCATTAAATTTAGGTCGTTCTTTTATACACACTTACCAATGACAGCCATATATTGGTTATAAGTAGTTGATTCTTCTCATCCTATTGGGTTAGACGATGTCAACAAAAACAGAAAGAAAGGGCGCAGTCAGTATAATGATCTAAACACTGTGATCGACACCTGGATGACACATTACGAGGAACCGCGGCGCGCAGGCGCTGCCAACATGCGATCGAGCAGACCCCGCGAGCCGCCACACACAGCTAACGGAACCTTGCGGGTCCATAAAAGCGCCAATTAGTAATAGCCTTTCACATTAAGTTACAGGCGAATCCCACACTTGACGGACTCATGTGTGTAACAGAGACACATGCCAACGCAAAAGTTTCTGCGTCGAGGAATTTGAAATTTTCTTGCATCTGCTAGATGCATGCTTTCTGAATGCGCTAGAGATGCGCAGCGTCGTGCGTTAGATGTGGGATCCACCGCAGCAGTTCACACAGCAGCGGTATCTAAAGCTTATACGAAATGGCGCGATCGATGTACCCCGAGGCACCTATACCGAGCGAGTGACAACATAACACCGACGGCCATGCGACACCCGCCGCGTGGCGCCCTCTACCTCCCGCCACCATCACCCTGTTACTGAAATCTCCAAGTTAAAATGTGGCTAGTTTTTTACCAGCCAGGACTTGGTGACGAGTCGAGACAAGATTTGATTCTAGATTCTCTTTTTCTACTCACGTTCTTCAGATATTTTTTCTTAATTCTATATGTAACTACAACTGTAAATGTGCTACTTTTCATTCAAAACTAAATATTGAGACTTTTTATGTCATGTAACTAAATAACATTCATCGTCTCCCAGTTCCTAGTGGAACATCTAGGTAAATTCGCAGTGCTGTCTAGCAAAATGCAATTCTCGTTTCGAGTCAATCTATATTTTCAATTCTTGCCTCGCCCATCGCATCCTGGCCGATACAAAACCGCATTCAGAGAGTGCAGTCGAAAGTGCTGTGTAGTGATAGATAAAATGGACTGTCAAAAGTGTTTGTGAGGGAATATTTTATGTTACCAGTGTAAGTTGACCCACAAGAGGCGCGGGGGCGTGAGGCAAGGCGCCGGGCCCGGCACCTACCACTTACCAAATTAAGCCAGACGTTTGTCGTCAGGATTTGATTTTTCTCATCCTTATTTTGTTAATAGAACGCACGGCGTCGCAAGAAAGGAACGGAAAACATAATAAACATCAGGTTGTTGGCTCGTACTGGCTTTTACCCATATTACCATCACTTATTCTTATTAAAACTAGGAATAAAATAAAATTCTATTCAGAACCGTCTGTAACGCTTTCTATTTTTATATCATTTCTCAACTCTCATAATTTAATACTATCTCTGTTACAAGCAATTCTGAAAGTAGTTAATCATCCACATAAAATTCAAATCTTAAACGTATTACTTTCCAATAGTATTATTAATAGCTTTATTATAATACAAACCCTTAAGTAACCAAAGCTACAGGCATAACTCTTATATCTTATTTATGTCAAGACTTGATCCAATTTAATCTTAGGGTTATAATTAAAAAGCATTGACAGTTAAACGGGAGACACTGTAAACTTGTTAAACATTACTTAACAAATTGTTTAAATATTTTTAATTAGATTTTAAAACAGTCTAAGACAATAATTTTAAAATATTGGATAAAAACTTTGATGATGCGAACCTCAAAAGTTTACGGAAATATGTAGAAGCCGCTAAATCGATCGACCGCGAAACGAAATAAATCGACAATTAATTTATGTAAACCTATTAGGTTTAATGAGTAATACTTGTTCGTTAAGTAATTTTTTGAGCCGCGTTTATACTAGGAACATAAATTTATAGGTAAATAAATAAGTAACCATTTATCCAGTATAATATTGAACTTGACATAAAAGTACTCACTGTGAATATACTTGGAAAGAATCTCTATAAAATTAAAAAAGCAAAAAAAACTATTCTCCTGCTGTTCTATCTGTGTATCGAACCAATAATTTTCCAAGCATCTGGCAATAATCCCTTTCAATATCGTTAAAAGAGCAATCAAATAGACATCACAGTTCTATAACAACTCTCCTCATGACTGATGCCTTTTATAATAACATTGTGATATTATGATGCGTTTTATGGCTCATCCCATTATAAGTTAGCCCATTCTCTTGAGACTAAGTGCTTTCAGCTTGATTAAACTGAAAGTTCCACAGGTTTTTAATATCCTTTAAAATACAGAGTATTTAATGGGTACCAAAAACTTTACAAGCATGACCCAGACCATAAAATTGAACATCTTTTACACCCTTCTTTCTTCTTCATACGAGGCACTGAGTCGTCCAACGTCTTTTATAACCAGTTTCTTTTTATACAAATCAGCTTAGCTGCTGGTTTCGTGAAAATAATTTATTGACTTTTATTTAACGACTGGTTTTGTGTGGGATTGTATTTTATTTGGACGATTTTTAAATCTCAAGAGATGATTCAAAGTTTTAGATAGGTAATATTTGCACTATCCCGCTTCCATAGTCGTACTTCCTCTTTCACCCTAAGGTTGCCTGGTAGAAAATGCTACCTAGCATTAAGGCCGCCTTGTTGTACTGATTTCTTGGTTTGTGTCTATCTACTGTTGTTCTAATTTCGTGCAATAAATAATTTTGTTATGTTATTTTATGTTATATCACACATCAAATATTTCGCGTCACTTGTTAACCCTATAGGTACCAATTTAAATTCGACAATACTATTTGCAGGAACGTGCCAACCCAAACCCCAATTCATAAAATAAACAGCAATTTATACGCGGAAACAAACAAAAACTAGTTACCAAACTAAATAACCTTACCTTATCTCAGAATCAGTTTGAATAAGTAGTTTCCTCCCTAGAGGCGAAAGTCATTGTGCTCATTGTGTTCATATCATTAGTTTTCATGCCTGAATGTTGCATGTTACGCCTAAATTGAAATTTCAAGCTTCAGTAATCACAATATCACCTACATAATATAGGGTGTTAGGAAAAGTACCAACTTCCTTTCAAGGGCTGAATCAGCTCGTGAAATTGAACAACTTTCCCTAAGAAACACAGTACCAAAAATTTTAAAAATTTGGACTGCACATACATAACGTACCAATCGATTAAGTCAATTTGAATGTGAGGTCCGAATATTTTTTTCATATTTCGACCTATGTTCCTTGGGGAAAGTTGTTTAGTTTCATGAGCTGGTTCATCCCTTGAAAGGAAGTTTGTACTTTTTTAACAACCTGTATATAGTTGCTTGCTTTATCCAGATAAGTTGAAAGGGTTCGTACATCCCTCACATTACTTCCGTATCTATAAATAGGAAATAATGCGATTGAATGTTTCAGCCGATTAATATACAGAGTGTAAAAATAATAGCTGCAAATATTTTAAGGGGTGAATCAGCCCATGAAACTGAACAACTTTCCCCACGTAACATAGGTCGAAATAAAAAAAAACACCCTTTAAAATATTTACAGCAACTTTTTTTTACATGCAAGAAACGTATACTTTATTCTATGTAATAATAATATTTTCTGGAACAGTCCCTATCTCGCATATTTTTCGTATACTTTACGTAGGTACTCATCAAGGGCGGTGTGGGGGTCCTAATTTTCTGCATTTGACTGTACTTGTCGTGTGATGCGTTGTTTTGTCGCAGCTGCGTCGACAGCGGTGGAATGTTTTCAAGTAAGTATAAGGACTGACATTTCTAGTATGGATCTGACAGACCACTGCGTTTGGCGCTGTGTTGTGCGTTAAGTGCGAAAAAGGCCTTCGGTTCAAAAATGCGAATAAATATGTAATAATTTTTCGTACGAGAGCCATATTATTATTACAGATGTAATTCGATAAGAGAACCAATGGAATCAAAACTCTATGGTCCGAATTGCACTCAACTCTGAGATCGATCTCAAGAGTGATTTTGACAAATGTCAGTCAATACTTACAGCATCTTAAAGTCGCACTCAAGACTGATTTCAGAGTTGAGTGCGGTTTATAAATGCAGTCCTAATGCGGTTGATAAATACAGTCTCTTTAGCCTTATAGATAGTATTTATAGATAGTAAGCACCTATAAGTAGAAAAGCGTTCTAGTCCCGATTAGTCTAGACGTAAAAACTTCCTGACTTATTCATGGCGCTAGTTCCAACTTGGATTCCCATTCAATTAGGTAAATGAGTAGCAGTTAATCTTCTCAGCTCCGCCGTTGATTTGTCTGTTCTGCCACTTTTGTAAGGTTTTTATACGCACCGCATGATTTTGCGGTGTTTTGTCGTTCTGGTTTTATTGCTGAATAAAGTTGTACGAAATAAAATAAAATTCAAAAACCGAACAGTGCATCGATAGCTCAGTAGCAGAGCAGTAAGATGGTAGCCCATGTGTCCGGGTTCGATTCCCAATCGCCGTAATTTCTTCATTTTTTATTATTTTTACAATTTCTTATTTTTATTTTATGAAAATTCAAAAGTCAACTTTTTTATTACTCTTTTGTATTAGCCATAAAGAAAATGTGGCTCTGGTAGGATACTAAAATAATAAAAAATGCACTAGTCCTGCCCGAACAAGCTCAACCATTACATATCCATTATCATTACATTCAACGATATTATTTATTGGTCTAATACTTTTCTAATATTTTACTGGTCAAGATTTATTGATTACTGATTTTTTATAATAAGTCATAGAAACTCCGCTAATCACAAGCTGTCCTTACTGGCAGTCAAAAAACGCACTACCGCGCAGCATGTGTGCGATCCGACTAATCTTCCCTCTGGCTCTACCGTTGATCTGTTCCACAACTTTTGTAAGCTTCGTTCCCGAGTTGTTTAATACTAATTTGGATGTTGAGTTCCCTGTTTCAGATGCTAGATTTTATTTGGATCGCCTTCTTTGTACCACTTACTTGACGTAAGAAATATTTTCAACACATACAAATCACGCCTTTATCCCAGGCGGGATAGGCAAGGAATTAACGACCGTAAAATTACAGTCTTTATCGCCACATCTGACAATATTTGAGGATCGTAGATAAGTCATCGTATCACTATAGTGACAGGTCATCTTTGCCAGCTAACAAAAAAGGCTGCATGTCAAGATTATGAACTAATTTGACCAATAATGCTTTAAAAAAAATAAAAGTCAGACAGTATGTACCAACATTTCTCAAAATTACTTTTTAAAATAAATATTACTTTGTTTGCAACGCCATGTAACATAAACCCACTTTTTATGATTAAAAACATAAAATAAAAGAGAAAGCCAATGAATCCACTGAGCCCATATTTACCCGAATACCCATTCGGCTAAAAGCTCGCACTACCGGGGTTAATATCTCAAAATGCCCCGCACTACTCTCTCTATGGGAAATACTAGGGTTGTCGCATTGTTGTAATGGGCCACATTACATTATATGAGCGTTTAACAGTCCGCTGCTGGACGTAGACCTCCCTCAAGGTACATCAGAAGGCAAACTAATGAGTATTAGCACAGTTTAAACAAAAATTAGTGAAACTAATGAATGGTGGAATTTATAGACAGGTCTTTCGAGTTGAAAGTAGTCAAGGCTGTATAAATGACGTTACCTAGTTTTGCATATAACGTATAATTTACTTTGAATAATTGTAATTAATAAGTTTTAATGGTTTGTTACCCTGTTATGATGCGCACCGCGACTTCGATTTTCTCTACACCCTAATGTCAAAGTTATTCACTTGTTTTGATAAAATCCATACGATTTGACACGTCTGAAGTCTACTCGCGCGGGAGATAGTCTCTCTACTGTGCATATCCCATTACTTTACATATATTAATTAACTATTGCAACTTTTTAAAACATGGGATCTTAGACCTAACAAAAGTGATGATGACAATGATTGAACAAAAACAAAAGTATGAAATATTTCAACCATAAAAGCAAGTTCATTCAGTTTGTTCCGTAAATTAGGTACTTAAAGAAATCTGGCAACCCTACAAGGATGGCATTTGCCCAAAATGTGGCCAGGAACTGTTGTATTTCACGAAGTATTTACCGCGTCGGTTACCTGGCCGGACGGTCAGGGTAGTGAACCGACTAACGTTATTTCGGCGATCGACCAACCGCTAGTGTTGTGCTCGATGGTGGACTATCGATTGTCTATCGATAGTTCGTGCTGTCATTCAACTATCGACTGTTTAACGATGATATTGATGGTTCCTTAATGTGTCAAAACTATATGTACAATACAATCGATGGTATAGTTTTTTTTTATGATTTGATAATTATCGAAAGACTGCAAAACAATCGATAGTATTAAACCATCGAAAATTATAGTATTGTATCACCAGAACTACAGATAGTATCGATACTATTGTTTATTTTAAAATAATTTGTTATGTTATGTTATAATGAACCGCGATGCTATTAAAAAATCGACAGTATATTGCTACATTTTGAACTAGTGAAATACTTAATTCACTCAGATAGTGTCACGACCAGCATAACTTGACTTTCATGCTCGATAGTTACGCTGGTCGTGACACCATCTGGAAGAATGAACTATACTATCGATTGGCCCGATTGTATAGAGATGGAGACTAAACAACCAAAACTAAAAAAATAAAAACTATCGATAGCAGTACTGTCGTTTTAGTTTTTTGGTTATAGAACACATACAGTCTTGTTACTATCGATTGACCTAATGATTGTATAGGGATTGTCAAATAAAAACTATCGATAGTTTTTCGACATTGCCAACCGCAGGACTGGTCTATTGGGCGGAAGAAAATGGTGAAAGCTGTACGTTGGTCACTTTCAGACTTCTGCAGACACTTAAGATTTATATGGTATATTATTATTTTTCTTTTCTTTCTCGTGGGAGTCGTTAGAGGCGACTACAGGACTCGAGGTTTTGCAACTTCAGGCGACAGGCTGACAGCTTGTCACTACGGTGATACGCGACTTAACTGAAACGATACTCAAATATTTGTGGCGATAACGACTATAATTACACGTTACGTCAAAAAATCAGATCCTTCAAAACATCGTAAATTTATTTGGCGTGTGTGTGAAACTGCTGCGTTTGTGAGAATGACGACCGATGTGGCGCAGTGGTAGTGCGACTGCCTTTGACACAGAAGGTTCCGTATTCGATTCGCGGTGGGTAACTCACAAAGTTTATATTTATTACTTTGTGAATTTGTTCCCAGTCTGGTTAGGACATTGCGGGACAAACCACCCGATTGTTCGCAAAAAAAATTGTTCCGTGTTTCGGATGGCACGTTAAGCCGTAGGTCCGGTTGCTGACTATGATCACTTAGACGGCGGTCGTTACACAACCATGTCAGAGGGCTGCTACTTGTATAAGGCGAAAAAAATCTGACACTAGGGTTCATTGGGTCGTTGGATGACCTGTTGTCCCACGCGAAAAGAAAGAGTGTCTGTCAAAGAAACTAAACTATGTAGTTACCTACAAGTAGGGTGGATATTTGAAAACGGTTCTTCAGGTCCCTTTCCTGGCAAATTTAAAATTTTAGTTTTATGGTTATTTTATCATTGTGTAATAATGAAGGCCTATTGAAAAGGTTATTTACGAAAAAACACTTAAATCGAACCACAAGTTTCGTCAAAATTCAATTTTGAAATTTGAGGTGCCAGTCAACGGGACATTTTGCGCCAGTCAAGGGACAAAGTTATTATTTTAACAAAATATTTGAATAAAAGCTGTTCATCTTTTGCTTTTAACTAAGTAGAATAGAATTATAAGTTTCCGCAGCCTACCAGCCAGACGCCCTGAAGCCTCAGTCTGGTTAAGAAACGACGCACCTAGTCACAGACAATTTGCACGTGCTTAAAACACGACACAGCCAGCCTTACATACGAAATGAAACAGCCACAGTGTTCGACAATCACAGTTGACAGGCGGGCGTATGTGATCTGTCGACCTCCGGAAGAAGGCTGTTTGTAAACAACCGAAACGTAGACCAAATTCTCCACCAACACAATAGTAACGTAAGTCGTTTAAACTTAGGCCATAATGAAACACTCATGAGACAAGAAGAAACTACCGAAAAGATTATGACCTGAGAATTAACTGCGTTGTACATTCTGCTACTGAACAGACTAAGATAACCTTAAAGATGACGCAATCAGCCTAAGACATGCATAGCTCAGATAGCCTTAGACATCACTAGGCAAGCAACCTAACACACGCCGCTGTATACATGAGACACGACGCAATCAGCTTAAGAGACATTGCCATCAGACAGAGAAATAACGTAGCTAACCTGAGACACGACGCAGTCACCTTAGAGACGACGTAATCAGCCTGAGATACGATGTACTCAGCTAAAAAGACTCCGACATACAATGCAATCAGCTTAAGAGACGTCGCAACCAACCTGAGACATAACACAGCCATGCTGAGATACAATACAGACAGCTGAAGAGACGTCGCAATCAACCTCAGACAACGCAGTAGGCTAAGAGACGTCGCAGTCAGCTTTAAAGATGTCGAAGTCACCCTTAGTAAGACATAACGCAGCCGCCCTGAGATACAACGCAGTCTGCTTAAGAGACGTCAAAATCAGCCTGACAGCGCAGCCATCCTTAGATACAACGCAGTTGCTTAAGAGACTTCGCTTAATGACCCTGAGTGAGATAAAACGCAGCCAACCTGAGATGCAACGAAGTAAGCTGAAGAGACGTCGCAATCATTCTGTGACATGACGTAGCCATGCTGAGATACAATGCAGACAGCTGAAGAGACGTCGCAATCAGCCTCAGACAACGCAGTAGGCTAAGAGACGTCGCAGTCAGTTTTAGAGATGTCGAAGTCACCCTTAGTGAGACATAACGCAGCCGCCCTGAGATACAACGCAGTCTGCTTAGGAGACGTCAAAATCAGCCTGACAGCGCAGCCATCCTGAGATACAACGCAGTTGCTTAAGAGACTTCGCTTAATGACCCTGAGTGAGATAAAACGCAGCCAACTTGAGATGCAACGAAGTAAGCTGAAGAGACGTCGCAATCATTCTGTGACATGACGTAGCCATGCTGAGATACAATGCAGACAGCTGAAGAGACGTCGCAATTAGCCTCAGACAACGCAGTAGGCTAAGAGACGTCGCAGTCAGTTTTAGAGATGTCGAAGTCACCCTTAGTGAGACATAACGCAGCCGCCCTGAGATACAACGCAGTCTGCTTAAGAGACGTCAAAATCAGCCTGACATAGCGCAGCCACCCTGAGATACAACGTAGTTGCTTAAGAGACTTCGCTTAATGACCCTGAGTGAGATAAAACGTAGCCAACCTGAGATGCAACGCAGTAAGCTGAAGAGACGTCGCAATCATTCTGTGACATGACACAGCCACCCTGAGATACAACGCAGTCACCTTAAGAGACGTCGCAATGAGCCTGAGTGAGACATGACGCAGCCACCCTTAGATATATCGCAGTCAGCTTAAGAGACGTCGCAATGAGCCTGAGTGAGACATGACGCAGCCACCCTTAGGTATATCGCAGTCAGCTTAAGAAACATCACAATGAGCCTGAGTGAGACATGACGCAGCCACCCTTAGATACTCGTACATCGCAGTCAGCTTCAGAGACGTCGCAGTCAGTTCAAAAGACGTCCAAATCAGTCTTGACGAGACATAACGCAGCCGCCCTGATATATAACGCAGTAGCTTAAGAGACGTCGCAGTCAGCCTAAGACATAACGCAACCACCCTGAAATACACCGCAGTCAGCTTAAGATACGTCGAAATTAACCTGAGACTTAACGCAGCCTTCCTGAGATACAACGCAGTAGCTTAAGAGACGTCTATCAATCAGCCTGAGATATTGCGCAGCTACCCCGAGGCCTAACGCAGCCACATCTAGAGACATAAAGCAAGTGTTTTTAAACTATGTTATCTGCACGAAAAACAATGCTGTTCACCAACTGAAAACCCTTAATTTAACTTAAGGTACCCATGGGCAGACATGGGGTGGTGCTATTCTACTCTGCAGGCACACCTTTACACAAAAAAATTGCAAAAACAATCATTAAAATAACATTAGTCACTTGACTGGCATTAAAATGTCCCTTGACTGGGAAAAATGCCAGTCAAATGAAGCCAGTCAAGGGACAATTTTCTATATTTTTAGTGATTTATTGGTAAACGCTTGAATGTAATCAAAATTTTTAAACGAATCTTAAATCTCGCTTTATTATGCGACATTATTTGTTCAGAACAAATCCTCTGTAATAACTCTTTCATGAAGAAAACATGCACAGGAAAGGGACCTGGCGCGGGTGCAAAAATAGGATCAAAAAATTTAACAACTCCTATTTTATTCTAGAAGTGCCAAGGAGCTATATGCTCCTTCCCCAGGGATGAAGAAGTAATCCTGGCAGAAGGCAGAAACAAGACCCAGCTCATAGTTCTTTTAGTTTCAGCGATTCAGTCGTTTTTGACCACGTATTCAGAAAACACAAAAACATGTGACCAACACAAACTCTAATTTTTATCGGTATACGCAGTTAAATATTGTCCAATTAATAATTTTCTATAAATTTACATGATATAAGGATTATTATGATGGGTGAAAAGTTATATGATGTCCAGCTAGATAAAACTCTATACGTGTTTGAATTTCGCAACAGCTGAGTGTGACACGCGAAGAACGCGTGTTTTGTCCCCGATTTCAGGTTTCAGATTAAGTTTTAGTTAAACATATTTCATAATTTGTGGATGGAGTTTTGGTTTCTGAATAGTCAATTTAACATTATTTCGTGTGAAAGTTAGTAAAAACCTGTAAGTGTTATACTTTTGAAGAAATTAACGTGTGACCGCAATTTTTACCCTCTCCAGGAATCACCCAGTAACGAAATGTCTTCAATATCTGTTACAATACTGTCGTGTCCCTTTCAAAGAACTTTCAATATAGCTTTATTGAATTATATCGTAATGAATTTTAGCTGTCACTTGCTTATTGATGCCTTTTCAGAGAATTCCCTTTGGAAAGTGATATTCTGAAAGCCTCTTATATTTATGAATGGAAAGTTTCAAATTACGAGTAATTTAACATAATAATACAAAGTATGCTGATTATTTTGATTACCATGTCAAACTAGATCAGTAGCGGGGATTAACAGGATTGAGAGATAAAATATGACATCAAGGATAGAATACCCATAATATTTGTCACATGTCAGTTTTATTTATTTCAATATGTGAAGGTAGATCTGAAGTTTATTCGTTCAACATTTTCATAGTGCCGTATGTGAGGTATATATAAACATAATCGATCATATTATATCCTATAAACACTTAAATAATACATAAATATTACTTATACTAAATATAAAATATTATATATAATATTTATGTATTATTTAAGTGTTTATAGGATTTATATATTATTCTTTCATGAATTCAATCAAGTTATTTTGATTTTAGCACCTGCCGTACATTTCCACATGCCCTAAGGTAGACTGGTAGGTGATGCCATTGGATTAAGTCCGCCCATGTACACATTTAGTACATAACGTTTAATAAATAAATAAAATAAATAAATATTCGCGCTAATGTCATATTTCTCAAATTCTAAAGTCCGAATTTTTAAATCGCACTCAACTCTGAGATCGAACTCCTCGCGTTGCTACGTAAATATATTAGCAGCTCACACGTCACTTTTTTACTATAGAATAAAAAGAATGAGTTCTTCTTCTATCGAGTCAAGCGAGCCGATGAACCCTGGTAAAATTAGTTGATGCTTTAATGAACTTGGTTTCCTTAAAAATTACCTATATCTTCGGAAAATAACAAAGTTAGAATTCCAAGCTTAGCAAGACCACAAAAACTCAATCTTTTCAACCCGACCGGAGCAATAATTTTACTTTTTGCTTACTTTTTTTTACCAGCCAATGTTTTAGCATTGAAAGAAACAAAACCGCGAAAGCGTTTAATCTTTTGCTCGCAACTGACAAGTTCGATAACTCAGCTTCAGCTCCACGGTTTCACTTAGTTTCGAAGCTTCGTAGCACTCTCGTAGCATTCTCGTAGCGATCTAGTAGCGATCTCGTAGCGCTTCGTAGCGGTTTGTCTTAGAAAATAGATTGAAAATATATACGTACTGTTTTATTTTTGTGACGGTAAAATAGTTGAATTTTTATGTGTGAATAGTTTTAGGCGCTACCTACGCACATGAGACATAAAACGTAACGTTGTAACAAAATGTTACTATCGAATTTTGAATTATCGAAAATTCGACGGTTGTAGGGAATGGCGGATCGCACATTTAGCGCACGACGGAGCGCTAAAACATCGCAGCGGTCTGTCAGATCCATACTAGAAACATCAATCCCCATACTAAACTCGACGGACGACGCTGCGCTAGCGCTGCGTCGACAGCGTTTGTGAGATTTTAGTATGGGGATTGACGTTTCTAGTACGGATCTGACAGATCACTGCGATATTTTAGCGCTGCGTCGTGCGTCAAATGTGCAATTCGCCAAACGTGACGAGGAATCCGTTCGGAATATTAATCGAATATTGACTTTGCAATGATATTGGAGTTGTCTAACTCCAACTGAATTCTAGTTTCATAGAGGGATTCGTGAGTTTGAGTTTGAAAATGGTTTTCATGAATTAAATTAATCGGTGTTGGACTTCTGAATTCCTAGTGGGTTTAGTAACCATCTGCCACCCGATGGACAGGTATACAGGGTGTTCTTCTTCTTCTTTTCGTGTGGGACATCGAATCGTCCAACGACCCGATGAACCCTAGTGTCAGAATTTTTCAACCGCCTTCTACAAGTAGCAGGCTTCTGACATGGTTGTGTAACGACCGCCGTCTAAGTAATTATAGACAGCAACCGGGACCTACGGCTTAACGTGCCATCCGAAACACGGAACCATCTTACTTACGGACAATCGGGTGGTTCAGCCCGCAATGTCCTAACCAGACTGGGCACAAATTCACAAAGAGATAAATATCAACTTTGTGAGTGACCCACCGAGAATCGAACCCGGGACCTTCTGCGTCAAAGGCAGTCGCACTACCACTGCGCCACATCGGTCGCCACAGGGTGTTAGGAAAAGTACTAACTTCCTTTCAAGGGAAAATGTACCAACCGACTGAGTCAGTTTGTATGTAAGTTCCAAATTTTTTTTATATTCATAGTTGTTCAGTTTCATGGGCTGGTTCATCCGTTGAAAATAAATTAGTATTTTTCTTAACACCCTGTACAATATTTTTGATTAAGCTAAAAATCAAGTCCTTTTCTTAAATATAAAGTTAGTCTCAAAAGTATGTAGGTATGGTCATAATATTGAAAAAAAAGATACTTGCCCATAGACACGTCACATCATTCAGTTATTGATATCCAATAGCATAACTACGACAACTTTGACTTTAACCTTTAATACATACATACATACATACATCACGCCTTTATCCCTTGCGGGGTAGGCAGAGCGTTAACGGCCCTAAAAATACGGCCACTATCGCCACGTCTGACATTTTTGAGGATTGTTTTCCAAGGTCGTTTCAGAAAACATGTGTATCACTATAGTGACAGGTTGTCAGCCTGTCGCCTAAAAATTGTAATACACCAATACTCTCGAGTCCCTTAGTCGCCTCTTACGACACCCACGGAAAGGATGTGGGGTGATGCTATTCTAAGCCGGCATCACACGGCGATCTAAGCCGGCATCACACGACATGTCACATCATTCAGTTATTGATATCCAATAGCATAACTATGACAACTTTGACTTTAACCTTTAATGTCCCAATCAAACAATCTTTATCGTAGCTCATTCGGTCAGATGGTTTCCCGACCAGGGTAACTATCGGTGCGCGCCCGTAGTTGTGTGTATCTCTTTCTCTTTTCGTGTGGGACACCGAGTCGTCCAACGACGCGATGAACCCTAGTGTCAGAATTTTACTACTTGTAGTAGGCTTCTGCCATGGTTGTGTAACGACCGCCGTCTAAGTGATAATAGACAGCAACCGGGGCCTACGGCTTAACGTGTCATCCGAAACACAGAACCATCTTACTTACAGACAATCGGGTTGTTCAGCCCGCAATGTCCTAACCAGACTGGGAACAAATTCACAAATGATAAATATCAACTTTGTAAGTGACCCACCGAGAAACGAACCCGGAACTTTCTGCGTCAGAGGCAGTCGCACTACCACTGCGCCACATCGGTCGTTGTGTGTATCGAGCAAGAAGGTCAAGTGACGCTGGTCGTGACACTATCTAAGCCAATGAAGTATACTAAAAAACAATATTCTCGCACTTTTGACACTAACCTCCGTAGATCGCTGCAAAGTACAGTCGGCAAAGAAATGAATGAGCACCGCAGTCTTTGAATCTTTGAACCAAAAGAACGACATTCAGCGTCGAGTGATGCGTAGTGCTGGGAGAAGTCTCCGTTTTTACGATATGTAGAGATTTTACGATAAGTATTTTGCCGTGTGATGCCGGCTTAGAATAGCATCACCCCACATCCTTCCCGTGGGGGTCGTAAGAGGCGACTAAGGGACTCGAGAGTATTGGTGTATTACAATTTTTAGGCGACAGGCTGACAACCTGTCACTATAGTGATACACATGTTTTCCGAAACAACCTTAGAAAACAATACTCAAAAATGTCAGACGTGGCGATAGTGACCGTATTCTTACGGCTGTTAACGCTCTGCCTACCCTGCAAGGGATAAAGGCGTGATATATGTATGTATGTATGTATGTATTTTGATACTTACGGCAAAATACTCTGTCCAAGTCTAAGGCCTGTATTTATAAACCGTTCTCAACTCTGAGATCGATCTTGAGTGCGACTCTGAGTTGCTGTTATTTTAGTATTGACGGACATTTGTAATTCTCCTATTGCCATACTCACCACGCTTGGCAGGCGGATTCGCGAGCACAGTATAAGTTGTTGCATTCGCAAGCCTACAAATATAAGACACCACACGATATTTTACACATACCGATAAGATGTCTACCCTCACTAGCGTCAAGGATCCTCCGTATAGTGTGGAAACGAGGAACTTGAAAAAAAAACCTCGCGAAATGTCACGCTGGAGCTTAAAGTTGTTGCCTACGGGCTCCGCACTTTGTTCCACAGAGAGCTTTTCAGAGATCCTTGGAACTAGAAAGAGAACCTTCACTTTAAGATGCTGGTGAACAAAAAAGCTTGCAGTTCTGATGAAAAAGTCGGATTGCCTGACTGAATTGTAAAGCAATTTGTTGTTGATAATAAATTTATGACAGAAATTTTAACGCTTTTTAGAACGAGAGTTTACTTTTTAATTATGTTTCAATGAAAAAAGGTATTTAGAAAACGATATTTTTATTCTAACCAATGATTATTAAATGATTGTTGGAATGAACTTTAGGATTTAAAACTTGGACAAATTAATTTGTATTGCATTTGAAAAAATTAAGTATTAACCATACTTATTGCTACAACTCAACTTAAATATATCTCTTCTTGCTACTACTAAACTTAAAATCCTTACAGCTTTCAAAAGATGTCAAACAAAAACTATCACTCATCAAAAAGCATCACTTTTATCCAATGTTTGTTTAGTGACATCATTCCAGACATAATTTCGTCAGTAAATTCTCAATTTGGTAATGGTTCTCATAATTACTTTCTCATATCGCTTTATCTACCGTCTTGTTAACTAGATTCCAGAGAGGCGTTTTCATATCCACTTACAGTCACTTTTGGGCACATATAACGATACTAATTTGTAATCTACGGAACCTAATGACAACGACTACTACACACTCTTGCGCCATACCTCGGGGGTACTCATTCGTTCACCCCACCAGCACTAACGGCCCGTTTCGTTCTACGCTCTAACTAGATTTCAGAGAGACGTTTCAATTTCCTCAACCATGCGGCATGCAACCAGTTTTTCTGCTTCCGAACGCACTCTGTGTGAATTTAAAAACTTCCGATACGATAAACTGCAAAGGAACGTTTGGTGAGGCACATATTTCTAGTTATTGAAACATCAATATCTTAAGCTCAACTTCTGAAAGCATGATTTCTGAAATCATTCACGAAAGTCTGTAACAACTGAACCACCCGTATCACAATTTTTACTACTATGTATTTTTTGTCATGGACATTATTGTGTGAATTTATTACAGTATCACTGAATTCATTTGTCTATGTGATACAAGCACAATTAGTAGCAGATTTTAGGACGAACCGTATGCCTGAAAACTTTATAATAAATATTTGGTATAGAGCTCCCAGTGACAATATATTATGTCGCCAAAATTTACTCGATAAGACAGCTTCTAATTCATTGAAACATTTTCACTTTTCAAATAGAGACGTGCCTTAGATCGACTCTATACAAAGCACCTTCCAATTAGTCGGAGCATTTTTACTTTTAAAATAGAGTTGAAGGAACGAGATGTTTCAATCCTCCAACTACGCTGGCTCAATTTCCTTCCGTTTCTGAACGCACTTCACAGCCGGGAGCGCGTGGAGGCATTTCTGAACGTGCCTTGGGTACGCTGTTGAGGCTTATATCTTATTTAGGGTTTCTATTTTATCGAGAAGGCTCCTTTAATGCATTTCAAATATTGGAAACTTCATTTTCTAGCAGTTGTGGTTTTGGTCGTAAATAATTTATCGGTTCATTCACTCACAGCGGTAAAAAATCACAGACGAATTTTATTTTGTCTGTCACAAACTTTATTACACCATTCAGCGTTAAAATTGTCTACGAATATTGACCATAATAGTAGTCTATAAAAAAGCCAAGCCAAAAAGAGGACAATTGTCGTGTACAATCTTTACCTACTAAAATACTTCATACTTTCATATTCATAAAAAATTTTAAAATTTTCACATTATTTGTGCATAAAGTTCATTGAATAAATGAATTGGTTATGGTACCTACGGAATTACTACATTTAATTTGTATTTATACGTAATAATGTACTTTATACGTTCGGTAAATATTATTTTAATCGTATTTTACTACAGCCATTAACATTGACGTTTTGCTCCTCGGCTGCAAACCGAGCGCAATTCAACATACGGAGCTTTTTTTAGTCTATGGCGGATTGCACACTGGACGCACGACGGAGCGCTAAAACATCGTAGCGGTCTGGCAGATTCATATTATAAATGTCAATCTCCATACTTAAACCGCTCAACCGCTGTCGACGCAGCGCTATCGCAGCGTCGTCCGTCGCCTCACAAGTAGATTCACAGGGAATATTTTTATGAATGTCAAGTACAATATTTTCCCTCTGTGAATGGATTGGCAAGCACAGATATTTGCAGTTGTGTCTTACAATTTCCTCTTTTTTACAACAATTTTATCTTGTTTTTAGCGATGACGACCGTATTTTTATAGCCGTTAACGGTCTGCCTAACCCAAAAGAGATAAATATGTGATATGTGTATGTAAAAAAAGAATGTATGATTCTATCAAGCCCTTGTTTTAATACGAGCACATCAAATGATTGTTCATATTTACCGATCTGTCAACCGCTTAAGTGATTGTTCCTAGTATAAATGCGGCCAAGCACCAATTATCTATTAGTAATTAAGTTTACCAAATAAAGAATTTATCGTATCGGTTCGTAATTAAGTAAAGTACTTAACCTAACCAGAAATTTACTTCAAATCGTACGATAGAGTTCGTTATGTAAATGGATGTTTTACTACCTCACAACAAATTTAAACGATTCAATTTACATTTCGTTGAATTGAAATTCGTGTTAAGTAGTAATTCACTACGCACTTAATAAGTTTGCTCGATAAATTGCCATGTTTTCAATAAAATTGGATGATATTGCTGTTACATAAGGATTATTGCTGAAAAACTGAATATTTTATAGTACTTAACGTTAAAATTATATTATTCTCATTACGGGTAAAGTTATTGTTTTTCCTTCGATATACTCGTATAAAAAAAGATGCAGACGGAATACTACTACACCTTTTTAGAGACATTATCCATTACGAGTATGTAGGTAATTTTTTCGGTAAGTACATCACAACTGATGTAGTCTTAATATTGATTACTCCGTTTCCGTTGGAAATAGCATCACCCCATATCCTTCCCGCGGGTGTCGTAAGAGGCGACTAAGGGACTCGAGAGTATTGGTGTATTACAATTTGTAGGCGACAGGCTGACAACCTGTCACTATAGTGATACACATGTTTTCTGAAACAACCTTGGAAAACAATCCTCAAAAATATCAGACGTGGCGATAGTGGCCTTATTTTTACGGCCGTTAACGCTCTGCCTACCCCGCAAGGGATAAAGGCGTGATATATGTATGTATGTATGTATGTTTCCGTTGGAACTCATTTGCATGCCTGCTTTCAGTCAAGAAACAGATGAACAGATTTTTGTTAAAACCTTGGACGGAAAATCATTATTGACATATTTCAACAATCCGTTCAATACTGAAGCATACCTATGCTTTGAGTCATAATCCAGGCCAAATAAGTCGAATCGCACTCGACGGACGACGCTGCGATAGCGCTGCGTTGACAGCGGTTGAAACGATTTTAGTATGGGGATTGACATTTCTAGTATACATCTGACAGACCGCTGCGATATTTTTGCTCTCCGTCGTGCTTCCAGTGTGTGATCCGCCTAACGCACTGTCGGGGCTGAATCATACTTGTGCTTTCCACATAACAGTCAGCTATGTCCGTAGCGTCCAAAACATCCGGCTGGCGATTGGAGAGTAAGTGAGTTAGCGGGCGTCGACCGGGGACAGACTTCCATGTTGGTAGGTAGAATGTGAACGGAAAAATTTTACATAATAAAATTCATAATTCGTTTATTTTTCATAAGAAAATGGTAACAAGATATTTGGTAATATAACAGTGAACAAGCATTTTCAGTCACATTATTGTAACATGCAAAAATAATGGTGACATTAGTATAGGTAATTGATCACTCAAAGTGATAAAGAGATTTGACTGTCCCGATGGCGTAGCGGATAGCACTCCTGCCTTCTACGCCAAGGGTCGTGGGTTCGATCCCCACAGGACACAAATATTTGTTAAGTCTTTTCAAATATTTGTGTTTAGTCTGGGTGTTTTCTATGTATAATATGTATTTATTTCCAAATAAAAAGTATATGAGTATTAGTATCAGCTATCTAGTTCTCATAGCACAAGCTTTGCTTAGTTTGGGTCTAGATGGTGCTGTATGAATTGTCCAGGATATTTATTATTTATTTAGATAAGAGTAGAGATTTTTGCATAGACTATAATATTATTATATTGGTTAGCCAAAAGTATATGTGAAAACCGTATCAAAACATTTTAAAACCAGATTTTCTTTACAAAAATGTTTTTTGAGTCATCTGATATTTTGACCCGGTTTCATTTATCAATCATCGATTTTTTTTTATTTGGCCCTACCTTCCGATTTTTTTATATAAATTTATCAATTCATTGCATGTTAACTCAATACAACTTAGTCAAAACATCGAAAACTAATTTACACTTTGACCAACATATTAATTTAGCAGAACAGAGTCGCCGCAAATTCACTGTACTACATAGTAATTTATAAACTACACGCCGCTGTTTTTGTCATAAGGACCCTTTTTGCGGTCCTGTAATTAAAATTTTAGTATAGACTGTATACAGGATTATAATTTGGAGCAAAGTTTACTAATTAAACTTCATTTTATGACTATGAGTTTATGATGTAGGATGTTAGAGTCATTGTTCGTGGATCAGCTTATGTAGGATATAAAAAGTTTGCCGAAGGCAGTTATAATATAAGTAATGGCAAGTCGATTTTTTATTCTTAATTCGACCAATGTTGTTTGGGTAAAGTTATTAGTTTCATGGGCTGGTTTACCCCTTGAAATATTTGCAGGAATTTTTTTTACAGCCTGTATTGTGTAGGTACGTAATAAAGATTTTAAAAATCTTTATGTATTTCTTATCTAAATGTAGTTTGACCAATTTTAGACCAAATTTCTAATACTTATTTGGTATTGTTTAGATACAAGTAGGTATTACGATACCTATTCTTTCTTTTGCGCGTGGGACACCGAGTCGTCCAACGATATTGAAAATTTTTCTATTATGAAGAATGCCTGTGCTTTGGTTACTCAGTTTAATATAAATTACATTACCTCTCACGTCCAATACAGAATGTGATTTCATTTCCATTGACACTGGTTGTTACAAAATTGAATAGTAATTCAATAATAACGCAAATTATTGAATTCGTTGATAATTCGCATATAAATCTGCGTGTAGTTCAGTAGTGAAAATGACTTGACAATGTACAGTCTCTCCGCGTCACTCATGAACAAACAAAATATAAGATTGCATTTTTTTTTAAACTGTTGTGTTGTTCAGCAATAATTATTACTTTTGTAAGTTTGTGCAGTAACATTTACTGAACGTGCGTCATCATTTTTATCCGGCTTGTTGGTAACGATCACAACAAAATCGAAACCTTAAAAACTGAATTTGTCATGAGTTACGATCATCGACTGTACTTCTAACTTTAACAATAAATATTTCGTATGTCATGCCATATTTCGATCTTCAATTTTCGACTGAACTGTACGCAGTAAAAATACGAAAGCTTAAAGAAGTTTGAATGTTTGATGAGAACAAAAAGTTATTGATAAGTTTCGATATCTTTCTTTATCTTTGTAACACCCAGTGTGTTGAAACTGAAACATTTCTGTGAAATTCATTTTGAGTTCGTTCAACTCTTCTCATGCTTGACGAAAAACTTTGTTTCGCAAATAATGTTCAATTACTTCGAACACTTATCGGTAAACGAAACTGGGAATTCAATTTCAGTTTGTGTACTATGAGAAATATGTTCAAGATATTCAACAAACCAAATCAACACAAACTGGTTTCTAATAGAGTTAATAAGAATAACCAGAATAATTTGATCTCTTAAATAACTTGTTATTTTGTTAACAGTATGTGTGATCTTTTCAGACAACTTACTGCAAAATTGAAACACGTAGCGCCTTGTGTAACGCCTCCATAAAAATGAACGTTGACAAAGTATTCGCTATACAAATAAAGGGTCGGATTTCTCACGGAATTCTAAAGTGTTTACATATGACATCAAAGATTTTCCATCTAAGATGTCATATTTCTTTCAATAAAAAAAGATCGAGTCATACGACCGAATGGATCTCTTAGGAGGTGTTCACATAGCGTATTGCGTCACATTCTTTTGACTGCTTGAGACCAAAACTTTTGTAGACTGATATTTGCGATTCATGACCGCAGTAAAACGATTTCTGTCATAACAAAATTCTCTGTGCAAATATTCAAATATAAAGCTGGGTACACACTCACCACGTCGATGATCTGTTGCAAGGTCAGGCCGAACTTGACCTCAAGCGGCTCGCTCTCGTTGGCCACCGGCCGCTCCAGCGTGTTGTACGAGTTGAGCAGCGCGTTCAGCAGTCGCTTCTCGTGTGGCCCTTGTTCCGATACTGCGGGAAGAAAGAAGGTCATAAGTAAGGTCAAGGTCAAGTGGTCAAGGTCATCATAAAAATCAAACTTGAATTTTAGCCGCTTTCGAAAGTAAAAGACTCCAAAATTTTATATAATCAGTTGATTTGATTGCTGGTGACAAATATTAACGAAACGTTTTCTTTCGTGTTGAATCTCACTTGCAGAGAGTTAAAACAACATAACAAAAACTAAAGGTCAACGAAACGCAATACTTTGAGCTGTGAAGCTATGATATGTACGTTTTTCAATCATCTTTCCTTAAACGCAAAATTTCGCAGATGTATACCAACCTTTAGTGAAATTATTCACCAATCACCATGCAAACAAAGCAAACTACAGAATTAAGTTACTAAGCAAAATTGAAGTCAGAGACTAAGAAAGGCTTATCTTTCAATCTATTGAAAAGAAGATAAAGGATAAACGTATTACCGACAAAGCTAATAAAATCCAAGTTTCATCGAACTCGGCTTACTGTAGGTCACCAAAGGTCAAGGTTAGTCTGGCAACGTCAATAAATGACCTGGAATAATGGTTCTTTGGTTGCCGGGTCATAAAACTATCGTAAAAGGGTTCAATCGTTTTCGAGAGTATTCGTATGTAGTTCCTTAATCCATTTGAAATAAAGGGTACTAAATTCAACCCAAATCTTTAGCAATACTGTACTTTTATTTTGGACAGACGTTCGTAAATATTCAGAATGTTTTCAGATACTCGTATTTTTGCCATACACTGAAAAAAAAGAATGTATGATTCAATCAAGTCCTTGTTTTAATACGAGCGCATCAAGTGATTTGTTTGCATTTACGAAGAATCTTATTCAGATCTATCAAGCGCTTAATAAGATCCATCTTGTTTTCTTTTACTAAGATGCTTAGCTGCAGCAAACAAATTAGTTGATGCGCTGGTATAAAACTTTTTTAGAGTGTATAATAAGTTTTGAGGGATATTCAATGCTCGCCTTTGCGGCAGCCGCATTGCAATCCTAATCAAACACTCTGGGCAGCCTAATAACCTTAGAAACAAATTTTTGTCATGAAATAACGGATCCAGCTTTGCAATGAAAAAAATACTGTTTATATTTTAAAAATACTTTGCATACAAGCGACGTGTCTGTTAAACCGACACCAATCTAGTCTAGCTTACTCGAATTTAAGTAACTAAAACCAACACCTAAACTGCAAAATCGGAAACAATAAACCAATCAGTCTGTCAATCAAAAAGCAATTTTCCATCTGGCAATACATTGAAAAAGGCAAACAAGATGGAGCAAGCGATGCGCGTACCAAATGCCTTTACAGCTCTCCCGAGAACGATTCTCAGTAACTGCCGCCATTGGAAACATTTGCGATAGAATTTTCGTTTTGCCTGATGGAACTAGTTTACAAATATGTGCCTTCGAAACTATGAACGTTGAACGAAAAATGCAAGAATAGGTCATCGATATTAGTTTTGACAAAAATGTTCAACATACATACCAAATACACTGATGTTGTTACCTTAGCAATTGTCTCCGTTCAAAAGTAATAAAAAAAACTATTACTTTATTGATACAAATAAAAAACCGTAACCTTGACCTTCGGTAATTATATCATATAAGATTAACACTTAAATAAACAAAGTATAGATTTATCAATCTTAAAATTAATCGAACCACTTTTTATGGGCTGCGTTGTGTGTGTATGTGTCAGCAATACCTTATAAAAAATTTACGCCACTTTTCTATAAACTAATTACAGACTAAGTATTCAAATGATTCAGAAGATGCCTGTGGAGTAGAAGCGAACTACTCGTTGTGAGAGGTACCCATTAGATAAAGAATATCCCTGAAAAACGGTATAGTCTATCCCTTTTCTGCAAAGCCTACTTCAACGCAGAATAATTTATTACAATACCTTTAATAAATTCCGCAATAAATAATACCTATAAATCCTGGATCCGAACAACTAACCAAAGCCACAAAACGGAGGTAAACCGCCATAACCCTACTTTTACCTCAACCGCAAAACCCAATACAAAGCGAGAGCCAAAACTTGTTGTAACTTGCAACAAATCGCTGGATTCCCATATCCTATGACCTAACCTAACCCGGTCGTTCAGTTATTAGACCCACTGGCGGGTAGACCCTGTAGTCCTAATTTTACATACATACAAACGTATTTACATACACGCCTTTATCCCTTGCGAGGTAGGCAGAGCGATAACAGCCGTAAGAATAAGGTCGCTATCGCCACATCTGACATATTTGAGGATTGTTTTCCAAGGTTGTTTCGGAAAACATGTGTATCACTATAGTGACAGGTTGTCAGCTTGTCGCCTAAAAATTGTAATACACCAATACTCTCGAGTCCCTTAGTCGCCTCTTACGACACCCGCGGGAAGGATGTGGGGTGATGCTATTCTAAGCCGGCATCACACGGCAATTGTCCTAATTTTACCTACCAAAACTGTCACCTCGTTAGGCCTACTGATAAAAACACATGAAGCTTTTTACATGGCTCAGCCCGCATTTAAGGATTAAAAGAAAATAAGAGCTAACTGCCCAAATATAGATATGGACTGCTATTGGCTGTTGATGTTTAAATTATTATAATACTAAATAATGTTGAAAATTGTACACAAATCAAACTATTTAAAACTATACACGTGTTCAGTGCTAACTTGCTTTTAACTTGAACTTCACATGATTTTATCAATGGGTATTTATTAGAAACAGGCTCAAGCTAAAATACTGTGTCCCGAAATCACGCAGTGGGTCTTTTTAGCAGTGGGTCTAAAAAGTCTCCACAACCTGCCGAAGACTAACGACCAGATAAACCCTCACCTGACCACCTGGACCTCTAGACCCTTAATCCCAGTACATAAAGCACGATTCTCCGGATCTCAAGAGTGCTGGAAGGACCTGCAATAAACACTCGTTACAAAGGCTCATGTGGTTGATGTATTGAGGTGAGAAAGGGTGGAGGATTAGAATATTAGGATGGATGAGCTGGATCGATGTCTTAAGATATAGACTTAGGACTTTTTTGTAGCTTATGAACTAGGGATGTTCTCATTTGCACCATAGGGTTTTCTAGCAAAGTAAAACTAAAGATTTATTTATTAAATGTACCCAATGAATGTATTCAATGAACCCGAAAATTTCTTTTGAAAAATGTAATTTAGTGTTATGCTGTATCTGTTTTTTTTTTCACTTAAGAAATTTACAAAATCGCATTTTAAACTCGACAGCACACGTTGCCGCATGTAATTGTGGCTGTTACTAGCCGTCTAGAATATGATCGCGAACGGCGGACTGCACACTTAACGCACGACGGAGCGCTAAAATATCGAAGTGTTCTGTCAGATCCATACTAAAAACGTCACTCCCCCGCTGCGATACCACTGCGTCGACAACGGTTGAGCGGTTTTAGTATGGGGATTGACATTTCTAGTATGGATCTGATAGACCGCTGCGATGTTTTATCGTTTTATCGTGCGTTATGTGTGCGATACCTGTGTGTGCCTTCTGTTAAGGGTGCGAATCGCCGCAGATATATGGTCTTATAAAGTAAAAGTAGGTCGTTCCTTACGCCACAGAAAAGAAAAATAAAACTGTGTTCTTGTATTTTAGTATCTTATTCAAAAAGTTCGTAACTAACTATTTCAATTACAGAAACCGCTGGAGGATTACAGTACAGTTCTTAACCGCTTAGTTCTCAAGAACCTACTTTATCTGAAGAATGGACAATGAAATTTATAATACCTGGCTTCTTATAAAAGTTGGGTTGTTGGACGATTCAGTGTCACATAAGAAAAAGGGTCATAAAAATATCTTATGTAATATATTGATTTTCTTCCCGAGTTTCAAATCGGAAATTATCTTATTCTATTCATTCTTTAAAAAAAATTTCCAGAAAGAATTCACAAGAATTTTTTAAAGAAAGTTTATAGGTTTATTGTTATAATATAGTTACAGCCTACAGTTAGTAATAATTTTTTTTTTTTTCTGTAGCCTATAATTAGTAACAAAACAAAAATACAGTTCAAATATAGATCAGGCGTGGCGAACGAAAGCGACCTTATATTTGCATCCGGTAACCATCTGCTCACCCTATAAGGGATGCAATCCTGATATATATATGAGTAAACTACAGTATTGTAATCAAAGCGTCATCTACAGTTAGATAGTTGAAGTCCCGAAGTCAATACTTCACTTCGAAAGATGTAACTCGCGTAATACACAGGGGCGCTATAAAGTTTAGACTTGAGCCAGGCTTAAGTCTCAAGTATAAATCTCGAGTTTGAAACTCTTGTTGCGACGTCTGTAGCATTAAGTCCGGTAAGTGATTTTTATAGCTTTTATAGCGCTCCAAGAGGTATAAAATTGGTTTATATGACAACTAAACGGTCGTTCATAAGGCAATGAAAATATTAGCTTTACGTGCTCTATCCAGATGTCATGTTCTTAGCTCCGATGAAAATGTTTAGTTGCAACTTTGTGAAGAAAACATTAGTTTGTCGTATTTATTGCCAAAACAGAATGAAGCTAGCAAACTTTTAAAGATGTAGACGAGATTCTCTGCGTAGATAAGGCACATCACACCTTAGTTAGCACTTCGAGTAGATACCTAGATACTTTTCTATTTTTTTACGAGTATTATTTTGATGAACGGTGTCATTGGTGTCAAGAGTGTTTCAACTACCTACAACTAGGAGTCCTCCTATTATGGTTGTGTAACGACCGCCGTCTAAGTTATCATAGACAGCAACCGGGACCAACAACCTTTGCACCCCGCACGAAACCATTTTTTTTTTTCGGACAAACCGGTTGTTCGTCCAGCAGTATAAACAGACTGGAAACAAATACACAAAGTGATAAATATCAACTTTGTGAGTGCTCCACCGGGAATCGAGCACGAAAACTTTGCACCGCAGACAGTCGCACTACCACTTGACTGCGCCACATCGTCCGTTAACATACTATCGGAGTAGATAGATGCAGTTTAGGAAAGATAATTTGAGCCGATTTGGGTTAGCGTCATATTTATGAAAACACCATAGAACAAAAGACTTACAGAATAGAACGCTTTTGTTCGGGAGTCCTTTAGATATAAGTGATATAAGATTGGGCTCAAATTGTATTTCCTAAACTATACTACAAAATCGAGATGGCAAAAAAGAAATTAAAAGTTAGAAGTGTCGCTGTCTTACATAAAAGTAGAGCAGTGTGTTTATCACTCAAACTCTCGTCTTAAATTAATAATCCGTGAAACTTCCTTCAGAGTGGATTCAAGTTATTTTAGACAAGTTATATAAATGTTTGGCGGTTCATACACCTAACGCACGAAGCTGGGTATTTTTAGCGCATGTGTAACGCATGTGTCTGTGAGATGCAAGGAAATTTAAAATTCATCATACTAAAAACCGACATTCACGCAGGAGCAAAAGATAAACCTGCGATGAGGGATGCGTCTGTCAAACAATGCAAGTTCAACGCGAGTTTTGAGCATAAGGAGTCCGAAATTACCTTGCATCCAAGAGATACTCTGCTTAAAATATAGCTTGATACCTGTGACGTTTCGCAACTTCGAGTAAATGCTATGACATAAGGTCCATTTTCGTTTGTTTACTTCTCTTTTAGTATGAATCAAGACTCTTACGGAATTTTACGGAGTATAACTATTAAATTACGGATGCGCTAAAAACGCGCAGCGTTCTGCGTTAGATGTGTTAACCGCCTTTCTCCTCAGAAAGTTACCGTCGCGAGTCCACTTCAAGTCTCGCAGTCGGACGATTTGTCAAAAGTTTTCTCGGCGAAGCTTGTACAGTGATTCTAACATTAAATTACAGTTTAAATAATGCGCGCTTGTAGTCTAGTGCGGGCGTAGAATTTAGTTACTTTATTTACAAAATTATCTTAAATGCGGCAACAATTTTTACACTTACATACAAATACGATTCACACAATGTTTGATTTTTTTGATACAAAAAATCTTCGTGAACTTCATCGAATCGATGATGGTTGAGGTGTATAAGACATTGGACCAGTGCTTTACCACGGCAATGAATGTTGGATTCGGTTGGCCTCTTTTAGGTCTTGGCTAGAGTTTGATAGATAGATAAACTATATATTATCTATAGAGCAAAATTTGACCATACTAACCAAAAACCGGTAGGTCAGGTTTCAAATCTTCTAATCAGTCTTCAAAAGTTTACTTGATTGTTGGTTTACAATGAATGATTCCTACCTACGACGACTTTAAGTAGATTTTATGAATACATACTCGAATCTGACCTACGCGAAATTTGTGTCAGCAATTGGCAGGAGATCGCGCAAGACAGATATCAGTGGAGAGAGCTCGTTTCGGAGGAAAACCCTCTTTGGGTCACTGAGCCAGCGGAGTTAGTTAGTTATACTCGAATCGCGTATGAATGGTCAAATTCGTACCTGTCTACCTAGCCTGAGATTGACTGTACGTACTCTATATTATATTGGAACATAAAAAAAAAAGAACCAATATGAATAAAGTTAGGTAGGCTTCAAATAAGTCCTTATATTTATGTAAGTGCTTAGTATTTTATTCTCTGCTATCTGGCAATCTGCGATTCTTTTACAAGATGATTTTACTCATATCTTTATATTGAACATTGTCAGGCGATAACAATGCCAATCCCAAGCGAGTATTGCTAAGAAAGGAAAGAGTCTGAAAGATTCAATACATTTTCAAGTTTGTTATACTCCTCATAAGGCGGATCGCGCACTTGACGCACGACGGAGCGCTAAAACATTACCGCGGTCTGTCAGATCCATACTAAAAATGTCAATCCTCATACTAAAAGCGCTCAACCGCTGTTGACTCAGCGCTATCGCAGTGTCATCCGTCGAGTGCGGCTTTAGTATCTATCGGGACCGGGAGTGATGTTTCTAGTATGGATCTGACAGACCGCAGCGATATTTCAGCGCTCCGTCGTGCGTCAAGTGTGCGATGCGCCTATTTTATTACTTTGTACAATTTCCAAGTACTTATATTTCTCTCTGTGAAAAATTCTACAACATGAAACTGATGTAATACTCAAAATGGTAAGTACTTATAGACAATATTTTTGCCATTTCAATACAGTCTTATATCTTTATTTTATTACCGATACTTCTTGTAGTTATTAAATTTGAGTGAGACTCAATACCAATTTTGGCTTTATCTTTTTTATGTTAAAAGTAAAATTGCTACGGACGCATACGTATAGATACGACTTCATTATTTTTAAAGTAAGCACTAAGAGAAACATTGTTTAGATGTGCAAAGAATATTCAGGGTGTCCCTCTTTCAGTGGTCTAAAGAAAAAATCTATATTCTAATTAGCTACCAATCTGGAATATTTAAAGCTTTTTAAATTTGAAAACAAAAAATTTCTACACTCCAGACAAAATGCTCTATCAATCAGCATTGTTAGTATGGGAGAACCAAATTTTTTCTTCGAAATATTAAAATACAATATTTCAGACTGGTCGTTAAGAGTCCAGAATTTAGGTTTGAGAAGTGGAGTCCAGGGTATAGGTTTTTTCAGTTTAGAAGCTTACAGTAACTTTAAAACGTATCACTGTGTCATATAAAAAAACCACTTGCACATCCAATGACGTCATTACGGCCGACACTTCCGCAGAATAAGGTCACAAAAAACTACGCCAAGAACCGCAAAGTAGCTCACGCTACAAAATGCGAGGGACGTAAGTGAAAATTCACCATTTCCACAAGCGCGTATCATTTCGGCAAATCTCCCAACATTAGTCCATGTGGTTAAGGTTGGTACTACCTTACCAACAGGAGTAGTTTCGGTTTACATTGCTGGGTATTTCCAAGATGTTATTGCAAGGAACTCTAGCTAGATTACTATCATTCGTAGACCGATATGGCGCAGTGGTAGTGGGACAATCTGTGGCGCAAAAGGTTCCAGAGTCGATGTCGTCTCGTCTTGGTGAGTCAAACTCAAACTCAAATCATTTATTCAAATTAGTAAATTCTACATTTATCCTTTTGATGATCATGTTTTAGTCATTGTAAAAAAGAGAAAAATGTGGGATGAGTACATTTTTCTATTTCTTACCACAATTTTATGAACCTAGTGTAAACGCGGCTCACAAAGTTAGTATTTATCACTTTTTGAATTTGTTCCGGCACTAGTTAGGACTTTGCGGGCTGAACCACCCGATTTTCCGTAAAAAAGATGGTTCTAGATTCGGATGGCACGTAAGCCGTAGGTCCCGGTTGCTCTCTATGATTACATAGACGGTCGTTACTCAGGCACGTCAGAAGCCTGCTACTTGCAGAATGCGATTGAAACATTCTGACACTAGGGCTCATAGGGTCGTTGGACGACTGGGTCCCCATACGAAAAAAAGGACCAGCAGTGTATGTCAATTTGAGTGGTAAAGCTAGGGTAGTATAATAGCAACCCAAGGCTCGCGGCAACCCACAGGTAGGTTTAATCTAACTCAGGATTAACGGGGTCTCAACACGTAAGATTATGTGAAACTATGTACATAGTGTACAGCGAGCTTTATGAAGAAGCCAAAGACAAGAACGGGCGTAGATTTTCGCAGGATTATTAAAGTTTCCTTTTCAGGGCAACCTATTGGCTCATTTGTTTTTCGCTGCCTTAAAATAATTTATTGTGTCCCATGTTTATATCTATGTAAAAATGGGAATAATTTAAAAAATATACATAATATTCGAAACTAACTGCAATTACTTTAAGAGGTTATCCTGTCCATATAACTGCACAACTTTTCTCAAGGACTAAAAGTCGAAATGTGGAAAATACATTAACACCTTTACAAAAAATATGTGACGACTGAGTCAATTTTGTATGGAACGTTTATAATTTAATTTTATATTTCAATCTGTTTCTCGGAAAAAGTTGATCAGTTTAGTAGACCAATTCACCCTTTGAAACATTTGCACTATTTTCCATAACAGAAGTCATTAATACAGCTTTGATATGTGTTTCTCTTCTCAATCGAGGCAGGTATCCAGTGAAATGTAAGTGACAAATATTAAACATGGGTAAAAGCAATACCGAGCCAATTTACACGTACGAGACAAAACGAGGAGCGGGTAACTGCAAACAAACTGTGTGCAGCGACACGAAACCCGCACCGAATCTATTACTAAAACGGACTAGTGATGAGACACTATCGATAGAATAGTATTATGTCGATTTTATTGAAAATGATAAGCGTTCAGGAGAGTACTTGACCCTGATGATACTAACAAATTATGCCATGTAATATTGTGCTTTACATATTTATCTTTAGGTACATAACAGTTTATATCAAATGAAAAGATCCTGAAAGGTTAAAAATCCAAGAAAATGCTGATACTTTGCAAAAAACAGCTGTTAGTCGACATATCGTATTATTTTACTCAGTTTCTTCAATGTTGAAAGAACTACTCTATCAAAAGCACCATAAAGCTACCATTTAACAGATAAGAAATTGTATGGGGCTGGTTACTTAACGACATTTAAAGACACATTAACGACATTTAATAACGAGTAATGACATTTTACTAAAGAGAACGCCTGTCGCGTCTATTGTGTCACATCAACATTGTCCTATCAAGTGGTACACTAAGTCAACGAACAACCCTGCTGTCAGCTCTTAAGTAACAATACGTTATTTTCTTTAACTAGTAAGTCTTTTTAGCTCAATATAATAATAAATAAGTATTATCGACAAGTGAATAAGTACGAGTAATGTTTCGAATCACCACCGGTTGGTTCGAAAAATCGTGGAACATGATAAGTGAGTGATTGGGAACATTAATTATTTACAGTCAGAACTAGCGACAAATGCCCAATTTTAAAAGATTATTGCACATCACTACGCGAAACATGCGCGCACTCGTGTTGCGGAATACAATTTGTATCTCAATTCACTGAATTTTGAGCATATGAATCAACGATTACATTCGCACCTCACTAAAATCCAGCAACCTTACCGTCTAACTCTGACGTCATTTATTTATTTATTCATTAATACAATGTACAGTAAAGAGGTTAAACCTAAAAATAATGAACAAGGAACAAGATATAAACATCGACAGGAAAACATAATAAGTAGGTACCTAGTTACTTAACTATAACATAGAATATTCATGCCGTGTGATGCCGGCTTAGAATTGCCGTGTGATGCCGGCCTAGAATAGCATCACCCCACATCCTTCCCGCGGGTGTCGTAAGAGGCGACTAAGGGATTCGAGAGTATTAGTGTATTTCAATTTTTAGGCGACAGGTTGACAACCTGTCACTATAGTGATGCACACGTTTTCTGAATCAACCTTGGAAAACAATCCTCAAAAATGTCAGACGTGGCGATAGCGACCGTATTATTACGGCCGTTAACGCTCTGCCTACCCCGCAAGGGATAAAGGCGTGATATATGTATGTATGTATGTAGAATATTCATAAACTTTAACACATTATTTTACGTATCAAATAAGGGTTTGTCAGACGTGACGATAATGACCAAATTTTAATGTTCGTTAACGCTCTGCCTACCCGCTAGGGATATAGGCGAGATGTGAGTATGTATGTATGTATGTGTAGATGTCAAATAGGATTAAAAAGATCATATTATTATTCTCATACATCATTACATTGTTCGTAGACCAGGTAACCATAGGGTTAAAAGCTAAATTTATTTATCTAAATCTAGAAATTTATTACCTATTCTTGAACCTATTCTTTTAAAGGTCGGATTCGCACCAAGGCAAGCTAGGAAGAGAATAGAAAAAACGAACTAAAAGTAGAGTCAAGTGATGCTTACGCCAACTGCAGTTTCAATTTATCATACATAACTAATTTTTATAACGGTTTTTTTACTTGTCAGTAGGTAGAATACGCACCAAACAAGGACGAAAATGGTAAAAAACTAACTAAAAGTAGAGTCAAGTGATGCTCATATCGAGAGCAGTTTCAATTTATAATAACTATTATATGGTTTTTTTTATTTGTTAAAAGGTAGAATTCGCACCAAGCAAGCAGGAAAATGGTTAAAAAACTAACTAAAAGTAGAGTCAAGTGATGCTCATGTCAAGTGCAGTTTCAAGTGAAGGGTGTGATTGGGCTGGTTGTTTGAACACCTAAACTAATACTTCCCTCGCTCTCCAGCGCCCTTTGGCGTAGTTTTGATGGTCACGGGGCCAAAATACATTTAAAAACTGTTGTCTGTGAAGTCACTTTACTGACTATAGTGGATCGTGACAACGTCATAAATCAATACGGATGGAACTGTTTACATAACAACATTTTAATTTTATTTGTTTGATAGATATACGCTGCCGAACGCGGAAGCCGATTGTGCCCCTTTGTCACTTGTTCCGCGCTTTTGCTTGCACTTCAAGGTAACGCCTCAGCGGTAACGCCCCGCACAAGCCATGTTTTTAGTGCGTGCAGCCGGCTCCATCGAGTTATAAGACGTTGTCACGTCAAAAAAGAAATAGAAAGAAGAGTAGTGTGTGATATTTGATTTTAATTCTACACACCGACAAAACCTTTCCTTGACAGTGATACGTAGAACTAACATATCTCTAGTTCAATTCATCTGCACAGGTACCACATAAATAGTTCAACGTTTCTCAAGGAGCCCCGAGCGATATTACTGACCCCGACCCCTGGATTATTCAAGTCGTTTGCTTTTCATAAATTCGAGTGTCACACTTATCACACGGGCACAATATCGTGACAAGGCGAGTAGTTCAGATTCGAATTTGGTAGTATTGTGTACTTACGAACTTATATAAGAATCTATAAAATATATAAATTATCTTTTTTAAAAGGGAACCAACTCCAACGAACCTACTTAACCTAAAACCTTCTCCTAAGTCTGACAAGTACTTTGCTAATAGCCGCATTCAAAACGGTTCAGCCAAACGTGAGATAATCACGGACAAACATACAGTTCAAACTAAGAAATCTCCTTTTTTTGAAGTCGTTTTAAAAAAAAGTTTTAAAAGTAAAGGAAATCCCTCGAAGAGGAGTCCTATTTGGCTTCAAGAAACTCTAGTGACGACGTATGACTCTATCGTTGCTAAAATAATTTTCTTATTCGTCTCAAAACAAAACACGACAATCTTCCATCCATCACAAAATATTCTTTCAATAAAATCAAGCCCTCAAGCTCCCTATAATTTTCGTGACCGAAAACGAGACCACAAGGGCCTACCAAGGTCCGTTTCGCCCTAAATCACCACCCAAAGGAAGGATCCCCTTTGTATCCCATAATATCAAAACCGCAAAGGTATCTCTTCTAAAGACGAGGCATTTTCAATGGTTTGTGCCATTATTCTAATTTGAATGGAAAGTTTACAAGCGGTATTTTAATGTAAATGCGACGATTTCGTTGAAGAGAAATGTTTTCTAAGATACAGAGAGATTTGGGCACGCTGTATCTGTGCTCAAAGAAGAAGACTTTTACAGTCACTATCAATAAAATTAAGACCAAAGCCTTGTTAAGGCTAGAGCAAAGCTAAAAGAGATGGCGACTAGAGAAACATCATCATTTCAGCCGGATGACCCCACCCCAAACATTTCCCGAAAGAAATTCCCGAAATTTGAGGTATATCATTGTGCTATTGATTGCATTTCTAATGATTTTGCCATTTCGATTGCATTTCTTTGCAGATTTGCATTGCACTGTGATGCTGATTGCGTCTACAATAAAAAAAAGAAATTGCAAAGATTACGCCACTTCCAAAAAGCCTTGATGACCAAGTACGTAGAACCGCAAGGATGTCCGGATGGCGTCGTAAAGGTGAAGCCATTTTAGCTTTTATGCGACCGCCAGGGTATTTCATAGCCGAGGGCACATTTCGGCCAGTATGTGATTGTGGAAGGATTTAAGCGATTCTCTCTAATACGGGTGTGGCTAAGCCCTTTTCTGAAAGCTATCGCTGGGATTTTTCTGGATGCGTGAAAAGGTATGACGATGACGTATGAATCAATTCATATGAAACGCGTGTATTGTATTAAATATAACTAAAAAAGCGGTTTTCTGAATTGACGGCCGTCCGGACGTTCTCTGACTTAACCAAATTTCGGATTTCCCGTACATGAAGAAACCGACGCATGGGCAACGCAAAAACTTGCGTTGGAATCTTTGTTGCACCTAATAGTAGATGCAATATACCTATCTCTTTTGCACTAACGGACGTCAGTGTGGAATTTTCTAGATACTTCTGTACGGACCAGTTTTAGACACAAACATTACAGTTATTCATTCAGAAAATGTAATTTCTCGAACTTTCCTTTTGTTCCTGCCTTAAGACCTTTGTTTATCTGTACGATACTTATAAATACAGTGTGTTCCACAAGAACTCAACTTGAGAATCTCACAATACAAAGTTGAGACAATTCTCATCCCTCCCTCCACTTCACATAACGACACTCTGAGTTTCATTCATGATCCAACAAAGAAATATTAAGTAAACATCTTTCCCACGACTTAAAAAGAGCGGCTTGTAGTGATGGTAAAAACGGGAGATCGTGTCTTGTAGCGTAAATAGCCAATGTAAAACTACACAGACATACATACACATATCACGCCTTTATCTAAAATGAGAAACTATATTTCTCATTTTACGGCCATCAGCCCTGAATGAGGCTGTCCAATGTGTTTGATTTCAGTATGACTTTTCATTAGAGAATAGGAAGGTAAAAATGATGGGGCGTCTGATACGGCATAGCCGGTTGTTTAAAACAATCGTTGAAGGAAAGACTGAAGGAAGAAGAGGGGAAGACCAAGAGTTATTTGGATCAGATAAAGGAGAAAATAATGGTCACGTCGTACAGAGAAGACATGGACCAGGCAGAAGACAGAGAAAGCTGGCGGATACTCCACCGAAAACATAGCCCTTAAATAGATGATGATGATGACTACTCATTATTGAGAGCTAGATGCTCAAACATCAGCACCAACTTTATTTAGAGTCAAAATGGTGGCCTTACATTTTAGAATCAAACTGGTGGCCTTATATTTAGAGTAAAAGTGGTGGCCTTAGCCGAAATCATTCGAAATTATCATCATAAAAGGTCGTTCGATATTAGACAACCGACATTCAAATCGGACAGATTATGCCATCGTTTTTGCACCTACATGCGTTTTCATACAACTCCTTATATGAGTATTACATACATACACATATCACGCCCCCATCCCTTGTGGAGTAAGCAGAGCGTTAACGGCCGTAAGAATACGGTCGCTGTCGCCACGTCTGACATTTTTGAGAATTGTTTTCTGAAAACATGTGTTTCACTATAGTGACAAGTTGTCAGCCTGTCGCCTAAAAATTGTAATACACCAACACTCTTGAGTCCCTTAGTCGCCTCTTACGACACCCGCGGGAAGGATGTGGGGTGATGCCATTCTAAGCCGGCATCACACGGTAATGAGTAATACTGGACTCGTTTTTCGTGTTGGACACCGAGCCGTCCAAGGACTCAATGAACCCTAGTGTCAGAATTTTCCAACCAACCGCCTTCAACAACTTGATCAAAGTTACAACAGTTGATCCGATAAACTACTGTAACTCTTTTTCGTGTTGAAAGCCGTAATTCTAAAACCTTTAATCCTGAATGGTTAAGACGTATCTCAACTCTTTCTGCCACTTCAGATAACAAGTCACTCGACTTCATTCTCGATCCGGAATCCCAAGTATTGTGCAAACATTGTAGCCGAAGTCAATTCACATTCGAATTGAATGCAGTCTCAAACGAACTTTTAAAAAAGGTACGATATAAGGTCGAGATCAAGACACAAGATGTTTTATTCGAATAAATATTTTTTAAATTGTTACGATATATACTACACGTCAGAATTTCGTAAATTAAAAATTAAGACATTTTAAAATTATATCTATATCCGTATATCTGTCGAAATGAAAGGAATCAAAAATTATAATGTTTAGTCTTGAACAATGTAGGTACCATAGTGTCAATCTTCTTTTCTTGAATTGAAGTTTTTTTAACAACACGTTTATTACTCCCAGACTCATTTTCTAGAATCAATTCCTAGACTTTGGATGTTTTAGGACAATATAGGTGCGCGTTTATTTTTTAAGAAATAACAGTAACGAGTATTGTCTCGCAAATCTTTCAAAAACTCACTAATACAATGCGATAGGAAATCGCTGTGCATCTTATACAAATCGATCGAGAAACATAATGATAAAGAGCCACTATTCTCAATAACAACCTACCCTCCTTCCTTCAAAATGTCATCTTTATCTTCGCAGAAACACAGTACAGTCGCCTGCCGATAAAGTTGAATAAAGTTCAAGCCATTGGACTGATGCTAAATAAAGATCAACATGGCCACCAGCTCTATTATGCAAACTGTAATAGCATGAAGGCTGTCTCTGTGTTAGCTTGTCGACAGGAGAGGGCTTGTGCAGACTAGTCGAGCTACACAGAATGAGAATGATCCATAAAAAACGTATTATATAGAAGGTTAATATCTTTCATTGAATTAGGACATTGCACAACAATAGGAAATACCAATTAAAAGCACAAAAAATGTTCATCATGAAATATTTTTATCTTTCATTGGTCCATAAAGGAGATAATGCCAATATTTAATTTATAAAATAAATAAAGAAAGGAATTTTGCGACCTTTGAATTCTTTGTAGTAGTAGTAGAAGTAGTCAAGGATTTGAGTCCAGGTCATTCGAGATATAATAATAAAAAGTCCTGTGTTGTTTATGTTTAATCTGGAAACTCATTACATTTGAAATTCATAATGTTTGTTATGTATGTATGTATAGTTCAATAACAGAATTTGAAATTTTTCTCATCAAAATTGTCTTACGCATTGCATATGTATTTCGCATTTGACGCAGGTAAATTCTAACCATAATAATTATTATCGGATTGTTAAAGGTCAAAAATGTTTTTTTTTTACATATTTTGAAGTGCTTCTGTAGCAAAACGTTGTCAAATCGCTTAGATAGTTACTGAGCCATTCGGCTTTCTTCATGTGGTCTGTACAAACCGTCAGATATTCAAAGCACGTACACCGTTAGCGGGATGTCGGCGACAAGACGACGTTCAATTTAATAATACCAATATTGATTGTGAATTTCACTGCCCATTTATTTTCCCCTATTTCGGGTTAGATTTTTTTAGGCACAGAGTAATAACCAAAGTCTCTTCGGCGTCTGTCGCTATGTCTGCATACATACATACATCACGCCTTTATCCCTTGAGGGGTAGGCAGAGCGTTAACGCCCGTAAGAATACGGTCGCTATCGCCACGTCTAACATTTTTGAGGATTGTTTTCCAAGGTTGTTTCAGAAAACATGTGTATCACTATAGTGACAGGTTGTCAACCTGTCGCCTAAAAATTGTAATACACTAATACTCTCGAGCCCCTTAGTCGCCTCTTACGACACCCGATGTCTATATGTATGCTTATATCTTTAAAACTATACAACGGATTTTGATGTCGCCTTTTTTTAGTTTGATTGGTGCAAGAGAAAGCTTAAAAGAAGCTATTAGGATTGGTGAGCGCAGTGCAAGGTGTTGTATTCGCAGGGTACGCTGCCATACCCTGGATTCATGATTTAGTCGCCTTTTACTTTACCCACGGGTAGAAATGGGGTGAACTGAACAAATTTTTAATTCCCAAATCAGCTGAATAAATTTGTATGGGAACTTGAAAAAAAATTTTTCGTTTACTAACATAGCCCCCATATAAAAAATTGTTCAGTTTCATGGTCTGATCACGCCTGCACTTGTTCTTTACACCCCGTATTAGTATTAGTACAAATTTATCTTCAAAACAAACTCTTAAAATAGAAGGTTCGGCATGAAAAAGCACTTTCAGTGTTTTAATAAAAGCTACGAAAGTTGAGTGAACCTCAACGCTTTTTTGTGCTCGAAAGTAATTTCAACTGAAAAAGTGAAGAAATGCAGATAAGCGAGTTTATTGCGTAACTTTGAAGACTACTTTGTTCAACAAGAGTGAAAAGTTTAGGAACTGCAATCCGACTGCGGTAATTAATTTCGTATTTAACTATATTTGTAGTTTTCCGCGAAAAACGGACCAAATAGTGGGGTATTGAGTTAAGACCAGGTAAAAAAAATCTTAAATAAAACGAAATTAAATCATTCATACATAACAACACATCTATTGACAACTCATATAACAATCTAAGCTATGGTAGTAACGGAATATTTAGAACACTTGAAAATTATAATGACAAAACACTTATCATTTTTTAATCTAACAAATGGGAGAAAATCTTAATGAACTAAAAAAAAAAAAATATTGTCCACAAATACACTAGGCAAGTAACCTAAGTAGTGACGATATTTAAAAAAAAAAACGAATTAGTCAACTTAAACCAAAACCCGTCCTTTTAGCTTAATCGAAGTCGGGTAAAAATGGACTTGAATGAATTTACTCAGTGCGAACGATCTCATTTGAGCGGAATTATTTTCTGAACTCCAATGGACTTGGCTCTCATCTTCAAGTTCTCGTTATTATTTAAAACTAAAGACCCGTCCAGTAGTTATACCGTCTGCTATACATAAATCACGCCTTTTACCGTTGGGGTAGGCAGAGACCTTCCACTTGCTACGATCTTGGCATATTTCTTTCGCTTTTACATTAATCAGTGTTTTCATGCACGTTTGCCGGTTTAGGGTACTTCTGACTTGATCTTTCTTCAATACACCTCCGATTTAGTGCAGGTAGGTTCTTCGCTATACATTTTAAGAAGAAATAGAGCAGTTTTCTGTAGTATTTAGTTGCGCCCGTCATAAAGAAATCACAATATTACCGCTTTCAAAAACTTGTGTACCTAATTATCGGTTCAGTTTTGTTGGAATTTTTCCATTGAATACAAAGAAAATGGTTCATGAAACATGGCCTTACAAGTTTTCTTTGTGTGGTAGGCGGATTAGTAAGCGCAATGCAAGTATTGTAGATATTCAGGATTCACCCTTTAGTCGACTTTTTTGTTTTGATTTGATACAATTTATCTCGATTTTGTAATCATGCTTTCCTACCAGATTTTGCAACGTACAAACAGAATTTCTGCAGTTAGTATTTGTGAAATGCATCTGTAAAGCCAGCTGCTAAGCTGAAGCTGGGAATTCGTCACTGCTGTATGCACAGTGAATGCTGGAACTTCTGATTCTGACTGACGACTGCGCGGCCATTGTTTGACGAAGCTCCTCAGTTTGCAATGTGGTGTAGTGGTCTGAGAGTTGGGCTCTTTTAGTAGGTGCTGGACTTGTTTCCAATGAAGGGCTCACAATCACATCTTTATTTGTAACAGTTTTAAAATGGTGACTTGTATAAAAAAGGAAATATCACCTTCTACGTAGAGCTAATTAGCTAACTTCTGTTTACAGTTTTTCATTGTCATTAAGGTAAACGTCTTCTACACTTTATAAAGATAGGTAATTAGGTAAGTAAGTAGGTAGAGTTCTTAATTGTCTTCAAAAGTCTTTAAAATTCATTCTTTTCTTCTTTTTTTGGTATGGGATATTTAGTCATCTTCAGAGTTCAAGATTTCAATCGTTTATATTCCAAATATATTCACAAAAATTACTTTTCGAAAGTCAGCAAGATACAATACAATACTGTCACAGAACATTGTAAAAAAGAAAAAATAGTCAGAATCAATTTTCTCTTTTTTATAGCAATTTTATGTTCCTAGTAGATTTTGGAGTTCTTCAGCCGCCTACCGACAACCATCTCATTCTGATCGTTCTTCAGGTAATCGCATAAAATTTTACACTAAAAGAAGAAACATAAATCTCTACAACACCTCTACAAATCTACAATAGTGTGAACAATATGCAAATTCGTGCAATAATTTCTTGTTGCGCATATCCCGGTTTAGAATCCGAACATTAAAACCGTTAACGACACATGTAGTCGCCACTGAGTCCAACTAAACCCTCGACTAATTTTATTACTGTGTTATTACTGCATGCGAAATGTATTGCGAAATTACATTGGTTAGATTTTAATACGTGGAATGGTTGAATATTTGAACAAAGGGTAGATTTTAATGCAGTAGCAGCGTCTGTATTTCTGAACTATTATGACGTGGTAAATGTTCACAAGAATCATCATCTTACATCACTATCATTCTCCTTGCTTTATCCCGTTCTCTGTCGGGTACGGCTACCTAACCTAGGGGATTTGACGTGGAATCAAGTTTTTACACAGAGCGACTTTCATCTGACCTTTGCCAGCGAAGGCTAACCTGGCCCGAATCCTAGGTTAATGAATATTCAAATATATTCATTTAAAAAACGCATTTATATCTGATGCGTTATATAGGAGAACTAAACAGAGACTTTTTTATATTTTCACTTAATTTGACATTAAAGTAAGTAAAACAAATATAAGATTTGAAATAAAATGTGCTTCTCCATAGAAATTTCCACTAAATGCCACTATAACTGTACGTAATTATTTTCCACTTAGCCGAATAAAGACGCGTAGAGACCACAATAGAGTAAGCTCTCACAATTTCGCCACCCACCACTCTTAGGCGGTTCCCTGATATAAAGTCCGTTAATGCGCATTTTTAGCACATCTGTAACGCAAGAGTCAAAAATATGTAAAAAAAATCGGTCTCCCCAATCAACCCGACGTTGAAGCAGCAGCCAAGCAACTTGCGTTACTTATTATCAGATATCATCACTTCAGCTATAGCAGTCCAGTACTGAACGTAGGCCTTCCCAAGGGTACGCAGCAAGGCACGATTTCCTGTTTTCGCCATCAGATCGCTACCAGCGATTACTCTCTTTAAATCATCGGTCCATCTAGCCGAGGCATGGCCTCCACTCGAGAGCCCGCTTTACACTTATTATGCATACATACATACATACTTATATCACGCCTTACGGGGTATGCAGAGCGTTAACGAGCGTAAAAATACGGGCGCTATCGCCACTCTGACAAATATATAAGGCCGTTTGAGATAATTTGTGTATCACTATAGTGACAGGTTGTCAGCCTATCGCCTAAAACTTGTAATACACCTGAAACCCTCAAGTCCCTCAGTCGTCTCTTACGACACGCACGGGTAGAAAATGGGGCGATGCTATTCTAAGCCTTTCTATGGTAAATGTAATATACCTATCTCTTTTGCACTAACGGACGTTAGGTGTGTAATCCACCCTTAGCAATGAAACGCTTTATGCTATAGAGAGCCATCAAGTGTCATTAGCCGTTGTTATGTTACTACGCCTCTATAATCTCGTAAAGGAAAATTGTAGTGTTGATATTTTATAGCGTGCGAGAGAAAAACTGGAACGATATTTTACTTGAAACGGTGTTTTTTTAGAGCATTTTTTTCTTATAAAGATAATTATTAAGCATACATTTAAAAAAACAAAGATCCGTCTGTATATACAGGGTGACTGGAAAATTGATGCATTCCTTTCAAGGGATGAGCCAGCTCATGAAACTGAACAAATTTCCCCATGGAACATAGGTCGAACTATGAAAAAAAAATTTGGTCCTTCCTTACAAATTGACTTAGTCGGTCGGTAATTTTGTATGGGTGACCCCATTTTTTTTTTCGACCTATGTTCCATGGGGAAAGTTGTTCAGTTTCATGAGCTGGTTCATCCCTTGAAAGGAATGCATAAATTTTCCAGTCACCCTGTATATTTATATTTTACAAAATATGCGTTTACGATCCGCCTTCACTATTAAATGTGAATGTAATTAATCACTGTTATTTGCGGTAGTTGAGATAAATCTAACGACATCTCATATGTTAACAACCATTTATAGTTTGTACATACATACATACATATATCACGCCTTTATCCCTTGCGGGGTAGACAGAGCGTTAACGGCCGTAAGAATACGGTTGCTATCGCCACGTCTGACATTTTTGAGAATTGTTTTCTAAGGTTGTTCCAGAAAACATGTGTATCACTATAGTGACAGATTGTCAGCCTGTCGCTTAAAAATTGTAATACACCAATACTCTCGAGTCCCTCAGTCGCCTCTTACGACACCCGCGGGAAGTTTGTTTGTAAAAATGAATATACCTACTTGTCCACGTAAATATACATATTTAAACTACATTTTATACTTTTGCACACATTTATACTGACATAGATTATTGCATTATGTTTTAGATTATATACTCCCGAAAACCCATCCTCCTTCTGGGACAGTCGTCGGGTAAAAATACACAGTAATTATTTGCAGAATCAATCAACAAAACTTTTAAGTGATACGATCTGTACTGGACACAATTTTGATATTCGTCACTTAATATAGCAATCTGTATTCTTTGTGGATGTGCAATAGAAAAAAAAAACCTTTGCTATCTATGTTTAGGTAATTTTCACACTTAACGCACAACAGAGCGCTAAACCCCATCCATATCGCATGAGTCTGTCAGATGCAAGGAAATTTCTACCATACTAAAACCGACATTGATGCAAGGTCAACGCATGAACCTAAACGGATGCGTCTGTCAAACAACGCAAGTTCATCCATTGGTGCTGCGTCAAAGTCAGTTTTTAGTTAATTTAAACTTATTCTCATCTGGCAGACGTATGCGTTACGGATGCGCTAAAATATCACAGCGTTGTGCGTTAGAAGTGGGCTTCACTCTGTTGATTAGTTTCGGCGGGCGAGGACTAGTGTTTTCACCCTATTTCCTGCGACTTCAGTTGAGAGCATTTCTCTGATTGGCTCTACAAAGGAGAATGGGTTTTATTCGTTTAGAATGCTCTAGAAACACACAAACAGTTTTCCGTTTTTCAGAACATCTGCCAGCTTGGCAAAACCAAAACTCGGTATTTGAATCATCTGAACGCCTAAATAGAAAGACTGTTCCAAACTACAGAGGCCACGTTAAGCCGTCCCGGTTCCTATTTGTTATCCCGGTTAATCATTTAAACGGCGGTTATTAAACAAGATTAAAAAAAAAAATTGCTGCAGATATTTTAAGGGGTGAACCAGCCCATGAAAATGAACATCTTTCCCCAAGGAGATAGGTCAAATATGAAAAAAAAATTTGGACCTCCTATACAAAATGTATCGGCCGACCAAGTCAATTTGCATGGCGGGCCTGCTACTTGTAGTAGATGGTTGAAGATATCTACATCAAGGTTCATTGAGTCATTGGGCGGCTCAGCAGCGTATCACATGCTACAAAAGAATGTTAGGACTCGGAGAAGTAGTGAGTGCAGGCAATTAGAACTTGACAAAATGGCGGAGTTCTGAGAATCCGTTACGCGGGTTATGGCAGAAGTTTGATTGGATAAAGGTAGTTGGTAAACAACTTGGGAAAACTAAACTATATTGAATCATACACACATACACATATCACACTTTTATCCCTTGCAGGGTAGGCAGAGCGACAACGGCCGCAAAAATATGGTTGCCATCGCCACGACTGACAAATATTGAGGGCCGTTTCAGATAATTTGTGTATCATTATAGTGACAGCTTGTCGCCTAAAAATTTAAATACCTACACATAAAATCAAGTCCCTTAGTCGCCTCTTACGATACCCGCCGGAAAGAAATTGAGTGATGGTATTCTAAGCCAATATCACACTATTGACTCATTTCAAAGAAAAATGTTTGGCAATGAATTAAAAGAGACTCAGGGTCTTTTTAACAAGATGTTTCAGCTATTCCAGTTTTATCTACGCATTAACAATTTCCAGCACAGAAAGTCTTTTCTCCGAAGTACTATTTTACCACCAGTAAAAAGACTTGACAACTAGAATAGGTAGGTATTTCCTCGGCACTAACCACGGAATGTGTCGTAAAAGTAAGGTACATCGGGGATAAGGTGTTGTTCACACTGCTAGATGTAGCCGCAACGGAATAATTGATTTAAAAACCTAGTGCTTTTAAAGGAGACTTGCTATTATACTTTCATTGCAAAGGATAGAAACAAATGGCGAAAATTTGTATACATATGACGGGCGTAAGACTCACAACGATGCCAGGTTCTCAAGTCTTGCCAACAAAAGGTTGAAACAAAATCTAAATGTACACACACGTATCCGCACCGAGTGAACAGAATTTTAGAATTCTTTTTATGAAATCCTATGAAATCGAATCATATATGAGAACGAATCGGTCGAATCGGTCGATTCCGGCAAATATGCGAGGTTTCATATGATTTCATATACAAAATTAAAAAAAAATTGGTTTGTTTGGTTCGTTCGGTGCGGACAAATTTGGTTTCATTTTAAACATGCATGTTTTAGTCTCCAATACCACTTTCGCTTCAGCGTGCGGAAAGTCATGCCACTTCCGCATCGGCTTATAATTATAACCACGGAAACTCTTGTCTCAGACACTGATTAAATAGTCTGTCAAAGACTTATGAAGCCAATGATGATGCTTTTATAGGACATAAATTTCCTGTATGTCATGTGGTACCACCTTATAATAGCATCGCCTCATTTCTTACTATGGGTGTCGTAAAAGGCGACTAAGAAATCTTCTTCTTCTAGTAATGCTTCTCTAATAGTGAAGGTTGGCAGTCAGCTCCGCATATTTCCTTCTATCTTAAGCTAGGCGAAACAGTTCGGCAGCACTCGCGATTCCTGTCCATTCCCTTATGTTACGCAGCAATGATTTCTTTCTATGGCACCTTGTTCTTTTCCCAGAAACTTTTCCCATCGTAATAAGTTGTTGTAGATTATATCTATTTTTCCTGAGTACGTGCCCTAAATATGCTAGCTTTCGTTGTTTGATAGTTTCCAAAAGCTTGCGTTCCTGACTAAGAAATACCTAAATGCAGGACATGGGCAGCAGTGCGCGCGTAAGATAGAAATTGCTGTTGCATATCTTCGGACTTTGTTAGTGGTTCTAGGATCAATCTACGGACCGATACCTCACGAAATTGCTCTGTGCATGCTACCGTCAACTCCTCTACCACTGAATATACAGTATTATCTATACTGTGATTGGATACGGAATAGGAGCGCTAATAATCCTTGTTCGTTTCACCATCAATACGATCAATTCGCTTTTCTTAGATAGTTTACTGTTTGATATTGTGATAAGAACATTTTATGGGCCATCCATAGTTTGATACGGTGCGCAGACTAAGGGACTTGAGGGTTTCATGTGTAGGTAACACAATTTTTTGCAACAAACTGGCAACCTGTAACGATACTGATACACGATTTTTCTAAAATCGCCTTTCAAAATTTGTCAAGTACTTATATGGCCGCAAATGCTCTATTTAGCCCGCAACGAACAAGGGCGTGATTGGTCTTTTTATGCGCTTTCCAATTTTGTATCCCAGACAACTCACTGCCCGTGCTCTTGCCTCAGACACTGATTAAATAGTCTGTCACAAACGTATGAAGCCAATAATGAATATTTTTATATGCACATGTAATTAACCTAATAAGCCAACCAAAAAATAAAACTACAGAAATACTATACAGCATGGTTACAGCATTTTAATCTCACCCAGTTGGTTCCAGGTTAGCTGTAGCTTTTCAAGCTAAATGTTAAACTGCTACACGACTGCGCAATCCGGGGAAATATTAAACCTGGTTTTAATCAGATGCTATTGCGCTTAGGGTGTGGTCACAGAGCAAGAAATGGTGGAGGTTGGAATAAAAAGTTATTGAAAAGTTTGGTCCAAAACCAAACCAGAAAATTTCTAGTTGTTGAAATCCGCATATTGGGCAGGTATTATATTTTTTTCAGTTGACTAAGTCGCGAAAATTAGGCACGTTTTTTTTTATTTGTTCATTAGCTGCCTACTTAAGTTTCTTACGTCAAAACTCACGCACGATAAATCAAAAGCTATATCAAGCTAGGCTTAATATAGCTTTTAATATAGCTTTAGACCCTTGACAGAGTCCGTGTTATTACAAAAACAGTTTGACATGGGTTACCTAAGTAGTTTGACAACGTCAAATTGTAAAGAAAAATTATTTAAAAACTGTCTAACCACGCGTTTTTTTATAATTACGCCGAAAATTTAAATAAAATGGTTATATTTTCCTATCCGTGTGATGCCATTTTAGAATAGCATCGTGTTCAACAGGTCAGTTGCAGTTGCTCTCACACGATTTGACAGAAGAAGATGATGAAGAGCATTACTTTTTTTCTACCCGTGGGTGTTTACAAAGTGTAATACCGACTCCGCCCTTATTCAATTATAAAAAAAACTCTAGGTACTAGTCTTGCAACTATATGGTCCAAACAATCATGTATTTTTTTATTTTATTACTTTTACCGTGTGATGCCGGCTTAGAATAGCATCACCCCACATCCTTCCCGCGGGTGTCGTAAGAGCCGACTAAGGGACTCGAGGGTATTGGTGTATTACAATTTTTAGGCAACAGGCCGATAACCTGTCACTATAGTGATACACATGTTTTCTGAAACAGTCTTGGAAAACAATCCTTAAAAATAACAGACTTGGCGATAGCGACCGTATTCATATGGACGTTAACGCTCTGCCTACCCCGCACGGGATAAAGGCGTGATAAGTGTGTGTATTACTTTGATAATACAGCTGGAAAGTGAAGTTACGAGGTGCCATTGAAATACGCTACCCAGCAAAATTATACTTGACAAAGTATTTTTCGTTTTAATACATAAAAATCTTTAATATTCTTTTTTTTTATTATAGTTGTATGATTTTGTGGTACACTTTTTTTTTATCCAGATCAGTTTCGACTCACCCACCCTCTTTCTGCATTTCACGTTTCACCCGGGAATGTGGTACCCGGTACCGGGAAACAGTCTGCCGCCGCGGCTTCAATTCCTACAATGTTTTAATTAGACTGTTGAAACTGCGGGTAGCTGGGAATGTGCCGAATATTCTAGCAATTCAAATATTAAAACTTATTTACACGTAGGTAGTTAGGAAGAAAAGTTTATTTTACAGATTTCAGACAGACGTAAGTTTAACTCATTTCTATAATGATAAATATGATATAAAATTTTTGAACACATCATTCATATGTCATTCATTCCTTTCATTCATCAGTCTCTAAGTACATAAATACTCTTCTCTTCTCTTTCCTAGAATAATTTTATTTAGAATCTCGACCGTAGTTTATACATACATACATATGTCACGCCTTATCCCTTGCGGGGTAGGCAGAGCGTTAACGGCCGTAATAATACGGTCGCTATCGCCACGTCTGACATTTTTAAGGATTGCTTTCCAAGGTTGTTTCAGAAAACATATGTATTACTTTAGTGACAGGTTGTCAGCCTGTCGCCTAAAAATTTAGAATCTCGGTTAAAAATAGATACATGTTAAACTAAACTTCATAAATGTGATGTGAATAATGTAAATATGTAAGTAGTAATACGAATAATAAATAATGATAAAATAAGTATGGAATCATGTTGTCATAATTTCAAAAACAGCACAAATATTACAACTGGACTTTTCGCAGGTGATTTTCAACCCTATCGGTATCATTTTAACTTCAATTAACAAAACGTCAGCATTCACGAAATCTGCCTATCAGAATCAATGTTATTTCACAAAATGCAAAATTGCGAAACAATACACAATACGTTCAGCGGATTGACCTCAATTCGAGGTATCAACCCTGTATTAAAATATTTAAGTATCTACTTAAAACTTTCAACCGATCACTAGGGTTGAACAAAATGTATCTCTAGTAATTAACATTACCGCAATTTAGAATAGTAAAGGGTTCACTGGGTCGTTGGTTGACGCGGTGTCCCACACGAAAAGAGAGAGAGAGAGAAAGAGAGAGAGAGAGAATAGTATTACACAATTTCCACGCGTGAGTGCTGTAAAAGACGAATAGTGGATCAAAACAGGTAATGTGCAGCAGCGTTTCCTTTGAATATCAATAACACATTGTAGTGCGCTTGCCAATCCGCCTACCAAGCGTGATAAGTATGGCAAACAACCTCTAATTATAGAAGACTCATGTTCAGCAGTGGACTGTTATGACCGCGGTAGTTGTAGTAGTAAGCACACATTTAAGGTGGATCGCACACTTAACGCACGACGGACCGCTAAAATATCGCAACGTTCTGTCAGATCCATACTAGAAATGTCAATCCCCATACTAAAACCACTCAACCACTGTTGACGCAGCGCTATCGCAGTGTCGTCCGTCGAGTGCGGTTTTAGTATGGAGAGTGACGTTTCTAGGATGGATCTGATAGACCGCTGCGATATTTTAGCGGTCCGTCATGCGTTAAGTGTGCGATACGCCTTAGTAAGTAAATATTGCCTATCTACTTAACTTAAAAATCCTCTAGTCTTTTTCATGCCATCATCGCTTTGCTCTAAAAGATGAAGACTCTAAGAAAAATAACAAGCCAATAGTTGAACAAAATAATTCCAACTAGTTTCACGAACGAAAATCTTGAAATAGCAACAGGCTTGCTTCTCATAGCAATAAGCTTGCCATTGGCCCGGCGGGTGGCAAGCCCGCTGTAAGCAGTTTCAACCAATGCATTTATTTCCTACCATAGCTTTTAGGGCTGTCAAATTATAAAAATTGGTAAACTAACAGCAACTTTTCAACTTACACATTTGAGACATTTAATTTATGCTTTATTTGATCGAGGTATGGTGAAACATATAATATGTCTGAAATGGGTAAAAGGTATGTACAGTTGCTATCTTAATATCTTTACAAGGAGAGAAGTGTCAAAGTGTTCAATCAAAATTCTGTGGATGTGTAATTATTGTGCTAAGCGGATGGGCTAAAAGAATTGTAAAATCTACGTTTCTCACACTTGTGTGTGAATTAATGATAAGTTATATAATTTGCTTGCTCTGATAGTCGAAACCGTATATCCAAGAGAAAGAGCCAATAGTAGCTGAACAAAATAATTCTAGCTAGTTTCACGAACGAAAATCTCGAAATAGCAACAGGCTTGCTTCTCATAGCAATAAGCTTGCCATTGGCCCGGCGGGTGGCAAGCCCGCTGTAAGCAGTTTCAACCAATGCATTTATTTCCTTCGATAGCTTTTAGGGCTGTCAAATTATAAAAATTGGTAAATTAACAGCAACTTTTCAACTTACACATTTGAGACATTTAATTTATGCTTTATTTGATCGAGGTATGGTGAAACATATAATATGTCTGAAATGGGTAAAAGGTATGTACAGTTGCTATCTTAATATCTTTACAAGGAGAGAAGTGTCAAAGTGTTCAATCAAAATTCTGTGGATGTGTAATTATTGTGCTAAGCGGATGGGCTAAAAGAATTGTAAAATCTACGTTTCTCACACTTGTGTGTGAATTAATGATAAGTTATATAATTTGCTTGCTCTGATAGTCGAAACCGTATATCTAAGAGAAAGAGCCAATAGTAGCTGAACAAAATAATTCTAGCTAGTTTCACGAACGAAATCTTGAAATAGCAACAGGCTTGCTTCTCATAGCAATAAGCTTGCCATTGGCCCGGCGGGTGGCAAGCCCGCTGTAAGCAGTTTCAACCAATGCATTTATTTCCTGCGATAGCTTTTAGGGCTGCCAAATTATAAAAACTGGTGTACAATCAGCAACATCTTAACTTATACATTCGAGATATTTACCTGTGCTTTAAAGGCGTGATATATGTATGTATGTATGTTAATTGCTGAAGGTACGGTGAACTAGATTAAATTTATGTTAGCCACTTAAATGGGTAGTAGGTACATTTGTGTTTTAATATTAGATACTATTTTTACAATAGTTGTGTATGTTGTGTTGTGTGGTGGATGTATTATTTTCTTTTGAATTTATAACGTATTTCATTTAAGCTAATAAATTTATTAAAAAAACACAATTGCTTATACTACTTTTTGTATGGTTGTAAAACTGTATTACTTTGCAAATAAAAAATCTGAATCTGAATCTATTTATTGTAAACAAGAAAAGCGCTGAATTAGAAGTCAACAAAATTTTCACTATGCTAACTGGAAGGTCAAAATTGTTTTTAATTTACCTTCTGTTTTCGTGTATAGCTAATTATTTGTTTTTTTTATATTTTGTTATAATTAATATAATGAATATGTCTAATTAATAAACATTGCATATGCCTCTATCACACTTCAGCGCTAAAATAACAGCGCAGCGTCGTTCGTTGGACCTGCGTCGAGAGCGGTTTTTGTATGGGGTGTGACGTTTCTATTTATAGTATGGATCTGACAGGCGCATACGTTAGCGCAGCGTATTTTTGGATGAACTATTGGAATGGCCATACATTGATACATAACTAGACCTTTTGTAAAAATTTCCTAATGTACCTATGTATGGGTTATATAAAGGGTGTAAAAAAATTACACCAAACATTTTTACACTTTATATGTTTTCACCAGACCCTTACGTACGACACACACGGGAAAGAAACAGTGTGGTTCTTTCGAAGCCGACTTCATTTATGAAAATTAAAACAACTCATGATATTACTACAAATAATAACTAATAATTTCCCTGCTTCGTCAAATATGCCCTGTTTACTACGAGTATCCCAATTTGGCCACCTAATTATGCGTATTCAGCTTGTTTACATACAATATTATCTAACTAAATGCAGTGCTAATTATTGAAGTGTGAAATTAAATTATCCAAATTCTACATACATACATATATCACGCCTTTATGCCTTGAGGGCTAGGCAAGGCGTTCACGACCGTAAAAACGCGGCTGCTATCGCCACTTCTGACAAATATTCAAAGCCGTTTTAGATGATTCGTGTATCACTGTAGTGACAGGTTGTCAGTCTGTCGCCTAAAATTGTAATACACAAGAAACCCTCGAATCCCTTAGTCGCCTTTTACGACACCCGCACGTAAGAAATGGGGAGATGCTATTCTAAATAACATATTTTATGCGTTTACGTTTTTGTGTAGTAATGAGACTTTTCTAACAAACGAGACTAAAAATGTAAAGTCACACAATCTTAGCTCTACTTCTATAGATTATACTATACAACAGGTACCTTTAATCAGAATAGAATATATATTTTCATACACACATATATCATGCCTTTCTCCCTATATTTCTCTTTAAAATTATATTTTAATTAAAAACCAAAATTACTCTTGACACTAGGGCTCATTGGGTTGTTAGACGACTTGGTGTCCAACACGAAAAGAGGAGAGTCAGAGAGAGATTAAAAACAACTTTTTCGTTTTAATTTTGCCCATATATCAATTTATGTTTTAATTCCCGCAAAGCAAAATATTCGAATAATATTTGAATTAAAAACGAACAGAAAACAATGGCTTTAATATCCAAATCGGATCCGTTTTCATTCTGTGGACAAAACAAACCATGCCTACTTCTGGAACAAAACGAACAAAACCCTTTTCACTTATTTTTCAGCCCTACGCAGCTAAACGCGCCGCTTTGGAGTTGATTCGCCCTATTGGTGGTCAGGGTTGCCAAAAAAAAGACTTAGAGTCATTGAGAAATTTTAGGATTCGAGGGTATTGGTGTATTACAATTTTTAGGCGACAGGCTGACAACCTGTCACTATAGTTGATACACATGTTTTCTGAAACAACCTTGGAAAACAATCCTCAAAAATGTCAGAAGTGGCGATAGCGACCGTATCATTACGGCCGTTAACGCTTTGCCTACCCCGCAAGGGATAAAGGTGTGATATATGTATGTATGTATGTAGAATTTCTAGGCTGATAGCAACACTTTTCTCAACTAGGTGATTCTGATGTAATTTTTGATAATATTTTCAAATTATTGTCAAGTTCAAAAAATCACTTGATGCACAGACAGCGCCACCCTCTAGGAATTGAAATAGAAACTAAACAAACAGATTACAAATTTCCCATTCTTCCCTAACACTTATAAAACATTTTGCGAAGCATTGAGATACATGGTGTTAAATGAAATTTTCTTTATTCGTTTCTCTGTCTGTCTGTCAATGACAGTGCTAACTCTGCTAACCCCCTAAATCTTCCTTGGCCACGGAATGTATTTAGATGCAGTTTTTAATGTAGGTATAGTTTTTCAAGAGGAATTTTGAAATGTATAATAGATACCGGAAACACGTTTCAATCTTAAAGGAAAATTAAACAGCGGCTTCCAGCACAGGTGCGTGTGCAAGTGGTTTGTATGACGTCAAAGCATTACTTTTATATTATTTTTTAATATTTTGAAAAACGTTAAATAAAGTACTTTTGGACTATAGTCCAATGCATAAAATTTTTGTATTTTCTTAATGAGACTCAGTCAAGTAGCGATTGAACCAAATTATTATTATGAAATTCAAAGAATCCAAATTGTTAACAAATGACACACATGGCAACGTCGGCAGCCCTAGCGGTAACTGGGGCAAAAATTGAGGTGGTTGGTAACCATGGCAACGTGCCCCCCTCCCGCCGGCAGCTGTGCCCTCCCCGCCCCGCGGACACCCCTCCAGGCCTTTAATTGATTCAGGCAGAGATATTTGCAATTAATAATATGAGTGTGTTTTTCTTTTCCTTTGATATGTATTATTTTGTTGACGAGTTGATATTTGGACAATCTGCTGTTTTGTTCATTTATATTGTATGTTTTATTTTTTGCCGTGCGATGCCGGCTTAGAATAGCATCACCCCACATCCTTCCCGCGGGTGTCGTAAGAGGCGACTAAGGGACTCGAGAGTATTAGTGTATTACAATTTTAGGCGATAGGTGACAACCTGTCACTATAGTGATACACATGTTTTCTGAAACATCCCTGGAAAACAATCCTCCAAAATGTCAGACGTGGCAATAGCGACCGTATTCTTGCGGCCGTTTACGCTCTGCCTGCCCCGCAAGGGATAAAGGCGTGATATGTGTATGTGTATGTATGTATGTATGTTTTATTTTATAAATGATAATGTAATATAATTTTGTGTTAACTCAACCAAGCATGACACAAAAATCAATCAATTTCACAAAAAATATACTTATCTTCTTTCATATGACACAGAGATTTGACACCTGAATTTATCGGTCTCGATTCGGAAAACATTTTTATTTATTAATAGTTTATATAATGTCATCTCATTTGTCATCTATAATAACCAGCAATAGAATCGGTATGTGTAGTAGCGGATCCGTAAAATCGGTATTTGTATTCGCAATATTCGAATCATAAATCGAAAATCTAGGTATGTAAGACGTGTCGCCGCCGTTAAGACGCGCGTCTCACGGGTGTAGACAGCGTCTCTTCTGCTTCACACATTTTATTAGAAAACGGTTTCTCAACGCACTGTCTCACGTCTCAAAGTCTCATGTCTTAGCGTCTCACGTGTATAGATCACCATAAGATTGACTCCACCAGCCGTTTATGGTACAGATTTACATTTCATATTTCATTCGTTCATTTTTTCATTCACTCGGTCGTATAACGTTATTGGATTTGATAAGCTTCAATAACGAAACGTTGACTGATATCCTGTTTATGAAAAAACGGGGTTCGGGACTGTCTATCAAAAATGCGGCGATATGGGAATAAAAAAAGTGTATTATTTTTTATTTTCTTTTTCTACACTTATTGCATAAAGTTCGGATGAAAAGTTTGAAAACAGTTTTTATATTTCTGTCATTCTGGCACTACTTAGCGCTAGAATGCTCGTGTCAAACTATTGTTATGAAATATAAGGTGCCATATAACGATGACGATCATAATTTTACGATTGTTAACGCTCTGCCTACCCCGGAAGGGAAAAAGGCGTGATTTAGGGTAAGATTGGGGTCAAGAGTAAGCCCATCACAGATTAAAAATAAAAAATATGTGTATGTATAAGGTGCCAGTTGCATGAACTGCCTGCCTGTTATTTGACGTCAAAACCATTTTACTGTATGTACCTTACGTAATAAATATGTATGTATGTTACACATATGCATATATAATATATCTGTCTACACTAACAATGTTTTTGTTTAGAATTATCTATTTGTTAGTCTATTATTTACTTACTCGAGACTTTACTCGTCATGTAATTTGGGTCGTCGGACGAGTTGGTGTCCCACACGAAAAGAGAGAGAGGAAGGGAGAGAGAGAGTTGTAAGCACTAAACCATTTATGATATTTTACATTAAAATAATTTTAACTTGCTCTTTTAAATAAAGCATTTTGCACGCTTATCCGAATAAGTTGTATAGTACAAAGTGTCAATGGAATCCAGCATTCGATTACTCAGCAAATTGAATGATTCGACCGTTTTGTACTCATTCACTCGCTCATTTGTTCTTTCACTCGCTCTCTCACGCTGACAGTGAAAAATCGCTCAATCATTCTTTAAAAAAAGCGGTTATGAGTCGTGGAACTGAATCTCAATGAGTTAGGAATAAAATATCAAGCAGGCAGAATCAAAATCAATAAATTAATACCTACTGTCTTTACGGCCGTTATAAGACGGTCGCTATCGTTTTCATAAGATTGAAATTTGAACCAGTATCCTCTAGCGATCATAACCTTTTTTTTACTAATCAAAATATCTATAATTTCGCATAAACAAATTTAAAGGACATAGACTAGCATACTAATTAAAAACAAATTGACCAAATTATTATTCTAAATCAACGTATATCATTTTGAGGAACTCGTAGGTTTCATGAAGTATTACATTTTTAGGCGACAGGCTGATTGATATCTTGTCACTATAGTAATACACGACTTATCTGAAACGACCCTCAAACATTGGTCATACGTGGCGATGACGACTGTATTTTTACGGTTGTTAACGCTCTGCCTACCCCGCTAGGGATATAGTAGTTATTTGTGTAAGTGTGAATTATTTGGATTATTCCTTACAAGTTTACAATACTGCTAAGACGCGGGTATATCCCCTTCAATCAACATAGTCGGGCAAAAAAAAACAAAATACATACAGGTTATCAGGGACGGTGTAACGAAAACTTTGCAGGCGTGATCAGACCACGAAACTGAACAACTTTTTCTATAAGGGCTATGGTGGGAAAAAATTTTTTCGAGTTCGCATACAAAGTCACTCAGCTGATCGGGAATTTAGTATGGTAGGTCAAAAAAAATTTTTCGTTTCCCACCCATAGAAAAAGTTGTTCAGTTTCATAGTCCGATCACGCCTGCAAAGTTTTCGTTACACTCCGTATAGGTATGCAATCACAACGTATCCATTCCATTCTGTGGTGTTCGATGGTTCAGTTGGTAAGAACAGAGGAACACTCGCTCTTGTGAATCCATTGTGAATGTATCTTCGTGAATACACATACGAGTATGAATGTGTGGCGTGGACAAGTGGTCGTGTAGGACTGTAAAATTCTTGTTAAAAGTGTGGTTCAGCTGCACCTATAAAAGCTGAAGCGCTTGACAAAGATGGTTGTTGAAGCTGTCAGCGCTGTGTTGCCCTAAATCCGGCAAAGCCCCATTTAGCACTGACCTTGCAGCTTCGCTCAGCCCTAACTACGTATGGCGGATCGCACACTTGACGCACGACGGAGCGCTAAAATATCGCAGCGGTCTGTCCGATCCATACTAGAAACGTCACTCCCAAAACCACACTCGACGGACGACGCTGTGATAGCTCTGCGGTTGAGCGGTTTTAGTATGGGGATTGCCATTTCTAGTATGGATCTGACAGATCGCTGCGATATTTTAGCGCTCCGTCGTGCGTCAAGTGTGCGATCCGGCGTATGTGGCTGATCGTGGCTACACTTGGCACCCTCCAAGCGTTTATTTTTAATTTAAACTCTCACCGTGGCCTAGTAAGCTTGTTGTGCCGTGTAGCTTACAAAGCATTGCCTTAATTCTACACGTAGGTGTTATAAAATATACATATATACATACACATACATACATCACGCCTTTATCCCTTGTGGGGTAGGCAGAGCGTTAACGGCCGTAAGAATACGGTCGCTATCGCCACGTCTGACATTTTTGAGGATTGTTTTCCAAGGTAGTTTCAGAAAACATGTGTATGACTATAGTGACAGTTTGCCTGTTGCCTAAAAATTGTAATACACCAATACTCTCGAGTCCCTTAGTCGCCTCTTACGACACCCGCGGGAAGGATGTGGGGTGATGCTACTCTAAGCCGGCATCACACGGGATTAAATTGAGTTTGGGAAAAATTCGTTCGTTCTTCGTTTTAGACAAACAAACTCTCTCCGTGTTCTAGTGACTGTGTCGTAAGCGGAGTGATGCCGATTTAATAGCATTTAAAACACTCAGAGTGCTGCATTATTTTCATATACATACATACATATATCACGCCTTTATCCCTTATGGGGTAGGCAGAGCGTTAACGGTCGTAAAAATACGGTCGCTATCGCCACGTCTGACAAATAAAGAGGGCCGTTTGAGATAATGTCTATCACTATAGTGACAGGTGCAGCCTGTCGCCTAAAAGTTGTAATACACTTGTAACCCTCAATTCCCTCAGGCGCCTCTTACGACACCCATGGGTAGGAAATGGGGTGATCCTATTCTAAGCCGGCATCACACGGCAATTTCATATGCCCGTTTTAAATAGCAATTTTCAAATTTTAAAGAGAAAATTGCAATTTCTCTTTTCCACAACAGTTTTATGGTCACTTTTTTTCATATTTAGAAAAAATGTTACAGACTAAAGCTATGAGTAGAACATACTCATACTTAATTAAATGTAACCATACAAGTAAAAATGAAACCGCAAACCTTAGAAACAAACGGCTTATCATGGCTTCCCCGGAGAAAGGTAAAAACGTAATTAGTTCATTTAATTAGCAGAACAGAGCTTTCCGCGAAATTTCCGCGATTGAACAAAGTAGGTTTAAGAAAGCAGCTATATCAATTTAACACGCAGTATGTATGTAATATTTTTAGAATTTTAAAGGGTTTTCTAGTTATTGTGTTCTCAAGCCGAGCAAACCTTTGGGTCCCATAATTTTGTAGCATAAATCTTGAAGCAATACTGAAATTAATTTCGGCTCTTTTATATATATTTCGAGTAAAGTTGAAATAATACTGAACACTACTTTGCATTTTCGGGGAGAATCACCGATTTGGTACCACTAATTGTCAAATAATTATACATACACACACACACACACACACAAATCACGCCTTTATCCCTTGTGGTGTACGCAGAGCGTTAACGATCGTAAAATTACGTCAAATAATTATTTCTTGGCTTAAATCTGCTAAATGAAAATCATTTCAGTTAGATGTCAATTGGATCTCAATTGGATGATTTTGGTAGTTTCGTAGTCTGCTATATAGTTAATACTTTGGAGTATAGAAAATAACAATGGCAATTGAATGACAGTTGAGTCTCGATGGCGTTACAATGACAAAAAATAGTAGACTTGGGGCCCTGATGTAAAATCGGTATTTTTTACACTGGTTTATTAATAAAATAATACTGGCTGTATAGCATGGAATGAGCGTATTTTTAATGAACCATACGGCCCCGCTCTCGTCTGAATCCACCCCGATAAACTCGAATGCCTTCGTTACGGGGTTCGCAAAGGCAATGGAAGGCATTTTTTTAAATAAAAATGGTGAATGGTGAAATGGCCATAATTATATAGGTACATACTTAAATATTGTGAAGTTATTTCGAATGGGAAAGAAACTCGAATCGTATTGCTAACTAGCGCAAGTGGTTGCTTACATTTTCCCGAAAACCTTCCCCTTGAATCATCACTATATCTATCAAAAAAACCGTATCAAAATCCGTTGTGCGGTTTGTTATAGCAGCGTCAATGACATGCAGAGCGAAAAATCACTCCATTTTACACTAAATGTTTGACTACTAGATGTCGCTAAGATCGTCGCTTCAAGACGAGCATCAAGAGATTGAGAAATTGATGAGGCTGACCGGTGCGTCCATCGATAGCTTAGTGGCAGAGCAGTATGCCGGCACCCCACGCGGCCCGGGTTCGATTCCCGGTCGACGCTGTAAATTTTTCAATTTGTTATTTTCATTTCTGATATGTTTGATTGTCCACGAAAGTTATCATATTTCACGACTCCGCGGCTGGAATTCTAACCTCTTCTAAACTTTCTGCTGTCCAAATTCACAATCATCTAATTTCTTTTCCTTCACCAAACATAAATATTATCTGGGTCCGCGTGGGAGGGGTCGCCCGGGAGGGGAAGGGGGACTTGTTGAGTACGGAAGGCGTGAGAGGGTGTAAGAAGGGGGCGGGGAGGGGGGTTTGAGCCCCGGGCATGAATGGCTGGCAACACGTGAGTACGACGACTACATTTTGAATTTGGAAGGGAATATTAAAATAACGCGCTCTGTTTGTGCTCTGTGGTCCTTTGTAAACGCTTTGTTGTTTTGATAGTATGTTGAATGAGACTACTATAAATGTACATACATAAATAAATAAATAAATAATAAATATCCTGGACAATTCACACAGCGCCATCTAGCCCCAAACTAAGCAAAGCTTGTACTATGGGAATTAGATAGCTGATACTAATACATATATACTCTTTCTTTTTTGTAAATAAATACATATTATAGATAGAAAACACCCAGACTCAACATAAATATTTGAAAATTGACTTAACAAATATTTGTGTCCGGTGGGGATCGAACCCACGACCCTCGGCGTAGAAGGCAGGCATACTATCCGCTACGCCATCAGGACAGTCTAGACATATTTACTTATATCACTTCGGCAGCACTAGTTACCAGTTACTAGTTAGTTTTATACAATTATAACTAAGCAATAAATGTATGTAGCCTTTACAATTCGGCAATGAGCAACAGTTTTCCTTGTGATATCAAATTTATACACTGCCCTCGCCAATCCGCCTGCCAAACGTGGTAACATGATTTATAGATGAATAAAAAAAGATTCTTTTTTAGAATAAAAATATTTCTGCTCATTTATAGTAGTTTGTTAAGAAATCTAGATATAGGGCTGTACTTCCCAAAAAAAAAAAAAAAATTAAATAAAATAAAATTAGCCCCTAATAGGAGTAGGTCCATGTCCAGCGGTGGGCTATTTCAGCTTTTAATTGTACATAAATCAGTGAAAATAGGAACTTAACCTTCCATCTTCAAATAAAAAACTAAAAAGTATATTTATAGAATGAGACAATATGTATTCAACAAAAGAATGTCTTCAATTTTCTTTATAATAATATAAAAAAATGTTTTCGCTTTTAGGATATTACTTTGTCATACTCATTTTAGGGAACAACTCATAACAGTCATTCTTACAGTCAACTACAGAACCAGAATAAGTTATTTATTTATTTCATTTTATTTCTGAAATCTATATTTTACACAATACTTGATGCCATTAAACCTAAGAAAGGTTTGTATTGGCGCTAGAGTTAAGACACTAAATAAAGACAAACTTAACCTACTTTAAAAATCCTGTAAATTCCAAAATCTTTCAAAAGTACCAAGATCCAACGCGCATCGTGGTTTACATGAAAACACGGTATATTCCTATTTTAAAATGGGTCTGCTCTTGACCCAAATCTCGATCCAAGGTGGGCGCGGATGGGCCTTACGATAGAGCCCTCTCATGTAGGTATTAAAACTGGGTGAAAACTTTTTTTCTCTAGTAGGTTAACTAGAGTCTGGGGAAAAAGAACAGAGTTTCTTTCTGGGAACACGGCTCTTTATACAGTCTTCTTTTCGTGTGGGACACCGAGTCGTCCAACGACCCGATGAACCTTAGTGTCAGAATTGTTCAACCGCCTACTACAAGTAGCAGGCTTCTGACGTGGTTGTGTGACGACCGCCGTCTAAGTGATCATAGACAGCAACCGGGACATACGGCTTAACGTGCCATCCAAAACACGGAACCATCTTACTTACGGATAATCGGGTGGTTCAGCCCGCAATGTCCTAACCAGACTAGGAACAAACTCACAAAGTGATAAATAACAACTTTGTGAGTGACCCACCGAGAATCGAACCCGGAACCTTCTGCGTCAAAGGCAGTCGCACTACCACTGCGCCACATCGGTCATCGTTTATACAGTGAGACCAGTTGATATTCTGTACAAATTGTTTGGGCGTATTTAGTCGTGAAACTGAACAATTACTATGTGTACTTTTTTCCAAATAAACAATTTAGATTAAATAAAGAATTTTTAGAAAGAAGGCTGACAACCTGTCACTATAGTGATACACATGTTTTCTGAAACAACCCTAGAAAACAATCCTCGAAAATGTCAGACGTGGCGATAGCAACCGTATTCTTACGGCTATTAGCGCTCTGCCTACCCCGCAACGGATAGAGGCGTGATATATGTATGTATGTATGTAAAGAATTTTTCCTCTTTTTGCCATTTTTTCACTTGACATCTGTTAGCGACGCGACAACGATAGGTGGCGTTAGTGCGTTCCTAAAACGCGCTATCGTTTTGTTCACTGAAGTAGTATATTAGACCCAAGGAAATAAAAAAGTCGAGTTCAGTTCTATGTTATAGTGATCTATGATCTATGGTTCAGTTCTCCCAGAGAAAAAGAAGTATTATTTATAGTGCTTAGTTAGGTTAGGAAGTACCCCCCCCTTGCATAATGGTCCTTCGAGCCGGATGAAATAGTCATTGCCGAGACAGACTTTATAACCTACGACTAATATAATGTGGGTCTGAAATATCAGAGGTCTATAAAAACATAAAAAATCCGACATTAGAGTCCGATGATCTGCTGGCTCTGACCTCACTGCACGCAGGCTATGGAATTTAGTTGGTAATTCCAGGCTGAAATCCCCGTTATGATTGGATTCCATGTACGCCTGTCAATCACTTGAAATTCGATATCGCAGCACCAATATTGCATGTCCTAAATGTCAGATTGTAACATACGCAATTAAAATGGACAAGTATATGCACACATACACAAATTAGGCCTGTATTCCTGGCGAGGTAGGCAGAGCGTTAACGACCATGAAATGACGGTCGTTATCGCCACGTCTGACAAATGTATAAGGGTCGTTTCAGATAAGTCATGTATCACTGTAGAGCCTGTCGCCTAAAATTGCAATGCACATGAAACCCTAGAGTCCTCTAGTCGACTTCTACGACACACACGGCAAAGAAATGGGGTGATGCTATTCTAAGCCGGCATCACATGGAAAGTCGCAAGTATAAAAGTACTCATTTATTCCGATGCCATGTGGTGCTGGCGTAGAATAGCATCACCTCATTACTTCACATTACTTATCTACCCGTGGGCGGGTGTGTCAAAACTTAAGAATGACAACTTACTATGCAATACGCTCGCCAATCCGCCTGCCAAGCGTGGTGAGTATGGCCAATACCTCCTGGTAGGTCGAGAAACTTAATTGCTTAAAATTTTGTACCTACGTATCGCGCTTAACATTGTACAGAGTTTAAAAATACCTTCTTAAACTCAAGCGCGTTTTTCAAGTGGCGATAAATCGTAAGCCGATTTATAAATAAAAAAACAATTTCCTTCTCCAATATAATCGACTTTCTAAGTTACGTTGTTTACCTGCGAACCACCTTTACCCAATCAAACTTGTGCCATAACCCGCCTTACAAATTCGCCAAACTCCCAACTTGCCACTTTAACGAAGTTCTAATTCTCTGCACTCACAACTTCGCAAAGTCCTAACTTCTTACTTTATTAGCCGCACATTCTTTGCATAATACCGCCGTTCTGGTTACGTTTTCGGAATAAATTAAAATGTGATTTTGAAAACTGTGCTGTACGTGTTGAAATTCATATGTTTTCAAAGGAAAGCGAGGCGTCATATTATTATGACGACCGATGTGGTGCAGTGGTATTGCGACTGCCTTTGACGCAGAAGGTTCCGGGATCGATTCTCGGTGGGTCACCCACAAAGTTGATATTTATCACTTTGTGAGTTTGTTCCCAGTCTGGTTAAGACATTGCGGGCTGAACCACCCGATTGTCCGTAAGTAAGATGGTTCCGTGTTTCGGATGGCACGTTAAGCCGTAGGTCCCGGTTGCTGTCTATGATCACTTAGACTGCGGTCGTTACACAACCACGTCAGAAGCCTGCTACTTGTAGTAGGCGGTTGAACAATTCTGACACTAGGGTTCATCGGGTCGTTGAACGACTCGGTGTCCCACACGAAAAGAAAATATTATAATGCTATACGCTTCACATATAAATTTGCATGTAGTTATTTGAAAATCTGTTGTCTTTCTTAAGTAGTTGAACTGTCGTGTTATCTTATCTATTTAATTATAAATAATCAAACTTTTGTTATTCATATTCAGAAACGAACTGTTTCCTTGCCTCGAAAATCACGTTTGCTGTTTATGATAACTTAGACGGCGGTTGTCAGAATGTTAAGAAATGCAAGTAGGCGGTTGAAAAACAAATACAATGCGTCAATGAGGATTTTTGGATTGATAGCAATTCTAGTTCAAGCTAGGTAGCGCTTTTAGCGCATTTTAAGATTGGGGGTCATCTGTCAAGTTCAGTGCACAATAATAAAAAAAAACGATTGCTCCTACCTATGCTGATATTGTCCATCATTAACTAACAAATTAAAAAATTATAAAATTGTTCGTTGACTCGGTAGAGAAAAAATTGACTACACGATAGAGAAAGAAAAGGAACTCCACAAAAAAGCGCCACTTTCAGAACCTCAGCGGAAATTATTAACAAAACCGTTACATCATCACTTTCCGACGTTAAAAGTTGAATTTTCCCGTACCGCAACTACAAGCTACTCCCGCTAATCTCGACTACTCGCTAAGCCGGTTCAAGCCGGTTTAAGTTGGTCTCACCCGGTGCTCATATAAAAGTTTCAAGCTACCTCACGGGCACGAAACGTTAATAGTTGGAAACAAGGGAAAAGTGTGAGACGGGGAATAAGGGTTTAGCACCTGAAGCGTTGTAGAGAAATATCCTGTACTATTAAAGTATGGCCGTTCGAATGGTTCATATTTGACAGCTGTAAAACCCAAACTAAAAAATAGACCTTATATCACAGCATTAACTTGATTTGACAGCTGTCAAATATAGCCTATTCAAACGGCCATACTTTAGAACTAGTTTTATAGGTAACTAAGAGCTCGCTTATCAACTGCACCTCTGCCAATCGTTGACGTTTTCCACATAAATGTGTAGGGGCGTTTCCGTTTGCCGTGTGATGCCGGCTTAGAATAGCATCATCCGATTTCTTTCGAGTAGGTGTCGTAAAAACCGACTAAAGGACTCGAGAGTCTCATGTGTATTGTAATTTTAGGCAACAGGCGGACAAACTGTCACTATAGTGATACAATAAGTCTAGTTATCTCTATTTTTTAAATTATGAGCGCAAACTACATTGTAAACAGTCGGAGAGTTAATATTTACAAGAACTTGCTTCATTACGATCGGTCTAAGTAACAACAAAATCCCGAACCATCAAGAAAGTCCAAATATTTATTTCACTAACAAAAAAACAGAACAAAATGTGTCAATTTCACGAGACGACAACGACAATCTGATCAAACCCGACATAAATGAAATCAACCTGTCAAAATAAGAAGAAGAAATTTAATAAAAGTCCAAATAAAATGGCTCAATACAAAAATAATACACTCTATTTGGGGACATGAAGGTTATTTCTGTGATGGAAAAAGTTTTCGGCAATCTATAGCCTACAGTAGCTTTCTGTAGTACAATAGATAAGAGAAATAAATTAAATCATCATAGATTTTTTTTTATGTGTATGTGTGTGTCATTTTTCTAGGAAAGAATTGATAGCTCTTAATGAGTAGGCGCATCGCACTCTTAACGCACGACAAAGTGCGAAGCGTGGTCCGTTGAGTGCGGTTTTAGAATGGAGAGTGACGTTACTAGTATGGATCTGACCGACCGCTGCAATATTTAAGCGCTCCGTCGTGCGTTAAGTGTGCGATCCGCCGTAGACCAAAAACATCATTGATGTCTAGAAATATTTACTTCAACAAACGTTTACTTTATCGACACGTCTATACTTTCCTGCGTTTTCAATAATTGCGTCCCAGGCAACGAAGTGTCTGTTTTCTTGCCTCAGACACTGATTAAATCGTCTATCACAGGCGTATGAGGCCAATGATGATACTTTCCTGCAGAGTCATAAATGCATAATAAACAACAAGCAAAATGACATGTTTAAAATTGTCATAGACGCAAAACAACCGGTCCTACAAAGAAAGTTGTTAGGCCATAAAAATTATGAAATCTTTATCAAAGATTTGCCCACCACTTTGTCCTCAAATCTCCTTTTTATGGCTGTTTATTATAAAAGGTAAAATAATAAACAAAATTTCATCTTCCTTTTGGGACAGAGTCAATCTCGGAAATAGATTGTTTAATAAAAAGAGGAAAAAAGCGCATTATTTTGCAGTAAATAGGATTTTAGGGTAGAAACACACTAGCGTATAGTTTAGTAATGATTATGATTAACGATAAATAAAAAATCTGTTATTTGCTTATAAACAATTTAGGAAATGACAAATCACATTAATGATCATGATCATGATCTAATCTTATCTAATCTAATACAACTAGATAGGATGAGATATGACAACTCGTTTGGAAAATATTTGATGTTCATATTCAAACAATGCGAATTTCCGTTCCATGCATGATTGAATAAAATCTATTACGTTTTAATAAAAGTTTTGTTTGTTTACGGAATATTTTAATTTTGTTTTGTCTGTCAATCTAAACTGTCAGGCAGGAAGCTGAATTGGGAGAAAGTTCCTCATATTCCAAATGGAAAATCTATCTGGCAGTCTGTTAAAACCAGTGTTTCAAAACCCTGTTTGGCGGATCGCACACTTAACGCACAACGAAAGGGCAAAATATCGCAGCGGTCTGTCAGATCGATACTAAAAACATCACTGCCCATACTAAAACCGCACTCGACGGACGACGCTGCGCTAGCGGTAGACAGCAGCTGAGCTAAATTAGTATGGGGATTGACATTTCTAGTATGGATCTAACAGACCGCTGCGATATTTTAGCGCTCCGTCGTTTGTTGAGTGTGCGATCCGCCTTAGGAATAAAAACCTGTTCCCGTATGTAGAGCAACCAATCACGGGGTAACAGGGTTGCAGCGAATAGGGTGAAAGCACAGTCCTCGCCCGCCGAAACTAATCAACAGTAAACGTAGCTAGCAAGGCGACTGTCACACGCACCGCAAGATTTTCCGGTTTATTTTTGGATCCGGTTTTTTAACGAAGATAATTTCCAAACTCTAAACTCAAATTGAAAATATTTTATTCAACGTAATAAATTATCTTTTAGCTTATTGAATCTCATACATAAATATATTAGTAATTGTATAAGAAAGAAAATTGTAAGACACAATTTTTTCTTTTTTGTAACAATTTTATGATCCGTCTTTTGGAGAGCACGTTAAGCTGAAGGTCCCTTAAGGTGCCTATGGAAGGTGAATTCAAACATGTCTGAGGTAGTTTTAATTTCAATCTTCTATTTCCAAGTAGATTCACAACACATACCATTAGAATGTCAATTAAAAAAACGGATTAATCTTAATGTCAGACATAATTATTTTCTCTTTTTATTCCTTTTTTTCTCTTTTATCACGTTAACAAAAAGTTGTATTTTTTATAACAATTTTATGTGCCTAGTAGAATTGTGGTACGGGTGGGATAAAACAAAATTAAAGGCACTGCCTCAGGGCTGCTACTAGTAGTAGTGGTAGAAAAAACTCGTCGTCGAAAAAAGGTCGTTGGACGACCCGGTGTCCCGCTCAAAAAGAGAAGAGAGACTCTTCTTGCACCAAATGTGACTAACACAGGTTGTCATTTCTGTTGTGTTTGATGGTTGATGTCACAAAACGCAATTTCGTCCGGCATGTATGCAAATCACACAGGCTATTCCATTGCATGTCATTCACAACTACAGTTTTTAGGACACCGTGTACGGGATTCACGACAACTACACTTTTATGGCACCATGTACGAGAATACAGATTGCTTTTACACATTTTATGATTCACTATGTTTGACGAGGCCTTCTGCATATAGCATCACCCCAATTCTACCTGTGGGTATCGTAAAAAGCGACTATGGGATCAAATTAAGGAATGGGCGGCAGCGTTCCTTGTGAATTAAATATCTTGCACTGCGCTCACCAATCCGCCTCTCAAGTGTGGCGAGTATGCCAATTACCCATTGGGGGAGGCCATGTGAACCTACCTATATAAGGTGTAAAAATATTAGTTTCAAATATTTGAAAGGGTAAATTAGCCCATGAATTAAACAATTTCCCCCAAGAAACATAGGTCGAAATATAAAGAAAAAAGTTTTGGACCTCCCATACAAATTGACTTTGTCGGTTCGTAATTTTTTACGGGAGGACCAAATTTTTTTTCATATTTGGACTTATGTTCCTTGGGGAAAGTTGTTCAGTTTCATGGGCTGGTTCACCACTTAAAATATTTGCAGCAATTTTTTTTACAGCCTGTACCGTAAAGGACGACCAAAGTGACGCAGTGGTAGCGCGACTGCCTGTGACGCAGAAGGTTCCGGGTTCGATTCTCAGTGGGTCACTGATTTTATCACTTTGTGATTTCGTTCCCAGTCTGGTTAGGACATAGCAGGCCGAACCACTTGATTGTCCGTAAGAAAGTGTTTTGGAGGGCACGTTAAGCCGTAGGTCCCGGTTGCAGTCTACGATTACTTAGGCGGCGGTCGTTACACGACCATGTCAGAAAAAAACACTGTCAAATGGATGTAAAATTTAAAAAATTACACTCGTGATATTTATCGCTAACAAAACGATACTTCGTCACTGTTTTTGTGTTATTTTATTGCTTTTCACGCTTCAATACCCAATTGGATGTAAATTGATGATCGGATGTATATTTTTTCAACTAGAAATGCTTTTATCTCACATGCAAAGCTTACTATTGGTAAAATTTCAATTTTTATTATGAACTACTTTCACTCACTCTAGATAACATACATAGACATATCACGCCTTCGTACCTTGCAGGATAGGCAGGGCGTTTATAACCGTGAAAATGCGGTCGCTATCGCCACGTTTGACAAATATTGAGGGACATTTCAGATCACAGAGCAAATATGGCTTTTGCTCGGCGCACGCATGACATCTCTTGTCTGTATTTCACATGATGCATGTATCACTGTAATGACAGGCTGTCAGCCTATCGCCTAAAAATTGTACACAGGGAAACCTCGAATCCAATTAAAAAATCATAAACGAAATCATATAAAAAAAGAAATAGTTTTGTAAGTATAATAACTTTTTCAAAAGTATCCCTTACAAAGAACACAATTGTAAGTTCTATAACATTATACCTATTAGGTTTCATTCCGTACGGTTAACTGCTACGATGCTCGTAGCTACGTGGCTACGGAAGTGTAGCACATGGCTACGAGGCTACGAGAGCGTAGTAACTAGTAATGTTCTTCCTAGTGGCCATTTTATTCCTTTCAGATTTTTATTTTTACTGCGCTTTCGTGATTTGATATTTCTACTGTTGTTTCCACTTTCTGAAGAAAATAAAATAATTTTAGTTGCAATTTCTAATTTATGTTAGTCGATCGGTTTATACAGGATGTTTGGAAAAGTACTAACTTCCTTTCAAGGGATTATCCTGCTTATGAAACTGAACAACTTTCCCCAAGGAACAAAGGGTGAAATATAACAAAATTAGGACCTCCCACACAAGTTGTCTCGGTAATTTTGTATGGGAGGTCTAATTCTTTTTTCATATTTTGACCTATGTTTCTTGGGAAAATTTGTTCAGTTTCATGTGCTAGTTCGCCCCTCAAAATAATTGCAGTATTTTTTTTATACCTTGTAGGATCAATACCTGATTTAATCTTGAATTTGGTTGTTCCTTGGAAAAAAAATCTAAGATTTTTTTCAGGCCAAGAGACCAGACTAAAGAGATCGTAATTTATGTCCCTTAACGCTTTGCATACTCCACAAGATATAAAGGCGTGATATATGTGTATTGTATAAAATGCTTATATGTTATATGTAACATAATCTTCCCAACTCATTTGAAGCCATTGTCCGGCCGATTTGTCCATACATTTCCCTCTCAAGTGGTTCTTTAAGGTCCAACGGTTCAACAGTCCTCAAGATATATCTTACTTTCTTTGTCATTCGAGATGAGAGGTTTTTATGTCTGTAAAAGTGTCCAAGTGTCTTTTTGTGGTTGCCGTGTGTTTCTTTTTCGAGTGGAAATATCAAGTGTTCAAATTCAAATTTCAATCGTTTAACGTCGTCCAATCGTCCAACGACCCTATGAGCCCTGGTGTGAGAGTTTTTCAACCACTACTAATTCAAATTCAAATTTCAATCGTTTATTTCCAAGTAGATTCACAACGAACGCTTTCAGAAAGTCAAAAATTTACAATACAATACTGTCGCTAAAAATAAATTAGTCATTGTAAAAAAGAGAAAATTGTCAGACACAATTTTCTCTTTTTTATAACAATTTTATGTTCCTAGTAGAAACGCGGCACGAGTGGGATAAAAAAGGCACTGCCTCGGGGCCGGCCAGGCTGACCACACAGCATGTAACTTACTAGCATGTAGCTATTAAAGTGAATATTTAAAATATATATATATATATATAATTACATGTGTCATGTAAATCAGCCGGACCCCCTGAACAGGAAAACCACCCAAAAACCTGCTCAAAAGTGCTCCTATTCTCAATTAACAATTTGTACCATAGGACCTAAGCTACCCTAGCTAAGTTTTAAAATATATTAATAGCCCAAAAGACGGCTACGCTAAAATAAAATAAAAGTACTACAGTAGATAATTCTATCTGTTTCGTCTTATTAAGTCTTCCTTATTACGAGTATTTATGTCAATTTTAAATTCCATGCACGTCCAGATTTGGTATTAAAAATGACTGCATGTTTCTTGTGCTGCGCTGGAATCTCAGAGGACCATGCCTCTTTGTCATTAACGTAATCATCTAACTTATAATAGGCTTTATAACATAATGTTTTCTTAATAATAGATTTAAATTTACTCTCAGACAAACTTAATATATCTTCCGGTATTTTGTTATAGTATCGTATACTTAAACCTTCAAATGAATTCCTAACTTTAGCTAGTCTATGCTTAGGTTGATCTAATTTATTTTTACTCCTTATATTACGATTATGTCTTTCATGATTTCTTGTGAAAGTATGAATATTCTTTCTTACATACATGATATTTTCATAAATATATTGACATGGCACAGTCATAATATTGATTTCCTTAAACAGTTCTCTCAGAGAATCACGACTGCCAAGTTTATAAATAGCTCTAATGGCCCTTTTCTGAAGAATAAATATTGTTTCAATATCAGCTGCGCGGCCCCACAGCAAAATTCCATAGGACATAATGCTGTGAAAATAACTGAAGTAAACAAGTCGTGCAGTTCCAATATCTGTAATTTCTCTAATTTTACGTACTGCATAGGCAGCTGAGCTTAATCTTCCCGACAAAGATGTAATATGAGGGCCCCATTGAAGCTTTGAATCAAGAGTAATCCCTAAGAAAACTGTGCTGGCAGTAAATTCTAATTTTTCATTATTAAGCGTGACATAATTATTCAATGAATGTACTACATTTGGCAAAGTGAATAATACACATTTAGTTTTTTTCGCATTTAGAACTAAGTTATTTGCAGTAAACCAACTATGAATTTGTCCAAGAGTGTGATTTACTTCGTCATAATTATGCGCTCGTCTATCAACCTTAAATATAAGGGATGTATCATCAGCAAATAATACAATTTTGGACAAATTCTCTACCATGTAAGGCAAATCGTTAATGTAAATTAAAAACAAAAATGGTCCTAATATAGAGCCTTGCGGCACACCAATTTTAACACGAGATCCCTGTGATTTGGTGCCGTTTACTTGGACCTTTTGCGTTCTATTATCTAAATACGAATTCAGAAATTTCAGAGCTACGTTTCGAATACCGTAATGTTCTAATTTTACCAATAAAGTACTAGTAGCAGGCCTCTGACGTGGTTGAGTAACGAGCCGTGTGATGCCAGCTTAGAATAGTATCACCCCATTTGTTACCCGGCCGTGTTATAAGAGACGACTAAGTTTCCTGTGTCTTACAAATTTTAGGCGACAGACTGACGACTTGTCACTGTAGTGATAAACAACATCCCTAAAACAGCTCTGAAACACTTGTCAGACGTGGCTATGACCGCTCTCACACTTAGCGCTGCGTCGTGCGTTGTACCTGCGTCAAGAGCGGTTTTTAATGTGGAGAATTACGTGTTTAGTTTGGATCTGACAGACGCATGCGTTATATTAGTGCTCCGTTGTGCGTTAAGTATGAGAATGGCCGTTGACTCTCTGCCTACCCTGTGCGGGATACGGCATGATGTGTGTGTGTGTTGTATATAAAACACCAGAGTTCAGCGTCAAACACGCAAACATGGATTTAGTATCCAAATATCGTTTTTATGGAATTAATAAATACTTAGGCAAATAGACGTTCACTTTTAAATTGGTCATGCAACGCTAGTTACGACAAATTTCACGAGCCAGCGATAGTTTCGAAAACGAATAAAAAGAACTATAAAATAAAAGAATAATTCGATAAAAATAAAACCCGACTGCTGTTATTTTTGGCAAAACTGCACATCAATAAATTGTTGATCGTTACAATTTACTTCTAAGTGTCAAAAAATTTTAGGTGCACAATAATGCTATAATTATAGGCGCACATCGATACAATAAAAAAAGACAACTGTATCTACTGTTTATTCTTAGAAACTAAATGCAATACCATTGTATGTTGATCCCTTATTTATACTTTAATTTTAATTTGTAATCAATAAAGACATTATTAATGAAAGCACGCTTGAAGCAAGCAAAATACTGTACTGGAATTAAATTTAAGATCTCATTATGTATTGACATGTATTCTTGCCAATAAATTATTTCTATTTCTAGAAGGAGATTGATGTGTCTGATCTTGTACCGAAATCTGCAAAAATAGCGGAAACTTCCATCGCAATATTTTTGGTTTTGCTTGTTGGAAATGAGGGAAGAATTGGGGGAAGTGGGAAATATTTGACATCATATTATTTATTTAAATTTAAAAAATCTACAAATTAACATTTCACCGGTCTGGTATCTCTAAAGCAATTTGGGCATAAATGTTACACATGTGTAATTTCCACACTGAAAATAAATCCATTGACAAAGGATTGAAAACATTGACGCTAGGATCCGTTAGGGCATTTGTTGATTCAATAACCCACACGACTGCATAAAAATAATTACTCGAAGTCCATGATACTCTTTTGCTTGGCACAGTCGGTAAAACGTTCCGCGCCCGTCCACTTAAACTAAGGCACCACCAGGGAGCAATAGTCCTAAAAACGATAAAAGTTTACTCGCTAACTTTTTTGCAATGTCAAAGGAGCTAGATTTATGTTATGGCCTACTTATTTACGTGGAGTTTTAAAATCTTTGCTTAAAAAAAAATAGACTGCTGTTGTAAGTAAATTATCAACGTTAGTAGCAAACTATAGTTCAAAATCAACACCACAATATCATATCAGCCTTTAACAGTCTACAACTGGACAAATGCCTCCCCTAGAAACCACCATACAATAAATTCTTTCCGTGTGACCAAAGCTACTTCTTATTATTTTATTTAGTTTAATGTGAACTGAAAAAACACAAAACGGTTTTTGAACGATAACAATAGATGTCGCTGTTAGTTTTCTAAAACACGCTGTCGGTATGTTCTTTCGAAAACTATACATGGCTACTGGACAACAGCTTTCTACAATCTTATTAGATTATTATAGAACAGATAGAACACCTTATTGTATGTATTAGGCACTATATAGAGCCGTGTAATGTCAGCTTAGAGTCACTTCATATCTACTTGTGAGTGTCGTAAAAGGTGGCTAAGTGGAGGAATTCAGAAAAAGGGCAGCAGCCACAAAGTACTTTAATATTATATAGGGGTATAGAGACCTATCTCAGCTGCCAAAACTGGCAATGCGTAAGTAGCGCCCTCTCAAGCACTTAGTAGGAACTAACTACATAATATATATATATAAATACATCTATAGCTATTAGTAAAAAAGTTGAATTTTAAAGTTTATTATATATTTAAATAAAAGTAGCCCTTTGGAACACATTAATGCATATTATTGATAATTTGGCAACATAGAATTTGTAAACTGCCGCGCCATCTGTGAGATATAGTAAGAACGTGATATAATCCCCCCAAATAGAAAATAGGATGGGCGCTAGCAATTGCAGTAATGTATCTGTGCTTCGTAATTTCGCATCGTATTCCGAAAGTGTTCCCCAAATCACAGTACTATGATTGAGCGCCCTGGCAGCAGCGTTCCTTGTGAATATGCCTTGCATGCGCTCTCGCAAGTCCGCCTGACAGGCGTGGTGACTATGTGGTGACCTTACAATCGGGAGAGGCTCATGTCTAGTAGTGGACTGTTGTGGAGTAGTAGATAGAAAAAGAGCACGTTGAACTTTTTCTGTCTGTCCCGTTGGCGTAGCGGATAGTATGCCTGCCTTCTACGCCGAGGGTCGTGGGTTCGATCCCCACCGGACACAAATATTTGTTAAGTCAATTTTCAAATATTTGTGTTGAGTCTGGGTGTTTTCTATGTATAATATGTATTTATTTACAAAAAAAAAAAAAAAAGTATATATGTATTAGTATCAGCTACCTAGTTCCCATAGCACAAGCTTTGCTTAGTTTGGGGCTAGATGGCGCTGTGTGAATTGTCCCGGACATTTATTTATTTTATTTATTTAACTATGAAGTGATAACCCTATAAAGTTCGGTTTCAACATCTGTTTGCCTACAGGCTTTCTTGGCCAAGACCAAGACCTTCTCCACGTTTTCGCCTACGCCGCCATTGGCTATCGCACGTTATTTTTTGTATCCACTTTATCTCCCGTATTTTAAAATCAGTGGTAAGAGCACGTACCGTAAAATACGATTATGTTTAAGGGCAACGTCTTTAGCAGGCCGTAATAAGGGCTGCGATAAATAACGTAAATCTCGAAGACTGTGACACTAGGGCTGTGAAAAATTTATTGATTTAAAAAAATGAAATCGATGATTTTTCGAAGAATCATTTCTACATGTTATCAGATTTTATAGAGATTCAAATTACTCGTTTAATTCAAAACTGACTCTTAAATTAATTGATCCTTTTTGTGCCACATATTTGCATCAAAAAAATATTTTTGGTCTTGCTTAACATAAATAATTCTAAACGATACCTTTGCAGGTCACATGTAATAATTTATTTCGGCGATATGTTGTACATTTTATCTGTATAAATAATTTATGATAAAAAAAATTACCGATTATTTAAGACTTTTTTTTTCTTATCGTCTATCAAACAACAATAACCTTAGTCGTTTTAACTTACATAATGATTATTTAAGTAATGGATATGTTTTTTGATAAAATCGTTTCTATTTTTTTTTTCAATTGTTTCGGACTAAAAGGATTCGTTTTTTTTTGTAGCAATGTCATCCCTGTGTGACACTCCAGCTTTCTAAAAGCGGCCCTGGCATGGCGGGGTGAGAATTTCAATTAGTAAGGATTCACTTTTCATAGGCCCCGAGCCAAAACTCGTCCCAGCCAAGATACTGGGTCTTACTTTCAACTCGGGGCCGCTTGCCAAGCACGTGTTGGCTTGTGTTCCAAATATCAGTGTCATGTTTCTGCGGTGAACTTTAATCTGGTTGTGTTCTTCTTTTTGCAGCCGTGTGATGCCGGCTTAGAATAGCATCACCCCACATCCTTCCCGCGGGTGTCGTAAGAGGCGACTAAGGGACTCGAGAGTATTGGCGTATTACAATTATTAGGTGACAGGCTTACAACCTTTCACTATAGTGATACTCAAGTTTTCTGAAACAACCTGAAACAATCCTCAAATATGTCAGACGTGGCGATAGTGGCCGTATTCTTACGGCCGTTAACGCTCTGCCTACCCCGCAAGGGATGAAGGCGTGATATATGTAATGTAATGTTTCTTCTTTTTGATTTATTGTTGACTTACTTAAAGAATATAGGTATTAGGTACTGTATTATAATGTAGTGCCGGTGACGACCGATGCGGAAGATTGGTGTGTATGTTTGTTTATGCCCGCTGTGCTTGATGTCTCATTTTTGATTCCTGGCCAGGGCAGACAATTAAATGTTTAATATAAATATCAGTAGGTGCGAGTTTTGAGTCAATCCAAGCTATAAAAGTATGCGTTTTTTCACTTCGTCATTTTCCATTTTTATTTGCAATTTTTTGGAAAGACTCCCTATGATACATCATGTGCCACAGTTCCTCACTTTTATAATTAGGGACTTTGTTTCCTGTTACGTTTTGAAATTTTTTAGAACCTCATTTATTTTTCGTTTGAAGTAAGGACCAAGAATCTCTAGAAAATTATGTCGTATAGCATGATTATTTTCCAAGTAATCTAATTGCGTGGGCATTTGCGTAATTTTGCCAGAGAAGCGTTTTTTTTTTATGGTTCTATATCGAGAACAATCTTGGGCTAAGGCGGATCGCACACTTAACGCACTACGGAGCGTTAAGATATCGAAATGGTCTGTCAATCCTTACTAGAAATGTCACTGCCCATAATAAAACGGCACTCGACGGACGACGCTGCGATGCGATGGCGGTGTCTCAACAGCGGTTAAACAGTTTCAGTATGGAGATTGACATTTCTAGTATGGATCTGGCAGACCGCTGTTGAGTAGGTTAAGAAGATGAAGATAAGACCTACTCTGGCAAATAGGATGTTTACTCAAGCATAATATTTTAATCTAAAATATTCTATGCCGTCTGATGCCGGCTTAGAATAGCATCACCCCACATCCTTCCCGCGGGTGTCGTAAGAGGCGACTAAGGGACTCGAGGGTATTGGTGTATTACAATTTTTAGGCGACAGGCTGACAACCTGTCATTATAGTCATACACATGTTTTCTGGAACAGCCTTGGAAAACAATCCTCAAAAATGTCAGACGTGGCGATAGCGACCGTATTCTTACGGCCGTTAACGCTCTGCCTACCCCGCAAGGGATAAAGGCGTGATATATGTACTATGTATGTATGTAATATTCTAGAAGTTAAAATACCTAGGCGTACGTCTAGTGTCTAGACGTAGGTAATGTATTATCGCAATTGTTTTTGTTACTAAGGCAAATACTGTCTAAGTAATGTGTTTACTTGTGTGTTGTTACTGTGTTGGTAATAAAAAACGTTTATGTAGCAATCAAATCTGTATTAAAGAAGATATTCAGAACGTGATTAGAATAAATTTGGTACCCATGCGCCTACTCACATATAGAAGATTCAGTCCGATCAGTTCTCCCCAGAACAACTCCTATGCCCAGTCTCGCCACAAGGGCGTGATTGGGCTGGTTGTTTGAACAACCAACCAAATATTTCCGGGTGAGCACGTGCTCCCCACCAAGCCGACAGGCGTAGATTTGATGGCCCCGGGGCCGAAAACGTAGAGTCCAACCCAAAAAAAAAAACATATAGAAATTTTGGTTCTTTCTTTTTGTGTGGGACACTGAATTAACTAATTGTTAACTAATGGGGATAAAAGTAATGCAATTTAAGGGCGATAAGAATCGTATTAAGATCAATGTTAAATGTATAAATACATAAGTCCTCTTTTACGAATAATAGGAACGTTTTTATGTAAGTAAAAAGTATCTACCTATTTATTTTAGTTTTTCAGCTATGAAGCCTGCTACTAGCACAACGTGAATTAAATAATATTTTTGAACCCAGCGTTTATCGCATCGATTTACTATCATGCTTATAGCCCTGGCGGGGTAGCCAGGGTGTTAACGACCATAAAATTACGGTTGTTATCGCCACCTCTGGCAAATATTTGAGGGTAGACTCAGATAAGTCGTGAATCACTATAGTGACATATTATCCGACTTTTGCCTGTTGCAATACACTGAAACCCTCGATTCCCTTAGTCGGCTTCTACAAGTACGACACCCACGAGAAAGAAATGGGATATTGTTCAGCATCACACGGCATAGCAGTATTCTACATGACGAAAAAAAAGCTTTCTCCTGTTGTATAAGTGCATATTTCTCTCCCAATATTTCGTTATTTATTAACACTTTTCCACCCACCATTCCAGTCGGAACGAATCCATCAATCAAGCATTACCGACTAGTGAGGAAGAAATGTATTGCTGTCATTATTATTGCTTACGGGCCGTAATCGCAAGACGATTAACTACCTACTTACTTACTGTGATTTTTTCACATTCATCATCTTTTCTTATTATCTTCTCGATATTATTAATAACAAACTTATTAATAAATATAGGCAAATAAATCGTGTGTTGCCAGCTTAGCCTCACCGCATTTCTAACAGTGGGTGTCGTAAACCCGTGCGTTCCCTGTAAATATTTACAATATCTTAGACTGAGCTGGCCAATCAGCCTGGCAAGCGTGGTGAGTATGGCAGCACCCTCCAATTATTGAGGCTCGTGTCTAACTGTGGACTTTCGTGGCTTTAGAAGAAAGAAATAGACAGATCTTGATCTTTGGACTATATTCTCTCTCAGAAAAATCTTCGATGTTAAATTCAATGTATTCAAAGTGCAGCACTTTAGAATAATGGCACGACTGTAAAAAATATTAGCGAAACCTTTTTTTAAAATTATCGACTTGATTAACTTTGGCACATTAACTTATATGTTTTCAATATTAATCAAACTTATTGGCACCGAAATATCAAACGTAAACCAACAACAAAAATATCATATTATTTCAAAACTCGAAAATTTACTTTACATTTCCACAGAAATTGTAGCGCAAAAGTGTTATTTGCATTTCATATTGTGTTCCTGGAAACATGGATTACTGAGTACCTACTACATAAAAATGAATGTGTATTACTACGAAACGAAGCAGGAATTTCTGTTTTGTATTTATAAAAGTGGCACGTCAGTGACTTTTGTATTTTGATACTTCATTGAATGAAAATAATGTATTATTCAATCAAGCCCTTGTTTTAATACGAGCGCATCAAGTGATTTGTTTTGATTAACCAAGAATCTTAAAAAGATCTCTCAAGCGCTTAATAAGGTCCATCAAGCGATTGTTTTCCTTTACTAAGTTACTAAGTTGCAGCAAACATAAATTGAATCAAACATTCATTTTTAGAATGTATAAAATGTAATTCGGTGTGGTGCCAGCTTAGAATAGCATAACCCCAAATCTATACGTGGGTGTCGTAAAAACCGATTATGGAATAATCATCAAGGGAATGAGCAGCAGCGTTCCCTGTGAGAGCAACATCTTACACTGCGCTCGCCAATCCGCCTGCCAAGCCTGGTGAAAATGGCAATGCCAATGCAAAGGACTATTCTGGCTGTTAAAGTTAAAGTAAAATGACACAATTTGTAGAGAATAGTTTTTAATATATGATTGATTTTTCTCGCGCACTTTTGACAATAAACGACTGTAAAACTCGCATTCACCAGTTCATGAACCCGCTTAAGGAATTGGCTAACAGTGGTTTTTGTAAGTAATTGTACGTATAACTAATATAAATAGTTTTTTTTTTTTAATATAGCATGTTTTGCTGATTATCAACATATTTGACAACAATAATGTCAACTGCGAGTGTCAATTAATATGATCGTACAAATTTAATTAATAATTTAACACTATAAACATGCTCGCAGTAGTTTCAAACTTCTATTTTGCATTTGATTCGAAGTTACGAAATTGCCAATTTCAGTCGTATGACGAACGATATGGCGCAGTGGTAGTGCTACTGCCTGTGACGCAGAAGGTGCGATTCTCGGTGGGTCACTCACAAAGTTGATATTTATCACTTTGTGAATTTGTTACCAGCCTGGCTAGGAAATTGCGGGCTAAACCACCCGATTGTCCGTAAGAAAGATGGCTCCATGTTTCGGATGGGACGTTAAGCCTTAGGTCCCGGTTGCTGTCTATGATACCTTAGACGGCGGTCGTTACGTACACAACCATTTCAGAAGCCTGCTACTTGTAGAGACGATTGAAGAACTCTGACACTAAGGTTCATGGGGTCTTTGAACGACTCAGTGTCGCACACGAAGAGAGAAAGAGACTCGTATGACACCTTATATATGAAAATAATACATTCTCTCTATGAAACAGTCAAGTAAAAATCCATAGCCGAACTATACTCAGCTTCCAGAATCGCAAAGGTTTTTCGGGTAGCTTATTCATGTAACAATGTTTTATTCATTCCATTCCATTTTATATATAGGCTTGATTAAACCGGTGTTTATTTTAGCATATTCATAAAGCTAGCTTCACCCTCTTAGGCTGCCCCCACATTGGGCGTTGGCCGAGCGTACGCGTTTCCTGAGCGTACTGCCGGCGTCGGCGCGGCGCGAACGTCGCGTCAGCGCACCGTCTGCGGGGCGCAGGCTCAGCGTTGTCCAGCGCCGCGCGGGCGCTGCGTGAACGCCGCGCAGACGCCGCGCTTACGTCGCGTTCCACGGGCGTTCGGCCGCAACTGAGATGCTAGCGGGCGCGGGGGGGAATGTGCGCGGGGGACACGGGCGGCCGAACGCCTGTGGAACGCGACGTAAGCGCGGCGTCTGCGCGGCGTTCACGCAGCGCCCGCGCGGCGCTGTATAACGCGAAGCCTACGCCCCGCAGACGGTGCGCTGACGCGACGTCCGCGCCGCGCCGACGCCGGCAGTACGCTCAGGAAACGCGTACAATGCCAACGCCCAATGTGGGGGCAGCCTTAGGCTGCCATGAGACCTTATATCTCAAGATGGCATAAAATTAACCCACATACGAAAGGTAAACAGTATAGGGACGCAAAGAGAATTCAGAATTAATTATTGGGAGAGTGATATAGAGGGTCTTACTGGCCAACAAAATCAATCATCGATATGAAAATTATCAATCAATCAACAAATTATAAAAGGAATCACTTTTTGCGATTCTCTGTCTGTCTATTAGGTTAGGATACCGCTAACTTCTCTTATACCACACAATCGATTTGTATGAGGATTTTTTGATATATATTTAAGAGGAAAACAAAGTTTAAAAAAGCCTTTGCATAGCAGGCAGTTGCATTAGCACTGTGCCACATCTGTCGCCGTATATTATCAGCAATACCTTAACTTACCTTTTCAAGAGTTCAAGATTTACTAGTTTTCATATAGTTACTAAAATAAACCAGTTCACATTGATCCCATAAATTGGAAAGTCCTAGTACTGCTGGAAGTACGAATACGAGCTCATAAATGTTTACTCAAACCCTTTGGATTTAGTACACACAAGTTTCGCCACAAAATTATATTATGGTTCGTTGGGTTTGTGATTAATCGGACGTCATAAATGTTAGTAAGTTTAGATTTCAGAAATGCCTTCCTAAAACGTCATAAAGTTTATTATGTCTGAATAACATCAAATAACTTTGTAAGTGTCGAAATAATATCTCCGTGTGGTTGTGTGATTAAATTTTTTTTTAATGTCGCATCATAATTTGAGAAAGCAGATTTTTTTTACGCTATAGATATAGATTTGTCAGTGATGCCGGCTTAGAATAGCATAACTCCACATCCTTGCGCGGAAAGAGGTGACTAAGGGACTCGAGGATATTGGTGTATTACAAGTTTTAGGCGACAACCTGCCACTATAGTGATATACATATTTTCTGAAACAACCTTGGAAAACAATCCTTAAAAAATGTCGGACGTGGCAAAAGCGGCCGTATTTTTGTGGCCGTTAAACTCTGCCTAGCCTGCAAAAGAGAGAGGCGTGATATATGTATGTATGTATGTAAAACGCGAGCTAGATGGGCCCGCATTTGTCTACTATCTCACCTGATGGTAAGTGACGATGCAGACGATGATGGAACATACTTGCCTAGATAATGCCAATTCACTCTTGCCTTGAAAAGGCCCAAGTTGTAATGTTCCGGAAACAGATCCGCCGGCAGGGCATTCCATTCCTTAGCTGCTCGAATCATGTAGGTTGAAGCTAGTCGCTTTAGTGCGAAATAAAGGTATATCACCAATATAAGGATGGAGTTACTGCGTTTTAGGAGCTACTGCGTTTATGTTGTGTGCGGCAGAGCGGACGAAACCATTATTGGCTGAAATCTAGTTTCACTGTATAGGCTGGAGTCACCGCACAAACTTTTCTACATCAGCGCCAAATTCAATATCCGTGCACAGAATACTCCAAACTATAAGTGGATTGTTTGAAACCGTCTAATACAAGTGAAAATTGCAAGCTAAGGCGGTGCCCACACTTAACGTCCCGTCGGTGCGTCCGTCGGTGCGCATTTTTCGCGCGTCCCTAACTTATGCATCTGTCAAGTAAATTTGGAATTTGCCATACAAAAACCGACGTCAACGCAGGAGCAAAGCCAGTACTTGCGTTGGCATCTGTCTTCATTCTATTACACTGATAATGGTACATGCAACATACTGAAAGGAGGGTTTTAAGGTCCAAGCTCATTAAAGTATGTGGCTGACACCTTGCATTTTTCTGTTTTCCAATTTTAGTCAGACACTATTTATAAATCGCACTCAACTCTGAGACCGATCTCAAGAGCGATTTGACAAAAAACAGTCAGTACCAAACAGCATTTTAAAGTCGCACTTAAGATCGATCTTAGAGTGAGTGCGGTTTATAAATCCCGGAATACTCTTTGCTTTATTATTTTAATTCTAGCGGTGTATTTTACTATGCTTTGTGAAAATAAAAATGTAAAATAAATACAGTTTTGGTTTCCTACGGCCTCCAAAACACGACTATGCACCAACGGGCGTCAGGTGTGCTATTCTCCTAATACAAGTGAAAATTGCAAGCAAAGCCGAATTGGGCGCAATAAAGAGCTGGCAGCCGTCCAGTAGATTGCGGTGATAGCCGACAATATGGCCAGTTTGTGAATGGTTAACATCGGACCTGCGGGTAATTGGGCATAATGGGGGCTAAACTATCATTTTGTGCGGCTAGACGAATTTTGATGGGCCGTGTTTCGAATAAAGTGTGAAATAAGTTAAACTGTTATTGTAGATCTTGAGTTTCAGTCTTGTTGGTTCAACGATTACCAATCGGCCAATTTATAGGTAACGTCTTTTAAGTCCCATTTTTGTTCTCAATTGATCTCAGCAACTTCTCTTTGGTCTACTTTTTCCTTTTTACCTTATATCCCCTCCACAATAATGTCCACATCATTATTCTTCTTTGGTTCTTTATCGGACTAAGTATTCTTCTTTTTTCATTTATTCGTTCCAGAATCGTAACAGTAATCGCAAAATACTATAACGATAAAAACTCAGAACTCGCGCTAAGGAACAACTTTCCTCGAATAACATAGTATTTCCGAAGTATTATTACAAAATTTGCATAATGAATATTGATTGGGCCATATTTTAACTTGACGGAGTTAAAAATAGAGGCATAATAAAAAGACTGTATTATAATTTGCAGGTAGTAAAAAGAAGTAGTAATTTATTTGATAACATGTTTCAAAAACAAAATATGACTATTACATCTGCAGCCCGTTAAAGTTCCAATTGATACTGTTGACTCTCAACAATTTATAAAAAACAACAATATAAGTTGGTCCCTTAAATCGATAGGATGAAAAAATATCTATCAAACGATGATGTTTCACTGGACATTGAAAACAAACAGCTTGTAAATGAAGAGGATGAGCTGCTCGTAATTCCTGGCAGCCCTCCAAGCAGATTCCCGGCTCGTTTGAGGCTGATTAAGATGGCACTTTGACCGAACCATTGCATGGTGATTTTGTGTTGAAAATACTTATAGTAATGTTGGCTTGCTTTAATGTTGTAATACAACTGCAGGGAGTTATGTCCCGGAGTTTCTGTTTTGAGATCAATTGCGCTATTCATTTCAAGTTACAGTGGGATCATCCTACATTTTACAGACTATAGCAGTAAGTAATTCTATGAACTATAGAATACAAACAAATGAAATGTCACAATGTCAATTAATGTCACATACATTGAATATCATCTATAATGTCTGAACTGACGAAAGAAAACCATTGCATGTTTTAAGGGTAAAAATAGTTACTAGTCATTCTGCCTCCTCAAATACTTTAAGCAGTATGCTTTCCTGCATGTTTTAATTTGTACCTTTGTAGCTACTTTTTTATCTCATCATTCTCCTCATACTCCATCATCTTCCTTTGTCAGTGGAATCTCTATCTTTTCTTTGATCTATCTTTATTATTTTATGTCTACGAAACGATTTATTCCTATATCTACTATTTGACATACTTTGTTACATTATATTGACCAAACGATTACTCAATTTACTTGTCATTCTACTATCACAGAATAAATTGCTCTACAGTTGCTACACAATTCACTGTGGTAAAATCACGAGGGTATAAACGGTGAAACAGGACCATACAGCAATTAAACTCCTGGCAGAGGTCCAGCTGGTTGGCTCTGGTTTATGAAGCTTGTAACACCACATCCAGGCCTTAACTGGGGTTAAGTGTTGGAGGAGATAAACGACAAAATATTTATTAAAGTAGAGTAAAACACTTTTGAGCCGATATTGCAAAAATTGTATAGGTACGTACACAGAGACATTGACCTGGATTGACTACATTGAATCGCCATAGATTTAGTTCAATGAACATACTAATAAGGCCTTTCTCTCATTTAATGTACAACATCATTCTCGGCTACCTGCAGCAACAGCGGCTGAGCGAATTTAGTAGTATGGATCTGACAGACCGCTGCGTTACGGATGCGTTATTTTATCGCTGCGTAGTGCGTTAAGAGTGAGAAAGGCCTTAATGAGTGAACTATTTTCTTTTCAACGTGTAACATACATACATACATGTAACACGCCTTTATCCCTTGCGGGGTAGGCAGAGCGTTACCGGCCGTAAGAATACGGTCGCTATCGCCACGTCTGTCATTTTTGAGGATTGTTTTCCAAGGTTGTTTCAGAAAACATTTGTATCACTATAGTGACAGGTTGTCAGCCTGTCGCCCAAAAAATTTAATACACCAATACTCTCGAGTCCCTTAGTCGCCTCTTACGACACCCGCGGGAAGGATTTGGGGTGATGCTATTCTAAGCCGGCATCACACGGCATCTTCTTTTCAACGAGCATCAAAACTATCTTTAATACAACCAAATCAAAAACTTTATCTTTCTGATCCTCAATGAACTTGAAATTTCCTTTCATAATGGATAAAGCTAGATATGGACCTCTTAAGTTCCTCAAAGCAATCTTTGAATGTGATCTGGTGAAGTGGAAGACTATTCAAACCGCTTCGGCTCAACTGACCTCGTATTATTAGCTACGTCTTCTAACATTCTATTCAAGTTCATAGGATCAGCTTCATGTAGATGTTTGGAGTTGATGCCATAGTTTTACTTTATCGACCTCTTTGTGTTGCCGTGCCTGGGAAGAGACTATTTGGGCCAAGTAGATGTACTCATTGACATATGCAATTTTTGTCCCATTCGCTTCCACCTTATGCTCAAAACGATTGGTCATAAGCTTGGTTTTTGACGTTGGATAAAGGATGTGTTTGATGTTGAATATAGGTTAATTTGTATTGCAGACACAGCAGCAAAAAATTGCAGTGTAAACTTAATGATGATAGTAAAAAACCTTGTGGTATCCATTCTCTAACAAATACTAAAATATATGACACTTACACATAATTGACTTGGATATAAACCTAACTTGAACGCCTGCAGTACATACATACATACCTAAATCACGCCTTTATCCCTTACAGGGTAGGCAGAGCGTTAACGGCCGTAAAAATACAATCGCTATCGCCACGTCTGACAAATATAGAGCGCCGTTTCAGATAATTTGTGTATCACTATAGTCACAGGTTGTCAGCCTGCAGTATATTTTCAAAATGTGTAGTCTTAATTTATTTCATATCATCATCACCATCTGGAATAGTAAGTACACGTCTCGTAATTGAAACTACTTTACGCTTAGCATAGGAACGCTAAAAATCTACCCTAGACTAAGCCTATCATTCGTCTTCGAGGAACGTTCACAAATTATAGCGAGTTGACGCTTCTATTGGGCAGGATGTTCTCGATTCAGGTAGGAGATAAATCGTCATAAATTGTTAGTATGGGACACAAACTGCCCGCTTGTATACCACACTGTAGTAGTAGGAATGAATTTGAATGTAGCTGCTTGCATTCTACTTATTTATTTCTATAGTAATTAAAAAACTGTAGTATTCTAAAATGGTAAGCCTTTCTGAATCGCACGCATAAAGGATGATATTGCGTTTTGTGCCAGGTACCATATAAATGATTGAAAATTTGATGTGCCATACTGGGCGTTTGACGTTTTTGTATGTGACCCAATTGGTCGAAATATTGGGTCCGACCAAGCACCGGCACATCATGCTGTGCTGTGCATTGCTAGATCAAAGCTATATTTGTTTTTGTGCTATTTACGATTCTAAGATGTATCTTTTAAGTCCCTTCTTTTCCTTAGTTTGATTCGCTGAACTGTCCTATTCACAGTAACATTCGTAATACAAGATGATGGCAATAACCCATCCGTTACATGAACTATTTACCCAGTTGCCTCCCATTTGTCACCGAAAGCGGCTACAAATTGCAGAATATCAGATATTCCGCCATAAAGGAGGGCCGTGTTTATGCCGCCATTAAAGGCTGTGGTATCTTAGGGTCGGGCCTAATCTGCAGGATGTTTCGAGACGGAATTTTTAACGTGGCAACGGCAAAGTTTGATTTTATTCTCATATTTCTGTTGTGGAAAGGAACTATTAAAAAGTCGCATACAAGTTTTTATCAATAAATCACGCAAATTTTTAAGTACTTACAGATCGAAGAAGATCTCAAGAATAAATAAAAGATGATGAAAAGTAATGTAAAAATTCATTCTTTAGGCTGGCCAAGGTTACCACAATACATGTAACTTAACACTTCCACCATCAATAAAATAAATCAAGTTCTAGTCAAGAATGTAAAGAGGCGTTAAATGCATGTAAAGGGTTTATATGTCCTTTAGTAGCTATCAAAACAGAACAAACACACCTTATATCTACCCGCTATATTCAAGACCATAGTCAAAATTGGTCTGGCATAACAAAACTGAAAGCGCGTTAGGACTAACCCTTACCTTACCAGCCACAACAGGCGGCTGCTGGACATGGGCATATCCCTTTTGGAGACAATTGCCATAATCTCTACGCTTAGCAGGCGGATTGGCGAGTGTAGTGCAAGATGTTGCATTCACAAGAAACACTGCTGCTGCTGCATAATTTCCTGCGTAAATGATTTATCCATAAGTCAGTTTTTTACGACACCCACGGGTAGAATTTCATGTGATGCTATTCTAAACACCCGCTCCCGCCTTACTTCAGAACACGGCCTAAAACCAGAAACGCGTGATCGTGTTTATGCCTCCTTAATTGCTGCGCAGTTAGGCAAAGCCGCTGAGACTAATTGCAGAATTGATTGGATTCTACTTATGAGTGGTTTGTATTCATGCTGAATGATTGAAGCATCAGTTTTGGTTTTGATATTAGTAGACCCTTTTTGAGCCGGTGACTGACTAGCGGTCCGCCCAGCGAATGCATTCGTTGATAAATCGGCTTTACCCGAATCGCACACTTAATGCACCACGGAGCGCTAAAACATCGTAGCGGTCTGTCAGATCCATACTAATAACGTCACTCCCCATACTTAAACCGCACTCGACAGACGACGCCTAGCACCGCGTCAACAGGGTTCGAGCGGATTTAGTATGGGGATTGACATTTCTAGTATGGATCTGACAGAACACTGCGATGTTATAGCGCTCCATCGTGCGTTACGTGTACGATCCGCCGAATGCATCCGATAATCGGCTTTTACCAGCTTTTATATAGATACATACAAAACCTTTTTGTTAAATTATTGTATAGATTACACATCAAATTATAAATTCCCAAATCAACTCCAATAACATTATAGCTCAACATTTTTTATACAGGGTGTCACAGAATGAACAATAAAAATGAATTTCTTTGACATTGTTTATTTTACGAATGGTGGGGTTTAGGAAGTGGCGAAAAACATCTCCTGGTCGGTAAGTGTAATGAACTTGACATTGTAACAATAGTGGCTGCGACGAAATTATTAAATCAAGTCAAATTTATTAAAATTATCAATTTTTATTAATTTTCAAACACGACTTTACGATTTCATTATTTTGTGTATAGACTTTTCACTATGGACCCGTCAACACACTTTCAGCTGTATGTATGATATGCTATAGTATGTAAAATAATAAATTTTTAGCTATTTAAAATCATAAAAGTGCACGTTCACCTGTAATTACTTACGCAGGTGTGTAACAGCCTGATTAATTATAATTTACAGGAGCAGATGTAATTTGTAAAGCGGGTATAATTTACACATACAGCATGATTAATTACTCATTATAATCATATGAGTAACATCACAAACTTGAATGGCTACATCACTACAGAGTATATATCAGTCTCTCTCTCTTTTCGTCTCTCCCTCTCTCTTGGTGTGAGACACTGAGTTGACCAACAACCCGATGGTGTCAGAATTTTTTAACCGTCTACTATCGGTAGCAGGCCTCTGACAAGGTTAAGTAACGACCTCCATCTAAGTTATCATAGGCAGCAACCCGGACCTGCGGTTTAACGTGCCCTCCAAAATACGGAACCTTTCCTACGGATAATCAGGTGGCTCAGTCAGCAATATCTTAACCAGACTAGGAACAAGTTTACAATGTGATAACAACATTATGAGTGCCACACCGAGAATCGAACAGGAACCTTTGCGAACAGTTCTCTTTACGTGTGAGATACAGAGTCGTTCAATAACCCGATTCAAGTCAAATAAGTAAATATCCTTAAATAGCTATTTACTGTATTCATACATCACGTCTCTTAGCTTTATCATTGTTAGCCCAAGCCCGCTCGTAATATTTCAAACTGTTGCGTGCTTAATGTCGGCATACGTTCTTGGGTTGATGTTTATTTGGTATCAAGTAATTAATGTGGTTTATGTGTGCAGTTTGTTACCATGTAGGCGGATCCCACATATACTCCACGACTTTGCGCATTCGAAACGCCTGCGTCTGTCGGATGTAAACAAATTTCTAATTCCCCATTCTAAAACTGACGTTGACGCAGCACCGGCGGATGAACTTGCGTTGTTTAACAGACGCATCTGTTAACACAGTTTCATGAGTTGAATTTGCATCAACGTCGCTTTTAGGAATGAGGACGAATTATATTTCCTTTTATTTGACAGACAAGTGCGTTACGTATGCACTAAAACAGCGCTCCGTTGTGCGTTAAGTGTGAGAATCACCGTGGTGTAAAGACACACCAGGGATACAGATCATTACTAATTTCCTGCTCAAAACACTGTCTATGAAAGATAAAACTACAATATAAGTAACTTGACACTAATGTTAAAAAACATTCAAACAGCGTTTTTTTATTAATATATACTACAAAAACTTTCAATATATTCACAAACACAAAGTTGCAAAGTCACTTTTTCCAAATTAAAACATTTCCAGCAAAGATCTCTCTCAAACATTAGAGACCGAGCGCTATAGTGAATGGAACCGAGTGAATGAATGAACGAGTGAGTCTGTTTAATATTTCGCCGACAGAATGCGCCGTCACTCCTTCACCGCCTTTATGCCTTTGTTTCGCCGAATTTCGACGTTGACTGTCGGCTAAATTTATTCACTAAGCGTTCTTACAGACGAACGGCGTTTACTCAACTGCAGGCGTCGCCGCGTGCCGTTGCCTGGCGCATTTCCTATTGGGGCACCAGGGGTACGTACCAATGAGCGTAACCTTCGGGGCGCGTAAAATATCTAACTATGCCTATATTGTGACAATTTGCGAAAAGAAAGGTGATGCGCTGAAGCAATTAACATTTTTTACATTTCATACATACATATACACAAACCACGCCGTTATCCCTTGCGGTGCCTACCGTAAAGTGTCACACGGTGCGACGTCTGACAAGTATTTAGGGCCTTTTCAGATGATTCGTGCATCACTGTAGTGACAGGTTGTCAGCCTGTCGCCTAAAGTTGTAATACACATGAAACCCTCGAGTCCCTTAGTTGCCTCTTACAACACCCGCGGGAAGAATTGAAGTTTTCATTTCATTTCAATGAAATATAGAATCAAATAAACGGAACCGTCATTTTTCAACACATGGCAACAACCTCTTGAAATAACATCAGTTGCAGTTGATTGTATTGTGAATTTGTGACCGGTGGCTCTACAGAACATATTCACATTCTAGGTGTTAAGCTTTAACACCTAAAATCACGAATCCGACGTTCTGTGTACAAGGCAGCCGTTCGTCTGAATGAACCCTTATGTATTTTTATATTGGCTTCCTTTATGACAGCAATTAAAGCTGGGAATAAAAGCGTTGTTAATCTGGATCAATTTATTTCTGTGATTTGGACGCTGGACGCTTTTTAGCGAGATTTGAGCCAGTTTTTATTTTATTGTGGTTAATAAACTGCGAGACCGTATCATTCGGTACAGTTTATGCCTGTATTTATCGCAATTTACAGTGATCATAAAAAAAGGCAAAAACAGTATTTATGTTGTGGGAACAAATAATGTTTTGGGGTAGATCAATACCGATTGGTCACATTTATTCTTGACAACACACAAAATATTCATATTCTAATAACGAAACCTGTTTTTCACTACCTGCTTACTTCTCTCAACAATTAAAATATAGTTCCTAGTTAGTAAGTTTACAGATTAGCTAGTTAATTGCAATATAAATAAATAGTCCTCTGGGTATCTCAAAGAAAAATTAGATTCCAAACTAGAATAAGTACGCCTTTGTGCCTCCTATGTTTTGTTTCTTTTGTGGTACAATGAAGTGATTATAAACATATATACATACTTTCAAACATGTCACCAAGCCACACAGCTTGCGTTACCGCTCGTCTTGCAACATGTCTGTAAGTACCCTCGTAGTTTCGTAGCACTTTCGTAGAACTAACTCTACGAGAGCAACAGCTTCGTAGCACAGGTCAGCTGTTTAGTTCACTTGCTAGCTTCACACCTAAACAAGTTCACTATCTATTCAAAGTTCCCGCAACTCTAAGGCCCGTATTTATAAACCGCACTCAGCTTTGGGATCGATCTTGAGTGCGACTTGCTGTTAGTATTGACAGACGTTTGGTTCAAAATAGCTCTAGATTTGTCAAAATAGAACGATCTCAGAGTTGAGAGCGATTAATAAATACTGACCTTAGTGTAATGGAATAACTGGTCCGAGGTAGCGCTTTTATTACCCGACTGGCACCGAAAAAGGGTTATGTTTTTCGATTGTGTACATAGGTATGCATGTATGTATATAGTTTATTGGTTCATTGTTAAGATTGACACTATAAAATTCCAAGGAAATTGAATGATGCTATCGAAAACGCCTTTACTATTTTGGGGACAAGTTTTTTTATGGGTGCATCGATTTAGGCCCCGGGGCTATCAATTTTTCACCGGATGGTTATGGGGACAAGTATTTTTTTACGGGTTTAACCTTTTGCACGCCAGAGTTTTTTTACGTCGGCACACCCCCGACGCCAAGCATAGAAAAATGTGAAGATGGTAAAAACTTATCGGCAAGCAGCCCGGTGTCTTAAACAAGACAGAATTTAAGTTATAAAAATAGGTAAATTTGGACTACTTTAGTCGTCAGTGGCGTCGTATGTACGCGAGCGTTTAGCAACTATAGTGGTCATTGGCGTTCAAAAGGTTAAAGAGCGGATGGGGATGGTGAAAGAGGAAGATCATGCCTCGGGTAAGGCCTACGTCCAACAGTGGACAGCTATAGACTGATGATGTATAATGTAAATGACTCTATGAGTATGGAATATACAGGGTGTAAAAAATTGCTTCAAATATTTTAAAGGATGAACCAGCGCACAAATTTGAACAACTTTCCAACATAGGCCGAAATATGAAAAAAAAATTTGGACCTCCCATACAAAATTACCGACTAACCGAGTCAATTTATACCGGAGGTCCAAAATTTTTCATATTTCGATCATTGTTTCTTAAGATAAGTTGTTCAGTTTTATGGACTGATTCACCCCTTAAAGTATTAGCAGCTAATATTTTAAATACCTACACGAACGAAATGCTTAAGCCTTTTGCGTCGCAAAGAACTGTAATAAATAATACATGTTAGCGAAATTTCTACTCTCTTGCGCACCGTAAAACGTTTTCAGATGTTGTTTTAAAAATTCAACGTTCTGTGTGTCGCTTCCTTATGGCATTAGAAAGCAGGTACATGAATAATGGAGGTACCTAGCTAGGCTTCATGTTCTTTGTTTATGGCGTAAGGAGACATTCTTTTTTCTTCCTTGTACAGTCTAAAAATACTTAACTATAGCTACTCGCTGTTCAAGCTCAGGCTTTGGACTTTGGTTCAGTTCTAAATTGAACGCAGAAGACAATAATTAAGAACAAAGAAGAGTCAAAATGGACGTTTTACTCACCGTAGATCTTTGTTGTGTCTGTCGCATACAAACCGTATTTATTAGCTTAGGCCTACATATTGATTATCTGTCGTTTGTGACACCAAATATTTTTTAAATAAATAATGTTCCTTGTAGATGGCGCTCGGAGCGAATCATATGGTGTAATTTCCTATAGATAGGGGTAATAAATTAGGTGTATTATGAAATTCTAAAATATTTATGAGAATAATAAAGCATTGAAATCCCATGAAATAGGGGTAATAGTTTTTTATTGGGCAATGAATTGAACTTGATAATCCGTCAATCTGAAGTAGCGCCACCTTGTTCGGAGAAGATTAGCTATCAGCCCAAAAAATCTTTATTGGAAACATATATTGAATTATACTTAGTCGGTTAAAAAGGTACACTTCACGGTTTCCCTATTATATGCATAGGTTTTATGGCTTAACACGTGGGCTGCCGCAGTCTGCTTGGATGACACTCACGCTACCGAGCTCTCTCACGAGAAGGGCTCGTAAAGGATTAATTACGAACACAACAAAGGACTGGGGAGTAAATCCTTCGCAATTAGGAGTGCCGGGATGAAGAAAGGGAGGCGGGTTAGATTTGAACAAACTTAAGTTGTGGCGTTGTGGTATACTTGTGGAATATAGAGCGAATGGTACAGTAGTGCGGTAAAGAGCTAAGACCATTTTTGAAATCTACAAATTTCTCTATCATATTGACTACAATAAAACTTCCTGACACTTCCATTTTACAGCTTTCCTAAGATGTAACTCTGAAAAACCCAACCTTACAAAAAAGCAAATATCTCGAAAATTGGACGAAGCTCATATTATTATGGAGTTTGAGAAAACAAAACTTTCACTCTTATTCTTATTATGTTAGAAACTGAATCAACAAACCTCCCGATTTACATGCAAATTTAATGCGGTTATTGCCAGCAAAATGGGTACCTAACTATTACGGTGCGATTGAGAGCGCTTGTATGACCTATCTCTTATGCTCATTGCAATAGTATTTTACAAAGAATAGGATGTCATCACCGTCAGCAGACTTATCCTTCTTTTAATGAGGGACAACGAGTCAACGAACGACCCGATGAAACATGGTGCCCTAGGCCTAACCTCCTTAGACCGTAATTTTTTAATGGATGTCAATTTCTAAATCTTTGGTTTACCTAAGGCTAATTAAATCTCCCAATCCCCACAAATAGTCACCATTCCTACTACTACTAGAATAGTGGTAACCTACAGTTAGTATTCTTTTCTACTAGCAACACAACTACATTTTCCTATAATCGCAGCCAGGTTCCCGGTAACAGGGTAAACAGAATGGCCCCCAAGGTTGCGAGGTCGGTAACGTCTTGTCTTGTGACAGAGCAAGCGAAATTAACGAGGAGAAACATTATTTCAGCTCAGCCATTGTATTCCCTGAGCCATGTTTGATGAGCGGCTGATTAGAATTGCCATTCGAAATGTATCTTTCGTGGAGACCACGCCTTGAAAATCGTAACGTTAGACACCCTCCGGCCAGATGGACCGATAACTTAAAGAGAGCGGCTGGTATCGCCTGTATGGCGAAAACGGAAGATCGTGCCTTATGACTTACTATACGGGGGACCTACGTCCATCAGTGGACTGTTTTAGGCTGAGGTGATGTGAGATGATTACAAGCAATCACCAATAACATACACAATTGGTGAATCCCTCAAGGTTAGTCAGACGTGGCGATAATTTCTGTTTTTTTTGCAGGAATGCGTCAATTTTTAATAGGTATAAATTTCGTTTATGGCCTACAAAGCAAGAGTATTGTTATGTACATATATTGAACAGAAAATAGTGGAGCACGACGATATGGTAATATGTTTAATGTTTAGATGAAAAATAGGTCTCGCGCGAACCTATCATTCATCTAAGGTACGATGAGTTATTTTTGCCGATCCATGCATGCGGTGAAAGCAAAATCGTATTTTTCAAGTTCAATCTGTCTCAATGCCACTGCCACTGCCTCACTTTATGCCATCTCATTACCCTAGGTCTGCTGGAAGAGATTTCTTTTTAGAAATAAGTTGCCCTGTTGTGTATTGTTCTTAATGTTATGTGCTTCGTGTTCTATTGTGTACAATAAAAGGTTAAATAAATAAATGGCTATTTTCATGATTTTACGATAACAGCCTGAATCACATATCAGATATCGTAAACATTTTGGACTGGCACCAATATAAAGAGCACTTATATGCTTTAGAACACAGCCACAGTATTTTATCCCTTATAGCACCACCATAGTATAGCATAGCACAGAATAATTGAATAGACTACTATAGCCTAGTGTTGAAGGCCTCATTTGGAATTCCATTAATGTTTCTGACTCCAAAGCGGCACCGAGCGTGTTAATTAAAATAGGACGATCCCTAGATCATGTACGCTTGTGTCACACACACCAAAATCATTGCTTCGAGATCCTTTACGGGGTAGGCAGCGTAGAAACCGGTATTTTATCACCGCACCAATCAAAGGAGACCCCAGACTCGAGAGTATTAGTATATTACAATTTTTAGGCGACCCTATGGTAATACCTGTCACTATAGTAATACACATGTTTTCTGAAACAACCTTGAAAAACAATCCTCAAAAAATTCAGACGTGGCGATAGCGACCATATTCTTACGGCCGTTAACACTCTGCCTGTATGTATGTATGTACCCATCAAACACTTCAAACGCAGAAAACGAGAAAAAGTAATTACCTTGATAGAAATATGGATCTTTGATCCATTATTGTTCTTACCTTTTCCACTGAGCCTTGACTGCTTTACTTTTGAATTCACGGGAAGAACAGATCAAATGAGATCCAAAATATACAAAGATTCTACCCCAAACCAAATGTTTTTCGTTTTACGGCTGTATGTAAAAGTTCGATTGCCTTTTTTACGGTTTTATCGGCTGTGGTTTCGTCTCGAGATGCCGGTTTTATGCAAAAAGGTATTTTATTAACGACATTCACGAGGGTTTATTGATTTCGGGGTATATTTTCTGGGTTACTGAGGGACTTTCGATCTAAAAATGAAGGCCGAGGTCACAATAAACCGCTAAAGAATTGCGACGAAAACAATGACTAGTACTTAAAAAAACATTAATATGACCGATAAATCATATTGAGACGGGCACTTGTATCATCAACAGCGCCTCCAATTAACTGTTAAGAGGATCAACAAAAACTGATTTGCCATTTAGATTGTATAGTTTAAGAAATATAATTTGAGCCGATTCGCCTTGACATTTCGTTCATAGTCAAATCGGCTCAAATTATATTTCCTATACTAAAAAGTTTCTAAGCTAGATACTGAGAATAACATGAAATCCAAAGTTATAAGACTGTATCAATAAACACTTCAAAGAAAATACTCTGCTAAGATATTAAGCTATAAAACTATTCCATCCGATCATCCAACGATAGAGTTGTACGAGCTAATCCCGAAGGTATAGTTGGGATAACCCATATACCCGGTGATAAGTCGGGATAGTTGAAGATTTCTTCCCGGCAATTTAGTTCTGAAAACCCAATCCTTATTATTAAGCCGTTCGCTTACTAGAGCTGCTTACTCGTTCGTTGAAACTTTTGCTAGTATAATTAGAAGTATAGAGCGACTACAAAGAAGCAATTTTGTTCCTTTGCGAACTCCAGCAAACTTTGGGCGCACTTGTTTCAGTTTTGTTAAAGGAATATCGGATTCAGCTTGTAAAAAACGAAGGGTTTAGCAGAAAGAATCAATGTACAACACTCAAGACACAAATGTAAAAAAAGATATCTAAATATAAGTCATCTTATTCAGTACTTAACTCAATTCCTACAGATCGTAAAAAGAAATAATAAATAGAAAGTTTACTATTAGGTAAAAATAAGCTGTATTATCTCTGTAAGTCTTGTTTATAATAAGTATGAATATAAAAGCAACAATACATTACACTTCCCCAGACTTCTATTACACCGTTTCTCCATAACAATCGCACAAAAGAAAACATTCATAAATGTTTTTGTCGCAATAAATAGGGACACCGAATTACGCGGGGAAAATACAGAATACACACGAATAAATGCTCGGTCAGTTCCTGCCGGCAATGATTGATGAGCTATTGTGTCCCGGGGACCGGGATTTCCGGGACATCGGTATAAACGGGACAGCGCGCGCAGCCCTAATGAGTCAACCGTCTTGTTATCGGAAAAGAGATGAGTGGAAAAGTTTAATTTTAAAGAAAATTGTTTACGTCTGAAGCAGAAGGTTTTAATTTATATTTTATTTATGTACAGAGAATAAAATTGCTTATATGTACATTTAATTTCATGGGGTGGATAACGGTAAAAATACATTGGTACAAACTACTGTGATGAAGTGACAAAAAAAACATAACTTAAAGATACTTACTTATAAAGTCATTGTAGAGCTCAGGCGATATCCAGTGATTATGGATTGGGATAACTACGTGAAATTTTCTAGAAAATTTACAGTACGAACTAATTGTATTAAGAAAGATTTGTATTTTTAGAGGCGAGCTAGTTGACCCGAAAACTGAACTTCGACATGCGCTATTCCGACAAAATACATGTTCGAAATAATTAAATTTCGACATTACGCTACTTCAACAATAGACGCGTTCGACGCCACTGAAATAAGACATGACTGAATTTCGACACAACATAATTTAGACGTAATCCTGCCTACGGTAGAAAACTTGAGTTTTCTAAAAAAAATTACAAATAGGTTAGCATATTTTTACTCTCTCACCCAGCTAACTAGTCGCCGATCAAGCTGTATATATTATACGGAGTTTGTTCGCTTTAAAAGCTTTTGTTTGTTTATGGGAAAAGTTTATCGGACCGATATTGTGTATGAGAGAACTTGCAGTGTTATGCGCTCAAGGAAAGTTAGGAAAATATACTCTTGTGCGAAGATTGTAAACAAAAGAGTTTATTTGTCCTCAAGAAATGCTACTTTATATTTTAAGTCTTAAGTTTTATGATTATGAGTATGGGAGCTGCTAATTCTGTAACCGAAACGGAGCATTAAAAAAATATATAAGGTGTAAAAATCCTAGCTGCAAATATTTTAAGGGGTGAATCAGCCCATAAAACAGAACAACTTTCCCCAAGAAACATAGGTCGAAATATGAAAAAAAATTTGAGCCTACCATACAGTTGACTCGCTCGGCTGCTACATTTTGTATGGGAAGTCCAAAAATTTCTTTCATATTTGGACCTATGTTCCTTGGGGAAAGTTGTTCAGTTTCATGAGCTGATTCACCCCTTAAAATATTTGCAGCAAATTTTTTTACACCCTGTATGTCGTCAACAATTAACATTTAACAATTATCGGCTCGTATATTAGGTATGTGACAATTGTGTATCATCATAATATAATAATATGAACGAATGGTTCATTGGGTTATTAGACGACTCGGTGTCCCACACGAAAAGAGAAAGATAATAATATAACTTAAGGTAGCTGTGATATTGACCTTTTTGGAAGTAAATGGACTCCTGATTCTGAAAATATTTTATAAAATACATTTAACACAAAATGTGAAACAAAATATATTAAAACTCACCAAATTGGACATAATTTTTCAATGTTAAAACCTACATTTCTCTTATTTCAGTAAATATAATATCACTGTAAAAGGCGTTCAGAGTGAGTGTTGCCAGATTATTTATAATATTCTTCTTGCAACAGTTTATTCAGATGATGTGTATGCCATTTTATTCTTGATGTTATATAGGCCACAATAAGGCTAAAAAAGTTAAGAGTCCTCCATTCCCCAATAACAACTCTAGCACAATTCTAAGTTGTAGGCGTAATATTCGTATGTAAAGGGGATCTAAGCTAGAATATTTAGTGCAGTTTATAATTTCTGTCATTTTATTAAATATCACATAATTTCTTGACTAACCCTCACAAAAACTGGCAATACTCGTACCAAGTGAAAATGTATTTTTAAAAATGGTGTTCTGGGAGGCAGTTCCATTGCGGGCTTACTGGACAGCCATATTTCTTTTAAAAATCAATTTTGTAAAATTCTCACACTTAGCTGGCAATACAGCTAAAACTGAAGTAGATATCAAAACTGACATCCGTTAATTGAAAAGAGGCAGTCTTAAGGGTGAAACCTTGTTAATGGCCCAGTTCTGTCCATTATTCGTGCTATTGTAAAATATGTTGGCTGTAAGTTTTCCTGTCAAAATAAAAAAATTATAATAAATTGCATCTACCACAATAAGTGTAACATAGACATACGCTAAAATCAGTTTTTAGCTTGAGGTACTCGAAATTTTCTTGCATCTGACAGCCGCATGCGTTAGGGATGCGCCAAAAATGCGCAGCAGCGGACGTAAAGTGTGAGACCCGTCTGCAGTTTTATAAATGGTGTTCCGGTCGGTAGTTGCATTGCGCGCGTGTCCACTGAACGGCCATTTCGCACTGCTCCCCATTGACAATGTTTCTGGCTGTTTTGTTTGGTTCGCAGCTTAAATCATTTCATTTGTCAGTATTTATTTCATTTATTTGAGGTTTATTTTACCTACCTATAATTAGATAATATATTTATGGTAAAGTCAACTATCTATACCATAAACATTTTTGTTACTTAACCAATGTCTGAAATTCAAGAACAATCTTATCTTCTTATCTTAATTAGCCTGCATCATCCCACTGCTGGGCAAAGGCCTCCCTCTTCTCTTTCCATCCAGTTCTGTCCTGGGCTTCCACATGCCAGTCTTTTAAAAACTTGTCTAAATCGTCGCGCCACCTACGACGGGGTCTCCCGCGGCGTCTGTTTGCAGTGGGTGGCTTCCACAAAGTAGACGTTTTTGCCCAAAGCTCTTCTGGCATGCGGCAGACGTGACCGGCCCAGTCCCATTTTAGTTTTGCTGCTGCTCGGGCTGCGTCAGATATTTGTGTTTTAGAGCGCAGCATGGTATTCCTGACCCGATCAATCAGTTTCAAGCCTAGCATACTGCGCTCCATTGCTCGCTGGCAAATCTTGAGCCTGGACCTCTGTGCTTCCGTCAAAGACCAACAAGAACAATGGTAAAATAAAATATTTTCGTAGGAAATCATTAAACAAATTAACCCTTAATTTGTACAGGGTGTAAAAAAATTGCTGCAAAGATTTTAAGGGGTGAACCAGTCCATGAAACTGAACAACTTTCCCTAAGTAACAAAGGACGTAATATGAAAAAATAAATCTGGACCTAATCCCATACAAAATTACCAGCCATCAAGTCAATTTGTATGGGAGGGCAAAAGGACGAGCTATGTTTCTAGGAGAAAGTTGTTCAGTTTCATGGGCTGAATCGCCCCTTTACAGCTCATATATTTTTACGAATATTAGCTGCAAAATATTAGCTATCTTATATATTGTGAGGTTAGCCACACCAAGATTATTTTTATTGTGGTTATTTGTGAGATACGGATGAAAAATCAAATTTAACATCTATATGAGAACTAATTATTGTTGCAACTTATGAGTAGTTTTTAACGTTGCTAACTGGTGCTATCATAGAACGGTAGTAATCTAACTTCAGTTAAGCCCCACCTACCGCATTCCAGCTAGTTCCATATAATTACTTAACTTTCTGATCTATAACCTTTAATACATCAATTTTCCCTTACAACCATGTCTTAATATGCATAATGACCTAATTTCATCAGTTATCCGTTATACCCGTGGACAGCCTCATAAAGTAATTTGTCAAAGACCTCCTTTAGGCCTTTTACACACGCGCTAAAATAACGCAGCAGCCGGTCAGATCCATACTAGAAACGCAATCCTTATACTAAAACTGCTCAACCGCTATCGACGCAGCTGCGATGGATGGATATTATGGATCTGACAGATGCGTTACGGATGCGTTATTATAGCGCTTCGTTGTGCGTCAAGTGACGGGGAGGCCAGGCTTCTCTCAGACACGATGTGGTCGCGCGTTCTAGCGCAGCGTTTGCGTTACGTTATTAAGATACATACATTTCAGTAAGACAATAATGATTAAGATAGATGGATAGGTGATATACAGTTTTCTAAAATGACTCCAATAAACGTGAAAATTTGCGAGACGTGCCGATGACGTCCGTTTTTGAGGTCATTTCTGTCCAGGATAGCCCACAAAGGATGAAACCCGGATGACTATAAAAAAACGAATGAAATAATTTTTTTTTTTGAATCATTAAATTAAATTAAATTTCGACGTATGTTTCTTGGGAAAAGTTGTTAAATTTCATGGGCTGATTTACCCCTTAAAATATTTGCAGCAAAATTTTTGACACCTTATATATGTGTTTCTAAAAATTTCTAATACGAGCTGCTGTAAAAAACGTCATTACAGGCAGTTTATTAAAGTTTGAAGGAACATATAGCAACAATTAACCCCCTGTCTGTGAAGACCTTAACCTAAACCACAGAATATATAATAGTACTAAACCCGCAAGTAACGGTGACGCTCTTCGCCCCTGCTTACCCAAATAACTCGTTATACACTCCAAACTCCGGCCTATCACTTAGGTTCATGATCAACTTTTCAATGGGAAACCTTCGAGCTTTTGACAAGTTTGTCTCAGATACAAATTACTAACGGCCCGCCCAGCGATTGCGCCCGCTGCTAATCGTTTTCCCGGCATATTTTATACATTTATAAACCTTCCTTTTGAATTACTCTATTCACAAAAAATCTGTTGTCTGTAAAGTCGGTTTACTGACGATCGTTGAACGTGACAAGGTCATAAGAAAATACTGATGGAATGGTGGATTTTTCAAATGAAAATTTTAATTTCTTTCTTTGATAGATATACGCGGAGGCCGATTGTGCTTTTTTGTCGCTCGGTAATGCCTCAGAGCAAGGTACGCCGCATGAGTCATGTTTTTTGTACGTGCAGCCGGCTCCACCAACTAAGACTTTGTCACGTCATAAAATTACATCGAAATCTGTTTGCTTACTAAGCATATATAAATAAATACGAACATAGCAGAAGCAACTGTTCTTTAAACTATGTACGTAGTACACAATTTTACAAGAAAAATAGACGTTTCCCCTTTTCCAGAAGAAATTAACCCCCATCGGCACAGAACACGAATGAAACAAAGAGATTTGAAGAGTAGGTTAATCAGATAAAAATCTTTGTGTCTACATTTCATTCTCACAGTGCAAGAGAATCATTAATGTCTGGAGATATGGGTCGCCAGAGGTTTAATTGTTTGAACATTCTGCACAAATTATATACCCGTTTTAAAGCATATTACTACGGAGGGGTTAATGAGGACCCCCCGTGTTTATGATTTAACTTATACATAGGTACCTACTATAAACACAGATATAAACTGTGCGTTTCAAACATTATATATATTACTGCAAATAAATCTCATAAATATATACATTTTTATAATATATGACAGCTATATACATACATATATCACGCCTTTATCCCTTGCGGGGTAGGCAGAGCGTTAACGACCATAAGAATACGGTCGCTATCGCCACGTCTGACATTTTTGAGGATTGATTTCCAAGGTTGTTCCAGAAAACATGTGTATCACTATAGTTAGCCTGTCGCCTAAAAATTGTAATACACCAATACCCTCGAGTCCCTTAGTCGCCTCTTACGACACCCGTGGGAAGGATGTGGGGTGATGCTATTCTAAGCCGGCATCACACGGCATATAGCAGCATATAGGATGGCAGCTATATAGATGTTAGGAAAAGTACTAACTTCTTTTCAAGGGGTAAACCAGACCACGAAACTTAACAATTGTCCCAAAGGAGGTGGTGGAGGTGAGATCCAGAAACTTTTTTTCATATTTCGACCTATGTTTATTAGAGAAAATTGTTTAGTTTAATGGGCTGGTTCATCCCTTAGTACTTTTCCTAACACCTTTAATAACTTAGACGACGGTGGCTATACTACCACATCAGAGGTCCACTTGGAGGTTAAAAAACTCTGACACCAGAGTTCATCGGGTCGGTCGTCGACTCGGTGTCCCACAGAATAGAAGAAGACAAGTCCACTGTACGAATAATTTGATTTTCAAATATCTTTTCTATAGTATCAATATTATCTCGCGGATATTTCCGTATGCGTCCATCTGGCGAGCTCGTTCCATTATTCATACAAGTCCGACTCCATATGGACTTTGCCTTCCTTACTCACTGCACTGTAACTGACGCGTTTTCTTTACATTATCTGTTTGAATCTGAGTACGAATACTACGAATGAATAATTTATTTTGTGAAGTCTATATTCAGTTGTGGACGCAACCCTGCAAATCTAACGTCTGTCGTTTGATGAGTAGGTAATGTTTCTTAGATCTAGTTACAATTTATTAGATACTCGTACCTTGACACATCATGCCAGTTGGATTATTTCAGAAAATTGTGTAAGTAATATAATCAACTTTATTATATTATACTTATTTTGTCAGTTTGTCAGCACATCACATAGTTTTTAGAGTTCTATACCCGAAGAACAATATCTAGGGTTCACTCGGTCGTTGAACGATTCGGTGGCCCAAAGAAGAGAGGGAAAACCATATCTAGATTAGTGCAATGTTGCTTTAAAAAAAACTATATACCACGCAAAAAATTTAATTTCATCAAATGACCAAAATTTAAAACGCAATTAAAACACTGAAAAAGTTTGCCGAAAAACCGGCCAGCGTTCTTTAGCCACAATGTGTTCCGTTTCACGCATGAATAATTCATATCGCTGCAGTAGGAATTATTAAATAAACGAAATCTAGAAAACTGACAAAGAATAGTATAATTATTACATACATACATATATCATGCCTTTATCCCTTGCGGGTTAGACAGAGCAATAAAGGCCGTAAGAATACAGCCACTATCGCCACGTCTGACATTATTGAGGATTGTTTTCCTAGGTTGTTTCAGAAAACATGTGTATTATTACTATAGTGACAGGTTGTCAGCCTGTCGCCTAAAAATTGTAATATACCAATACTCTCGAAGTCCCTTAGTCGCTTCTTACGACAGCCGCGGGAAGTATGTGGGGTGATGCTATTCTAAGCCGGCATCACACGGCACATATAATTATTATCTAGCCAAAAATTGGAGTAAAAGCCTCGGAAAGCGGAGCATCTAGCTACATGGACAGATAACTTTAAGAGGGCTGCTGGTAGTGAGTTTTTAGCGAAAAGGGTATATCACACCTTACGAGCGTGCGCTGGGAGGGCCTAGGTCCAGCAATAAGATGCTATTAGTTAATGTGATAAAAAATTGATTTTGACATCCTAAAGGCAGCTTGAAGGAAAGAAGCAAGGAAGCAGGATCTACAAAATTACTATGGAAAATACCCAGTAGACGCAAACGTGACTATCTTCATTTGACCTCCCCTACCTTCGAATTGAAAGTAGGTAGAGCATATCGCTTAGATAGTGTCGTGTCGTGACCAGCGTAACTTGACCGAAATACACGGACACGGACTTACGGGCGCGCAATGACTGTTACGCTGGTCGTGACACTATGTAAACGAATCAATTCTAGACTAATCCAGGTATATACAATAACGCCTACGATAGAGCCCAAAGTGGTGTAGTGGTTAACACGTCTGACCCGTCAAGTCAGAAGACGTGGGTTCAAATCTCATCAAGCGGCATGGATTTTTTACACTTGTTTCGATTGTATTAACTTTGTTACAAAAAGTTAATACAGGTATAAACAACTTAAAAGTCTTTGACATTTAAAGAAATGTTAGAAACTCTACCATAAATAAACACAAATTACGTACGACACGATAAACATCCCCGACAAAATTCGTTCAAAAGCCACCGTTTTCAGCTACCGTGTGTTCCGTAGCACGGATAAATAATTCATTCGCTGCAGTCTGTGCCGCATGCATCTTGAATACCGTATACTTTTGTTTGTATGTTTGTACGGAAACTGTTCCCGACGTCTATGAGGTAATAGCCGCGCGTATTACCGTAAACGCCTATTGTTTGCGAGCTAGTTTCGGAAAAATTGTGCTACTGATTTTGATAAAATGTTTTATGTTTTGATATACCGTGTGATGCCGGCTTAGAATAGCATCACCCCATATCCTTCCCGCGGGTGTCGTAAGAGGCGACTAAGGGACTCGGAAGTATTGGTGTATTACAATTATTAGGTGACAGGCTTACAACCTTTCACTATAGTGATACTCAAGTCTTCTGAAACAACCTGAAACAATCCTCAAATATGTCAGACGTGGCGATAGTGGCCGTACTTACGGCCGTTAACGCTCTGCCTACCCTGCAAGGGATACAGGCGTGATATATGTATGTATGTATGTAGTTTCGGAAAAATTGTGCTACTGATTTCGTTGAAATGTTTTATGTTTTGATGGAGTATTGCATTCACAGTGCAACATAATTTTCATACATACATATGTCACGCCTTTATCCCATGCGATGTAGGCAGAGTGATAACGGCCGCAAAACTACGGTTGCTATCGCCACGTCTGACAAGGAAGCGCTGAAATAACGCAGCTGTCTGTCAGATCAGATCCATACTAGAAATGTCAATCCCCATACTAAAACCGCTCAGACGCTGTCGACGCAACTTCGTTATTTTGACACAGCTGCGTCGACAGCAAATGAGCGGTTTTAGTATGGGGATTGACATTTCTAGTATGGATCTAACAGACCGCTGCGTTACGGATGCGTTGATTTTAGCGCTGCGTTGTACGATAAGTGTGAAAAAGGCCGTAGCTGTTCAGGATAACGAAGTTGCCTTAAAATGACTGCACAAAGAACCTCGTTCTTTTAACAAACTCTCCATCAACTCTGTTTAAACAACTACTTAAAAGTTTAAATAGACATCTTGCAAACAAGAATTTTCAATTTAAATTTTATCTCCTCCAACTTTTCCCGTACCTTGGATATAGGGGGGTTAAAACCCCCCGGATGTTATTATAGGGGGGGTCATAATCGATTGTAGTCTTAATAGCGCTGTCAAATTTTTGCATGAATACCTTTTGTCCGCGACTTTGCTTGGGCGCTAAGATAAATGAGCTTTAATGGAAATTACTCTCCGAGGGAAATTTTGTAATTAATCTTATCAAATCGATGCATACGCCGACGATATTTCCCATTACAGAATAAAGCAACTTTAGAATTTTAAGTTTGTATACTAAAGAAATAAATTAATATTTAGTGAATAAAGGAAAGAAAATATTGGTAAACCCTAGGACAAAATTTTGACCGCTTTACTATTCCCCACTCGGAGTCCCATCCCAACACTCAAATAGGTGTCCTTACAAATAAGATAACTTTATTTCCAGTTAAGAAATATTATAAACGCTAAAGTTTGTATATTTATTTCCTTGTTTGTTTGAGTTCCATGTTTGAAGGGTTACCTTCAAACAAAAACAACTGAACCGATTTTCATGAAATTTTGCATATACAACACACTTAGGTGGAAACTATTATTAACACATAAGTTTAGTTATTACCCGAAAAAAAGTTCCTGTGGGATGCCGTATTAGGATTTTTAAAACCGACATCCACGCGGCGAGTGAAGCGGCAGACACCCGCTAGTCTATCATAAAAGTATGATAATTCTATTTCCCGATAAGAAAAAATTCTTCCGCACAAAAATATAGCAAAACTAGCAAGCAACTCGAAGATCGATTGCCGTCGTCCCAGTTTAGAACAAGTCAAGACGGAACGACATTTCGGAAATTATTCATATTGAGGATTACTGTTTCCACTCACAGGCTTACACTGGCGTCCGCTTTACTGCCGAGGCTTCTTAAGCGTAGAAGGTTTCGAATACCAACATTTCCTGTCTCCACTACCTTTGCGAGTAGATTTGCCACCTTTTTGAACCCTCGGATTTATAACAGGGTTGTAGCTTGCTGTGAGATAGTATCTCTTAGGACAAGTTTGGCTAAGGTTGTTATACGGAGTTGGCTCTCGCGGTTGTCCTACGATGCTGCGGAGGATCTGCTGACGGAAATTGCTTGACGCCCTCCCTCACACACACACGCACACACACACACACACACACCCACCCACACACACACACACACACACACACACACACACACACACACACACACGCATACAAGCAACACACACACACACACACACACACACACACACACGATTATACACACAACACGCCAATACGCATTTATAAATTGTTTTCCTATCCTTATTTTTATTTTACTTCTACTTTTTTGCATGTAACTAACTTCAAAGTACGGTTCGCTACTGAAATATTTAAATTGGTAATGATTTGCTCGGGTTCCCGCGATACAGGAATTTCCTAGTGCGGGACCCAAAGTATAATTGTAATAGGCTTAAGATTATTGTCGAATAAATAAACTTTGAAACTTTGAAACTTTGAAACGACAAAAGAGATACGAGTACCTTTAGTATAACGAATAGGGAAGCATGTCCCCGTTTGTTATCGCTTTTATTCCCCAAGTCCCACTGATACAGATGCCTTTAGGGTCGAAACACACTTGTGTATCAAATAAAAATGGTTTCTTTCAGTCCTGAGGATCCTTAAGTAAATAGTTGTCTTAATGAAAAATATTAGTACATACACTTAAAATTAAAATGTTCCAGTGTCCAATAGTGCGACCTTCTCATACTCTTTTCGCTATGACAGACAGGACACTGTTGCTGCCCAAGAAACATAGGTCGAAATACGAAGAAATATTTTGAAACCTTTCATACAAAATATACCAGCCGTACCAATTTGTATGCGGGATACAAAACTCTTTTCGTATTTCTTCGTATGTTCCTTGAAGAAAGTTGTACAGTTTCATGGGCTGGCCACGGCGACATCGTTTTAAAGATCAGATAAGGTGCATGTGTGTGCATTAAATGCAGTGCGTGTTGGTTGGCGCACACTCTTTTTGTCTCTTCGTGTGGAAAACCGATTCATCCAACGACCCAATGAACCCTAATTTCAGAATTTTTTCAACCACTTTCTACACAAAGCAGACTTCAGACATGGTTGTGTAATGACCGCCGTCTAAGTAATCATAGACAGCAACTGGGACCTACAGCTTACGTTGCCATCCGAAACACGGAAATTCACGGAATCATCTTTCTTACTCACACCCTAGGGGAGGCCTACGCTATCCAGCAGTGGAATGATGTGATGTAGTTCTAGAATTAATATCAAGAAACCGCCAGATGTACGCCACCCTTACTTACTGTATATCACAATATACAGTAGGCATGTATCGGTACCCTCCATGTCGTCCTTATCAGCATAATATGTATCGGAAGTCTTTTAGCATATCGAATGGGACGCCTCAACGAATAGCGATACACTCGACTGAGCATTTCGACTCATTTCCACCATTTTGCATAAAACGACTCTACAGTTTTGCTTTGTAATATCAAAACATGAATACAACAATCATACATACATCACGCTTTTATACTTCGCGGAGTAGGTAGAGTGTTAACGGCCAAAATACGGTCGCTATCACCACGTTTGACAAATATTGAGGGTTCGTTCAAATAATTAGGGTGTCACATCACTATGCCGTGTGATGCCGGCTTAGAATGGCATCACCCCACATCCTTCCCGTGGGTGTCGTAAAAGGCGACTAAGGGACTCGAGAGTATTAGTGTATTACAATTTTTAGGCGACAGGCTGACAACCTGTCACTATAGTGATACACATGTTTTCTGAAACAACCTTGGAAAACAATCCTCAAAAATGTCAGACGTGGCGATAGCGACCGTATTCTTACGGCCGTTAACGCTCTGCCTACCCCGCAAGGGATAAAGGCGTGATATATGTATGTATGTATGTACATCACTATTAACAAGTATAATGAATTAAAATACAAAAACCACTGCAGTACCCTGTGTGATACCGGTTTAGGCCTTAAGAATAGCATCACCTCATTTTTAAAACGCGTAAAACTCTTACGACACCCACGGGTAAAAATGGCTTGAAAGGCGACTAAGGGATGAATCCAGAGAATGGGCAACAGCGTTCCCAGTGAATATCTGTAAAACCTTGCACTGCGCTCGCCAGCCTGCTTGTCTGCAGCTTGATGAGTATGGCAAAAACCCCCAATCGGGGGAGGCCTATGTCCAGCAGTGGTTTTTTGTGACTGTTGTAGTAGGTATGTCAACCAACATCCGTAAAACCTTTTTTTGTTTACGCCCGTAAAACTAATTTATTTGTGCACTAAATACATGCATACATACACTCAATAATATAACCTTCTTTTTCAGGTAGTCGGGTGAAACAGGAATGGCGGTTTTATAAAATTATATTGGTTGACCGGCTTTTAGCTAAAGGCCAGAATGAATTTACTCATTTTAAAAATGCGTATCCTAAAAGCTTTTCAAAATGCAAGCTGATATAAAATCTGCGTACGTTTATCCATTACCCACTAAATACCCAAATACTCTATGTTATACACTGTAGGTATAATAATATACAGAAACATAAAAATCATGAGTTATCCCGCTGCGCTGAATTTTCAATCGCGAATAATATATTTTCCATGAAAGACACGGTGCGATTCCGGCTTAGGATAGCATCACCCTGTTTCTTTCTCGCGGGTCTTATAAAAGGTGACTCAGGGGTTCCATGTGTACGATTATCACAATTTAGGCGACAGGCTGACAACCTGTCAATACAGTGATGCACGATTTGCCTGAAACAGCCCTCAAATATTTGTCAGACGTGGAGATAGAAGTTGGTCGCAACCGTACTTTGACCGTTAACACACTACCTACTCGACAATGGATTAGGGCGAGATATGGGTATTTATGTAAAGATAAAATGCATATTTGTGGTAAAGAAAATAACACAATTACTGACTGTTCATGACCCAATATCGTATTCAGAGAGCTCTTTGAAGTTTATTTTATTTGAAAATATATTTGATGTTTGGTTGCAAATACAAAACAATACGCTGAAGCCATTTTCTAATAATATATCGCCCAAACGTTTCTTTTTTATTGTTTTTTCAATGTGTTTTTATTGGACAAATGAAAGAAACTGAAAGAAATATAAGGCCGATTTCACATTTAACGCAACAACGCAGCGCTAAAATAATGCTGCGTAACGCATGCGTCTGTCAGATCCATACTGGGAACATCAATCCCCGTAGTAAAACCGTTGTTGACGCAGGCCTAACGCACGACGCGGCGTAATTCACGGCTGTTCAAATAGGCCATATTTGACAGCTGTCAAACCCATACTAAAGAGCATGTCAACGAAGAAAAATTGACCTGATATCATAGCATTAACACGATTTTGAAAACTGACAAATATGGCCTATTCGAACGGCCATACTTCAGAAGGCAGGAGTACTATCTACTACGCCATATCGGGACAGTCAGCACAAGGTCGCAAAAACAGTAGCAAATACTGACATAAGCTACTGACCGCAAAAAACAGTGTTGACCAATCGCAATAATAAATAAATCAGCTATAAAAATATTGCTTCTCCCACTATTTGTCCGGATATTTGTTCAGCGAAATAAAAACACGCCGTAAATTACAATATTTTGACCTACAAACGATCCCGGGGGAAGTCAGATAGCCATCAGGGATCGTAAAACAAGGACAGGAAAAATAAACGCAGGACAGCGCTTCTTAAAGTGTGATTCGTGAACCACAAGTGAACTTGGGGTATACGTAATATTATATGATTCGGTAGATGAACGACTCGAGTTGTGCTTTAGGTGGATCGCACACTTAACGCACGACGTACCGCTAAGACATCGCAGCGGTCTGTCAGATCCATACTAGAAATGTCGATCACCATACTAAAACCGCTCAACCGCTGTCGACGCAGCGCTATCGCAGCGTCGTCCGTCGAGAGTGGTTTTAGTATGGGGAGTGACATTTCTAATATGGATTTGACAGACCGCTGCGATATTTTTGCGGTCCGTCGTGCGTCAAGGGCGCGATGCGCCTTAGGCGGTGTATCTTTTTTTATTTAAATATGGCGTCGTATTTCAAGATTCGCTTCGCTTCGCCGTAATCATGCAGAATAGAACGTAATCCTTTCTTTTCTCAAATGGTGTGTGTGTAGTAGGTGTGTCACTTTTAAATTTAAATAGTTTGATAATTATTATAAGTGAGAATAATCGGTCCGTCGTGCGTCAAGAGCGCGATGCGCCTTAGGTGGTGTATCTTTTTTTATTTAAATATGGGGTCGTATTTCAAGATTCGCTTCGCTTCGCCGTAATCATGTAGAATAGAACGTATTTCTTTCTTTTCTCAAATGGTGTGTGTGTAGTAGGTGTGTCACTTTTAAATTTAAATAGTTTTGATAATTATTATAAGTGAGAATAATCGGAACTGTTTACAGGCGTTAAACGAGTAGTTTGAAAGATCGACAAAAAAATCTTGTTAAACTTTTTCCGATTACAATAAGGTAAGCATTTGTGCGATTTTGAACAAGAAGTTCTATATATTTTTTTAACTTTCATAAGAAATGTATGAGAAATTCCTTCGGAAAACTTGTTTAGTAACACGAGTAAAACTCGCGCTTAAAATGTTTACACTGAATTTTATACCCGCATATTTGCCCGTCACTAAAAATAAGTTTGGGGACCGTTGACGCAGAATCTTGAGGATCAGCCGTTTTGATTAGAGGGCCGGATGTGAGGAGGAATGGTGGCGATTGACAACCCTTGAATTGACTGGGCGAGCGAAGTTCTGATTGGTGATATAATTAGTGTGTAAATACTGGAAACAGATATGAGTAATGGTTTTAAAGGAAAAGAAGTATTGTTTAAAGTTTTTGGATCCTGTTAAAACGCGCTAAAAATTTACGTCAGAAATCTTCCAAGGAACCTTATCACTAAAAGGTAGAGACTTGTGTCGACCCGACCTTCTGCTTCTTCTTCTACATTTAAGAGCTTGACTCTTTTCTGTGGATCATACGCCATTCAGTTCTGTTCTCCGCTGTGTAAGTCGTATCGCATCGACCGCGTATCAAAAAAATATATGGGACGTCCCGAATACTGATAAGGTGCAAGCAGACCATGAAACTTAACAACTTTCCCTAGGAACATATGCCAGGAAACGTAAAAAATTTTTGGTTTCCCATAGTAAATGCAGTCATTTTGTATAGGAGGTCAAAAAAAAATTGTTGTTTCCTGACATATGTTCCTAGGGGAAAGTTGTTCAGTTTCATGATCTGCTTGCACCCTATCAGTATTCGGGACGTTGTCCCTAACACCTTGTATAAGCGCTAACCGCGTGATCAACATGCAATGTGCTAGATTGCACATTTGTTGTTTACTTCGTAAACCGCGTGGCATCGAGTATTTTCTTTTAATAAATACAAACTTAATGCAAAACAACCACTATTGTTTCTTGTATCTGCTCTGTGACCGTTTATTTTGCTTTTTACCCGGAGTTGTTTCTTTCTCCGCAAGTTATTGCATTCCACAGACGAGTTATTAAATTTTACTGCCAAATGCCAAACACAGAGATAGCACTATCTTACAAACATGCCCCGATTCTGTATACATTGCTGGTTAATACCTGACTGCTTTAGAAGAAGGTTTGTGTTTTACAAGAGTTTGTTTGTACTAGTATATAATGTGGCAGAAAAACGTTTGTATAGCTCAAAAAGCTGGGCGTATGTTTATATTATGAGATATCGCACGTGAAATTAGCTAACTAACTCCGCTGACTCAGCGACCCAAAGAGGATTTTGGCCTCCGAAATGAGCTCTCTCAACTGATCTCTATAGGGCGCGATCTCCTGCCCATTGCTGACAAGAAGATCGCGTAGCTTAGCCGCTCTATGCCACGCCTCTCCAGCGATAGAGTGTGTGAAGGCTATATTAAAATTTCATAAACTCGAAAATAGCGGATATCAAATTTAAAATTTTAAATTGTAATTACTGCAGCCCTATTTTTCGTCTTTTATCCATCATGGTTTTTTCTAAGTTTCTTTGCAATAAGCTCAGGGTAACCAGTAATGTATACCAAATCAGGCTTTTTTGTCAGAGTGGTGGTAGTGGAACCTGCTAAACGCCGAGATAGCAAAAACCGACAAAACAAAGCAGATGAAATGACTGGCGATGGAATGAATACAGCGAAATGTGGTTCTTTAGAAATTTTTATTAAAACTGGGTGACTGTCGCTTGGTTTGATAGATTTTGAAGCTCGTAAAACATATTTCTTTACTAGAGTTATGAAGTTTTGTATGCTAGGTTGGAAACGAAAAATTATTTCGTTTTGATAGCTTTTTGAAGTGTAGGTACATCCAATTTAGTAACACGTTCCATGTCTTAAGATCCCTTGAATCCGCGTTTTACAAATGCATATTCGGTATAGCAGCAAAGTGTTTACGCAATTATATCCCTACTACCTTTCTATATACAGAACAGGACTAATATCGATCGTAAAAAATCACCCGTGTGATGTCGGCTTAGAATAGCATCACCCCATTTCTTCCCGTGGGTGTTGTAAAAGGCAACTAAGGGACTCGAGGGTTTCATGTGTATTACAATTTTAGGCGACAGGCTGACAACCTGTCACTACAGTGATACATGTATTATCGAAAAGGGCCCTCAATATTTGTCAGACGTGGCGATAACGACCGTAATTTTACGATTGTTAACGCTCTACCTATCCCGGAAGGAAGGGATAAAGGCGTGAATTGTGTAAAAAATACAATCATATTTCTTTGAGTTTCCTACAACCGCATCAAAAACGTTTATTCTACATGATTTTCACGTCTCGCAACACTGAGTCGTCCAACGACCTGATGAACTTAATAGGGTTAGTATGGAGAGGTTATTAGTTCGCCGAATAAACTGTTTTTTATTTTTCTGAAATACCTCTATATTTCTTACAAAACCACGCACGTACTATATTCAAACTAACACTAAGACCTTCTCAATCGCAGTCAATCCCAAAGGTCCTTGGGGAGAACTCGCCGATTGGCCGGGAAGGATACAGGCGGTTTCCACATCCACCGCACGACTCTGCGCATTTTTAACGCATGCGTCTGTCAGATGCCAGGACATTTCGAGTTCTTCATACTAAAAACCGACATTGATGCATAAACTTACGTTGGTTGACCGATACATCCGTCACCGCTTATTTAGGCGTTTTTCCTGCATCAACGTTTGTTTTAGTAAGTATGGGAAAATCTACATGGCATGCGTGCATGCAATACGGATGCGCTAAAAATGCGCAGCGTCATGCGTTAGATGTGGGAACCGCCAGAAGTATAGAATCCTTGTATCTAAACTTCGGTAAACAGTGTAAATCCGGTTAAGACTTTCGTTTAGCTTCAGTTGAGGGTAGGCGCGAAATGAGGTCACCTTACTACGATACTCTCTCTTTTCGTGTGGGACACTGAGTCGTCCAACGACTCAATGCAAACCTAGTGTCAAAATTTTTCAAACCGCTTACAACAAGATGCAGGCTTCTGACGTGCCTATAAAGACTATGATATACCTCTGACTTACATACAAGCCATTTGCGATTATTAATTTATACACCTTGTTTGGTACAAAATACATTAAATTAGAATAGATACGTTGCTAGGGCATCGTACTGAACAATTTTTAATATGGGACCAAATGCAAAACAAGAGAATTTCAATATCCCATACAAAGTCTGCCGAACCAAAAAAACGAGTGCAATGTTTTCAAATCCCATAGTGAAAACTCTTAAGTAGAATGCCAAAAAACGTTTCCAATTTAATGCATTTCTTCCGAAACACGGTGTATATTTATGAGGTTATTTATTTATTTTCTTTTGTTTTTTTAGGCAACGTTTGGTACTTTAGTATATTTATACCTGGCTTTACCACAATAATTAATTTCAAGTCTGCCATTCTGACAGGGAACAAATTATTTTAATTTGTTAGCAGAACGCTTGAAAACACATGTGCGGAAAAGGAGACACTTTCTACATAATACGACTTTAATGACTTCAATGGAAAAGTTTATAATGAGAGCTTTCGTCAAATTAATTGAAAACGGTTTAAAATAAAACATCCGCTGCAAAATATGATTGAGTTTGATGGACGGATAAAAAAACAATTTAATTTAGAAACATACGGGGTGTAAAGGACAGCGTCCCGAATACTGATTGGGTTCAAACAGACCATGAAACTGAACAACTTTCCTCTAGGAACATATGTCCGGAAACGTCGACGCTGTCCGTAACACCTGTATATTTGTTAACCGTGTAAAAAGAAAAATCCCGATGAGCCGAGCAGGAAACATTTGATGAAAACTTCTTTGACGCGATTGTATGAATTCGACACATACAATATACCTACACACATCACGCCTTTGATATTATGTACTTTATGTTCAGTTAGCTTCAATTCTTAGTTAACTTCAATTCAGTTACCGAAATTATTTGTCATTCATTTTAGTGATAATTTTTTGTGGTTATCCATATAAACTAGATGAATAACTTGTTTAAGTGAATCTTTTAAAGGGATAGATTGATTTACTGATGCTTGGCTGTATGGTACTACAGTAGCGTGTCGTTTTCAAAGCAATCTTTTGGGCTATTAATATATTTTAGAACTTAGCTAGGTTAGCTTAGGTCCTATGGTACAAATTGTTAATTGAGAATAGGAGCACTTTTGAGCTGGTTTTTGGGTGGTTTTCCTGTTCAGGGGGTCCGGCTGATTAACATGTCACATGTAAATATATTTTTTTTAAATATTCACTTTAATTGGTTGACTTCGTACATTGACGGTGGTGGCGTAAGTTACATGCTGTGTGGTCAGCCTGGCCGGCCCCGAGGCAGTGCCTTTTTTATCCCACTCGTGCCGCGTTTCTACTAGGAACATAAAATTGTTATAAAAAAGAGAAGATTGTGTCTGACAATTTTCTCTTTTTTACAATGACTAATTTATTTTTTAGTGACAGTATTGTATTGTAAATTTTTGACTTTCTGAAAGTATTCGTTGTGAATCTACTTGGAAAATAAACGATTGAAATTCAATTGCAATAATATTGACCGTAAATCGACTTGCAGTTATGAACAGGCCGGTAAATCTTGGCGGGAGTATCCATTTATGGCAAACTTATTGCATATTGCTGCCTTACTGCCCCAGGCTTAGACGGGAAGCACATCTAACGTCCGTTGCTGCAACGAAAGCGTTTGGCAGATGCAAGGAAGTTCAAACTTCTCGTACTAAACACCGGCGTTGACGCAAAAATAAGGCAAAAACTTGCGTTTGCATCCGTCTCTATTACACTTATTTTGGCTTTAATAAAAGAAAAAATCGGTTGCCTGTAAAGTCGCTTAACTGACGATAGTTGAATATGACAACGTCATAAGAATACTGATGGAATTAGGTAACGCCTTAGACCAAGGTAACGCTGCATGAATCAAGATTTTTGGTGCGTGAAGCCGGCTCAATCGAATGTTATAGACTTTGTCAAGTCTATAACAGTTAAGTATCTTGATCTCAAGTTGCCACGCTGCTAATAGTATACTAACTATAGGTACTTTTGAAATAGCTCAGGGAATATCACTTTAAATAAACTTGCTTGATACAGTTTGTAGTACGTATGGGCGATGCAATATTTCTATCTCTTTTGCTCCAACGGACGTCAGGTGTGAGATACGCTTGAAGGCAATCTACTTCGGGCTAAAAGCACTAGAATTCACATCAAGATGGATTTAGTGCCTAGATTCTAATTGCCTGCACCGTGCGATATCGGTTTAGTGTTCATTTAATTTCTGTGTGTGTGTGTGTGTGTTGTTATGTGTAAGTTATTGTGCGTGTGTGTATATGGAAGGATGTAATTTCTAAAGGCACGTTCAGGAAAGGCCTGAGTTTGTATTGCTAGTTCGTGTTCGATCCCCCTGGAGAGAGTAAAGGTAAGCTTTTAGACTTGTTGCTGAATAAATTACTACACTGAAATCCTAGAGGGATATGATAATATTCTTCTAAGATTTCGCCCTACATCTGGGGTATTAGTTAGGTAAAATCTTTGTCTCTCTCCATTTATAAAATAAGCAAAAGATATGTAGGTATATAATAACTTTATTGCACCTTCTTAAAACTGGTACAAAAAATACAAAAAAACGAACACACTAAAACACAAACAAGAAAAAAAAAAATTAAATTTTTAGTGAGTTATTTCACCCTCTTCGTATCATCTGAGCTACCGCAGCCCAATCGTTGCCTGCGAAATAATACAAGTGTATCTTTGTCAATAACACGAGGCATGGCACCGGCGTCTACCGGGATGGTTTTGCAACTTTTGTTTTTTTTTTGTATTTGTTTGTATCATCTGTAACTGTAACGGTCGTTAACGCTCTGCCTACCCCGCCAGGGATGTAGGCGTGATTTGTGTGTGTGTGTCTTTTTGTAACTAGAGATTTTAACAAATTTAAAATAGAAAGTTATAACAATACAGTCAAAACAATCTTCAAATATTTTCAGCAATATTTTAAGCCCTCCAGTTTATTAAAAGTCTTTGTCGATACGCCAGCAGGTGGCGCTGTTGATATAATGCCCTCGTTAGTTCCACTTCGCCTTAATTAAACAAGAATTTGTAGCGAAGGTCTCGCCTTAAGAACGCTAACGAACATAATTGATACATGAGAACCTTGAAAACTGATGAGGGCTCTATTTGTAACAAAAATTGAGCTTCTATTCAAAAACTGCGATCAAATCTTGCTGCAACTGAAATAAATGTTGTGTGTGGATTTTGCTGTTTTTATTTTTGACATTTGGTACTCCATACAACAAACCCTGGCTCTCGAAACTTTTTTCTTCGGACTGGGAAAGAAGGAAATAATATCATCTCACCGACTTTATGTATATCCTAGATAATCGATTGAGAGCCATCTGAGTTTTGAGACTGAATATCGGTATGGGCACGGAGGCATTTAATCCAGAGAATGATACGATCAAACTCGCTGACAGATCAAACAATCAAAGATGTTCCATCAATAAGGAAAAGCGTCAAGTCAATCCAAACGCGTCGTTCTCACGAAATATTAACCCGTCGGTTATTTACAAGACACATAAATGCGCGATTCAGTTTCGGCACCTCGGTCGGACGTTTACGACCCATAACCGCGATACGGGGCCGAATATGTCCGGCGACATGCGACATTGTGTCTTCGAGGAAATCGTACTATTTATTCTGTTGGTGAATGTGTGTGGAACATTGTAGGAAAACACAATGATTTCAATCGTTTATTACCAAGCGCAACGAATGCTTTCTCAATGTCAACTAATTACATTAAATTATTTGTTTATATTTATTATTATCAGCCAGACACTTCCCACTGCAGAGCAAAGGCCTCCCTCTCTTTCTTCCACTGTTCCCTGAATAAATGAATTAGTCATTGTAAAAAAAAGAAACTGGTTAGACACAATTTTCTTTGTTTTGTAACAATTTTATGTTCTTAGTGGAAATGCAGCGCCAGTAGGAAAAAAATTAAAATAAAGCCACACAGCATGTAACTTACGCCAGCACCTCCAATGTATGAAATATAACTAAAATCAAAACTGTAAAAATATACATATGCGTGACATTTTAATGAGACGTGCGTTTAATAGCTTGCCGTATGTCCAATTATTTAAGTACTACCGTCCGTATAGCGGTTGCACCCACTGGTAATTATTTTCCCCGGCGAATGTGACCTTTTTCTGCTCGTAAATGACACATAATGATTGACCATTCTCATGAATAATATTAATAATATAATCTTATAAAAAATCTTATCCAAATCCGTTGCGTGATACGGGGCCGAATATGGCGGACGACTATTGGCGACATCGCCTTGTGGCTTCGAGGAAATCGTACAATTTATTCTGTTCGTGAATGTGTGTGGAACATTGTAGGGAAAAACGTGCGTGTAGTTTGCCGTATGTCAAATATTTTTTGTCTATCTATATCTAATACTATCGGGTGACCGGTAAATTGATGCATTCCTTTCAAGGGATGAACCAGGTCATGAAACTGAACAACTTTCCCCATGGAACATAGGTCGAAATATGAAAAAATATTTTGGTCCTCTCATACAAATTGACTAAGTCGGTCAGTAATTTTGTATGGGTAGGCCAATTTTTTTTTTCATTTGTCGACCTATGTTCCATGGGGAAAGTTGTTCAGTTTCATGAGTTGGTTCATCCCTTGAAAGGAATGCATCAATTTACCGGTCACCCTACTTCTGCGACTAAATTGTACACAAGTGAGTTACTATTCTACAAGTAGCATAAAATATGCTCCCAAAAAGTCTATTGTTATAATTTAGGTGAAAATTACATTTGCGAAAATGTTTGAGAAATCACCAGCCTGCTTATTTTCTCTACAAAAATAACAGAATTTCAAATACATATTTCGAATGCTACGTTCACCCAAATCGTAACATAAAAAAATGCTTTTTCGTTTAGAAATTAGGCTTGTCAGTGATTGGCGGGCGCCCGAAGCTCATTCGCCCGTTTTCGCGCCAATTTTGCAACGGCTAATCAAATAAAGAACGACAGCTTCCAAGCATGACTTAAAACGAAAGTTTATTCTGAAACGTTTTGAAATAGGAGTATTTATGTACCTGTGTTGATTTTTATGAAGTCCAAAAAACTGATGAAAATTAACGTGGCGTTTATAGTAATAATTAGAATAAGCGGGTTTTCAAGTAAAGACCATGCCTCGGCAAGCGTTCCGTTGGACGCCCTCCGGCCAGATGAACCAATGACTTAAAGAGAGCGGCTGGTAGCGACTGGATAGCGAAAGCGGGATTTCGTGCCTTGTGGTGTACGCTGTGGAAGGCCTACGTCGTGTTATAGTCTCTCTTTTTTCGTGTGGGACACCGAGTCGTCCAACAACCCAATGAGGTATGGTAATAATTAAGTAGTTCTCTTCTCTTTAACTCTACACAACTAAAGTAGGTATATCAACTTAGTACCTATATCACGCAAAAATTTGCACCGCTCAACTTTGTGCACGTGAGTTCACGAATTTTGACTAAACATTTGTCAAATTTTGAAGCTCAAAAACATAAGGCCAAGCAAACATATTTGTTCAACATTAGTACTACAAGCCGCAATAGATCGTCTCAGAGGAATGTAAAATTCCTTTCCGTCGGCGCTGTAAATTCGATATGCTCTAGCATCGGCGTGTGTCAATAATAAATAAACAAGGGTGCAGAGAGGATATGAAGACATGTTCAGGGATGTAATAAGGAAGACTGGGACAGATTTGAACACACAGATAACTCCTTCGAAACATTTTAAAAAGACTCTCTTAGAATCTCCTTAAAAAAGTTCTTGTCTGTGGGTGGAGTAAACGCTAATTTTTGATTTCTTTCCGCTAGGGATTTGAAATCCTAATACGAATCATCATTAACGTGTCCTTTTATTTATTTGTGACAATAATAAAAAAAATACCTCATTGTTTAACCTGACCTCACCTACCGGAATTTTAGAGGCGAAAAATTACGCCGAAGTTTTCCCAAAACATTTTCAACAAATTTCATAATTTCACGAATAAACAGATGTGTACCGACCCGAAATCATTCTGAATCAATGTATATTTGGTTACGTAAATTTTAATCCGGATTCCATACGGTTAAAACCTACTAAATCCTCGTTTGCAACCTCAAAGTCATATTTCACCTCGCGCAGCATTAAGCTACTTCCCGAAATGCTACAACACCGCTATTTATCCTTATCTCGGGTTGCGTATTTTCTAACGCTGAATGGGAGCGAGCTGTGATGGGGTTTATCACGACATGTTGTGGAGTCGGCGATGTCTTTTGATCCGGCTTTGTAGTGATACGACGCCTGGTAAAGGCTGGTTTTTGTTGTTTGCGATTTATGTGTTTACAATATTTTTGTACACTACACACACTTGTAGGTAAAAAATGCATTTATGCACACATCAAGAAATTTATCCTTCGCGAGGTAGGCATGCCGTCAACGGCCATAATAATGACTGGTAAAATGTCACATATCTGACCAGTATCCAGCAAATATTTGACGCTTGCTTGATAAATATCGTTTGGTCTCTAATCGTAATAATGATATTGATTTCTCATCATAACTTTTGAGCGACAGATAGTCAACCTAAAATACCTATTTAGAGTTTTATGAAGCTTTTAGTTCCTGATACCTACGAACATTTTCGCGAAACTCTATTTCCGTGAACGTTAGGTGAATGATAAATTTAAGTATTCATAATTTAGCTATTTAGGTATTTGTTACCCATGTCAATAGGTGCTCTCTGTCATGTCGTAAGACGCAAAATATATATTTTTTCTAATTATTTCAAGTGTAAAATATACTTTGTTTTGGATATGCATACCTACGTGTGAAACTCTACAAACGCTTCCTTCTTAGATTAGACAGATACCGCACTACTGAGTGTGATTTTTCCTTTAAGATAATAACATCCCACTTCAAGTTAAGAGGTTGGAAATGAGCTTGGTGTGATAACTAGGCTCATCACATTTTCCAAGCTCTTGAATGTGAAGTAGGATTGAACTAATTAATAAGCGTATGGTTTGGTTTCCTAACTTTGTGTTGTATAAGAATTACATATTATTTAAACTTGCAGTATTTTAATGGAACTTTAAAAGAAGCAAAGCTATCTTAATTTTATGGCATGCAAAGTGAAATTTTTAAAAATCCATGCTTGCCGTCCAATGAGTACAAAAATACCACTTCTTAGTGGTATTACTACATTTTAAAATCCTAACAACAATATCAAAAAAATTGAATACCTGCCAGAAACAAAATATTCTTACATACATACGCAAATTATTTAAGTATGTATATGTAATCACTTTATTGTACCATAAAAGTATTAAAAGAAACAAAATATAAGAAGCAAAAAGGCGGACTTACCCCATTAAGGGATCTGTACCTGTTAACTTTTGAGATACCCAGAAGATAATTATGTTATTTGCAGGTAAACCACGGTACTTTAAACTAATAAATATTTCAATTTTTACTCTATGAATAAATAAATAAATACAGCCTATAATATATAAAATATACCTACCCAATATTACAAGGTAAGTTAAGTTTGTCTAAATACAAACTTTTATAAATCAGGTACCCTCACAAGCCTTAAAATTTTCACGTCACTACCTTGGAACCCTCTTCAGGAACACAGATAGCGTCACCGGGAAAATTCCTCTTATCCACCAAACAGCGACATCTATTGTTGACGGTACGTATTGAAAACTTTCAATGTGTATCGTGTACAAAAGGTTTTTTACGACGTTCTTGACTGATACGAGACTTGGTGCTGTTTTGCCACGGTCCCGGTTCGTCAACAATAATTTGGCTATGCAAAAAGTAACGGGACTTTTTGCATAGCATTTACTGATCATCATCTTTCAATACAGCTTCTGTCGATCACGCGTAACGAATTTCATTGCAAACAATTTGCGCCTGTTATTCATTGTGAAGCTGCATACAAGACGGCTTATCGAGGCAAGCATGTTAGATGAGCAGGCAATTGTAGACACACACATACATTTAAACGATTCGTCGCTTATTAGGCTTAAACGATTCGTCGAATTGTACTTTACACGCTTTAGGTAGCTTTAGGTTCGTCAATGTGATGAAGCAGGACTGATATTTTTAATAAAAAAATAAAAGGATATTAATTATTTAGTACATTTGTTGCTGTCTATGATTATTTAGACGGCGGTCGTTACACAACCATGTCAGAAGCCCGCTACTTGTAGAAGGCGGGTGAAAAATTCTGACAAAAGGGGTCATTGGGTCGTTGGACGACTCGGTGTCCCACAAGATAAATAATACTAAGTGGCAGGCGCTGCAACTTTGGCTGCTTCAAAGTATTTCCTCATTGGGTCATTGGGTGACTCGGTATTCCACACGAAGAGAGAAGAAACGAGAGTACATTTGTGTCAAATCGGAACAAGTTTTTCATGTGTGACCAACCGGGACTGAATTGCCGATACGGGCGTAATTGAAATTCGCTGTATCGGATTATAAATTCTCGTGGATGTCTCCGCGGAAAATGGCGATAGAATGACAAAGGGCGAAGATAGCAGGATTTACGGAAGGTTTTAGCTATTTCTGCGATAGTTATTCATAGAAAGCATAGTTTTTAGGCGGCAGGCTGACAACCTGTTTTCTGAAACGACCTTAGAAAACAATCCTCAAAAATGTCAGACTTGGCGATAGCGACCGTATCCTTACGGCCGTTAACGCTCTGCCTACCCCGCAAGGGATAAAGGCGTGATATATGTATGTATGTATGTTATTCATAGCATAGCACAATCAGCACTATCAGCATCATTTTCTGTTACCTATTTCATATATTTTTTTTTTATATACAGGGTGTTAGCAGCAGTACTAACTTTCTTTCAAGGGATGAACCAGCCCGTGAAACTGAACAACTTTCCCTAAGGAACATAAGTCGAAATATGTAAAACATTTTTGGATCGCACATACAAACTGACTCAGTCAGTTGGTTGGTATGGGAGGTCAATTTTTTTTTATTACGGCCTACGTTTCTTGAGGAAAGTTTTTCAGTTTCATGGGCAGGTTCATCCCTTGGAAGGAAGTTAGTACTGTTGCCAACACTGTTTATAATAATAATACATCGAACAAAGTATTAATGGCTAAATGGTTTTAAACTACCTAAAAGTCGTTTTTTTTTGGTACAGAATTCTATAAACATAGAACAGATCTTAACTATGAGACTAAAAGTAATTAATTCTATAGAACATGAAATCCAAAACTGTACCTGGTAATGTAGAACACAAGATCGTAATCCCAGCCTGTATTCCATAATGAACACATTCGATACAGGCGTAGCAAGCTCGTAGCGGGCTTGTAGCTACAACTGCTACGATGTAGACATTATTGTAGATACATAAATAACGCCTTTACCCCTTGTGGGGTAGGCAGAGCGTTAACGATCGTAAACTTAAGGCCGTTATCGCCACGTCTGACAAGTATTGAGGGCCCTTTCAGATGATTCGTGTATCACTATTGTTGTAATACAAATGAAACCCTCGAGTCCCTTAGTTGCCTTTTACAACACCCGCGGGAAGAAATGGGGTGATGCTATTCTTAGCCGGCATCACACGGCACATTATTGTACTTTACCATTTATTCTTGTCTGACAAGAAAGTATTGTAAGGCATTTAGAACAAACTTCGAATACGTAACAATACATAAACACAGGCATTAATAAAGAGCCTGTCAAAGAAAGTGTCAAAAGTTTGTGATAAAGTTCGCTTCACACCGCGCAAGAAACGCCGAGCTTCGGAATTTACAACCAGCTATTACTTAGACTTAATTTTATAAGTAGGCGCCTATCTGGCTCTTTCACGTCGGCGTTGTACTTAAGTGCTTCAAAGTTAGATTTAATGTAAATACTTATAAATTGTTTGGATATGAATTATACTTGTGCGAGCAAGATAAGGGTTTCTGATGTATATATAGAAATATCAATATGAAGGGTCAACTTATAGTGGTTTGGCTTTAGAATTTATAGGAAACCAGTATCAGTAGGCACCAGTCAAAATACAACAGCACATTATTCTCAGTTTATATTTCTTATCTTTAAGAATGGTATTGGCGACCGATGTAGCGCAGTGGTGGTGCGACTGCCTGCGACGCAGAGGGTTCCGGGTTCGACTCTCGATGGACTCAAAAAGTTGATATTTATCACTTTGCAAATTTGTACCCAGTCTGTTTAGGGTATTGCAGGCTGAACCACCTGGTTGTCCGTCAGAAAGATGATTCTGTGTTTCAGAGGGCACATGAAACCGCACGTCCTGTCCGGTTTCTGTTTATGGTTACTTAGACAGCGGTCGTTACACAACACAACCATGCCAGATGCCCGTTACTTGACACTAGTTAACAACTTGACAGCAGGGTTTCATCAGGTCGTTCAACGACTCGATGCACTAAAAGAAGACAAATAAATACCAACCCAAACGCTCCCACATTTTCATTGGAGAAAATCTCAAGTTCATTTACCAAGATTAATCACTCGGTCTCTCGTATTTCTAAGCCGTGGTCTTCACATTATAAAAATATCTGAACCGGAAGAGCCGTTTACCGCGTCGGTAGGCTCATTGTGCATTCCCCCTTATTATTCCAACCCCCCACTTTGGGGGGGTTTAAGCCCCCCATACACGTGGTTAACGAAGATAAATGTAACATCTGTCTTTGGTAGTATTCCATTATTTTATTAAGGCGGATTAGGGAGTTTAAGCGACTTTGGAAACTTACGCCTTGTCATTGCTAAGGGGGGTTTGGTTTATTATTAAAGTATTACAGTATACTCCTACACCTACATAATATATTATTATAATTCATAGGTACATGTAATTAAATATAATTCCCGATATTCAAGGTAGGTATACTAAACTTAGCCCTACCTCAAGCCCTAAATCAAGAACAGGAAGAAAACCAAGTAAGAACACCAAGTCTTGCTTGCAGACTTGTTTTGCTAATGTGAGCTACCGGAAGGATCATGCGTTTGGCGAAGCACTAAAACTCGGAAATCGAACTGAAAACACTTTATTACTGAGAAAGACACTTTACAATGAAAAACCACAACCTCTCGTTGCACAGAAAATTTCACAAGGACACTACGCTGTTTGCAGGGCTGCCACAGCCTGACGAAACTTCATATTAAAAAAAAACTCAAAGAGTTCACGCTAAAATTTATGGCGTCGTTTATTGTCTCTTTCCTTTTATCCTGCTTCTTTGTCTAGCGCTGTCAGGCTGTCACACCACCAAACAATATGGCGGTTCTTGTCAAATTTGTTGATATCGCAGCATGATTAATTAAAAGTTTTCAGTGAATAACGTGAAATATTGGTGACGAAACTTTAACATTTACAAATAATTTACATTGTGGTAATAAATTATTTACGATTGCATCTCAAGATGCACTATAAAAAGTGTGAAATTTGTGGATTGAAAGCCGGTCGACAATCGGGAGAAAAGCGAGTATTTTTGGCTCAGTTCCCATTATTTGAAAGGCGGTAAGTTATTTTGGTTATCATTTTATCAATTCTAAGTGATTTCGAAAGACTTTCTGTCATTTATTTTACGTATTTTATATCTGGGCTATCCTTGCAAATTTACCATAGAGATGGGTTAGGGTTGTATCGATAAAATTATCGATAGTTTATTTACGGGTCAGAGTATACTTTTCCAATAAGGCCTTTTTTATAACAATGCATTTGACAACTGCAAAACCTCATTTCTTCTAATTGTGTTCTGTTGTCTTCTGAAAAAAATTGATGGTTTTAACTTTTTGAATAAAATAAAAACTCACATTCTTCTTCATCTTAGGTCCAATAAAAAAAATGATTCATGCGAATTTGCGAACCCCTTAGAGTTCTTAATTGTATTTTATGCACTATAATGCAATTTTTTTTTGTGTTGTACACTTTCTAATAATGTACTATACTGTTTCAGATGCAGACAATGGGTAAAATTGACTGGTAAAGAAGATTTGGCATATGTGCCTATAGAAAAGTTACATTCTTTGAAGTATTTATGTGGAAATCATTTTACCAAAAAAGACTTCAATAGGAAGTTATCTAGGTTAAAATTAAAATCTTCAGCTAAACCAAACTGTTTAGCGGACGTGATCTGGGCTGATCTACACAAGCAATCTTATTCGAGAGCAAAACCCAAGAAATGCAGTTTACATGGTTAAGGTACTACTGCTACTTGCTGAACTGAATAAAACTGAGTTTAATCGAAAACCGCGAAAAAACGACGTAGGTGTAGTGAGGTACTAGCCTGAGTAATGAACTTCCTTATTTGCAGTTGCAGAGTAGCCAACATTTCTGATCAGAAGACCACATACAGCAACTAAATAGACTATTGCACAAATCAACATTTACCAATAACAGCAAGTAGCAATTATTGTATCTGTCAGGTAAAAAAAGTTTCCTTGATAAAAAAAATTATAAACTTTTATCATGTTTTTTAATAGACATTGCACTATAATACATTGGAAATATATGATTCGGCTGTTTTGAGATAAGGACTGATATTTAGTCGATACGATATTTTGTACATTGTACGATCTAGTCTATGTCATACCGACCCAGGTATAGGAAAAATAAATAAACCTATAAATTAAGAAAATTGAGTTTGTTTCTCATACACCTAATCTTTTTCAAATGAGCAATTCCGCAAGATGGTGGTGTACTCCGCCATATTGCGAAACTGCTCCTTTGAAAAACGCCCATTGAAAACAGTCTAGGATATTCCAACGCTGTTTTTTTTTAAATATCGATATCGATATATTTATCATACCAGGGCATACCACATCTCTATTTTTCTGTCATGTTGGTAGCATTGTTACAATATTGTTAGAATGCTTATATTGGCTAGAGATTTTAGCGTGAACTTGAAAAAAAAAACGTTATACGTAAGACCCAACTCTTAAAACGCTAGTTTTATTATATTCTCTTTGGGCTGCCAACCTCAACAACAGAAACTAGGTTCGGATACGCATATCGGTTGGTGACAGCTATAGTCTGTAAGTTTAGGTACTTATCTCTTTGTAAACAAACTTTGTATTGAACTGACAGTTCTGAAGTGTCACTTTCGTACAAAGTGTGTTTACAAAAAGATAAGTACCTAAACTTACAGACTATAAATAAGAATATTTTTTTTTATCAAGACAAATAAATTATAACAATTTGGTTACAATCGGATATCTACACCTGTGTTATTATGGATGATCCAGTCAACGTTAGTAAAATCACGTGAGTGTTTGCTAATCACGTTCAAAGAAAAAAAAATGTAGCAGAGCATTTCTAAGTCTCTATTCAATATTTCGCTCTACTGAGAAAACAAAGCGTGGAATGTAAAGATCTATTAAAACGATATACCAGGGTTCATCTAAGCGTTTGACGACTCGGTGTCCCACACGAAAAAACGAAGAAGCAACGTGACGATGGGTACTAAGTCGAAAGTTCACGAATTGCTGCCCATTTCTTCCACTTTTACCACACCTAGGTGACACCGACACGAACAATTCGTAAAATAAACCGCTTTTTACCGTCTTGATATTGAGAGGTTAAAAGCAATAAACCTACAAAGAAAGCCGCTAAGCGGTGAGACAGTCGGTTGAGAGCTCTAGAACAAAGAGTCATCAATCGGCACTTCTGACGCCCTTCAAATTGCCCGTGTAAAGGAGACGAATGGAAAATAGGAGGTAAATGTTTTGTCACTGGAAGGTGGAAAGTAGCATACATACATACATATATCACGCCTTTATCCCTTACAGGGTAGGCAGAGCGTTAACGGCCGTAAAAATACGATCGCTATCGCCACGTCTGACAAATATAGAGGGCCGTTTGAGATAATTTGTGTATTACTATAGTGACAGGTTGTCAGCCTGTCCCCTAAAAGTTGTAATACACCTAAACCCTCAAGTCCCTCAGTCGCCTCTAACGACACCCACGGGTAGGAAATGGGGTGATGCTATTCTAAGCCGGCATCACACGGCATAGAAGTAGCGATAGGCCGAATATTCGGTTTATGTTCGGTATTTGATATATTCGGCAGGTTTACCGAAATTTCGGTGAATTTGCCGAATATTTGACCCAATAAATACGTTTTTTTGTATAAAAGTCGTTATAATGTTCATAAATGTATAATACGTGCCGGAAAACCATGTTATTCCCACGGGAAAATTATGTAAATGCTGTTAATATTTTTGTTGCGTCGTTTGTAATGCTCTAAGCTCAATTTTCAACAACGAACTTTTTTTCGATAACTTAAAAAAAATATTCTTCTGGGTGATATTCTTTAACTTGGGTTTTGAAAATAAGGGTAATCGATGAAACTATATTTTCAAGTATGCCGTGTGATGCCGGCCTAGAATAGCATCACCCTATTTTCAACTTATTTTCAACTAGGTGAACTTTCAGTCATTAGTTTTTTATTTGCCAGTAAGAAAGTCATTAAGTCCATACCAATAAAGTAAAAGCTATTAACTTTTTTACTTTAGAATGCGAGTTTTAGACCGTTCTTGTTCTTGAGAAAAACGTTAATGTTTTATACAATATATATATGAAATAAAAGGCATAAACTGATTAAATCTGCTGGAGGAAAAGTCAATGAAAACACTCAAAGTGGCTCAGAGTGAAAGTATCTTTTTAATTTACTCTATAGACATCTTTGTAGACCTGAGATAAGAAATATTTGGGACCTAACTTTTGTCGTGTTTATTTTTCATGATGTAATTTAATAGTATACTACACAACTTAATAGTATTGAAAAATAATAAAATAAGGTATAGTTGCAGTAAAAGTAAGTTGCAGATCCCAGGGGTTTTTATACGGGGTGTAAGGGGGGGTGTACCGAAAACTTGGCAGGCAAAATCGGAACATTAAACTAAACAGTCTTGCAGCCTGTGTTGGAATACTTTGTCGTTTACCAAAATAGCCCCCATAGAAGAAGTTTATCGGTTTCGATCATACCCGCAAAGTTTGAGGTATACCGTCACTTACATCCGGTAATATAGAAGGTCATTTTTTAACCAGTACATAGCCTTTGTAAGGTGTTTCTGCTCATGATTCTGAACAACTTTTACAATTGGACCCGCAAAATTGCAAAAACCAAATTGGGTGTTCCATATCAAAATTCATACCTACTCGGCAAAAATATACGGAACACCCAATTTATTTTTGCGGTTTCGCAGGTTGCCCCATAGCAAAAGATGTTCAGAATAATAATAAAATAATAATAATAAATATCTTGGACAATTCACACAGCACCACCTAGTCCCAAACTAAGCAATGCTTGTACTTTGGGAACTAGATAGCTGATACTACCTAATACTTAGATACTTTTTTTTGTAAATAAATACATATTATACACAGAAAACACCCAGACTCGACACAAATACTTGAAAATTGACTTAACAAATATTTGTGTCCGGTGGGGATCGAACCCACGACCCTCGGCGTAGAAGGCAGGTGTACTATCCGCTACGCCATCGGGACAGTCAATCAATCCGGAATCATGCGTAGAAACACCCAACAAAGTGTGTGTGCTGACAAAAAAAATAACCCTGTAGATACCAGGTCGTTTAGGCGATACTGACATGACTATAAAAATCCTTGTGCGGTTATAGATAATGGAAATTCATAATTTACGATTTAAATACGTTCCCAGATATGTCAAAAGTGAGATATTTATTTCTCGTTTCACATATCTCATTAATATCAGTTTGCTGTCCAATATTTTGTGCCGCAAATAAAACTATAAAATACACATTTCACAGCCTCGCACATGACCGCATGTGGAAAAGTGACATGCGAACCGACGGGCTGATTACAGATTAATTGCGACCATTTTTATCGCGAATTTTAAATGAGCGATATGCCCCTAACAGAGAATGCTGTGAATGAAACTTACTTCTGCTATTCAATGGACATCAAAATCATTATTTTCGGTCAAAGTAGGACTCAGATCGTTATTATATGGTTTAATTCGTTTGACATTATAATATATCACCAGCTGCCTGTATCCAAGTTCGATTGGTATTGGTGCAACATTTTTTGGGCTCATAATAATATCACAATGGGATTGTTTTTGCCAATCTTCAAGTGAACTAAAGAGGTATAGATAGCGCTGAGTCCTTAAAAAGTTTCTTTGCAAAGAAATGTATCTTATCACGTTGAGTATTAATATAACTTCAATGTTAAAATATCAACTAAATACAACACCATCTGGTATAAATTTATAAAAGGGCGATAACAGTCCTATAGGTTTTTTTTAGTTCCACGACTTTATTTCATATCAAACTGATAAATATTCGTATAAAATCACCATTTCGCAGCTCAACACTCGGTCGTATATTGCTAGTTTTATTATATTCTCTTTGGTATATTGCGAGCGACGAGCGAACTGACAGGTTGACGCGTGGTTTCGGCATTGGATAAAAAAATGCAGGTTTTTTTATATTTTTTCCGGTGTTTTTTTATGATTCGAGAGGGATGGAATTGGATGCGTTGCTGGCTTGTCGTTCTATGCTATGGTCGCGACAGGATTGGTTTTTGGTTATTATTTTCATTTTTTTACTATAAAAAATAGTGGACATATGTTTAAAGAATGGACCGAAATATTGCGGAGTAAACTAGGTTGTGATTCCTGTATGAACAGACAAAATTTGTGACAGACAGACTGTGAGATTGTGTGTGAGTCACAGTGCTATATATTGTTCTCTTTTTGTCGCTAAGATCGTCGCTTCGATACGAGCATCAAGAGATTGAGAAATTGATGTAGGCTGACCGGGGCGTCGATAGCTTAGTGGCAGAGCAGTGGCCCGGCTTTCAATTTATTAATTTCATTTATAAGAACAGAGAAAAATTGCCACATTCAAATAAAGCCGGTCGCTTTGTATGGGCGGTCTACTTCTATGAAGCACTTTACCAGAATTACATGACAACAACACTGACAACGTTGGCCAAGAAAGCTATAGTTACTATTTTTGCCTAAGACGAGAACATAATAAAGTTACTTACCTATATGTTGAATTTCTGAAGGTAATCATAATCACTAACTAGAAAGTTATGTCACATCATTGTCTCGATGCAAAGTTTACCTTCCAAAATTCCAAACACAAAATGGAAAAAAAGCGTGTTTTACATAAGATTGTGAATTACACACAAAGCTTTCAAGTTCGTAGTTTTTTATCCGGAAACCTGTAGATAGACTCCATCTCCATACCCCCAGGGGCACATGACGCGGGGTAACTGACACACCCCTTGTCACGTAGCCCTGACACTCGTGACACGCGCTGACAATGTGACGTCTGCTGTCAATGTCACCTCGTGACGTGTGACATTGATAATACTCTTGTGTTTCAACGCGGATGTGATTGATGACGTATAGGATTTGTTTGAGGATAAAAACAAAATGCGATATTTTTGACAGATTGAAAATCGATGTGTATTTTTGCCGTGTGATGCCGGCTTAGAATAGCATCACCCCACATCCTTCCCGTGCGTGTCGTAAGAGGCGACTAAGGGACTCGAGAGTATTGGTGTATTACAATTTTTAGGCGACAGGCTGACAACCTGTCACTATAGTGATACACATGTTTTCTGAAACAACCTTGGAAAACAATCCTCAAAAATGTCAGACGTGGCGATAGCGACCGTATTCTTATGGCCGTTAACGCTCTGCCTACCCTGCAAGGGGTAAAGGCGTGATATATGTATGTATGTATATATTTCTGTCAACAGACACTTTTACTATCAGACGCTGATACTCACTTTAGGGTCGCGTAAGAACTGAATTAGATTTTCAGAAAATGTTCAACGTATGACATTTTTGTCCAAAACAAAAATCAGTAGCAATAGACGATATCGAAACTGTTCTCCATTATGATAAGCAATATCATAAATTGGATTCAGATTGAATCATATGAAATCCTTTTAACCTATTATTGGAAAAAGGCTCAGTTTGGAAAACAAACAGTTGACGGTTTCAAAATTAAGTAATGAAATAAATAATTATGTCAGATGGGGAAATCACGAAGAGGCGACTAAAATTGCAGGCAAAAGTTATTAATAAATAACGATCGTATTTAACAAGCATAATGTCAAAAACAAAAACTGGACCTTTCAACCTTATATTCTGCTTTCGAAATCCGTCGTTTTGAATTTATTAAGTTTTAAGATAGCCAGTGTCACTCGCTTTGCTGAGACGAATCTAACCACACCTCGTATGTCAACATCTCCTTAGACATACACATACATCCATACGCATAACACGCATTTATCCCTTGCGGGGTAGCCGGAGCGTTAACGGCCGCAAGAATACGGTCGCTATCGCCACGTCTGACATTTTTGAGGATTGTTTTCCAAGGTTGTTACAGAAAACATGTGTATCACTATAGTGACCGATTGTCAGCCTGTCGCCTAAAAATTGTAATACATTAATACTCTCGAGTCCCTTAGTCACCTCTTACGACACCCACGGGAAGGATGTGGGGTGATGCTATTCTACTTAGACACTTTTAATAAAAGAACTTACTTGTTCACATACTACATACATTGCCTTGTGATACCGGCTTAGAATAGCATCACCCCATTTCTACTTGTGGGTGTCGTAAAAGCCGACTTAAAGATGAAAGCATGGAACGGAGAGTTCTGTGAATATCTACAATATTTTGCACTGCGCTCGCCAAACCGCCTGCTATGCGTGGTGAGTATGGCATTGTGCAGCAGTGGACTGTTGTGGCTGTAGAAGTACACATACAGCAAAACATAACCTTCTTTCTGAGACAGTCTTGTAAAAAAAAAAAAATCAACAAAGCAGCAATATTTTGGAGCAGTACAAAAAATCTCTTAGGCTCTTATTTTTAAAAGCCGACTGCATAATTTATCCGAGATCTCTTTGAACTTCGTATTAGCATTTCAATGTAATAAAATATGAATTCTGACAGCCGTGACAACCCTCGGCGCTTAAAAAAGAATTTGAAAATATCTTTATCATTTTTCACATTTGTTGGAGCTCGTAAAATACTGAATCTGAGATTTTAAATAAGATAGAGAGAGAACATGAAGGTAATATGTGTCTATCATGCCAATATCACTCGGTTAACAAAATTCATACCTCATACAAAATAATGCAAATACCGACAGTAAGTCAAACAATGTACGTATAAGTTCATTACAAACTGAGTTATCTTATTATATTACTAGCGGCTGCGCCCACTGCAACTCATTTTCCCGTGGGAATAAGATGTTCCTTCGGCAAGTATTATACATAAAAACCTTCCTTTTGAATCACTCCATCTATTTAAAAAAACCCGTATCAAATCTGTAGTGTAGTTTTAAAGATTTAAGCAAACATACATACGTACAGACGCGAAAAGCGACTTTGCTATAAACTATGAAGTGATAATCAGATTTTAATGAGCACATGTCACTAATAATATTTTTAACTTCACTTGCCTTGCTGTACAACCTACCTTTCCATTTTTTTTACTCAAGGCCCTCCATATATACAGCTTAAAGGATACAGCCCATAAATTGAGGATTAAACAAAATAAATTTTACTCAATGTGTGTGACTAAATTGTTGGTCAATCGTTGTAAATCTATCTATGTTTGGTGCAAAATAAAGATGTCAGAATTGTTGACATATCTTTCATTGACTATGTTGCAGAAATATCTTTAATTTTTGACACATTTCTTCAATAAAATGTGACAGTCATGTCATGACACTGGCTAATTTGTCTGCGGGTGAAACGACGTGCACCGAACAGTTAGAGTGCGTCTCCATTGAAGCGGGGCTGCGCTAAGCTAAGCTAAGCGCGGCATGAATTGACCAATCATGAGCCTCAAAATCACTGAATCCCCGCCCCGCTTCAGTGGAGACGCACCCTGATTGGTCAATTCATGTCCCGCTCAGGTCAGCTTAGCGCAGCCCCGCTTCAGTGAAGACGCACCCTTATTGATATGCTTTTGAAAAGAGTTTTGGACGTGATAACGTCTTATAATTCGATAGAGCCGGCTGCACGCACCAAAAAACAAGAGTCACAAAACTAGACTAGACTACAAAACCTTAAAATTAAAAACAGTTTTAGAATAGCCTGAGTTCAAAAGTTAGCAAAGTAATTTCTGTGCTGGGTACACTTATACGTCCACGATCGTTTGGAAAATGTTTCGCTGTGTGTACACGGTAATGTAAACATTGCAATTTCATACCATACAGCCAACTTTTGTTTGCTCTGTGTTTCTTGTGTTTATAGCTTTGCAGTTTTATTGAAACTAAAATATGTTTATGAAAGCGCACAAATTTTCCAGATATTATTGCCAGAGGGTTCTTTGTCTGTGAAGTCATTGGTTTAAAAGCATGGCTACTTTGTTCTTATACTTCTTCTTAGCGTGTCGATGGCAGACACTACACCGTCGCAGCTCAGAACTTGGCCACATTGACAGCGCTGGCAGACGCTGTCATAAGATCGTCCTTTGTGCAGGTGTTGGGGCACGCCGGACACGATATTAGGTGGTGCATCCTTTGGACTGCACCACACAAACAGCTTACGTCGGCACCCTCCAAGAAGCCCCACTTGGCCATGTTTTCCTTGTTCCGGCCAGTTTGGGTCCGAAGTCTATTCAGTACTTCCAAACCGGCCAAGGTAATTTATGACCAGGCGGCAAGCTTTCAGCGATACTTATTATTTTGGTTCGAAACTCATAGATCTTTTAAGTCACGTAGGGAATTTTTGGTACTATTTTTTGGATCCTTTTAAAACCGGAACGGTGTCTCCGTCAGGCGCGTGTGACAGAGGTCTATCGTGCTGTAGACTCTTGCAGCCGACCTCGCTCCATACGTATCGACTTGCAAGTTTATATTTAGTACGAATCACATAATTTAAAATTGTTTTTTTTTTTGGAGTTAATTTGTGATATTGTGTAATTTAGTGAATAAAATGAGGTATATAAATCTTAATGAAAATATCCCAAATTCGAAATAGTTTTTATAGGTTTCGTGTTTTATCAAATGATAAAAACGAAAGTGTCCAATTTCTCTAATGAGAAGTGTATTTCTAATAGTACCCCGTAGTGGCTTAAGCATATTGCATACTGTATTGACACTGTAATGCGTGACGCGGATCGCACACTTACCGCATGACGGACCGCTAAAATATCGCACCGCTCTGTCAGATCTATACTAGAAACGCCAATCTCCATACTAAAACCGCTCAACTGCTGTCGACGCAGCGCTATAGCCTCGTCGTCCATTGAGTGCGGTTTTAGCATGAGAAGTGACGTTTCTAGCAAAGATCTGAGAGACAGCTGCGCTGTTTTAGCGCTCCGTCGTGCGTTAAATGTGCGATCCGCCTTAAGCATATTGCATACTGTATTGACACTATAATGCGTAAGATTATTTGGCAATCAACGGGGATTTAGCTGAGTGCTCCTGTCCGTACGTCAACGACAGATACCACGTGCAAATTCTGATACTGTAATCATGTTAAGCTCAGTTGATGTTTCGTATTCAATAGTAATGAGTATTGATTGTAATTTGTAAGTAGGAGTGTTGAGTGTGCTGCATTAGTAATATGAGTTATTTAGATGGGTAATGTATTATTCATTATTAAACCGTTTATTACACACAAAAACAGCTACAGCGCTATACTACATAATATACAGTGATAGGAAAAGTACTAAGTTCCTTGGATGAACCAGCCCACAAGATTGAACAATTTTCTCCATGGAACATAGGTCGAAAGATGAAAAATGTACTATCCGACTTAATCACGTAGGTAGGTGAAATCCATTTTTTTTAATATTTCCACCTATGTTCCTTGGGAAAAGTTGTTCAGTTTCATGGGCTGATTCACCCCTTAAAATATTTGCAGCTAATATTTTTACACCTTATATTATGTTGGGTATTATGTATACAATAAGCAAGTATATTGAAACGCAATGGATTTGCATACACTAGAATTTTAGAAGTATCAACGTAACTCACGCGTATAATGTTTGGTTATATTAAAGGCGAGAAAATGTACGTGTCCAATACTTTGAGTAATTCAATAAAATCTGGACAGTATACCCTTTTCACTTGGAAGAGCTGCTGTCAAAGTTATTTCAGATCTTTCTCACCGTGAATGCTCAGCGTAAATTCTGTGAATTATATTTACTAGACCCTCGTTAAATAACAAAACATTGACTCACAAATATATACACAGTATCAAGGGCCCTCTAAAACAAATAATTCATGAAACTAAACAACTTTCCCTTAGAAGTATATTTGAATATTTATTTTTTTTATTTTCATAGTAAAAGCAGTCAGTTGATTATGATTTTTGATGAGTAGTAAATTTTTTGTCGCGGCGTCCTGACATGCATTCCTCAGACAATGTTGTTTAGTTTCAGGGTCTGCATATCTTATTATTTAATCTTATTTAAAGGGCTGCCCATAACACCCTGTATTTTTAAAATTCACATTGAAAATACTTTTGTTTTACTGGTGCCAGACAAAGACACCTTTATTTGACCTATTAACTTTCTGACGAACACAAAACGACCTGTTTATTTTCGCCTTGAAGTAATCCTGACGTGGAGTGAATTGAGGGTAGTTAATTGTTTTTATTTTGTTGAGCAGTCCCTACTTTGCACGGTACTTATTCTTTTGTTAAAGATTGATAGACGAGGTATAGTTTAAGAAATATAATTTGAGCCGATTCGACTATGAAATATAATATGAGCTGATACCAGCAACGCATTATTTATAAGTAATTCAGCATTCGCAAAAAAAACGGTGAAATAGGTAAAATTGAAAATTGTCTACACAATTTGAGTAAAAGGTGTTTTATGTTGATGCTAGAATCACAATATTCATATGTATCATTCTCCTCTTATACTCAAAAGTATATACCTCCCTAAATTAATACCTATGTAGTTTCTCTCAGCAAGACATCAACCCATTCGGGATCAATTAATACTGCTTAATACAATTTTTTCTGTCAAAAATCATTACATCATCATTACAATATAAATTAAGTAAATAATTCATAAATAAAGAAGGTAGTACATAATTGAGTTTATCAAATGAAGATAAATATTTAGTATACTTTTTAACTTTTTATAATTTCACAACTTTTTAACATTTGTAACTTTCGACATTCTTATTGATATGGTATATTTATTTTTCTTTAAACGTTATATTAGTATGAGATGAATTAGTTTATAGTGTAAATAGCTGTTTCTATTGTACAATTTGTAAGTAATTTATTTGACTAAAAGCTGTTGGTGTTTTGGATCTTCTGTAAACCACATGTTTTGTTTACTATATAAATAATAAAAAACGTTGTTTCCTATAAAGGGTAGGTGAATCTGCTTCTAAAAGTACCGACAACCAACAACTACCTAGTCGTTTGTAGCTCGACATTTTCATCAGCTACACTGTCGTATAAATTCTGACATATCATCAGCAACAGTGTCGTCTCAATTCCGACGACAAATGTAGCGAACGGAGCGAGGTCGACTCCCTGCCCCGGTTATGTATGACAAATGTATCTACGGCGAATCCCACACTTGGCCCCTAAGGCGGGTCACACACTTAACGCACGACGGAGCGCTAAAATATCGCAGCAGCCTGTCAGATCCATAGTTTCTCTTTTCGTGGGGAACACCGGGTTGTCCAACGATCCATACTAGAAACGTCACTCATACTAAAACCGCGCTCGGCTATATACTCGACGATAGCGCTGCGTCAACAGAGGATGAGCGGTTGTAGTATGGGTATTGACATTTCTAGTATGGATCTGACAGAACGCTGCAATCTTTTAGCGCTCCGTCGTGCGTCAAGTGTGTTCCTCGACTTACACCCCTATAGGTATTAATCATCACATCTTACATCTCTTATGTAATAAGAGACACATACCAAAGCAATTTTCTGCTTTGTTGCTGCGCCTACATCGGTTTTTTGTATAAGGAATTTGACATTTCCTTGCATCTGATAGACGGTTGCGTTGCGGATGCGTTGAAATGCGCAGCGTTCTGCTTTAGATGTGAGAATCGCCAACGTCCTCAACTATGTATGTATTCTTTCGCTCCTCACAACCTATGAATTTAGAGATAGCGACTATGCAAGATTCATACTGTCAACATTGCAAAGAAGTTTGTATATCAAAGAACGATAACTCTGTTTTTGACGTGACGACGTCTTATAATTCGATGGAGACGGCTGCTTGCACTAAAATATGACTCGAGAAAATCACTTGACGCACGATGGAGCAAAAATATCGCAGTGGTCTGTCAGATTCAAACTAGAAACGTTACTCCTCATACTAAAACCGCACTCGATGGATGACACTGCGATAGCGCTGCGTCAAAAGCGGTTGAGCGGTTTTAGTATGGGGGTTGACATTTCTAATATGGATCTGACAGACCGCTGCGATATTATTGCGCTCCGTCGTTCGTCAAGTGTGTTCCTCACCTAATACTGCCTACCCCGCCAGGGATCTTGGCGATATTTATATGTGTGTGTGTAAATGTGAAATAAATAACATACAATAATTTGAACATCAACCGACACGAATAATTTACTGTTACGAATAGCTCTTAAATCTAATGTCTAGATTGATGGCAGGTTGAGAATATCAGCACGACGCATCTATCACCCCGGGGCCATTAAAGTTGAATAGAGACCCTTGAAGATAGTCCCATGCTTCAGAAGGCACGTTAAACCGTCGATCTCGGTTGCTGTCTACGGTAACATTGAAAGCTAAAATGGCGGTCGTTTAAAAAACTAAATCAAGACATACGTATATCACGCCTTTATCCCTTGCGGGGTAGGGAGAGCGTTAACGGCCGTAAGAATACGGTTACTATCGCCATGTCTGACATTTTTGAAGATTGTTTAACAAGTTTGTTTCAGAAAACATGTGTATCTCTTTAGTGACAGGTTATCAGCCTGTCGCCTAAAAATTGTAATGCACCAATACTCTCGAGTCCCTTAGTCGCCTCTTACGACACTTGCGGGAAGGAGGTGGATACGATAACATTGAAAGCTAAAATGGCGGTTGTTTAAAAAACTAAATAAATGTTTACTAGTATTCGGATTAAACACTGACTGACAAAAGATGGAGACTATAAATTATACGTTCAATGCGTTCATAGCCCCAGAAGCGAGAGATTGGATCTTAAAGAAACGTTTTGATTGTAAATTGCCGTATGGTGCTAGCTTGGAGCAGCATCACCCCATTTTTTCCCTTGAGTGACAGCACTATAGTGATCCACGATTTTTAAACGGCCCTCACGCGCGAAGTGTATCCTTTAAGTGTGATGCCTCTAGTTAAAGTTGCTCTGCCTACCCTTCAAGGGATAAAGGCGTGTCATATTTTATCTGTTCTCTGATGGATTTATGGCAAGTTGGAATTGTCAGCGCGACGCATCCATCACCCCGGGGCCATTAAAGTTGAATTACTGACCCTTGAAGCACGAGATCGGCTTTCAGACTACAATAGAAAACATTTTAGTGGTCTATAAAATAAAAATAAATAGCGTCGAGGACCTGGCCACCTAGATCTCTATGATTTCAATGACGTCACATCGTGACCTATTGTTCTTTGTCTTTTTTATATGCCATCCTTTTCAATATATCTTTACAGTCCACATCGATCTGGTGTTTTTATCCCTAACAAATAGAGATTAAGAACAGATATAACTATTATTGCGTGACGTTATGGTGCATTGTCACGCAAGTATCTGTAAAAAATCTCGTAGAATTCTCGGCAGATACTTGCGCTGCGGTTTTCGATAGATACGTATTCACAGTTATACAGGGTGTTTGGAAGATTGATGCTTTCCTTTCAAGGGATGAACCAGCTCATGAAACTGAACAACTTTCCCCATGGAACATAGGTCGAAATATAAAAAATAATTTTGGTCCTCCCAGGCAAATTAACTTAGTCGGTAATTTTGTATGGGTGGGCCAATTTTTTTTTTCATTTTTCGACCCATGTTCCTTAGGGAAAGTTGTTCAGTTTCATGAGCTGGTTCATCCCTTGAAAGGAATGCATCAATCTTCCAAACAGCCTATTTATGTGGGATGAGGGCCTTACATATAATCATAGTTAGACATAGGCATATTGATCACTTGAGTACATACACCTTACATCATTTTAGTAGACATATCAGAGACCCGCCATATCATTACAACTAATAAATATATAACAAAGTGACATTTCTGCAGTTGCCAAAAAATACAGGTAGTTCTGAATTTTACACAATGAATCCACATAAAAGGCAATATTGGCACCGAAAAGGCTATGACGTCACCCAAAGGAAGCAAAGGTTGCAAACTTTGCAGTATCTTGTATATCCCAAAAATCATACTTTCATATTGCATTTCCGTGGAAGTGGAAAGTATTAGATTTCCGTCCCCCCCCTTCCCTGGGGTTCACCCTTCACCCCCCCCCCTCGCACATCCGTTGTAGCTGAGAGAGCGATCTGTACTGAAATACTTGGAGCGTAAAGTTTAGGAGAGATCCGATTTGACGCATACGTTTCTAGGCTATTGTGTTTTGTACCTACAGAGCATATTATCTGCTTGTTGTTTTTTTTATTCCTATACAAGAAATATGGAATATGTCAATATAAATCAGTTGATTTCAAGGTGGTTGGACGGCTCGGTGTCCCACACGAAAAGAGAGAGAGAGTTGATTTCCAAGGATACGAAGGAATGCAAATATGCCATTATCTTACTTCCCGTAAGATAATTGTGTAAAAAACTGTACAATGTTCACAACATCAGCACCAGATATTTTTGCGGTAAGTATTTGCCGGATCCGGTAGACAGACGAAAAAAAACGAAATTCCATACAAAATCTGATACCACGTCACACGTCGCCGCATGAAATTGAAGGCTGTCATTTTCAGTGTGGCTGTCACAAACCGCATTATAGTCCGATTCAGTTTATAGGTAGATGGAATATTTCCCTTTCACCTATAATTCAATCCTTGCGTTGTCAGGAAAAACCATAGTAAGCACTATCTTGCTTACTGTCACTCTGAAACTGAGCACACTTTCATCCAATCAGCAATCAGAATTCAATTCACAGGTTTCACCGGCGCTCGCATGCCCACCAATCAGAGAGCGTTGACACGGCATGTCGAGAATAAAATGCTTGTGAAAAAATGTTCCGGTCGCTGTGGTTACGGCCGTCACAAGCTTACACACTTTTTTTGTTCTGAAAAGTTGGGAATATAAAACACCCTGCCTCTCATATTTCCTTAGTTTTGTAATTTCAAAGTGTACATAAAAAACACTTAAATTTTTCTTTAAGTTCCTTCACAAACACAAAACTAAGTGTTCCTTAATTAAATTACTTGTCGTACAAATAAAATATTTCTATGAGAGCGGCACAATAATGCAAGATTCCCAAGTGTTTTTAACTGATAGAGATCAAATTGTGAATACGTCATTTGCCAAAAATCGAACCCTTGAATGATCTACACACGAAGTCTATAATCAGCAGCACATCAAAATACCCATAGAGATCAACTTATGCGGGTTTTTAATGCAGCTACTAAGATTAATCCGTTTAAGTCGATCCCTTAGTAGGTAATAGTTTAGGATATATAATTTGAACTGAGTCGACTATTGTGGCGGAGCCGATATGGCCCGCTGGCTGCTCTTAGTTGGAGCCTCTTTTTCGGATGAATAAAATACCAAAAAAACCAACTTTTCTGTGGTACGGCTTTATTGACACAGAAATAAAAAAACTCAAAAAAACAATAGCTTGTCCAAAATAAAAAGTAATAAAAAAATACAAAAGATCTTACAAAAAGGTGCGATTCCGCACAACTATGAAACATCAAGGCAAATTATACGTATTTCCTAAACTATACTACCATATGGATCCTCAATAATATAAACATAAATAAATTCACATATATTTTTGTAGCTCACAGTCGATCCCTTATTATCCATTCTAATGTATTTAGATGGAACCCTTTCCTTTAGGAACTTTTGCTTGATAAAGGTTCTTCTTAGTGACTTCGAATTTCTACCCTTGTCACTGTAGCATTTTTTCAATAGGACTACAAAATCTTTTTTTTTTTTTTTATAAGTAATAGGCCCGCATCTTCAAATCTTACCACATTTGAAGATTTCGTGCTTATTCATCACTGCGGGTCGTTGAACGGCTTGGTATCCCACACGAAAAGAAGAAGAAGAAGAAGAACTGCATGTATGTATGTATTGCACAGAAAAGCCAATAATTTGGTACTGCCAAAGCCTAGAACCAACTATGGCAAGCGAATGTTTACGTACGTTTTTAATAATTTACTGTCTTCTATCAAAAAAGTTGAATCTCATGTATAAAGTAAATTATTTCATCATATCCTTTTAACAAGTGTACTTTGTTTTGTGTACCGCGTTGGAATGGCAATAATAATATGGTTTTTGTGTATTTATAATTAATTTGTGAACCAACTATTGCATTGTTTGGGAATGATAAACTCTCGATGTCTCTCGAGTTTTTAACACTACATACTTTGTTACTTTAGTTAAACGAATGTTAGTTATTCTTTATTCTATGTATTATTGTATATGGTCGCTTTTTTCCTCATGTAAGTGACCTTTGTGATTTTTATGAGAAAATAAATTTATTTAAACCTAACTCTCAAATAATGGATAGTAGCAATCATTGTGAACAGAAGAACAAGAGCTACATCAACCCGTATAATGACAATCCGCGCGAGAAATCTTTCATCATATTCAATCTAAAATTCACACAAATATGAAGCCAGGCGCAATTGAATTCTTACGAGTACAGATTTGTTCCGACTTTTAAACGAAAGGCGTTTTATAACGATAGCAGCACTTGACAAGCTGTGGAATTGAAAAATGTGGCTTTGGCCTTTGATGTCATATTCAATCTAAAATTTACAAAAATATGAAGTGATACAATTTATCCGCAATCTACGCAATTGAATTCTTGCAGATTTGTGTTTTGACTTTTAAAAGAAAGGCGTTTTATAATAACTATTGCAGCACTTGACAAGCTGTGAAACTGAAAAATGAGGCTCTTTGAATTTGAATTTGGTCTTTGATGTCATATTCAATCTGAAATTCACATAAATATGAAGTGATACAATTTATCCGCAAACTACACAATTGAATTTTTACAGATTTGCTCTGATTTTTAAAGGAAAAGCGTTTTATGACGATTGCAGCATTTGACAAGGTGTGAAACTGAAAAATGAGACTTGGCTCGCCGAAAGCGCACGTTGCAAAGCGAAAAATCTGATTTGTGGTGTCAGAAAATGTTACAACTGCTTTTTGGACGTTCTCGTTAAAACTGTACTCCGCAGTTTACAAGCTCGGCGCCATTTTGAAATGTTTTACAAGGTAAATTGGCGTGGAACTAGAAAAATATATTTCATTGCGAAACAGTATTAAACCTTTGAATTATTTGTTTTTACATATATACATACACATATCACACCTTTATCCCTCGTGGGGAAGGCGGAGCGTCAACGCCCGCAAAAACACGGCTGCTATCGTCACTTCTGACAAATATTGAAAGACGCTTCAGATGGTTCGTGCATCATTGTAGTGACATGTTGTCAACCTTTCGCCTAATGTTGTAATACCGTTTTCTTGGACTTGAATATTTTGTTATGTTATCCCGAATCATACGTGTCAGTCATAATAATATTTATATTTAATTTGATTTAAGAGATAGGATGCGAAGTTGTCGATTTGTAACATTGATTTTGGGGGCAACGGCCAGTTTCGGCTGATTAAGACAGCCTTCCTCAGGCTGTAAGTATAAGTAAGTCGTAGTTCTTCACATAATGAGTCACTTGTTCGTTTAATCATACAATCAGTACCAATGTTACCAACTGTGCAGTCGCCGTATTGGCCGCGATCACGCAGGGATATCGCGACGATAAAAAAATCGCGGGGATATCGCTGCGTGCTCTCCGCGATTACGCTCCGCCGAGAAATCTCTGAGTGAAATCGCCCGTGGAAGTACCTAATCAGTGCAATTGCGCTATTGGCTCTAAGCTGTATAATACCCACTATTAGAATATGCATCTCTCTGAGACGTAAAGACAGCTGCGCTCAAGTAAAGCCCTGTGATTACCAAGTAATCTCCGCCATAGACCAGCGCTATTGATTTGCATATTGTAGAAGGTATTGTGATAGCTTTGGTTGGTTTTAGTATTCAAATTTACATAAAACTAAGATTGGGAAAAGGTGGTAAGTTAGCAAGCTTTTCGAAGTCCACTACAACATTATTTGTAATTTTATTTTATATAAAAATATATAGTAATCAAAACTTCATTCCATCAGTGTTGGCTGACGCGTGTGTCTCAATCAAATCAGATTAATTTTATTCTTAAATAATTCGCAAATTAAAATGCAAATTTATAGGAAAGACTACCTACTATAACATAGCGGCTCGTCCTTCGAGTGCGGTTTTAGTATGGGAAGTGTCGTTTCTAATATGGACCTAACAGGCCTCTGCGATATTTTAGCGCTCCGTCGTGCGTTAAATGTGCGATTCGCCCAACATTGCACAATTAGACAATATTTTTCATACTATGCACTCGGAGATCATAAATTATGGAGGTTAGCGACGCAAAAACTGGACTCTGATTTACTGTAGCACTTAACTACGCCGTAGCAAACAGCTACATTCCGTAGCAAACAGCTACGGTGGCTCTACAGTCAACAAACCACTGAAAAGCCAATCACGAGTTGGGATACCCGCATATAAAAATGTGGGTTTGCATTTTAAAATGTGGGTAATTTATTCCGTCAGTGCATCCATGAATCGTTTTTTTTTTATATAAAGTAATTGCACTAATTATTTAACACATAAAAAAATTATATCTGGTGTTATTTTTTAGTGTGACATTAAACACAGACTAATTTTTTTTCTTTTTTTTTTTTGACTGTAAAGTAAGTTTTTTACAGTAGTAAAAAATATATTGGCTGTAAGTTTTACTGTCAAAAAAAAAGAAAAAAAAATTGGTCTGTGTTTAATGTCTTAAAAATAGACAGAACTGGGCCATTAACAAGTTTTCACTTTTAAATTCTAGAATAATTGCTTAAGTTTATTTTTTTCTACGATTTAAGAGTTCGATTCTTAAGTCTTAAGGCAAAATTGGCTGCTCAAATGTTACATTAATATTTTGGCGCAAAGTGATACGTATACAGGATGTAATCAAAATTAAATATTGGAAGAGGTGAACCAGCCCATGAAACTGAACAATTTTCCCCAAGGAACCTATGTCCTGTGACAAAATATGAAAAAAAATTGTGGTTCCCATACAAAATTACTAAACGCCCAGTCAATTCGTATGGGACGTCAAAAAACAAATCTCATATTTTGACCTATGTTTCTCGGGGAAAGTTGTTCACTTTCATGGCCTGATTTACCCCTTAAAATATTTGCAGCTAATATTTTTCACCTTACATATCAAAATATTATTTTTAATTCTCCGGGAGTCTTACTTGCAACTTTCAAGTCGGTAGTTCAGACCACAGTGGCATAACTGGTTTAAACCGGTGTACACCAGTTTAATGGCAGTTGATTCCGGAATCATTCGGGTTGATTGCACGCAAAATGGCCGCCACGTTCATTTGCGGTCGGCATTAATACATTTTATTTGGCCCCCGGGTTTTAATCACTCAGACAAATCGTGTTATAGTGTCGGGTCGTGATAATGGACAACATTTTCGACGGTGTGCAGAATTGATGATGAATTTTGCCATGAAAATGAGTATTAATTACTGTCCAAATAAATTTCTCGAATACATTTTTAAAGGCATAGATTCAATAAATTTACTTCGTCTTATTTCTTCTAAAAAAATACACTGTGCTCGTAATAACATCATCTAAGGAATAGAACCAAATCATATTTCAAAACACACTAGCCCAGTTATGAAGCGCAAACGCGAATTCGATTTTCTCTACACAGGAAGACAAAATGATTCATTTGTTTTGATAAAATCTATACGATTTGACACTTGTGAAGTCTTCTCGCCCGCGAAATAAGTCTCTATACTGTGCGCATCATAAAGGGGCAAGTATACATCATAGTCGATCAAACAAAACTCACTTATGTAAGTTCACTTGCATATCTACGACATACAAGTGTATGAATTTGACATCAAAGATATTGCTAAACAATCAAATGTTCCTCAAAAAAGTGTCAGTTTGCACTCATTTTTATACACGAAAACTTCATCTTTTATAGTAAAACTATTTTATGGATTTAAGTTTGCCATTTCATATTTTTGAACACGATTCAAGCTATAATGATATTATCGTTTTTACGGCAATTGATTTATATTCGCTTTCACTTCAAACATCGGCCTGAAGCCACATTTATCATGATAAAAACAGTCAAAAGTGAATTTGAAAGCATGATCGATCACGTACATGCTCCGACCCACTAGCTGCCCGATACATCCAAAGCTCAGAGTTTTAATAAGTTAGCAGAATTAGCGGAGTTAGTGGAGTTAGCGGAGATGGGTCAGCGTCGCACCGTGAATATTCAGGAGGTGGTCGAGTTTGATGAGCAGTAAGCAAGGCTGGATTAGTGTTGCCGAGTTATCGATAGTTTTCATTTGAAAAACTGTATGCCATCGATAGGCCAATTGATTGTATCGAAATGTAGCATGGCAGTATCGACAATTCAATACTATCTATTGTTGAGTACTGAATTGATACTATCTACAGTTTCAAATCATGAGAAACGATAATATTCATAGTATATACTCGATTATATCCACTCTCTCTTCTCTTTTCGTGTGGGTCACCAAGTCGTTCAACGACCCACAACTGTTCATTTAGGTGATACATGCAAATCGGAAATATAAATGTTTTCAGAATTCTCTGACACCTTGGTTTAAAAAAGAAGATAAGTTGTAAAATTAAGATATAGCTTTTTTGGTATGTAAGTAGATACAAAAGAACACGACGGACCGCTAAAATATCGCAGCGGTCTGTCAAATCCATTCTAGAAATGTCAATCCCCATACTAAAACCACTCAACCGCTGTGGACCCAGCGCTATCGCAGCGTCGTCCGTCGAGTGCGGTTTTAGTATGAGGAGTGATGTTTCTAGTATGGATCTGATAGACCGCTGCGATATTTTACCAGTCCGTCGTGCGTTAAGTGTGTTCCTCGCCTAACTCCTCAATCAGAAAAAAATACAACAGCGTCAAAAAATCCTCATTCCTCAGTACTTTACTGCCACTATGGTAGATTGGGTACTTCTAGGTACATCTAGAGCTATAGTAGGTATCCTAGCAAATGCACCTAAGAGGTCACCTGACCTAGATGAGTTAAAGTGGTTAGAAGAGCTTTAGTAAGCTAAGTCCCCGCTGCTGTAACGCTGCTTTGTAGCTTGTAGCTGACTTAATTACCTGTTAGCCCCGTACTAATTGGGAACGCGATTATGTAATCTGATTGTGCAAGTCACAAAATCATGAGATCCTTGAGGAATACATATGTCGCAGTAAGATCAGTATTGGAATTCGAGTGATTACTTCTGCCATCTTACTGAGACACATGTAACAATTATGGGTTTCTATCACTATCCGATTTTTTTGTGCTTATAGAAACACCTGTCTGGACTATTGAGATTTTGACGCTATTGAGATGTTTGCAGATTGAGGTTTTATCTGTCAAATTCAGTGACTCTTATCTATGGGAAATCGATGCTGAGCTTTTAAAAAAAGCTTTCATTCGCAGCCAGCGAACAGAATAGGCGGTTCGCACACTTAACGCAAGACGGGCCGCTGCGATGTTTTAACGCTCCGTCGTGTGTTTAGTGTGTGACCCGCCTTAAAGATTTCCTATTCCAACAAGATTTTCTACCAAGTCAAAGTTCATAATTGTAGTGCAATAAATGACAATATCAACAGTCCACTGCTGGACATGGACCTCACCAAACATGGCCCGAGTATACCACAGTTTAAAATAGCTACACTGTTATTTCATCCAGTATTTCTAGAATGTTTATTTTTACGTTCCAATAGTTCTCGAACGCACGCCACATCGGAGGCTCTTCACGCTAGAGCAGATACAATAACACTCAAGACAACAGTATTATATACTGTGGTTATACATTGACCGTCTAGTATTCTGAAGAAGAAGAGAGGAGAAGAGAAGAAGATATTGCTACGCGATACGGCCGCCTTTGCTTACTTTTAGTTATAGATTTTTGTGCCGTTTTATGTTTTAATATTGTGTTGGTTGTAAGCAATAAAAAGTATCTATCTATCTATTCTGACAATGTCACTGTTCTAATACATATATTGTTTCAATGATGTCCAAACGTTTTTGATATAAACGAACAAGTATAACTATTATGTGAAGAACTACAACTCACTTGTTTTGAATTTGGTAGAGGGCTCGGGCCCGGACCAGTTTCGACTGATTATTGTGTTCGGCAATCACAGCTGACGGGCGGGCGTGTGTGATTCTTCAAACTTATACATATTTTGTTGCTATCAGAACAACACAGATTTCGAGACTTTCATGGAGAGGTTAGAGCTGATGTTGCAACACTTCTTCAAAAAGCGGTGTGTAATTTGCGGCGATTTTAACGTTAATATGCTTGACGACAAATGTCACAAAGGTCGTAAAGATGATCTTATAAATTTACTAACAAGCTACAATTTTAGGCATCTTGTGAATTCTATTACTTTTCGCCGGAATAATATAGAGACATGCATAGATAATGTATTTACTAACTTGGAAGAAGATACGATAAGCGAGGTAATAATAGATCACAATGGGCACTCTGATGGACATGCTGCTATCCTCACTTCATTAGTGACAGAGAATAATTGCAAAAATAAAGGTGAAGGGTCAGTAATGTTTGTAAAAAAACGATGCTTTACTAAAAAAAATAAGATCGCTTTTCGTAAAAACATAGAGGCTATACATTGGTCTACGCTAGGATTAAATACTTTTATAACAACTTTTAGAAAAATCTTTCGCAGCAGTTTTAAAAAGGTTACTGTAAAAGTCAACCTAAAGAAATATAAAAAAATTAGGTGGGTTACAAGAGGGATATGTGTGTCAAGTAAAGTTAAGCGTGTCTTATGCAATATTAATAAACAGTATACTCACTCTACGGTTCTAAAATACAAAAATAAATACATGAATATTTATAGAAAAGTACTGCGACGTGCTAGGTTAATTTCAGTGCAGAAAGAGATACGGCAAATGGATAACTCCTCAAAAGGCATATGGCAAATTGTTAATAAACATACAAATAAAAAGTCATGCCATAAACCTGAAAAGCTTCTTCTAAAAATAAACAATAAGGTGATCAGCAATTCACAAGAGATTGCGGAGGTATTTGTAGAGAAGTTTGACTACGGTAGTATAACCACAAGTTTTGTTGTAAACGAATCTCCAGCTCTCTTTAGTGAAAAAACTGAGCGAGTTGTTAATGATTTTCACTGTAGAAAGACAAATCAAAAAGAAATTCACAAAATAGTTATGACAATGAAAAATAAAAAATCCTGTGGCTATGACGATATTCCTATCACTATCATAAAAGAGAATATTGATGTGTTAGCCGAACCTATTTCATATCTATTTAATCTGTGTCTAGAGCAAAACATATTTCCTGAACAATTCAAGATCGCCAAAATAGTTCCTATTTATAAAAAAGAATCTAAATCTGATCCAAAAAATTATAGACCCATATCGTTGCTTCCAGTATTAGGAAAAATATTTGAAAAAATATTAAAGGCACGGCTAGTCTCTCATCTTTACCATAACAAGGTCTTAAATCTTAGACAGTTTGGATTTCAGAAAGGTATTGGGACTTCTGATGCTATTGATACTCTGATAGACGATATTATGCAGGAAATTAATAAAAAGAAAAAAGTCGCAGGATTATTTTTAGATTTAAGCTCTGCCTTCGATTTGGTCAGTCACGAGTTGTTGCTAGCTAAATTGGAACATTACGGTATAAGAGGTGAAACTTTAAATTTGTTTAGGTCGTACTTGGTAAATCGTAAACAATTTGTCGAAATTAAAGATTTATCACATGATGGGAATGAAAAGGCTTTCACATCAAAACTGAAAAAAGTTACACGAGGTGTTCCACAAGGGTCAGTACTTGGTCCAATATTCTTTATAATTTTTATAAATGACTTGTTCAATTACATCCATGATAGTAATCCTGACATTCGAATAGTTAATTATGCAGATGATACAAATGCCATAATATCAGCGGACAATATAGATAATTTAAATTATTATGTAAATAGAGTTTTAAATGATTTTGACACATGGTTTAAAGCAAATTCTCTATTGATTAACTCTTCCAAAACCAATATTATTTTATTCAAAACTACGGCCCGAAATTCTGACTCTTTGGTTGTATCTTTAAACAATGAAACTATTAAATTAGTAAATGAAACAAAATTCTTAGGGATACATATTGATCACTGTTTAAAATGGAAATCGGAAGTAGCGTCCGTCGAGGGCTCAGTGAGATCAGCGTGTTATGCTCTACGCACACTCCGAGACGTATTGACATTAGATCAATTAAAGTCAACTTATTTTGCGTTGGTAGAATCTAGATTTAGGTATAGTATAGTATTATGGGGATATAGCTATAACTATAATATGGACAGGGCTTTTCTTATTCAAAAACGAGCTATACGTACGATGGTGAGGGCTCCACCCTGGGAGTCATGTAGGGAACATTTCACTAAATTAGGCATTCTGACGTTGCCAGCCCTCTATATATTGGTTTTATTAACAAATGTGTTAAAAAAGAGAATTATTTATGAAACAGATTCAGAAATGGAAAGTAGAGAACAGACCAGAACGAAAAATTTAAATAACGTGATTGTGCCTCACCTAAAAGTTGTTAAGCACTGCCCTCGCTACCAAGCTGTAAATCTATTTAACAGGTTGCCTACCGAATTGAAGCAGATAAGGAAAATAAATGTCTTCAAACAAAAATTAAAAGTCCTCTTATTGGAGAAGTGTCTTTATTCTGTTGACGACTTTTAGAACTCATAGTATGTATAAATAATTAAATTAATTTTATTTGTATGTTGACATCTTAATATTTAATTCTATTTAATTATATTGTATTTTCTGTATTGTCATTAATTTATTGTCCTTGAAATGTAATGTTATAACGATTATTTTATTTTGTCATGTTTATTTTGTAGGTTAAAATGTATTTCAAACACAATAATTGTATTGTTTATGAATAAATAATAATAATATTTGTCGACCTCCTGAGGAAGGCTGTCTTAATCAGCCGAAACTGGTCGGGCCCGAGTCCTCAACCAAATTCAAAACAAGTAAGTTGTAGTTTTTCACATATCATCATTATCCTTGCCTTATCCCGTTCTCTTGCGGGGTCCCTAGGGGAGTTGAAGTGGAATCTAATGTTTTCGATAGGTACCTATTGTTTGAGTAAAGTCCCGTTTTTGACAGATGTCATTCACAAGACCGCGCTTTCTAGCATTGATTATTATCAAACTACATATCAGAGGGTAAGCGGAGAGAAATAGAAGCGTCACAATACTCGTATGTCAGCGCAGAGAGAAGTTAACATTTTGCCGCGAGTTACATACGTGCTATTCCCATAGGACTGGTATTTGGATGTTGAATTTGAATACGTGCTTTGGAACTCTATGTCATCTGTGGCAGTAGTGAAATTCTAGAACTGTGAATATTATAAACTGTATTTTATGTATATGTGTGTATTTATAACTTATTTATCAATGACTTGTAGTTTTGTATTAATGTACTTTTACGATATTGAATGTGTAGTCAATATTTTTGTTTGTTTGCACTATCGCGCATCAATTTCTTTAATTCAACTATCCTTACTGCCATATTGCCTGGAAGATATTGCCATTGTAGCAAAAACGCTTTTGTTTTTTTGTGCAGTAAAGTATATTTTGAAGTATTTTTGATTTTTTTCTTGAAATGCGGGCGATTATGGCTTACACAGTAGAGAACTTAAACAACTCATGTATGCCTTGTTCTGAAAATGTCTTACAACCAACGATTATTTTGATTAGCAAAATGAACTTCTGCAAAAGATTTGACTGTAGTTTCTTCTGTCACTTGTGTACCTATTTTATTTTACCAATTACGAATCTGTCAATATTAAGGGTCCCATTTCAGACCCTATTAATATTGACGCCGATTGAATTCCGCACCCTTAATGGTTCTATAGGCTATTAAGGCTGTAATTATAGGATACCAATCTTCAGAATTTTTGTACACTGGAATTTTCGTTAGAGATTTTTTTTGTGGTTTTAGAGGCTATTTTCAATTTGGTCATGATTTTTATCTTTCGAAGCCATCCCAGTTATGTTGAGGATTAAGTTATGAGAAGAGAAATGTCTTTGTAGGAGTGTCGTATTTTAGTCGCTAAAAGTTGTTTATAGTTGTAAGACGAATACAAAAGGTTGCAAAGTTTTGTCAAATTGTCAAAATTGTTTTGTTTTGTTTGAGCCATGGTGGCTCAGTTGGTAGATATAAAATAGTAATCGACGGTCGTGGGTTCAAGCCCCAGCAACAGTTAGGTAAGTCAGTCAAATGTTTTTGATTCATAATTTTTTTTCTAAGTCTGTATTTATTGCTTCGAGCATTTACTTATTGTACTTAATATACAAGAGCTTAAAATTAAAATAAATGGTATACGTATTAGATATAAAAGGAATTGGGTCATTGGAAAGAGGGTTTATATGTGAGCATTACTTATGTACGACACACACATGAGCCGTGAATCTTACGAGGTAACAACAAGATTTCTTGCGAACGGGATTTCCACGCAAAAAGATTCGCCGCGCAAATGTAGAATCCCTTCCAAGTAAATCCTTAACTCTGCGAGCAAACCATAAAAACTCGATACGTGCATCGCAAACGGATCATTACGATTTCATCCCGCAGCGCCTTTTAACTGAAAATAGTAGAGATTGCCTCGTAAAATGGATGTTTTCGTCTTTTACTGCCATGGGCGGAGCTGAAAGACTCCAAATGACTTTCTCCAACGACCTGTTTGAGTCTCTATCCCACGAAGACTGCACCTGAAACCTTAACTATCCTACCGTCTCTCCGTCTACTCCTGGTTTGTACACACACACACAACACAGCCCACTTGTGGATCACTGGCCCGCACTCAGGGACGGGGCCCCACTCACCGGGAAGCAAGGCGGAAAGCACTGCGAGGTAGTGTACCACGGCCGGGGGGCCCATGGCGGCGCGCGGGCGAGGGACCCGCGCTCGTTGCGCTAGCAGGGATACATGCGGGCGCGGCCGGCCGCGGCGGTGCCCGGCGCGGGACTGGGACCCCTTCAGGGTGGCTAGCGCTAAATTGGCGAATCTGCACGGGACTCGCGGAAAATCTGCAGAAATTTCCATAGGAAAATGTATTTACTATCGTGTTCTTAACTATTGTTTTTTATGAACTTCTCTCCCTCTTTTCGTGTGAGAGGCGGAGTCGTCCAAGACTAGGGTTCATTATCTTAATGTCAGAATTTTTCAACCGCCTTCTATAATAACAAGAATGAGCAAGTGATCATCATTTTCTTTGCCTTATCCTGTTTGTCTGTCGAGATCGGCTAACCTAACCTAATCTAACCTAACCTAGGGGAACAAGTGATATTTTAAAGAAAAGAATTTCCATGTCCTTTATTTTATCATCACATCGTATCAATGATGGACGTAAGCCATTGCGGGGGAGCCACGGAACGCCATAAGGTACGATCTTCCGTTTTCACCATCTAGCCGCTACGCCGTCGTCCTCTATAATATTTTTAAAAATCTGTTCTATTGCTGGCTGCTGGATTTGAACTTTCGCCATTAGTATTGGCCACGCCTCTTCTATCTGTGCTGCCGAGACTCAATCGATGCCTGCAGACCCAGCCCGCGGTAGATTTGTAAGTTTTATAAAAGTTCTATAGGTACTTAACACGGGAAGTGTTTTATAAATAAATTGCTCTTTATATACTCTTTAACATTTCATCGCTTTCACGAAATCATTTTATACTATAATGCATAAAGATACTTCGTAAAGATTCGAAGAGAGAGTGAAAACGGATTTTACTCCTATTTCAGGATATTCCTCCAAATTTCTCAATCCTGCCAAAATCTGCCTCTGTTCTCGATCGTCAAAATCCAAATCAGTCCAAATGGCAGAAACCAGCTACACATGGCCACCCTGGAGCTATCCCGCCCGCGCGCCCCGCAGGCTCCCCCCCGCAGCCGGCCCTGCGCGGAGGCCCCCCCCCCGCGCCCCGCCAGGTGCGCGCCCGGCGCTCGGGTGCTCCGGAGAGTTGCCAGACGTAAGGGTTTGGGAGGCTGGTGCGGCGTAGAGGTTGCAGCGTTGTGCTACGACTGAAAGGTTCGAACGGGAAATTTACTAGCCTATTTTCAAATGATGCCGACTTAGAATAGTATCACCCCACATCCTTCCCGCGGGTGTCGTAAGGGGCGACTAAGGGACTCGAGAGTATCGGTGTATTACAATTTTTAGGTGACAGGCTGACAACCTGTCACTATAGTGATACATATGTTTTCTGAAAATACCTTGGAAAACAAACCTCAAAAATGTCAGACGTGGCGATAGCGACCGTATTCTTACGGCTGTTAACGCTCTGCCTACCCCGCAAGGGATAAAGGCGTGATATATATGTATTTATGTATGTATGTCACTATGTCAAGAACATAAACAAGAAACATGGCTAGCATGACCCAGCTTACTTCCATTGGGCGAGTCATCAGTCAAGACTGAAAAGTAATCTCTGTCGGTATACAGCTCATTATGGCGGGTGACAGCAGGTATCCAAGTGGTGTCGGGAAAAGTTTAGTATTATGGCCAGGGGACCGACGGGTCCACCTGGATTGGATTGGAAGTTGTCTATATCTGTTGCAAGGTGAACACTTCGATACCGCGTTTCAGGCCCGTTGTTCTGTCACGTGGCGTTATCTATCGAATTTGTTGAGAACTCCTGTTGCATCTTGCTTCCTAGTGCACCACTTGAGTGACGACCGATGTGGCGCAGTGGTAGTGCCTCTGACGCAAAAGGTTCCGGGTTCGATTCTCGGTGGGTCACTTACAAAGCTGATATTTATCACTTTGTGAATTTGTTCCCAGTCTGGTTAGGACATTTGCTGTCTGCCGTTTCATTCATCATTCTGCTTGTCTTATCTCGTTCTCTGTCGGGGTCGGCTACCTCACCGAGACCATCCACAATCTAACGCTCATCAATTATTTCACAATGTCTGCAAAATACTAGACCGTTGATCTGGCATCCCCGGCCCGGTTTATGCGGGCTGGCAGCTCGACCCAGCTGATTCTCATGGGCGAGTCAAGCCATGGGGACGCAGTACGCACGGGGCATCACGGGATTTTCATACTCACAGTTTACGGTCGTTCGAATAGGCCATATTTGACAGCTGTCAAACCCATACCAAAGCACATGTCAACAAAGAAAAATAGAACTTATGTCATTATCATGATTTTGGCAGCTGTCAAATAGGGCCTATTCGAACGGGGGCCTTTTCGAACAGCCATACTTTATGGTTCACGATAGTAAACTAGCAGCTACAGGGTGTTAGGAACAGCCCTAATAAGGGATCCCTTTTGTTAGCATAATGTTTTTTCCACTAATATGTTTTGGCATAACATGTTACGCATAATTCTTTTTCCCCTATTATATCTTTGTCATAAACATTTTTTCGCATAATATTTATCTTGGCATTACCAGTTTATTTGGGTCTAACAATTTTTTTATAGAGGTTAGGTTAGTATTTTTATAGACATTAGGTTAGGTTAGGTTAGGTTAGTTTAGGTTATTAAATTATGCTTAACGTGTTATGCCTACTATTTTCATGCGTAAGTATCATTAGTTCAATGTATATTGTGCCAAGCTATGTTATGCCTAATATTTTTATGCAAATATATAGGGAACCCCCTAATAATACTGATGGGGTTGCATTTAGCCAACGAAACTGAACCATTTTTCCCGAGGAACATGGGAAAATATGTCATAAAAATTTTTGGTTTCTCATAGTAAATGCAGTCAGCTGACCGCGATTTTGTATGGTAGGTCGATTTTTTATCGTTTTCTGAAATAATGTCCCTAGGGAAAAGTTGTTCAGTTTCATGAGATGCATGCACCTCATCAGTATTCAAAGGGTTGTCCCTTTCCGGCATTGTGGCCCAATTTTTTAAAGTTATTCGGTGCAGAAAAAAAGTTTAACGCGCGCTTAAATTGTGTTTCCATGCAATTTGGCACTGTCAAATAAATTCAGCCCTGTCATATTATTTTTTAAATTTTAATTCCTTTTTTTACTTGAAAATTGACGATAACGGTTTAGGTTAAAATATATGTAAAAGAACCTTGTAAAAAACATTCATTTAGAAATTTATTTCAATATTAACATTTTTATTCAATCGTATGATTGATAGATCTTGAAAATGATTTGCAAAACTTTCATTCATAAACGATAATTTTTCAAAGGGATAGCCAATAGTAAAAAATAAGGCATATCTTTTCAATATACTTGCAATTTTACTTCAATAATCATTAATAATATTAAAGTTAAATTTATTATCCGTAACGCATATGTCTGTCAGATATAAGTAGAATTCAAATTACTAAAAACTGACATTGGCGCAATACCAATGGATGAACTGGCGTTGTTTGACAGACGAATCCGTTGACGCAGGTTCATGCGTTGGCAAGTTCAGCGTAGTGTGTGTATTTACAAATCGCACTCAACTCTGAGATCGATCTCGAGAGCAATTTTTACAAATTTCAGTCATTACTAACAGCATCTCAAAGTCACTCAAGATCGATCTCAGATTTGAGTGCGGTTTATAAATACGCGCCTAAGAGCATAATTTTATTTTGATGTTAGAATAACATATTAACAAAACAAACTTTTTTAATTAAAATCGTAGTGTTTCAAAGAGTCTGCAACAGGCTAGTTAGTTAATTATCCTCGTGAAAGTTAATTAAGCTTTTTGAAGTTAACTGCGTAAAAGAACAGTTAAAACCTTGTTCAACGGTGGAATTAAGAAAAGAGTGTCTTTCTTTTGTTTACTTAACATTACTTTCGTTACTTAAACAAGACCTTTTTTGCTTCTGCAACTACTTGCAAAATTATTACGCTCTCTCTGTAAACGTAGAGGTTGCCTGGAAGAGATCGCTACAAGCGATAAGGCCGCCTTTGCTTATTTTTAGTTATAGTATATTGTGCCATTTTGTGTTTTAATATTGTGTTTGTTATAAGCAATAAAGAGTTTATCTAGAGTTTGGCCAACGAAAGCTGGCTATCGAATTATTGCAATCTTTTGAAATGGCAACTTTTATGTCAATGTCAAATGCTCAAGATGGCCGTTGTTTACAATTTGTTGTGATTGTTTGTGTTCGTATTTTTTAGTTTATGTGTCTTAAATATGAATAAAACTATCAAAATTGAAAATCGAAAATGGTTATTTTGTATGATTTCTAAATTTCAAGATAAACAAGAAAAGAAAGAGGCGGAATTCAACCAAAAACAGGATTGTTTGCGTGAAGTAATTGGATTTCATAGGTTAGTAAGATTTATTAATTTCGATACTTATCATTTTTATATCAATCAAAAATTATATACATGTATACATGTGTACCTAAGTATTTAAGTTTGATATTATTTATTTCATTTACAGAAAATCTAGAAGATGTTGCAGGAGTTGCTGAAATAGTGAAAACTATTAAAAAACTCACTGATTTAGAGCAGAAAGACAGGATTAAATCACCAAACCAGTACTTAAAAGAAATATCATCCCTGCCTGCCTGCCTGTACCTGCAGTAGCGACTCTGGTGAATCTATGCATGTAGAGTTCTTGGATTCGGACTTTGATTATTAATATAAATAATTAATCAATAGAAAAACTTGTTTCAGTTAAAATATCTGCCATGGCTCAACTTGCCTTACCTATCACCTCACCTTATCTCTGAACCTCTAACCTAACTTTACCTTACCTTACCCCTTACATTAATATTTTTGATATTCTTACAATGAGTTCCTTTACTCCCATTTTTATTAGCCCGTAAAATAAAAATAATAAAAAGTATCAAAAACGTTATTTCACTCTATGTTGTTCCTAACATGGGGATACCGTCCTCAATTTTTTTGAATTTCCCGCGATTTTGGATAGCCAGCTTTCGTTGGCCAGACTCTATCTATCTATCCTTTTCTTATTTTTGGTTTTAATTTGATGCCGTGTGACGCCGGCTTAGAATAGCATCATCCCATTTTTCCCGCAGGTATCGAAAGAGATGACTAAGAAATTCCTGTGCATTAGCAGGCCTCTGACATGGTTGTATAACGACCGCCGTCCAAGGCTTAACGTGCCTTCTGATGCACGGAACCATCTTTCTTACGGACAATCAGGCGACTCAGCCTGCAATGTCTCAGCTAACTGGAGTCCGCAGATATGGTCTGACCAAGCTTTATTTATATTCAAAGCAACAATCAAGGCTCAATCTAGATTCTAGATTCTAGAACTTATCTAACCTAATCCCGTTATCTGAGGAGTCAATGCAAAGGGACAAAACAAGTCAAAGGTCAAACAACTCGCTCAAAGGGTCCAAGAGATAAGGGCGGTCAAGGTCATTGTTAGGTGCAATATATAAAGGGCAAGAAAAAGCACCGAGTTCCTTTCAAAGGATGAATCAGCCCATGAAACTGAACAACTTTCTCCAAGGAACATAGGTCGAAATACGAATAAAATTTGTGAACAAAATGTATGAGCCGACCAAATCAACTTGTACCTATACCTATACAAATTTGATGATCCAAATTTTTTTCTCATATTTCGATTTTGGGGAAAGTTGTTGAAAGGACCCAGATCCAAAATTAACAAACATTTTAGTCTTTGACTCGGTCGACTGGTACATTTTGTATAGGAGCCCAATTTTCTTTATATATTTCGGATATGTTCCTTGGGAAAAGTTGTCCAATGTCATGGGCTGGCAGTCGATTTTTTAACAGCTTATTGGTTCCCTCAATTAATAATTATAATATCTCTCTTTTAATGCGTACTTTGGCGTCGTATGATATCTAAAATACATACACATATCACGCTTTTATCCCTTGCAGGGTAATCAATCAATGAGCTTTATACTACGGTACAAATTGACAAAATACTTTGATTCTTTCTTTGATTTGACTGTCCCGATGGCGTAGCGGATAGTATGCCTGCCTTCTACGCCGAGGGTCGTGGGTTCGATCCCCACCGGACACAAATATTTGTTAAGTTAATTTTCAAATATTTGTGTTTAGTCTGGGTGTTTTCTATGTATAATATGTATTTATTTACAAAAGAAGTATATATGTATTAGTATCAGCTATCTAGTTCCCATAGTAAAAGCTTTGCTTAGTTTGGGGCTAGATGGAGTGTGAATTGTCCACGATATTTATTTATTTATTTATTCTAGTATAATAAACGTCAATTTTCAAACTACCTTCGAGTAGCTAACTACGAATTCCTATCCCTCTGACCTAGGCTTGTTAAATATTAACGCGATAGCCGATTCATCCCAAATTCCAACTAGCATGAAACTTTAAACGCGCCGGCGCTTTGATGGACCTGCGTTCAACTCTTTAGCTGCGGTAGGTGCTACGCGGCTACGACGTAGTAATCCGTAGCGATATGCTACGAGAACCAAAATATAAAGATTTCAATCTACGATCTACAAAAACTCTGTTTTATGGCCATATGATTTCTGCTTAAAATAGCATCAGCCCATTTATTTCCCATAAAATAAAGTACACGTTGAGGACACAAAGGACAGATTGACTACCTGTCACAATGGTCATGATGCGGTTTTTCTGTAACGGCCCTCAAGTGTTTGTCGACGTGGCTATAGTGACTACCCCGCGTATCCAGAGTATATTATACGTATTGAATGAGAATGAGACGCCAGAGATGCATTTATTCACCGAAAGCATGTCAAACTTCAGTAAGTATAGTACGACAAGTATTTTAAGTTCATCTCATTAGTTTTAAGTCATTACCTTGTAAGTTATGTCTTAATTTTGTTTAGAATTTATTATGTTGTTGTTTTTTAAAGATATAAATTGTATGTTCCTCGTATAGTAATTTTAGGTATAACCTGTTATTATACATTATATTTAATAATAAATAAAAAATTGTATTCATGTGGGCAGTTGAATACATCTCCATATACATAGATAATATACACACATTAGGGAGTTAAAAGAAAAAGTTATTATTCTACACAGTAAAAAAATGTGATTTTTTTTTTCTAAATGTTCTACTGTAAAATATGGACTCGAGAGGCTACTTCTTGGAATTGTAGGTGTTAATAAAGAACTAGAGGTTTTGAAGGTCCGGTGTTAATTAGCATAGTGGTCATGTCAGAGGTTTTCTCTACGACATGACGACCGATGTGGCGCAGTGGTAGTGCGACTACCTGCGACGCAGAAGATTCCGGGGTTGATTATCGGTTGTTTACTCACAAAGTTGATATTTATTACTTTTTCGAATTTTTGGCTAGTCTGGTTAGGACATTGCAGGTTGAACCACCTAAGTGACTTGGTAGTTTGGTACATTTTGTATGAAGTCCAAAATTTTTTCATATTTCGACCTATGTTCCTAGGGGAAAAAAAAATATCAGTTTCTGGGCCGGTTCATCCATTGAAACGAAGTTAGCAATATTCTTAACACCCTGTATACCTAACATTGTGAAGATCCTTGTTACATTCATGATAGGGAGGAAAAGTGCCATACAAACGATAAAAACATGCTATTTCCCAGAAAACACGCTGACTGTTGATATCAAAACAAACAACACAAGAAAATCTAAAGGAAAACTACAGATGTAAAAAGATATTGTTGAAGGAAACAATATGGCTGAATTACGCAAATTCTGAATATTCCCCTTCAATTCCGTGAGCACTCAGGAAAAGCGTTTTCTGTTATATTAAATACTTATGGAAATAGGCAGCCGAGATATAAACATGTTTTGTAGCACTATAGTCTGAATTTTTTGAGGTAAAGGTAGGGTAAAATGCAATGTATGAAAACCACACATACACATAAGCCTATAGCCGTCCGTTCTACGACGAATGTGACCAGCCCACTGCCACTTCAGTTTGCTACACTTTCGGACTACATCAATTACTTTGCGGATTTTTACCGACTTCAAGAAAAAAGAGGGTGTTCAGTTTGACCTGTATATGTTTGTACGCGATTATCTCGCGTTTGCCTGAACCGATGTTGATGTGAGTTGACAAAAAATGGACGTTCGCATTATTACACGTTCGTTGAAGACAGTTCCCTTTTAAAATACACATACGCATACACATATCAAGCCATTAGCCTTTGCGAGGTAGGCAGAGCGTTAACGGCCTCAAAAACAGGACCGCCTAAAAAGAATTTTTCCCTTTTTAAAGGTTTTTGTCGCCTAACAAAACTGCTAAAATAAGCCATCGTCCAGCACTTCAAAACTCATTACACTAATAGGCTGACATCAAATAAGCACTTTGCCAGCCAAAAATGAAAGCTTAGCTTGCAATTTGTTGGAAAATTCGCTTAACTCACGCATTTGCATACAAAACTGGGTGTTAGGGTCTTTAATGAGGAATAATAATAGATGCAGAGCTGGCGACGGTAGAAGGTTACAGTCTTACGATAGCTAGCTTACTTTACTTACCATTTAAAAGTCTCATAAATCATTCTCTTTTTGTGTGGGACACCGTGTTGACCAACGGCACGATGAACCGTTGTGTCAGAATTTTTACACCGCCTTCTACTAGTAGCAGGCTTCTGACATGGTTGTGAAACGAAGTGATCATAGACAGCAACCGGGTTGTTCCCAGTCTGATGAGGACGTTGCGAGCTGAACCACCCCATTGTCTGTAAGAAAGATGGTTCCTTGTTTCGGATGGCATGTAATACCTTAGGTCCCGGTTGCTGTCTATGATTACTTAGACGGCGGTCGTTACACATCCTTGTCAGAGGTCTGCTACTCGTAAAAGGCGGTTGAAAAATTCTGACACTAGTGTTCATTGGATCGTTAGACGACTCGATGTCCCACATGAAAAGAAGAATATCATACCTGCCTCTCCGACTACAACTGATCTTTCTAGTACGTCTATTGGTATTCTATCGTCACGATAAATTATTTAAGGCACTACAGACTACGCTACAATTCCGTTGGGTACGTACGTGTTATTTGGCAAACAAGAAAAATGTAGACGGAATCGACGTTTGAGGAAAAGATTCCTCTTTCTGATAAATGAGGAGGCACAGAGGCAGCCCATTTCTTTTTCTCTTTGCTCAGAGCTAGCTTAGTTTTAGAAGGATTCCTTCCTGGCGTCCTCTTTCGCGGCGAATTAAGTTTTTTTGCACGCAATAAGTACCTAGCCACTCTAGCGGATCCTAAAAGCCAAACGGTCGAAGGTATTCTTGCGTAAGCTGGTTGCCTTAAGTGTAATGTCGGCTTAGAATAAGCATCACTCAATTTCTTTCACATAGGTGTCCTTCGATCGATCTGATGATAATGATGATGATAATTGATCCTTTAACTCCTCGATCTATCTGATAATGATCGATCTGATAGGTTAGGCTTATTCGCGTCTTCGTCTGTCGTTTATGGGACGCCGAGTCGGCGAACAAATCAATGAACCCTGAAGCACATTTCAGATAAGTCGTAATTCGATTCCGCGCTACGGAATCACAATTCCATGCATAGAATCCTAAAATGTCGTTTCAAAAATCACCGAGGTTCTTTTTTCTGTTTCCTTCTGAAAAATTCCCTAGCTCCTGATTTTGTTTGTTACTCAATATTGTTTTTCTCTTATATCGCGAATTGTTCTAAAAGTAAGTTGTTTGAGAGGTCTCTCAGATTTCTCAATTTTCTTTAGCAATATGACTTTGTGAAGTCCGCTGAGGATTTTTACAGTTCAGTTCACAAAACCTTCGAGTCCCTTAGTTGTCTCTTACCCGCAGAAAAAAAATGGGGTGATATTGCTCCATGGCGGTGATGCTATTCTAAGCCGGCATCACACGGCAGCATGGCTCAGTTCAGCAGGTATAAAAACACACATAATATTACGCCTTTATCCCTTACGGGATAAACTGCTGTGGACATACGGCCGCTATCATATACATATACGGTCGATATCTACACTGATTATTAAACAAGAACATAGTAAAATTTGCCGGTCATCGAGCCGGCAAAGCAAGTAAGTAGTAAAATACATACAACAATAAATAAAATAATAAGATGTAAGTAAATTTTGTCTGCCTAAAAAATAGGAAATACAACGCCATCTAACAGAGGAACCAAGAAGCAGAGGCGCCATGTTAGTAACAGTGTAGCGCTGTAGGTGGCGGCGGTGAAAATGATTTTCATTTTCCGTTTCTCAGAAAATGTGTATGATGTAAAACAGTGTGTGATTGATTATACTGGATTATACCACGATTATTATAATCGTATAATACAACATAATATTATAAAATAGATAAATTAAATATCCCAGCATGTTCTATACATAAAGCATCAATGCGTCGAGGAAGAGGCCGCACGCAAAGACGAAAACTCTAAAACTTATGACAGCAGACGTCAGAATCGATTTTCATCAAGTTTGTTTTTCTAACCTCAAAAATATTTATTTCGTTAAAAAAATTATTTATCCCGGTGATATGTTTATAAATGATCTATAATGAATTACCTCAAAGTATTACTACCTCGTAGAAGTGTCAGTTTAGTTTGTAACCGCGCTTACGTCACTACAAAGAAGAAAGTATCGGACCCTAACGAAGATGAGGATTTACCAAGTAAATTTTTCCTTATATTCCATAACTAACTGATTCCCTTCAATTTTATCTGTACTTCATTCGTTCAGCTAGTGTCACGACCAGCGTAACTTGACCCTCATGCTCGATACACACAGCTATTGGTGTCGCTGGTCGCGACAACATCTGGCCGAATGGACTATGTAAAGTACATAATCAGTAAACTTGTGAACTGCTAACATAGCAAATTAATTGTAATCCACAATGAGAAAAGACCCATTTCTCCCTGTAGCTAAATTTACACCTAAAAATTGTTATGGAGTTTCTTTAATAGCGGTATTGATAGAGACGAGTGGCCCGGAGTTAAAGTTTTTTTAAAGTGTTTGAAATGATCTTTTTCTGGAAGAATTAACAAAATGCAACCCTTACTCCAGTATTTCAGTACCCAGTAAGCAAGAGTTCTGATCGGCGCATCTATGTGTGGGGTTTGGCGGAGACTGGAGCCCTGGGCATCCACCTGCCCCGAGGCAAGCGGGGACGGAAGGCTTATAAGAATAACTTCACACTGGCCTGGCACCCTATGAGGTCTAGTTTTGCTGAACGATTTGATGTAAGTATAATGTGTCTTATGTAACTAAAATGTATTAAAATAATAGTTCTTGTTCCAGTCAGCTGGCTGAGAAAATTCTTTATGGTCCAATATTTTAAATAGTTAGTTGGTTATCAATATTTCTATACATGCATTATCCATTCTTCTCTTACTATTACTACACAGGCTCAGAGACCTAAAGTGAATCTTGGCAACTGCATGCCACTCTTCCCAGTTCTGCGCAATTCATTACTAATTCGGCATTCCTAAAATATTCTTCTCTTACCTAAATAAAACCCATTTTTTCATTTATATAATAATTTAATTATAAAATAAAAATAAACCAATATTACAGGTGACGCAAGTAGCCTGTGGCTACGGTTTCACAATAGCTGCGATCAAGACAAACGAGCAACACAAAGTGTTTGGGACGGGCATCAACACAGACTCACAGATTGGATACCATGCACCGAGGATGGGGCGGCCTTTGGAGCTCTTACTCAGCCCTGCGCCAATTTATATACCGTACAAATCACTGGAGTGTAAAGTAAGGATCGTTTAAAACTATTAATTTGGCTTCGCAATTTGTATTTCTGTCTAGTCCAATCCAACACATTACTCAGTAGAACTGACTACCTACTGCATTTCAATGGGTGTGTCCACACCGCGCAATCAGCCTCGCATAGGCACCCAATCACGAGGCATGAGTCGCACCGCGAAGTATGCTTCAGTCTTCGGGCGAGGCACATCCACACCACTACCCTACATGTCATTTTCAATTTGCTATTTACTGAAAAAGGCATACAACCAAAGGGAATAGTTAATAATTTATCAGGGGAATACGAGGAAAAATACAAAAGTCTGGTTAAGGACATCCACAAACAGACAGAAATGGAAGGCGTTAGAAGAGGCCTATGTGTCGATAAGACACATAGAAATGTGCAAAAATTGCTAGAATTTGATCAGCAGTAGCTGGGTGGGAGCAGCCTCAGATGCTCACTGCCGCGCGCAGCATGCCGCGCAATGCGCGGTCGGTGTGGATGTGTCCGCCTGAGCAGCGCATGGTGAAATTCTCATGCTCGGGCGAAAAACCGTCCACACCGACCGCGCATGCTGCGCGCGGCAGTGAGCATCTTGAGGCTGCTCATTCAATGGACACCCAGCTAAGAAAGGCTTTTCTATTTGTATAATTCCAGATCAAAGCCTTAGCAGCAGGCCGAGCGCACTCAGTCATCCTCACAGACTCGGAAGGCGTGTACACACTTGGCAACAACGCGTACGGCCAGTGCGGACGCAAGATCAACCCCAATGAAGAATACAAGGGCAGCATGATCTCACACCATATTAAAAAGCTTGGCGGTGAAGAAATCACTGATGTGTGTTGTGGACAAGATCATACGTAAGTTTATTTTTCTATATCTTGGTATTTACTGCACTCACAGAGCTATATTATTCTCATAAATGAAAATAAGATACAGATAACTGATAGATAACTAATAAAAAATGGGCCGCTAGCGCTCGCGGCCTTGGTTTAATTCTCGGTCGACGCTTGTCAACTTTTCAATTTCTTATTGTCGTTTATTTTTCCATAGTTCCAATTACAGGCAACTGACCAAGAGTTCTAGAATCGTATTGAAAGCTCACATAAATATTTTTTTAAAGAAATAGGTGCGTCCACTGCTGCACGAGCAGCGTGTGCATCGCTTTGCTGAGCGCAAGCGTGAGCGCAAGCACGCGAGGCTGCTCACGGTGTGTGGACGCGCCTATTTTAAAAAATGTATAAAGAAAAAATTAATAACTAGGCAGGTACTTCTAGAAAGAAATTCTAGGTTTCTATTTTTTCTAATACGAGCAACAGAATGACTTCCCAAAATAGAGAGAAATTAGAAATAGCGAATTAAAATCCTGTTTTTAATTTTTGTTTTCTGTAAGGTCTTATTTTGTTATTATCAGTTCATTCTATATAAAAATCATGAAATATTCAGTCTGTTCATAACAGAGTCTGGCAAGGTGTACGCTTGTGGTTGGGGGGCTGACGGACAGACCGGGATCGGCACCTATGAGAACCAGGGGATCCCTGCTGCAGTGAAGGGGGATATTACTACTGAGAAGATTGTCAAACTCGCTTCGACTGGTGACAGCGTTCTGGCGTTGAGTGGTAAGTTAAAACGATTTGTTATTTGAGCATTCCTTAGAAACATAAAAGTTACTTGATAGTTTGTAAATATGGTTCAGACCGCTCGTTTGGACGTGTCCCGGCTGAGGCATAAGGCTGAGCAGTCACATGCCTCAGGCGAGGCGCATTCAAATGTCTGGACGCAAGTAATGAGTTAATAGCTGCGTCTATACCGGGCGAGTAGCCGGCATTCGGCGCCTGCTCGGGTGAGGCAAACTCGGATCTATTTATTAACCGATTTAAATAAAAGGAGGTTCTCAAATTGACCTGTATGTATGTATGATGTGTGATGCCGGCTTAGAATAGCATCACCCCACATCCTTCCCGCGGGTGTCGTAAGAGGCGACTAAGGGACTCGAGAGTGTTGGTGTATTACAATTTTTAGGCGATAGGCTGACAATCTGTCACTATAGTGATACACGTTTTCTGAAACAACCTTAGAAAATAATCCTCTAAAATGTCAGACGTGGCGATAGTGGCCGTATTCTTACGGCCGTTAACGCTCTGCCTACCCCGCAAGGGATAAAGGCGTGTTATATGTATGTATGTTTGTCCGCGATTATCTCGCGTTTGGGTGAACCAATTTTGATGCGGTGTTTGTCAAATATTTGTCATACTTTGAAGTAGGTTTTAGGCATATTTACAGACGAAAAGTGGAGGTTCATATCCGTGCTTCGAATTAGGTTCTCTTTTAAAAAAACTGTACCAAATCGTGGCGAGAAGAATTGACTGTAATTTGTCTCTTGAATAAAATGAAATGAAACATACTTTATTCACTAGCTTGATTATTTTATTGTTTTTTAGATCGCGGCGAGCTATTCGGCTGGGGCAACTCGGAGTACGGGCAGGTGCCGATGGCGGGCGGCGCGCAGCAGGTCAACATGTCGTATTCCCTGCTCAGCTTCACGCGCGGCCTCGGCAGGATCGTGGACATCGCCGCTGGAGGGTCCTTCTGCTTGATTGTCAATGGTGCGTTCAATATTTATAATATTTATTAGTAGTAGTGGAGGGAATTACGGATCGCTCCCATACTAAACCCATTTTTTTTTTGTGGAGCAATGAACTTCATCTAATATGTTCCTTGAGTAATTCTAAGCATTTCTAGTCCGGGAGACAATAAAAAAGTTTAGTCTGGTCGGGGAGGGGGGGGTACAAAGATGGCCGCCACCCGTCATCTTAAAAAAAAGTCTTTTTTCGTTCCGGTGGCTACTATGGCAAGATTGGTATCATTTTCGTATAAACCAAAGACGTAGAATTCATTTCTGATATAAGGATTTTAAAATTCCATAGTAATATACAAATAAAACGTAAAAAGGTGAAAATTTAGGTTGCAGATTTTTGCTTTCAGAGCTAATAACTTTTGTATTGTAACAAAAAAATCCTAATAAAAAATACTATAATAAAGCGTAATTCATGCAGATTTTATAAATATATAGTTTATGCTACATCTTCATACAAAAAGATGCTGAAAAAAATTATAACCGCAGTGGTGTATGCGCGCGTACTCATGTCGCATACGCGGAGGGAATTACGGATTTAACAAATTTTTTTTTTTTTTGGCGCTATGAATTTCATCTTATATGTTCCTTGAGTAATTCTAAACATTTCTAGTCCGGGAAATAATAAAAAAGTTCAGTCTGGTCAGGTAGAGGGGGGTACCAAGATGGCCGACACCCGTCATCTTAAAAAAATATATTTACTTGTCTTGTTGGCTACTAGGGCAAGATTGGTATCATTTTCGTATAATCCAAAGACGTAAAATTCATTTCTGATATTAGGTTTTTAAAATTCCATAGTAATATTATCAATAAAACGTAAAAAAGGTTCTTAATTATTTAGGTTGCAGATTTTTGCTTTGAGAGCTCATAACTTTTGTATAGTGACAAAAAAGTCCAAATAAAAAATACTGTAATAATGCGTAGTTTATGCAGATTTCGAGAATATTCACATGTAATAATGTTCTATTGTAAAAATATTGTGAAATAAATAAATTACTGCAACCCAGAAGGGTAACTTTACTTGCGTTAGGCGGAATTTATCTTGCAAAATGGTCGAGTAGGTTCATAATACTCGTGTACCTTATGTTAAAGTGATGATGATGATGATGATGATGATCTCTCCGACCGATTCCGGTCATGGCGACCACTTTGACTCCTAATCAGATCGGCGCTGCTGCGCCCGGAGATGGCTATTGTAGCCAATTTTGGCAGTAAACTCCCGTGCACAGTGTGGACACATGAGTTTGCCACTTACATAATTATAGTTAATGGCGACGGGTGGACGGGCCTTCAGCTCATCGCGCTTAGCGTCGAGGTCTGCTTTACGGCGTTCCTCAAACTCGCGGTCTTGCCTCTTAATCATCCCGCGCCATTCGGGGCGCTGTACTGCCAGACCCTCCCATTGAGTGGGCTCAATGTTGCATCTTTTCATGTGTCGTTTCTGAACATCTTTATATCTGAGGAGTTGTCCGCTATGCTTTCGCTTGCCCTCCTCTAGCTCAGAGTAAAAGATGCGCTTCGCCACTCTCTCCTCCGACATCCGGGATACATGACCGCACCACCGAAGCTGACGACGCATTAGATAGGCCTCAATGCCACCAACATTGGCTCGTCTCAGAACTTCGGTATTGCGCCCTCGGTCGGACCATCTGATCTTCATGATGGTGCGAATGCATTTTAGGTGGAAGCGATCCAGAGTGCGTATGTGGTGACGATACATACACCAAGTCTCGGAGGAGTGTAGAAGGTTTGGCAGTACAATCGCCATATATACGTAGTCGGTCCCAAAGTTCTGTCACTGGCATATTATTTTTGAATTTAGAACACGGATTTGGAAAAGTTTTATTGCATTCCGTTTTTGAATGTTTAACAATTATTTTAAAACAATAAATAATCATTTGGGTCGATTTTTCACGATGGAGTGGACTTTGAAAGAAAACCGAATAGCAGTTTTGGCGTTGCATCGCTGTGGGAATTCGCCGAGTACCATTTTCAAGTTGCTCAAAAAATTGAAAATAACGCTTAGGTTTGGGTATCGTACTATAACTAGGTACACTGAAGTCTCTAGTGTTGAGGACAAGAAAAGAACTGGCCGGCCTCGCTCCGCCAGAACACCAGCAGTGATCAAAGCGATCAAGGAGCGCATACGAAGAAATCCTGTCCGAAAACAGAAACTTATGGCTTTGCAGATGAAGGTTAGTAGAAAAACAGTCAAAAAGGTTTTAAACGAAGACCTTAAGCTGCGAGCATACAAAAAAAAGAGTGGGCACTTACTTAATGCCCGTTTAAAAGAAATTAGACTCAAAAGATCTCGGGTGTTGTTAAAACGGTACGCGAAAAACCGGCACCGCGATATACTTTTTACAGACGAAAAAATTTTTGATATAGAAGAAAAGTATAATAAACAAAACGATAGAGTGTACGCTACCAGCTCTGAAGAAGCAGGAAACAAAGTTCCGCGGGTGCAACATGGGCATCATCCCTCTTCAGTCATGGTCTGGTTAGGAGTCTCCTACTATGGGCCAACTGAGGTTCATTTTTGCGAAAAGGGGGTCAAAACCAGCGCAAAAGTGTACCAAGAGACGGTTTTGGATCGGTACGTCAAAGACCTGCCCAACACACTATTTTCAGGACATCACTTTGTATTCCAGCAGGATTCTGCGCCCGCTCACAAAGCCAGGACCACTCAAGCCTGGTTTGAACGTCAAAACATTGAGTTTATAAGACACGAAGATTGGCCTTCCTCCAGTCCGGACCTTAATCCTCTGGACTATAAAATTTGGCAGGTCTTAGAGAGCAAGGTCTGTGCTAAGCCCCATAAAAATTTGGAGAGTCTGAAGTCAGCCATAGTTAAAGCAGTCGCTGAAATCGACATGGATATGGTGCGTGCTGCGATAGACGACTGGCCGCCGCGGTTGAAGGCCGTTGTTAAAAGCAAGGGAGGTCATTTCGAATAGTTTTATGTTATTTTGATTCTTCGATGATTGTATTTTTAATTGATATATAAATTTTTAAAAACGAATTGGTACTTTTTATTTTATCAGTATTTTCATCTATGACAGAACTTTGGGACCGACTACGTACAGAGATTTTTGTGGCTTGCTTTAGGTCGTGCGAGCAGAAAACCTTGGAACACAACTTCCCAAATGCTGCAGCTGCAGCACTGATTCTGCTGTTGATCTCAGCATCAAGGTTACACTTAGATGTTATAGTGTTCCCCAGATAACGAAACTTATCAACCTGTTTCAGCATATCCTCATTAAGCATAATCACCAGTGTCTCGCGACCATGCGAGCCTAAGGACATCACTTCCGTCTTTTTGACACTGATCTTCAGGCCGAATTTACAGCATGCTTGGTGAAAAACGGACATAAGCTGTTGCAGGCCGTCTGGGGATTCTGCAAGAAAGCACAAGTCATCAGCATAGATGATCTCAGTAATCAATGCAAACGAGACTTTAGTGCGCGCCTTAAGTCTAGCCAGGTTAAAAAGACTGCCATCTGATGAAACGGATGCGGACTCCTTGGGAAACAGTATTTAGGACTTCTTTGACTACAACTGCAAAGTATAAGGCGAACAGTGTGGGCGCTAGAACACACCATTGTTTCACCCCACAGGTGACGGGGAAGAAATCAGACTGTTCACCGTCTACGGAGACGCAGCACTGCCAGTCGTCATGAAAATTAAAGAAAATTAAAGTGCACAGAATTATGCCTGTGTGCCGGAAACTGCGCTCATTAAATTAAATTATAATAATTTATAGAAAGTGTTTTACTTGCCATCATCAAATGAATTATTAAGTAAGTAATACTTAAACATAGATACACGAGTATTATGAACCTACTCGACCATTTTGCAAGATAAATTCCACCTAACGCAAGTAAAGTTACCCTTCTGGGTTGCAGTAATTTATTTATTTCACAATATTTTTACAATAGAACATTATTACATGTGAATATTCTCGAAATCTGCATAAACTACGCATTATTACAGTATTTTTTATTTGGACATTTTTGTCACTATACAAAAGTTATGAGCTCTCAAAGCAAAAATCTGCAACCTAAATTTTTACCTTTTTTACGTTTTATTAATAATATTACTATTGAATTTTAAAAACCTAATATCAGAAATGAATTTTACGTCTTTGGATTATACGAAAATGATACCAATCTTGCCCTAGTAGCCAACAAGACGAGTAGAGATTTTTTTTAAAGATGACGGGTGTCGGCCATCTTGGTACCCCCCCTACCCGACCAGACTGAACTTTTTTATTGTCTCCCGGACTAGAAATGTTTAGAATTACTCAAGGAACATTATAAGATGAAATTCATAGCGCCAAAAAAAAAAATAGTTAAATCCGTAATTCCCTCCGCGAATGCGACATGAGTACACGCGCATACACCACTGCGGTCATAATTTTTTTTAGCATCTTTTTGTATGAAGATGTAGCATAAACTATATATTTATATAGTCTGCATGAGTTACGCTTTATTCTAATATTTTTTATTAGGAGTTTTTTGTTACTATACAAAAGTTATTAGCTCTCAAAGCAAAAATCTGCAACCTAAATTTTCACGTTTTTACGTTTTATTTGTAATATTACTATGGAATTTTAAAATCCTTATATCAGAAATGAATTCTACGTCTTTGGTTTATACGAAAATGATACCAATCTTGCCACAGTAGCCACCGGAACGAAAAAAGATTTTTTTTAAAGATGACGGGTGGCGGCCATCTTTGTACCCCCCCCTCCCCGACCAGACCGAACTTTTTCATTGTCTCCCGGACTAGAAATGCTTAGAATTACTCAAGGAACATATAAGATGAAGCTCATTGCTCCACAAAAAATTTTTTAGTTAAATCCGTAATTCCCTCCACTATAGTAGAGTATAGTACCTATCTTTTTTTACATTCAGTACTTATAGTTATAGGTACCAGGTATATCTAACAGGTGATAATCAGGCTAATAGGTGCGTACACACAGTCTCAGATGCTCACAACCGCGCGTGGCATGCGGCGCAATGAGCATGAGAATTTTAGCATGCGCTGCTCAGGCGAAACACATCCACACCGACAGCGCGATGCGCCGCATGCCGCGCGCGGCGGTGAGCATCTGAGGCTGCTCGGCCGGTGTGTACGCACCTAATGACGAACCTGCTTCACTCACAATGATGATCTCGCTTCATTTGCAATACGTTGCGTTACTTTTTCGACGTATAATGACGAATTTGCTTCGTTCGCCATACGACGCGTTACTGTTTTGATAACGACTTCACTTAATAGCACCCTTCCGACTTATTTGAAGGTGGTAAACAAACAAGACATGTTATTTTCAGATCAAGGTGACGTCTTTGTATGGGGCTACGGCTTACTAGGACTTGGGCCGAATGTGCAGCATTCCAAGACACCAAAACTCATACCTCCACCGTTATTTGGTCGAAACGAATTCAACCCTGAATGCATGGTGGAGAAAATAGCTTGTGGCATCGGGCACCTAGCTGCTATAACTAATGGAGGAGATCTGTATATGTGGGGAAGAAATAGACATGGCTGCCTTGGGATCGGTCATGCGAAAGACCAAGAGTTTCCATTAAAAGTGTCTGTAGGGGCACATGTTCTAAGTGTTCATTGTAGTGTAGATCATACCATTGCTATGTGTCGGCCATATGTGTAAAAACTTAGTATTTATTTGTTATTAATAAGACTGGTTATAATTAAATTATGTTTAGAAGTTTAATTGTTTTATGTTTTTATTTATTATAAAATGGGAATATTGGATCTTATTGAATACTCATTTACAAGTAAATAACATTACAAAATTCTCACTGCGCTTACATTACATTGTATCATTATTTTTATGTAGGCATAATAATGATAATATAATCTTCTCATAAAATACTTCCATTGTCCAAAAACACACACAAAGTAATGTTCCAAGACAGTATTAAAATGCCTTGGCCATTACAATCAGTTCATGGTTGCTTCAGAATATTGAAGGAGAAAGCATACACTGCAGTTTATGCTTTCCCATTCAATACCACAAAGACTATTGCTTGCATTCGTCATGAAACGGTTCAAGGGTGCGGAAGTCACGCCACGCCGGCGGAAGCAGCGACGTGTGGTGGAGATGGCAGCCGCACCTTTTGCACGGGTCACTGAAAAGGTTCACATAGCTATGCAACCAAGTCATGAACGACCTCACCGCTAGTTCAGGTAAGGTCGGAGAGTAGAAATGAAGCATGGCAGCATGAGCATTTTCAGTCACTTTCCGGAACACATGGTGTCTTGATTCTGTCCATAGGTCTAATGATTCTCCATAGCCCTTTACCATGACCCATTCCATTAGTAATCCTTTGAAAGCGACTAGTGCTTTCAACACATGGCTCAGATTAATTTGGACAACTGCATTGCTGGCAAAAGGTCTTGAAATTGTGATTTTCATATCATTGTACGACCTGTCTATATTGTTTATAACGTTGTCGACTTGTATCGGCGTCACGTTGTGGTTGCTTTGCAATTTTCCTCGCCTTTTAGTGCTCCCAGAGTTTATGTAGGATCTTTTTAGAGAATTCTGGCTGAGTAAAGTGTGGGCGAAAGAACTGTACTCATGAATCTTGTCTGTCCACTTGTAGCTGTTCACTAGTTGAGTATATAATGCCTGCCGGTCCTGTGTCGTCTCCTGACTTAGGTAGGTAGTGTTACCTAGATTGAACGGAGCTGTAGGTATCGGTAAGCCGTTTACAGTCTGTTCCAGATCTCGTAGATTGATGTTCACGTTGTTTAGTAGCTCCTGCAGTTCTAAAAGGAACTTTTCTTTCCCGTCTTCACCGTGATCAGCTCGCAAACCATTGGAAAGAGTCTCGAAAACATAACTGACGCTGGATCGCAACGTACGCAGCGAATTTAGTGCAGAATTCAACTGTTCCACGTTTATTGTCTGGTTCATAGTTTGTCCCATTTGATTCATCTTGATGTTATATCAAGAAACCCAAGAAAGTCTAATAAAACACAAGTATTTCAGCGTTTTTCGGTACCTAAATCTAACGCAAAGCACAGCAAGATTTTGACACTGCATTTAAATTTCACAGTTTGTGCGATTTTCGTAGTAAAGAAAGAGAGAACAGATGTGGCAATGATATCGTGCTTGCGCTTTTTAAACTTTTGTTAGTTGCTATGCAATCATTTCGTTTTGAAATCATTCGTTCATCCGTTTATTTTGTACATCACTATCTTGTCCGCGTTACATTCGTTTACCATTCACCGCTAACTTCAGTAGGCTCGCCAACATTCACTCATTCAAATGTCATCTGTCCTCGAAGTCGTAGGTACTTGCGTCATTTTTCATACACATTCATTTCGATATCTTCAATAAACAAAGTGAATCAGTTGTTCCAGTTCCAGTTCCAGATGGTTTTGTAAATTGAGGAGCTGCCATTGGATTTAATTGTAGTGTTCTAAAATTGTGATGTGTAGTGATACGATTAACATGTGAACTTTCACTTTCCGCGCCAGTGGACGAATCTAATTGCGAAACGCAGAAAACCAAGAATGGCTTCAATAATTTACTCCCTGGAGGCCAGTGCCAATGGCTCGGACAATATACAGTGCATGCTGACGAATTCCTCACAAAATGTGATTATAACTGGCGCCTACAACGGTATTCCACAAACCCTAATACTCAATCTAATAGCATGGACATGTCTCATACTCTTGTTCTCGGTATTGAGGCGAAGTGCGTGGAATTACGGCCGTATGGCGTTAGTTCAGCGCACGAAAAGCAGATGGACGAATCTATTCTACCGGGGAAGAGAAGGCGACCAAGCCTTGGTAGACAGAAGAAGAAGTCAAGATGAATCTGTTAATATAGATGAAGGTTACCTAGCATGGCTACCCGCTGTGTTCAAACTCACTCGGGAGCAAATACTAGGAAAATGCGGTCCAGATGCTGTCCATTATCTCTCATTTCAGAGGCATGCAATAACTGTGCTGTTTATTGTCACTCTAGTATCAATTTGCGTTATATTACCTATTAATTTTCAAGGTAACAAACTCTCCTCAGATTTTAGCGCATTTTCGCGAACAACCATTTCAAACTTGGACGGAGACTCATATTGGCTTTGGGTACATACATTACTCAGTATTGCTTTCCTACCCATAGCTGTATTAATCATGAGAAGATGTACTGGTCGTAAGCCAGTGCCACCTTCCATGACAGGCACTATTATGATCAGCAATATATCAAGAGCTGACCGAAATGAATCTACAATCCGAGCATACTTTGCCCACAATTTCCCTCACATACAAATTGTGGACCTCCGTCTTGCTTACAACATAAACAAACTCAATGAAGTGCAAGAAGAAAGAGAAATGGTGACAGAAGCTCTGATATACACGGACTCATATTTCAAGAAGACAGGAAAAAGAATTACAGTGAAACCAACGTTGTGTGGACCAGAAGTGGATGCCTTGGAGTTCTACACCAGTGAAGAGAAGCGATTAAAGGATGAAGTGAAGCGCTGCCGTGCCATCGTCATGAATGATCCACTAGGTATTGCCTTTTTAACTCTACCTTCTTATCAATTAGCCGAACATGTAATCAGCCATTTCAGTCTTCACCGCGGTTGGGTGTTATCACACGCCACTAATCCAGCTGATATTATTTGGGAGAACCTAAGTGTACAACCAGGAGTATGGTATCTAAAAGCTATAGTCATTAATTTCTTTCTATTCATTGTTCTGTTCTTCCTAACAACGCCTGCCTTCGTTGTCAATCAATTCAATATTTTGATCAATAAAACTAAGCCAGAGAATCTTAGTAAATTCAGCAGTTTGATATACGAGTTTCTGCCGACGTTACTGCTTTGGACGATGGCCGCCGTAATGCCAGCAATCGTTGCTTTTTCGGACAAGTTTTTGTCTCATTGGACGAAGTCTCAGCAGAACTATTCCGTGATGACGAAAACAGTGTCTTTTCTGCTATTGATGACGTTGATTCTGCCGTCTCTTGGGCTCGCTAGTGCCGAGACTTTCATACTTTGGACGCTGCGACACAACGACAACGACACGATGCGCTGGGATTGCGTGTTCTTGGCCGATAAGGGCGCATTCTTCGTCAACTACGTAGTTACCTCTGGTTTCATCGGTACCTCGTTAGAGCTCATTCGTTTCCCGGAACTGTTTCTCTACGTCTGGTATTTGCTTCAGTCGAAGTCGAAAGCGGAAAAGAGTTACGTAAAGAGAGCGATTCTGTACGAGTTTCCATTTGGCGTGCATTACGCTTGGAGTTTAGCAATTATCACAATTACAATTGTGTACAGTCTGGCGTGTCCTTTGATAGCGCCGTTCGGTTTGATCTATATGTGTTTAAAACACGTCGGGGACAAACATAACTTATACTTCGCCTATGGGCCTTGTGATATGAGTGGAGTGGGTGGCGGAAGAATTCACGCTACAGCAGTCAGGATGATTCGGATGGCTGTTTTGCTACTTTTAATCAATATGGCCGCTTGGGCAGGGTTAAGGTCCGGCTTTGCAGCTCGGACGATCATCCTTATCATGGCATCGATTGTCGCCTTCGGAACTTTCCTACTATTAAGTCCTTTCCCAAGTTGTACGCCGCCTGCTCCTTTGCAAGAGGAGTCTAGTATTCGCTACACAGAATACGTCGCCCCGGCATTGACAAAGCCTGTTGATACGCCCATAAGTTCGTCACCATCGACTCCTGATTACGGTGCATCGTCACCAGTTACGACTCATTCATACTCTCCCGATCCTATAAACATTTAAATTAATTAGCGAAAAAGCCAGAGTAGGAAACAAACAATTCAGTCTATCAAATTCGCGATAAACGAAAGTATTGATAGTGCCGGCCAGATAAGAAAGTCCTAATGGCACGAGGATTAGATAGAGTTTTTGTAAAGTATACAATGTACATAGATTGTGCAAAACATAATTTATTTTCCATTTTAGTAGGATGTTGACGTATAAAGTCTTTTGTGCTTTGATTACTGGCCGACTGTGACCAATCTCGTTATAACGTATTTTTCAGTTGTTGAATATTTTATCTTGAATTTAATCTGTACATTCAAATTTGCGGCTAACATGCTAACAAAATGATGACCGTTCTAAAGATTTTTTTGTAAAACTAAGTTTCAAAATGTTTATGGAATGGAACGAGCCTATCAGTTAGAATGTTGAATTCATTAAAACCAGTTTTGTGACTCACGTTATGAGTTCACTTCATTGATAGTTTGTTCAAGTAATCGAATACCTACAAGGCTGCAGATTACCTTGATGAACTGGCCCTAGAGTGCGTAGGGCTAGCATAATTTGAACAACAAATAGCATAGTAAGCTTACTTTGTAACTATTCCGCACATAAGACTATACGTCAGCAAACCATCCATGTCATGTTTTTATGGCTGCTTGTCTTACCTGATTTTTAGCTTTTTAATTTGTCCTTCATAATGAAGACATTTGATGTAAATATTTTTAGTGGTAGCATCAAGCACCACACGTTTTTTAAGGAGTGAAATCGTTTTCGTATTTAAGAGAAAGATTTAATTTATAGCTTTCGTTATAATAATAGTACAATCAATTACAGCTTCTGCTACTGGTTACATTTAACTCTTTCTTTGCACATCTATTGCTTCTGATGCTAGACTAGAGACCATGACCCTTTAAAATGTTTGAAAACATGCTCTAATGCGGAAAATTACAATAACTACTGTGATAATGATACGAACTGACGAAGGAGGACCAATAAGGTTTGAATAGCGAATAAAAAGCTTCGATTAGATGCCGTCAACCCAATTTTGAGCTAGTTTTATAAATTTTCTAAACTGAAGTGAGATAGACGAGTCCTACTGAGTCAACACGTTTTACTAGCTATGGAATGTGATAAACTCAATATTATGACGTACTCGTTATATGGACATGCATGAGAGGCACCAAAACAGAATCAATATCGAATTAGACTCTACATTTTCAACAACTATTTCTAGCGGATCTGGCGATTGGCGATAGTCATTCATAGTTACAAAATTACTATTCTCTGTTTTACAGTATTGCGTGCAGAAGTGAATGTCCCAGTTTTTGTTTTGATTTCGTTGTATTTTATTGTATTAAGTAATAAAGATGGTTCTTAGTCCGTGTATAACGTAAATGTATCGGTAACGGCCTAGCCATAAACTAGTTGAGTAGACGTCACTAAACCTTAAGGTGTGGTGTTATGACGTATTATATCACTGCTCCTATTTCCATTATCACTGTTACACCAGTAAGGGTGTACTGTACATACAGTATACAAAATTGTATCCAATCTAACAATCTATCAGATGACCTTATAAAAGAATCTTATTAGGGACTTCATGGCCTGTCGGATAAGGCCTGGTTCCTTGAGTGTTATGTTCGTTTATGCATTAACTAAAGTCTTTGCCAAAATCCTTAGTCACTTTAAAGAGATTTTTAAAGGCTGGAAGTTTATGATGTGATGATGTACCTATAAATACCCAAAGCACACCTGTCGCATATAATATAAACATTCCATGAATAAGTACACTTATTTCCTTTTATATTCTGTCTGTGTAAACACGTGAAGATCGCCTATTAACACCTTGATAAACAAAATTGTCGCTCCTTACGTAAAAAGCCAAATTCATTGTCTTGGAAGCCTTATAACCTGTCAAACTAAAAGGAAAAGGCGTATCGTATTTTACTATTATTTTATAGCTGTTCGGCTTGGGGTTGAAAGGGTGAACTAATGGTCCATGATGTCATATTAAATTATGGTTTTGCTGGTGTCAGCCGGAAATCCAAATGGCTTCAAGGATTTAGAAGTTTAGTGAAGAAATGAAATAGATCATCTACACTACAAATATTTTAGTAGTTTGTCCATAAAGATAATGATAAAATATATTTCATACATACATACATACATACATATATCACGCCTTTATCCCTTGCGGGGTAGGCAGAGCGTTAACGGCCGTAAGAATACGGTCGCTATCGCCACGTCTGACATTTTTGAGGATTGTTTTCGAAGGTTGTTTCAGAAAACATGTGTATCACTATAGTGCCAGGTTGTCAGCCTGTCGCCTAAAAATTGTAATACACCAATACTCTCGTGTCCCATAGTCGCCTCTTACGACACCCGCGGGAAGGATGTGGGGCGATGCTATTCTAAGCCGGCATCACACGGCACAAATATATAAAATATATTTCATTGGACAAAAAACATGAAATTAAAAAACAGAAATTATAATCACGAAATCGTCATCTAGTCTAGGTACCTATCACACAAAATTAATATTTTAGCCACACACAGCCCTAAACTTTGTTTTAGTACAATCATAAAAGCAAAATGGCATTCCATATTAACCTGAATTGGAGGTAATTATACCTTATTTATTGATACAAGTATTCCTAACTAATATCTATATGGATTACTAAGCTACAAAGATATTAGTCGCAGCTAATTGGGCATTAAGAAACACTTATTTTTAGCACGATGTTTCTATAGTCTCCTTCGTGTCAATGATCCTTTGAGAGAATTAAATTTAATTTTGCCAATTCGTCATTTGCTACCATCAGAACTCCCCTGTTGCACATGGCCGGCAATAAAGGGCAAGAGATCAAATGTTTCTATCCAATCAAAACACATCACAGCCTTTCGCGATACGGTAGCTATTCCTATATTAACACGTGTTGAATTTCCCTTTATATTTTTGTTGTCACCGTCTTTTGAGCCTTAAGTCAATAGTTTGATGCTTAGTCATTCGTTCTCCTTGCTTAATCTCGTTCTCTGTCGGCTACCTAACCTAGAGGATTTGACGTGGAACCAAGTTTGTTACACAGAGCGACTGCCATTTGACCTCTGCAACCCGAAGGCTAACCTGGCCCGAATCCTAGGTTACCTAAGTCACATTCAAATATCATGTTTGATGCTTCCAAAAAGGTAATCAGCCGATTCATACTATTCTTTGTGTCGCATCTAAGTAACCAGTATGGAAGTTGGCGTCATCGTTCTTCGTAACCTTGGAATTCTACTGCCGATAATAAGATCTAGCCAGCTTTGCATTATAGTATGGCTTCGTATTGATTAGCTCACCCAGAGCGTTACCCTCAGGATCCGAAGACCTTAATTCGATTATCAAAGGATCACACAGTCTTGATATTGGTCTACTTATCATTTTGTGATATTGTTCCCAATTTGGTTATTAATTACATTGCAGGTTTTGAACCCTCCAATATGCTGTAAGACTGATGATTCCGATCGGAGGGCACGTTAAGCCGTTGGTCCTAGCCTTATTGCTGTCTCGGATTTCTTAGATGTTGATAGTGACTTACAAGCGTAGCGTAGGTCGTTCGTTGACAGTGACCGACACAAAAAAAGCAAGAGAGTGAAATACCACAACCAGTACTTGACCTTACTTCAATGCTATTGTATGCAGGATCGTTCTCGGTTATTCCAGTTGTTATGATCGTTGTATCTGTAGTCTCAGATGCGTATATTGATTGACGAGCGTTTCCGGAGTAATCAGTCAGCGACCGATTACAGCTCGGTGGCATTGGACTGGAAAAGTCCATGTCCAACTGCGTATACAAGTACTTTTATACGTCACAGCTTTATAGCGGGCAATCTAATTGAGACAGAGACAGCGCGGGATTCATTCACAGAGTTGAATGCAAACCATTGACACAGGCGATTGTAATGCATTTCGTCAGCATCGTTTATTATCATCATTGGCGTATATCAGCCCTTTTCCGGGCATAAGCGTCTTCTTTCTCGCGCCAATTTTTACGGCCTTTTGCCGCCGTGCCACCGTTACTTCAACCCAGTACTGACCCATTATGGCCGCGATCTCGTTTAATCTACATTATCAGCTCTTAATTTGATAATAGAGACTGGACCTTCTTTCAGCTATAAGAGATTAAATTAGCAGAACGTAAACAATAGGCAGGCGTTTCTTGTTCAATAGATTTCACTGTTTTTCCCAAAATCTGTTAACTCTCTTGTGATTGCTACCGCTAAACACTTTTCAAAATTGTAACCGTTTCAGCGCAATGGAAGCAATCGGTATGGAATTATTTATATGCCTATGGTCTAGGTACAATTACCTGTAGCATAAAACCGACAATAGGGTTCCTTTTCACTGATAACGTCAAATGTTCTGTAAACCAGCCAAAACAAGTTCGCATTGTCTTTGTGTTTTTCTATAACTAAACATTGCACTTATGATAACAGCAATCTTATCTGGTTTTGTCCGTTAATTCCGCTTCTAAGTAAGTACTTAGCTAAATCGTTTTCTCAAAATTACTCTCTGCATCATCGCCTATGTTCCCATTTGTCCTCACTCACATTGTTCAGTGAAATTATATACATTTAAACACTGTACCACTATAATTTAATAGACATATTATCGGTGTGTTAAATTTATGGTTTGTAAAGGTATTTATATAGTGGTGCAGTGTTAAAATTTCATTCTATAGGCAGAGCGGTGTTCATTAAATATGCGAAATAATGCGAGTGGGGACAAATGGTTCTCATTTATGACCGATGACAGATTTTGTGGGGACTAATGGGAGCAATGGCATCAACATTATTTATTTAGAAACTGTCTGCTATTGAGTCTTTTTGTTCGTTGTTGATTATGGGCATCATGTGCAAATGCGGGTATCGTGTACCGTTCCATACTGAGTGGCCTATTGAACTTCGTATTTCGGTGTGAAATATTTGGGGCAGCGCGATAATGATTCATTTATATCATTTACATACATAACAGCTTTTAAAGCAAACTGTTTATTAAGCATCGATAGTAGTTATGACCGATGAATCATTGCTTTTAATGCCCAAGGAAATAACATCTGACTGGTGTATCCTTTCCTGGTTATTATGTTAATAAGCAAATTGTAAATTCCTTATTCACTGTTAGATTCGTCATGCATGGCTTTTTGATCAAGATGTAACATCCTTATTCTACTTTGGACAGAATTATTTGCAATCCTTTCGGATGTATTCCAGTTTACTATTTGTTCCGGTGCCTATCTCAAAAGGTAAGAGTCATTGTAATAACCATAGTCTGTAAAATATAGGACGATGCCTGTGACGTTTGTAACATTCAAGCATGACATAAGGTCCATTTTACTTTGCTTACTGGCTTCCTTGGCTATTTTCCTTTGTTTATAGATGGCTTGGAAACCCAAACTAAATGTAATAAAAATATGGCATAGTAGGGTCTTGTTGGGAATAACAGTAGAGCGGTTGTTATTTGATACGTCCTATTTGGTCGGGGTAGCAGCCCGACCTTGCCCTGGTATGCTGACTGAGACTGACCATATTTCAATGGTAACGTGATGAATGAAGCTGAAGTGGGACTGGGCCGGTCACGTTTGCCGCATGCCAGGAGACCTATGGGCAAGAACTGCTACACAGTGGAAGCCACCCACAGCAAACAGACGCCGTGGTAGACCCCGTCGAAGGTGGCGCGACGAGCTAGATACATTCTCAAAGGACTGGTACACGGAGGCCCATGACAGAACTAGATGAAGAGAGAAGAAGGAGGCCTTTGCCCAGCAGTGGGATGACGTAGGCAAGATAAGATAAGAACGTGATAGCACCTGAAATCCCGATCTCTATTGGTGTAGGAAAGATTTTGTTGGAACGCTGGAACACATTCGAAGGGATCGTGTGCTGAACTTTGAGTGTTGGTTTGGTATGCAAGATTGCCAATAACTGTATATTGTTTACACATTCTACTACACAAATTCATGCACACATACTGTAAACATAAAAAAATGAGTAATAGGGATGAACCAGCCCATAAAACTCAACAACTTTCCCCAAAGAACGTAGGTAGGTCGAAATATGAAAGAAATGGACTTCGTATACAACCTGACCAGTCATTGCCGACTTCCGTGCTCGGAATCAAACTCTGACTGTTCAGAAATTTCTTTAGGGGGTCTCTGATATATTTTCGGTGAACAAGAAGTTACTACTTTGTCAATTAATCAGCTAGTGAAATAGTTCCCAGTTTGATTAGGACTTTGGTTAATTGATAGGACAGGTAGAGTTCATTGGGTCGTTTGTAGAGTTATTGACTCACGCGAAAAGACAGATGTTTTATTTATTTTATAATAATAATTATTATTATTTCACTGTTTGGCGCATAGTAACTACTTTTCTAAGGTACTTTCTTTCCCTTGCTTAATAATTGTTTTAAATGTAACTTTTAAATCGAAATTAGTGTTTGTTTGTTTAAAAAGTGTTATCTATCACAATTCTGTGACGTTGTATAGAAACTGATAAATAATTAACTAAACCTTTAGCTGTTGTATTGATTTGGTTTGCCTTAACTATGTAAATACATAAAATATTGATTTAATGAAACTAAAACTGTGCATAATATTTTATCTTCACTGTATCTGTATATCTTATTATCACAAAGTCAATGACTGCTTTCTTTGTACCTAAACATAATAATATTGTTGTTAAGCACCTATTGCAAAATTGATTTTTGTATTACATTTTGCGAGCATTGTTGTTTTTCTAATTTAATTAATTATAAATCAATACATATTTGGTTTTTATGTCAATTTTTGTAAGTATGTCTCGCTGTATAGAACAAGTTTATGAATCTGTAAATGACACCCTAAAGTATGGCCATTCGAATAGGTCATATTTGACAGCTCTGGAAATCATGTTATTTATTTCTATTTTCCTTTGTATGTCCTTTAGGTATGAGTTTGACAGCTGTCAAAAATGGCCTATTCGAGCGGCCATACTTTAAGCTATGTGATATTGTGATAGACGGCGACACGAACAGTTAAGTAGGTAATTAACGTACTACGTAATTTTAAAGTGTACAGGACTATAATGTACCTAATGGCGAACCAGACACTAGCATTCCCAATTGTACCTAAATATTTTTTAAATTTTGATTGGACCCTTTAACTGCACTCAATAAACTTTCTTCATAATTATCAATTTACTGAATTCATAATTGTATTCACAGAATTCATAATTAAATTACTAAAATGTATTGTTTCAATTACCTAAATCAGACAAACCAAAGATTTGAAGACACATTTTCTGCAGAGCTGGTTTAATATGAATTAATAGTTTATATTATGTGATCTAGTACAATCTATTTATTTTTGTAAGTTTTTGATTGCCTGTTGCACCAATGATGATGATAATAAAATATTACTTTATGTATGTTCTAGCTATTTATATTTATAAGCTTTTAATAAACTTTGTTTTTACATATATTTGCATAGTTTTATTGTCCCTGATTGCATACAGCACTAACAATAAAATCTAAACAAAGTTCCAAATCAAGAACCAAGAGAACTGCTAAAAAATATCCAAGTATCCTATGCCATCATCACAATAATAATAGTTATTATTATTATCAGCCGGACTTGTCCCACTGCAGGGCAAAGGCCTCCCTCTCCTTCTTCCACAATAATATCTTGTCAAGTGCGGAGAAGACTGATTCAGTCTGCTGTCAAAAGGCGCTATAGTGCGCACGCGACTGATTCAGCTTGGTCAGTTGTTGGCTCACATTTCTTCATATTTTTTTTCATTTTACTGAACGCAGCCGTAAATGAATGAATGAAATCGATTGTAGGATGAATAGAGTTATTGTCTGTGCACAAAAAAAAGTCGGTGTCATAGTTATTTTTCTCATAAACTCATTCTTTCTTTTGCGGTTTTTAGTAGTAGATCAGGGCTCAAAGATTATTTTGCTCCTGCTGTATAAAAAATGTATGAGTGTGTACCTTGTTCTATTGAATTATTGTAACTTGATAATTTGTGCCATGAAATAACAAATAATTTCATTAAAACATGGTTTAATTTAGTAGATCTTAGTTCATAAACTAAAAATCCGGTTAAACATAAAAGCTACTACTTTAGATAGGGTGTGCCACTAGCTCACAGTTTCAGATGTTTATATTATTCAACAAAGAGCTAGCTTGTTTCACGACGAACGTGGGAACATAACATACTAAGCTTATCGTTCACTAGTTTCGGAGAAATCTTTGTTTATGTGATCGGAGTCGAGTCAAGTGGGCGACACCCGCACGGGGCCCCGCACGAGCGCCATCTTTTATTTTCCAGTGCTCTCACTCGAGGGGTTATGTAAAGAATCAAATAAAAAAGTATAATTTATAAAAACTTATTTTTATTGTTCATATAAATTAATAACAATGAAATATGAATGAACAGATTTGATGAAGTGATGAAAATGCAGCTAATGTGATAGTCATAGATGTGAAAAAGTTAAACATACAAAAATGGTAATGTACTTCAAATTGTAAGGACACTTTTGAACTAATCAAATATTGTAGGGTAAAGTTTACTGAGTTTAAAAGTTACTTTCATCCTTGAAAATAAGGATAATTGAGTGGATTTCACTATGGATAACAATGTATGTTTTTGCTTGAAATTTTTTATTTATAAATTTATCAACTAGTAAATTTCGAATTTATTATTTCAAACAAAAACATAAACCGCACCAACACTTGATAAAAACTTAAGTAAATGCATACAACATTAGCTCTGGAAACTATTCAGTGTCCCTTCTTGGGCTTTGATAGTTTCTCGTATTTGCTCTTTGAAGAGTACCACAGACCGAAGGGAATGGCCAGGGATGGCAGGGTCATGACGGCGAACGCAGCCCAGTCGAGGATGTGTGAGGAGAATTTGCGGTCGTAGTCTTTGTAGGCAACGATGGCACCTTCGCCAGGGCTGCTGGAGAAGGCAAATTGGACCTGGAATGTAGGAAATAAAATATTTAAGTAAGGACATGAACAAATTTTAAAATTATAATAATAACAAGAGTGAATGAACAACATTAAAATACTGACTCACAATAAACAGAAAACAGAAACAGTTAACATTAAATTAGTTTTGTAACAAAAACTTTATAATATCTTTATTTTGAGAAAATAAACTATTTTTTATTTAAACCAGACAATATTGTTATTTTGTACAAATAGGTCGATGAAGTCTGTAGAACTAGTGGAAACAAACAAGCAATAATTAAGTTAAATACAAAAAAAAGAAAGAATCTCACCTCTACGGAGTCTTCACTAGGCCTGTAGGTGACTTCAGCGGACGTGAAGTTGAAGTATCCGTATCTGTTCGACCTGACTGTGGCTACATGGGTCACGTTAGTCTGAGGCGGGATTCTGTCGATGTGCGCCGACAGCTTTCCTCCAACCACCTTAAACACTTCAGGGTGAAACCCGTTGTCTACCAGCTTCACATCGACTGCTGGCGCGGTTCCGACGTTATACAGTGTGTATTTGATCAAAATGTCCATGTTCTCTACGAGGTATTTGTTCAGCACTTGTTTGGACACTAATAGCCTAGCGAAGGTGGGCTCATCGTCAGCCGACACTGCGGCGGCGATGATGAGCACCAGCGACAGGAGTTTCGCAGCCATTCTCACTAAAAAATTGCAATTTGAACTTGATTATGTAGGTCTCGCGAATTGTTTGCAAATTTGGGCACAAATTCACTTCTAATTGAATGAAAGTTGTTTAAATTAATACACTTATTGAGTTAGTGGACACTATATAAAAGGTTAAGGTCTTATTTTGCTAATATTACCTTACAGTCTTCGATAAATTCAGTGAAATAAAACAGAAAGAGAGAATGTTGCGGTGACAGAATTTCGTACGTGGCTGACGTTTCACTCCACGCGTCCGAAAACTGTTGCCATATTTAAAAAAATAAATGCACGGCTGCGTTCCGTATTAGAAAATAATAAAATAATGGTTCGTTTGCACGGAGCTTTATCTCTTTCTTTCATTAGCTTTCAGAAAGAGAAAGCAAATCACTTCTTCGTTTAGAAATCACTAGACTAGAAAACAACTGAAGGTCGCACATTTCCTAACGAAAATGTCAAAAAGCGTATTTGTTTTCTCGAGAATTGTTCGTGTTTCATCAGTCTTGTGAAAATCATGGATTTCCAAGGCGATTTACTCCTTTTTTAGGATATTACTAAGTTTTTTTGACGAGGCGATATTAGAGAATAATTTTGAATACAAACTATGACAGAGAACAAAGATGTTACCAAAGAACCAGAAGCAAAAGCATTAGACGACGAGACTTTAGAGAAGTATGCATATGTTTTCGATTTTACTTGTATCTTAGTGAAATTATGCTTCTTTTCTTAATTAAAATTTGTTTTTACAGATTAGCCGTGGAGGAGCTGATGCGTGAAGCAGTTCAAGGTGCTGCTAGAGCCGAAATAGTTGGCCCTTCTGGTTGGGTTAAAAGTCAACCCAAAAAAACTAACAAACGTTTCCTAGTCAATACTTTACGGAATGCTGTGAGCTCAAACAAGTACCACAGCTCCCGGAAAAACCATCGAAACTCCTATAACAGGTCTCCAAAGAGAGAAAGAGTCGCCGAACCTTCTATTAGTAAAGATAGAAAGAGAAAACATTAAAATGCAGGACTACAATGTAGAGGAGGTTTTGCAAACCATTTTCGACAGCAAAGATTCAAACTGGAAACCAGCTGAGAAGATATCACTCATAACTAAAGAAATAGAGCAGCTTAAATCTGATTTAAAACTATATTTGGGCAATACGGGTTTTAATTTAGAAAGTATAGTGAAGGAAGGCAAAGAGTTACAGGAAGAAAGCCAAGCCTTAGTTGATGACATGAGGTCGTGTAAGCAGGAGATTGAGGAACAGACAATGGCAGAAATACTCAAGTCTGTAGAGATGCATGATAAGCTCGGAAAAGAGCTAGATAGAGTAAATTTTGCTATAAGCATAATCTATGATGTGATCCAATGTGGAACATATGTTAAGGACTTTGAAGAAGCGAAAGGGATTCAAGGCTTTTCTAGAGCAGTAGAGAGTATAACCAGCTTAATGGAATTGCTAGAGTTCCCTTCTGAAGGCTTCAAAAAGATGGACCTTTATGCTAATATAAAAAATGCTGCACAAATTATTGTTGAAAGTCTGTTCCAGGATATGTTCTCAGAATGGGAACGATTAGTCTCATGGAATGTAAAACATTGCACCAAGAAGACAATAGTCACAATCACACTCAAATTTGAAAATGATTTTGCTAGTTGTGACGTCTTAAATGCATTAGCAAAAAGTAAACAACTTGATGAGAAAATCAAAGAGTTTGGAGAGCTTTTACTGAAAGAAGTTCTCACTCCAATTATACAAAATGATTGCACAGTCTTTGCTGAAACTGACGAACTAATGACCGTCACAATTTATCATAAACCTAACTTTAAACCTCCGTATGATGCAGTTATATCTAACCTTCGTCTCCTCTTTCACTATTTGAGCAACAAATTGAAAATAGAATACACCGATGTAAATGGCGATACCCGTACTGTAATGAGTGCGATTGGAGGATGTATAGGAACCGATTTCAAATGTGTCCTAGTAACGGACTGCCTTATTGATACTATTCCGTACAATATTAATGACCTGCAGACATATGGGAAGATAACTGCTGAGATTTGCGATTTTGAAGATTTCTTGAACATAATCAAGCTATCTCCTGAAGGTCGATTCTCCATCTTAGGTTACTTAGATCATATAGATCTATTGTTTTCTACAAAATCCAGCCAACACTATTTGGAAACTGCTCGTACAATAATGATGAAAGATTTGAGCCAGACAATGTCCATCGGTGTTGAAAGTATACCAGAAGATGAACAGAATACAGTTTTTGTTGAGGGTAATGCTGAAGAGGCGCTAAAGATTCTCGATAAGACAATTCCGAAGAGCTTATTCTATTTCCCGAGGTGTATGATATCGAAAACAGCTCAGGAGTTGCTTGATCTGATACATGAGATGATGGAGCAGGCAGTGCAGTGTTCAGATGTGGTTAGCAAAAAGTTGTACCAGACTACCAGGCTGGTGTTTGAACTGTATGATGCGGTGGTGCCCTACCATCACGAGAAATACTTGCAGACTATTCCTCAATATGTTGGTGAGTATATTTACTGTGCCGTGTGATGCCGGCTTAGAATAGCATCACCCGAAATCCTTCCCGCGGGCGTCGTAAGAGGCGACTAAGGGACTCGAGAGTATTGGTGTATTACAATTGTTAGGCGACAGGCTGACAACCTGTCACAATAGTGATACACATGTTTTATGAAACAACCTTGGAAAACAATCCTCAAAAATGTCAGACGTGGCGATAGTGACCGTATTAAAAACGCATCCCAAAAAAAACCTCTTTACTATTTCCACGTAAAACAATAAGCCCATTTTCTTTCTATTCTGTCAATAAAGAGTCTTATATCCGCCAGTGGACCAATGCATCTGTTGACAATATATAATGCTGAACCATAATTCCAGCTCTATTCCACAACAACTGCATGTACCTCGCCCACAACCTGCTGACCTTCGGGGACAAGTGGCTGATGCTGATGGAGGGTCGCGAGCTGGACTACCCCATCAGCTTCCTGGACCTGGTGCAGAAGCTCAGAGAGCTGGGCTACAAGCACCTCACTGTCCACATGCAGCAGCAGAGGAAGCAGATACTGGATAATGTCAGGAGTTCAGGTATGAGTCAGTATGAGTATAGAGAGAGTAGCTTGTGTCATCATGACCTTTCATAATCTTGACTAAAGTATTTACAGGATAATTATGATGGTCCAGATTCATGGGCCATCATGAGGTTACAGCTTGGACGAAATAACCACTGGACGCGAAACGATGTCATTTCACCCTTTACCCCTCTAGCCACAAACCCTGAAATTTTGCCAAAGTTATCTAACCGCAACCGTCAGTGTCGCTTCAGTGCTACGAGAGAAAACATCGCTTTAAAAATGGTGAAATGTGCTGTATTGCTTTGTAAAAACTATAGCCATCGTACAAGCAATATTTCTTTTCACTCGTAAGTATATATTTGTCCTGTACTTTGTGTTATTTACGTAGAAAATTAATAAAATATGCAAGACTGGATCGTATAATACGACACAATAAAAAAGGTCATATTTTATAGAACATTTCAACCAATATTTGATCGAACTCTAATTAGTCGGTTATTATCAGTCATTTTTTCATTCGTTCAACAATTACATTCAGTCTAGTGCTATTCAACTTTCGATGAAGGATATCGATAAAAATAATAGTAAAGTCTATTTTATTTAAAAGTGACCTAAAATGTAAACAAACCATTTGCTATAACCTCGTCGATAGATTTTGCCTTATTTCATTGAAACCTCACGTTATAACTGTGTTGCAAGTATGTAGGTACACATTTCGCTTTCTTATGGGTGTTCATAATAAATAAAAAAAATATAGCTTACCATCATCGACGCGTTCTCTCGCTTAGATTTCTGATACGCAGAATCAAGCGCCTTATGTACCTATCCTACTGCTGGCGACAGATCCAAACACTAGACGAAGAAAATTGAACCATTTTTGTCTATTGTCATAACGTACTATTTTATCCGGCATGAAAGTGTTTCTATTTTAAACTGACATCACAGTATTAAAGTTCCATTTTTTTTAACACTTAACGTTTTACATGTACTTACCTGTTATATGTTTTTTTTTTAGGAATAAGTTGATCAAAAACTTCATTCAATCATTCATTCGTTGTCGATTATCGACTATGGTACAGCACTGTCTTTGACTTACTTCATAAACCGGAAAAAATCAAAACTGTCTTGTCCAGAATGGACAAAAGGAAAAAAAAAAAAAAAAAAAAAAAATCAAAACTGTCAGAAGTAAAGAGATGATGATGTAATACGTGTACATTTCAATTTGGAAGAATAATATTTGTCCTTTCCTCCCTCCCCCCCAATATTGGTTGAATGAGTTTTCAAACAAATTCGATACGTTTCCAGTGTTTCCACATTGAGGGGAAGTTCCCCTTTTTAGGGGAAATTAGGATCCAGAGGGGAAGGAAAAGGGGAAAGACTATATGAGGGGAAATTGCGGGAAATCATAGATAAAACCTAGCCAGATGAGAAAAAATGTCTCTAACTGCTAGGTACGTGATTGGTGAATTTTTACATTATCTATCAATGTTATTTCCATTCTGTGGCTTAAAATAAAACTTATGCGCTGACGGCGTAAACTGACTTGGAATAAAAGTTAAGTATACACCTCCCATTATATTTTTGGTTAGGTTATAAATAAAATACGAATTGTTTAGTTATACTTTATTCATGCTAAGTCTAATTTTTTTAGATTCGCTTGCAGTCGCATAGGATTGCACAAACTTAAGGTGTGGTATTTCTACCTGATTTTTCATTACTTGTACAATAAATATTTCTAGTTGTTTGTTTACTTGAAGTATTTAATTTAACTATTAATGGAGCGAAGACGAAGAGCGAAGCGAGCGCCGTACCACAGACCGTACCAACCACCATAGACCATAGAACAAGTGTTACCAAAATTGAAATTGAAAGCTAGTGATGTGCATACTATAGCAAAGTCGTCAAATTTTGCAGATGATTTTGTTGACGTATTTAGTGTGAATAATATTAATATAGCAAGCTATACAAGAAAAAGGCCTTATTTTGGGTGTAGCGTGTGGTTTCAAAACTAAAAACTACAGCTACATAACTTTTGAGGGGAAAAAAGTCCGGAGAAGGGGAAATCTAAATTGAGACGTGGGGGAATGAAATTGCTATAGTGGAAACACTGTACGTTTCGCGTCCAGTGGTTATTTCGTCCAAGGCAAAGAGAATATAATAAAACTAGCGTTTTAAGAGTTGGGTCTTACGTATAACGTTTTTTTTTCAAGTTCACGCTAAAATCTCTAGCCAATATAAGCATTCTAACAATATTGTAACAATGCTACCAACATGACAGAAAAATAGAGATGTGGTATGCCCTGGTATGATAAATATATCGATATCGATATTAAAAAAAAACAGCGTTAGAATATCCTAGACTGTTTTCAATGGGCGTTTTTCAAAGGAGCAGTTTCGCAATATGGCGGAGTACACCACCATCTTGCGGAATTGCTCCTTTGAAAAAGATTAGGTGTATGAGAAACAAACTCAATTTTCTTAATTTATAGGTTTATTTATTTTTCCTATACCTGGGTCGGTATGACATAGACTAGATCGTACAATGTACAAAATATCGTATCGACTAAATATCAGTCCTTATCTCAAAACAGCCAAATCATATATTTCCAATGTATTATAGTGCAATGTCTATTAAAAAACATGATAAAAGTTTATAATTTTTTTTATCAAGGAAACTTTTTTTACCTGACAGATACAATAATTGCTACTTGCTGTTATTGGTAAATGTTGATTTGTGCAATAGTCTATTTAGTTGCTGTATGTGGTCTTCTGATCAGAAATGTTGGCTACTCTGCAACTGCAAATAAGGAAGTTCATTACTCAGGCTAGTACACTCACTACACCTACGTCGTTTTTTCGCGGTTTTCGATTAAACTCAGTTTTATTCAATTCAGCAAGTAGCAGTAGTACCTTAACCATGTAAACTGCATTTCTTGGGTTTTGCTCTCGAATAAGATTGCTTGTGTAGATCAGCCCAGATCACGTCCGCTAAACAGTTTGGTTTAGCTGAAGGTTTTAACCTAGATAACTTCCTATTGAAGTCTTTTTTGGTAAAATGATTTCCACAAAAATACTTCAAAGAATGTAACTTTTCTATAGGCACATATGCCAAATCTTCTTTACCAGTCAATTTTACCCATTGTCTGCATCTGAAACAGTATAGTACATTATTAGAAAGTGTACAACACAAAAAAAAAATTGCATTATAGTGCATAAAATACAATTAAGAACTCTAAGGGGTTCGCAAATACGCATGAATAATTTTTTTTATTGGACCTAAGATGAAGAAGAATGTGAGTTTTTATTTTATTCAAAAAGTTAAAACCATCAAATTTTTTCAGAAGACAACAGAACACAATTAGAAAAAATGAGGTTTTGCAGTTGTCAAATGCATTGTTATACTAAAGGCCTTATTGGAAAAGTATACTCTGACCCGTAAATAAACTATCGATAATTTTATCGATACAACCCTAACCCATCTCTATGATAAATTTGCAAGGATAGCCCAGATATAAAATACGTAAAATAAATGACAGAAAGTCTTTCGAAATCACTTAGAATTGATAAAATGATAACCAAAATAACTTACCGCCTTTCAAATAATGGGAACTGAGCCAAAAATACTCGCTTTTCTCCCGATTGTCGACCGGCTTTCAATCCACAAATTTCACACTTTTTAAAGTGCATCTTGAGATGCAATCGTAATTAATTTATTACCACAATGTAAATTATTTGTAAATGTTAAAGTTTCGTCACCAATATTTCACGTTATTCACTGAAAACTTTTAATTAATCATGCTGCGATATCAACAAATTTGACAAGAACCGCCATATTGTTTGGTGGTGTGACAGCCTGACAGCGCTAGACAAAGAAGCAGGATAAAAGGAAAGAGACAATAAACGACGCCATAAATTTTAGCGTGAACTCATTGAGTTTTTTTTTAATATGAAGTTTCGTCAGGCTGGTCCAAGGGTTACAGCAGCAACTGTGAGGTGTTGTCATCATTACCTTCTTCCACTTACAGGATACATATATTATTATTATACAGGATCCTTGAATACTTTTTGGCTACATTCATCAATATTTGCTGCAAACTTGTCAGTTATGAGTATCCTCTTACATCTCTTTCGTATGATACGATTTGACTGTGATGTGTTCCATATGTCATGTTGTGCCGTGTGATGCCGGCTTTGAATAGCAACACCTCATTTCAACCTGTTGGTTCGCAAAAAGTAGCTTAAGGAGAAACACAACCAGAAAAGGCAAAAGCTTTCGTTGTAAATCAGCACTGCACTCACCAGTCCGCTTGCCAAGCATGAGTCAATGGGGCCCATGTCTAGCAGTTGGATGTTGTGGCTTTTGAAGAAGATGAAGTGTTCGTCGAAGCCTTCCCCGTTTAGTTTATGCTAAAAAATTCTTGGCTATTTCCATTTCCAGACCTAAACAGCATTGCAGTGAAGGACGTTCTGGGCGACAACGCGGAGGCGGCCGTGCGGCAGTGCTTGCGGCAGCTGCAACTGCTCAAGAATGTGTGGATCGGAGTTTTCCCGATTAATGTCTTCACCAGGTATAAATGGATTTATTATGCATTTACGACGAAATCAAACTGCGTCAACTTGGTTTCCTTTCCATTATCATAAATAAAGGTTACGATATAGTACTAATAGTTACGCTAGGTTGGTTAGTTAGGCCGTGTGGTGCCAGCTCAGAATAGCATTACTCTATTTCGACCCGCCGGTGTCGTAAAAAGCGACTGAGGGATCAATACATGAAACGGGCAGCTGCATTTCCTGTGAATTCCTCCAATATCATAAACTGTGCTCGCCAATCTGCCTACCAAGCGTGGTGTATATGACAATACCCCCAATAAGGAGGAGGCCCATGTCCAGCAGTGGACTGTTGTGGCAGTATAAGTAGTTACGCCAGACGGCTCGCGATTCATAAGTACATTAGGCTACTGGAAGTGACCCGCCAAGGTTTTTGAATTGGTTTGCCACTCCCAGCCGCCAGTAAATTGGAATAAAAAAAATCTGATTTCGACCCCTCTTAATGTGAATCTCAAATCATATAGGATACTTTCTGTAAACCTAAACTATGTAATTTGTCAAGTAGCATTGCTTAATTCGTATGGCCTAGTGCCCAAGAAAACTTAAAAATATTGCCCGCCTGGAAAATGGTGCTACACAACAGTGTTGCTCACTTTACTTGTGTGACAATGGTGAAAACTTATTATTTTTGTTGCAGACTGATGGGCACACTAGCGAACATGTTTGTTGACGAGCTGATCCACCGCGTGTGCTGCGCGGAGGACGTCTCGGCGGAGATGGCAACACAGCTCGCCGACATCTACGGGCTCGTCGTGCAGAAGATACCGGTTCTATTCCAGGTATAAACTCAACTGAATCTTACCGTGTGGTATTTAGAATAGCATTACCCCAATTCTGCTGATGGGTATCGTAAAACCGACTATAATCACCAAAGGAATAGGCAGAAGCTCTGCTCAAAATAGGAAGACCCATGTCCAGCAGTGAACAGTTGTGGCTGTTATGGTATACTCCACACGCTGTACTGTTATTTGTTCTTTGACTCCGCTGCGTGTGCTACGCGGAAAATGGCGATGATCTCCGCGTAGATGGCAACACAGATCGATGATATTTTATAACCTCGTCGTGCAAAAGATACCGGTTAGAACCGGTATGAAATAGATTTCATTTTATAAAAATACTGTAAAAATTAAAAAAATTACAGACACTCTGAAATGGGAACCTTGAAACTGAAAAACTAAATCAACACGTCAAATAAAACAAAACGTGAAAGTGGCAAAATGTCAAAATTTCAGTGTTAAAATGTCAAGGTTACCTACAACTACGACATTTGCCAAGAGACCCCACGATTCGCCCCGGTCGCCTCTAATGCTATTTCATTTTTTTTAAGACTCAATGTTTGACATTATACACTATTGGGGTCTTACCACAAAAAGTTACACGAGAGTTGAACGCGTGTTTAAAATAAAACTCCATCCAAAAAATAACGCTAGACAGGCGTAAAGTCTTGCCGCTTGTACGTATTTTTTATATTCTCCTCTTACAGTCTCCAAAAGACGTTGAAACCCACGTGAAGACCTGGCCGAAGCTTGGCGAGCTGATCTTCGTTCTGGGAGGCACCCTAAAGGACATCGAAGCCCACTGGGGCGACGGCGCGGGCCCCCTGGCCGTGCACTTCCGCACTGAAGAACTCAGGAACCTCATTAAAGCTCTGTTCCAAAACACACAGTTCCGTGCTAACCTTTTGTCCAAAATAAAGTGAATGATGTAATTTTCTGAATTGTGTAAGGTGTAAAAATATTAGCTGCAAATATTTTAAGGGGTGAATCAGCCGATGAAACTAAACTAAACAACAGTATGAAAAAAAAAAATTTGGACGTCCCATACAGTTAACTCGCTCAGCTGCTCCATTTTGTATGGGAGGCCCAAAATTTTTTTTCATATTTCGACCTATATTCCTTGGAAAAAGTTGTTCACTTTCATAGGCTGATTCACCCCTTAAATATTTGCACCTAACTTTTTTACACGCTGTATTAGAACCCGATTTTTTAAAGAAAGGATCTGTAAATTTTTATTATTTTTTTTTTTTTTTTAAATGGCGGCTGTTCGTCATGCTTTCTCTTTCCCACTGAGGCTTTGACATATACCGGGCGTATTGCTTTCTCCCTCGCACTTACAGATCCTTTCTTTAATTAATTCCGTTATAGTTGCAAATATTGTAATAGGTGAATCAGCCCATGAAACTGAACAACTTTCGCTAAGGAACATAGATGGAAAATTAATTTTTAACCTTCCATACACAAACTTATATGGGGGTCTTGGTTTTGTATGGGGGCCCAATTCTTTTTTCATATTTCTATCTATATTTTTAGGGAAAAGTTGTTCAGTTTCATGGACTGGTTTTTTTACACCTTTAAGGTGTCCCGAAAATCTCCCAAGCCAGATAATATTGTAATTCCGTGTACTAGTCGTAGCAATCATACATTTATGTTTCCAGTTAAAGAATATACAAATAAAACCTGTATGTATTGATGTTAGACTTACATAACTTACGGATCACCTACACCTACAGCATACAATATATTAAATTGATATGTTATTTATGTAACAAATAAGATTATGAATTAAATTGGTGTTGAATGACTTGGTTGTTTTTTTTTTATTGAATCTGGACCCTAATGGGAAATCTCCAGTGCAGATTTACTTTGTATGAATAATGAAGTTCTCGACAAAAAATTAGAAGCCCTTTATTAGAAAACATCGTATAAAAAGCTGAAAGAAGAAACAATACAGTATAATTTACAATGAAAGCCATGAGCTAGTTTGATTACGATAAACGTATTCCAGTATTCACATTCATTCAGCATGTCCTTCCCTAGTCTTTCAAGTCAAAAAGTATGCACGCATCTGCCTACCCTTCCAATGGCTAAACTAGATCTATTTACAAATAAAATTTGCAATGATTGTTGCTTTTAGAGGTAAATAGATTGAGGTGCTATTGCTAGAACTCTCATAAATGGGATGTCTGATAGAGAGATTACTGCTGAGGTCAGTGGATGTCTGGCTTTGATCCTTACACCTTTCCTAAAAAGTAAGAATATTAAAAAAGTGACAAGCAGTGCTGCCAGGTTGTCTCAAAAAAGACAGTCTTCCATTTTTTTGTCGAAGATCTGTCCCTTATTTTTTAAGTAGACGATCTATATACGACAAAAAACACTTCCGTGCTAAGAAAATTTTATCTTTGATCATTTATTTACGACAAGCATAATTTGACTGCTCCTTACCGTGATTTAAAACCCGTTGGAAGATCCGGAACGGGCTATATCGTCCGAAATTTTACAGAAAAATTATACCTACAATCTGGCAACATTGATAATAAAAAAAACAAGTCCGTGTGTTCCTTTCTTTTCCGATTTGATTCTAATAAGATAATTTGTTTCAGGAGACACATAAAAACTAAAGGTAAAGAAAGTAATTCTGCATATTATTCTATCTAAACAAACAAGCGAAATTGTCATAATTTATATTACAACTATAACCTAAAAATTTGCAGGTTAAAAATGACTATCGCGGCGTTATTTCCTCGGCTTCAGCGGACTATCGTCAGCGGCACCATATACTCAGCTGCTGCGCTTCGGTATGCGTCCACTGGACCCGAGACCAAGGTCAGAATCTAAGAAAACAGCTTGTGATAACGTACTTCATGTCCGCTTAGCGGTTTCACTCATTACAGGCAGTTTTCATGCGATAAAAGGTTGCCTTTGTAATGTAGGAATATGTAGCTTTGCGATTCCCCTTTCTAAAACTAATACAAATTGTAAATAGTCATTCTTTTATTTATTTTTAGGTGTTCTTCGATGTAACTGCCGATGGACAACCTCTAGGCCGCATCGTAATGAAACTGAACACTGAAGAGGTCCCAAAAACGGCAGAAAACTTCCGCGCATTATGTACGGGAGAAAAAGGTTTTGGTTACAAAGGCTCCAGCTTCCACAGAATCATACCGGACTTCATGTGCCAGGGCGGAGACTTCACCAACCACAACGGCACCGGAGGGAAATCAATTTACGGAAGGACTTTCAAAGATGAGAACTTCCAACTACGACACACCGGTCCGGGCATCTTATCTATGGCAAATGCAGGCCCAAACACAAATGGATCTCAGTTCTTTATCACTACCGCTGCTACCCCTTGGCTGGATAAAAAGCATGTTGTCTTCGGATCTGTAGTGGATGGTATGGACGTTGTAAGAAAGATGGAGAGCCTTGGTTCTAGAAGCGGGAAGACCTCTAAGAAAGTAGCTATTGCTGAGTGTGGTGAGTTGAAGGCGGAGTAATATTGCATTTAGCATTTGAACTGTTGGTTGAATCATTTATGTAGTTATACTGTTAACTTGTATGTATATTATTTTTAAGTATATTTTGTAGATAAAGATGAGTAGAGTACAAATATTATTATAAAACAGGTACTTATTTTATTTAGACCCAATGAAACCATTCTCCGTCCATTTCCCTAAACCATTTGGCCATAAATAATAGATTACAAATTTAGTTTTGTACATCAGATTTGTCTGTAAGTGAAGCTTTAGTTGTTTTTATTATAATTTTCTTTTAATTTTAGGATTTCTATAGAATTTATATATCATCCATCACATTCCATGTAATTCACACAAAATTAAATTAAATATAATTTTGTAATTTTTTTTTCATAGGGGAATATGAAGAACATATTGCTGCAGAAAAGATGCAGTCAACCAGTGACATATAGTTGTTCTTTTATTTTGGTATCAGGTGTTGTGAATAAAACAATAGTTTTAAAATAAGTATGCAATTTTTATTTAATCACTAAATGCAACAAATTAGTTTTAGGGAGTTGCTATTATCAAACATCATCCATGAATGATATAATTGATATAACAACTGGCTTTGAATATGGTTAAGTCAGTATCAAGTCTTAGGACCTATTTATAATAAGGCATTTTTAGATAAAACATTCTCTCGTATCAAACTATTCATCTCTCTTAACAATAAGTGACAGAAATTTACAAATGATCAATCCTATGTCTTTTTCTTTGAGATAAATATACATATTGCTTTTTAAAATACTAATTTCTTACTAAAAATAAACTTTTATACAAGTTAATAATTGAGTTCTTATTCCGAAACAGCAGCCCGAGAATTGACAAATTGAATATTTTAGTATTGATTTTAAAAGTGTAAATAAACATCTCGAATACAAAGAAAAAGGAAACAAAAAAAGTCTGGGTAAAGACAAAAAGTTATATAAAACATTATTTACAGACAAAAAAAAGTTGTTGATTTTTTGAACAATTTACATCACACACTATTCACAAAACAGGAGTCTGTCACCTGAGATCATAATATTAAATACATGAATATTTACACTGAAGATTGCTACTTTTGGTGGATTTGTGCTTCTCAAAGTTTGAACAATAAAATACCTACTAGAGGAATGTTTTATGACTACAGTAGTACTGTGCCACGTATTGGAAGTTAGGTATACAAGTAGGTTTTTGATCAAGCAGATACACAAATAATAGTCGTGGCACTTTGTTTAGGCTTTGTTCAGTCTAAGTGATAAATACAACTACATCTATAACTAGTAATTTTGTGATATTTATAGCTTGAAATGTTTTTTTAGTTTCTTGGTGTACAAAAAAAAATATCAGACTCAATTCCACATTGTCATCTAGAATGTAAATTGGAACTATCTGAAAGTGGAGATTTTTGTTTTTATTAATTTATAGCTGAGCATTTTTAGATGGTAAGATAGAATTAAGTCCTATAGTGTGCCTGAAAAGAAGCGATTATGAAAAATAAATGTGTTTTAAAAACAGCAAAATTTCTAAATAATTTTGCATTGATTTTAAGTACAATAAGAATGAACTAAATAAATATGAACAATTTTTTTATGCAACATTAGTACCTTAATTTTTTTTTGTATTTTTTTTGGAATAAGTAACATCTAAGAAAGCCTGATGAATTAACAACTAGATTTTGGAAATAATGAAATAACATATACTTAGAAGTGAGGAGAGTATTAGCACAGAATCATTCGCTCACATTATTTTCACAGTTCAAACAAAATCTGCAGCATTTTTCAGGGTTCATCGGGTCGTTCAAAAACTCAATGGCCCACACATGAATCAACGGTTCACACTAACAGTTCATTTCGAAAAACCGAAGCTTCACTACATATTACGATATGGATCGAATCACTCATTCATTTATTAATCTAATTTCAAAATAAAATACGACAATTTTACTAAGGAGTCTCAAGCAAACTTGAGATTCGAAGTGCGAACATCGCGAGATATAGCGCACTCACTCGCACACTTACGAGTGCGACAGAGACGGCGATATAAGTCCTCTCACTTAAAGAGTACTCAGTCTGCGATAAAGCGCGCTCGCTTCATGAATTCAATATGCGATTTCAATGTTTTTCTCTCTGTGCAACTGATGCTCACAAGTGCCACTGAGACAGCAATATCGCTTTGAGCTCAAGTAACGCCGGTCGCTGAGTAATTTCCTCTACATCCAGCATAAGCTGACCTTCAAACGCGCGGATCTAACGGCGGCGAAGCCAATTGGTCAACACTACGTCCCTTTTGTATCGTCAAGCAAGCGTCACTCGGCTCCATAGTAATATGATGAGACGAGGTCCGCTTATGTCTCGTCGTAGGCGGTTTCAAGTCCCTCGACCCGGTCCTTCGATGTCTTAAGACCCCGCCTTCTATCAAACGCTTGCTTTCTTCATCCCCACACTTTGTCAAAGGTAAGACAGTCAAATCTAGGTTCTCCATGCTTTTCAGCGCTAAGTGTTTCAGTTGGTCTAGACTCATATCTCTAGAGCCTGAACGAGAATGGTTCTTGGAGGTGCGAGATTCTCTGGAGTCTGACCTGGTGACCTTCCGGTCGGGGGCCTCCAGTTGTATGGTTTTGGAGTCGTTGCGGTGATGTTTGGACGCGACTAGCACTCGGGAATTCGCTCGAACTGAGTCGTGGGAGTATTGAGAGTCGGTGCGTTGGAGACGTGCCCTGGGAAATAATAAACAAAATGAATTTGAATACACCTAAACATACAGGGCGTAAGACAGTGTAACGAAAACTTTGCAGGCGTGATCAGAACATGAAACTGAGCAGCTTTTACTATGATGGGAAACGAAAACATTTTTTTCAAATTCCCATGCAAAGTCAGTCAACTGATTGGAAATTTTGTATGGGAGGTCGAAAAACAAATTTCACGTTTCCCAACATAGCCCCCATAGAAAAAGTTGTTCAGTTTCATGGTCTGATCACGCCTGCAAAGTTTTCGTAACACCGTCTCTTACACCCCGTATAGCAGGTGTAGTATGCATCCACAGGATTCATTCCTTAGTCACCTTTTGCGAAGCCTACGGATAGAAATGGGGTGATGCTATTCTACGTCAGCACCACATGCCTTGGTTCGTGTATTTACCTGTAATCATGGTCGCCAGCGTCCAGCGGCGTGGTAGACTGCGAGCTGATTTCAGAGGTGATCCCCGTACGGAATCCACTCGCGTTGTCAGTAGACGGCAACTCCTCGAATACTGGAAGGAAAAATATATGTAGTATGAAAAACTATGTCTTAAAATCTGTTAAAATAAACCAAAGAAGTACAATGACCTAGTACCTATGTCGTGAGGTTAACCCGGGTTTGATCTTTTTCTTATTTTATATTTTTTATTGTGGTATTTTGCGCTTTTGACATTGTGATTTTACGTCACTGAACTTTTTTCGTTTCCCAACATAGGTTCCATAGTAAAAATTGTTCAGTTTCATGGAATTCATTCATTTCATTCATTCATTCAATCTGAGCTTGCATGCAAAGTTTTTGTTACACCTTTTTTTTAAATTTTCAAACAACTTTTGCTTTTGCCAGTCAAGTCAGTACGACAATGGCTGACCATTTAAATCTAGTTCAGCATTTCACAATTCGCTAACTTCCTGGGTCATTAAAAAAATATATCAGTTGTACGCTTGAAACTATTGTCCAAAAATACTACGGATTTCATTCATCATTTCTCGAAATATTCAAAGTTTGAATTAATAAATAGAAAAATAATATAAAAGTAAACGTTTTGACGCCATCCGAATCATTACGGCGGGACGTCATACATCTAGTTCTTCAAACAAAATACCGTTTTAGATCGTTTAAAAAGTAACTCATTTGACCTGTCAGGACACAAGCCTATTAGTTTTTTCAATGATAATTTACTCACATTTATCTAGGCTTATAATGGAGCCGGCTATATCCTTGGTGGGGTCTAGGGGCGCGGCGTTCTCCAAGTTCTTGCGTCGCCTGACCAGCCACCAGTCAGCCAGGAAGATCCCCAGCGCCACTATCTTTATACCGCCGCAGAGGCCCACGTATCTGGAATCATAATTATTATTAGTGGAAACGATGATAAGTATAATAAATAGAAAAAATCTTAAAAAATTCTACCTGTAAAACCCGTTTGCGTAATTGGGATGTATGAGATAAACACGACTAGTGAGCAAAGCGAGCGCAACTTTTTGCACTTCAGGCAGATATTAGGTACTAGCTTTTCGAACAGTTTTCCCGTGGAAATAAGATATTCTCTACCTACAAAAAAAACTGCACCCAAATCCATAGTGCAGTTTTAAAGATCCAAGCATACACACATACAGACGCGGGAAGCGATTTTGCTTTATACGAGTACTATGTAGTGATACAATACTCTTAAGTAAGGCTAATTATTGAAACCTTTTTTTTTTTTTTTTTTTATATGTAATAGGCCCGCATTTGTCTGCCATCTCACCTGGTGGTAAGTGGAGATGCAGACGAAGATGGTACATGCTTGCCTAGATAATGCCTATTCACTCTTGCCTTAAAAAGGCCCAAGTTATATTGTTCCGGAAAAAGATCCTTTGTTTTTCTTGAATATATCCTGGAAACTAACGACGGGCGTCTGGATTTTTTAATCAGCTAAGAATTCACTCGCCTATATCTAAACTGCTCAATATCATAAAGCAGGCACCGCCCCCCTTTCTCTCCATTACACGATTTCTTCCACAATATGCAAGTGGACTCAATCAGGTTGCCAAAAGAGGTCCCTACTAAACATCATCCTATGCTGGTTATCTTTAATATTTTTTTAGAAAACCAATAAATATTGGTCTTTTAAACTCACCTATATCTAAACTGCTCAATGTCGTATAGCAAACAGCGCCCTCCTTTTTCTCCATTGCACGATTTCTTCCAAAGAATGCAAGTGGAGTCTATCAGGTTTCCAAAGAGTATCGGCGCGGGGATGTATCCGAACAATCGGAATATGACAAACTGCATGCCTAGAGCGAACGAACGCTCTTCCTCGCTTACGGATCTGAAATGGAAATGTCTTTATTTAATCAAAAAATAAATATGGCGCAACAAGTGACAAAATATCGTATCGGAGGCAAAAACTCGAGGCGGCTAAGTACGTAAGACGATAAGTATACTACCTACTTGAGACACAACAGTCCACTGCTTTGGACATGGGCTCCTCCAATTTGGGGATAGAAAATTGTCTCTTTATTACAACGCCTAATTCATTTATTCAATAACGGTATTGTATTGTAACTTACTGACATTCTAAAAGTATTCGTTGAAGATAACGATTGAATCTTGAAATCAGGAATCGTAAGACAGAAAATACGCTGGAAAGAAGAACTAAGGCTAGCGTAGCGAGCGTAAAATTTTACGATACAAACCCGATTAGTCGTCCATTCAAGGCAGATCAGTCAATTTACGAGTCGAAATAAACGAGCGATGCACATTGTTGTAAAACATATAAGGTATACATATTAGCTGCAAATATTTAAAGGGTCGAAATATTTAAAAAAAGTTTGGCGCCCCATACAGATTGACTTGGCCGGTTGATCATTTTGTATAGGAAGTCCAAATTTTTTTTTCATATTTCGACCTATGTTCCTTTGGGAAAGTTGTTCAGTTTCATGGGCTGGGTCACCCCTTGAAACATTTGCAGCAATTTTTTTTACACCCTGTATATCTAGCCTTTATCCAAATTTAGACATACCTAAATCATGAAACAAGAACGACATAAGTTAATAATTCAATGTATACCTGAGCACGATCATAAGAAGCGGCATCTGAGTAATAGCCACCACGAAGGTCATGAAGAACAGCAGCACGAGGAACGGGAAGATGGTGGTGCAGGGCGGGTTGCAGGCGCCCGCCGTCGCCACCGGCACCACCGTCACTTCGCGGTACTTGTCGGCTGCGTTTGCGGCTGTCAAGGCGGAGGCGGACGCGCCTGAGACTACTGGGCCGCCCATTGAAGGGTATGTTTCGTGGACACCTGGAATTATACACAAAATAACTTCAGTCATTCATTTCCGTTGTGCCAATTTCTGTCATGTACCAATGTGTTTTTACTGCTCTTACGGTGAAGGAAGACATCGTGATGAAACCCACATTCAAATAAAATCTTATCAGATATGTGACTTAACCTAGGATTCGGGCCAGGTTAGCCTTCGGGTTGCAGACGTCAGATGGCAGTCGCTGATGGCAGATGGCGTCGAGAGTGATAATTCATTTCAATTGTAAGTGCAATCGTACTAATACTATAAATGTGGAAGTATACATCCTTCACGAAAAAACTACTAAACCGATTTTAATGAAATTTGGCACACTGTCTGTCCGTCCGTCTGTCTATTTGTATATCTGTCTGTCTGTCAGTCTGTGTGTCTGTCTGTCTACTCACAGGCGCAGTTGGTGAAGTTGGCGCGGGACGAGGTGAAGTCCGCGCAGCCGGCGTGGCACGGGCTGAAGTACGTCAGCCCGTTGTTCCCGCACACCGGCTCCATGTCCGTCTCGGTGCACAGGCAGTTGAAGTTGCAAGCCGCTGTCAGGTTCACTTTGAACGCTTCGAGAGTGCTGGAAGGGTAATTGAGAAGGTTTATGCCTTGTTGGACAAGGAAAGTAACTTAAATCGTGTGGACTGTGTACTCAAGTAAAAAATACAAAATTCTATGTTCATCTCGTAGAAAGTTGTAGTTGCAAGCTGCTGCTAGGTCCTTTGAATGCCTCTGGCGATATATTAGGATTTTAGAGATATAACAGGGAAATTTAAGAGACATATCAGCATTTAAAGACATGATGGAGTTCGTAACGTAGTAGTCGACGAAAGGACAACAAACAAGTGAATTTCATTATTTGTCGTAATTAAGACAATGGATCGATTTCTGAGCCTCGGAGCGAGCGACGAACTAGTTTTTCTTTATTGTTATTTTTAAGCTAATAATAAATTACTGCTTCAAATTGGACAAGATTGATTTAACTTTAGATCGGCGCCCCAACCAGTAACAGAAGCATCTGTAAATCAAACCTTACCTTACATACTAGTAAAATGACTTACCTAGCGTTGCTATAAGGTATAGTAGTTCCCGCCATCTTGATATTATCGCATCCAAGGAAGAACAGAAGCACGATAAGCAGTTGGTGTTTGATATGAGCACGAATTGTACCGCTCCTTTAGGTCGCAACTCGAGTCGCTTGAGCAAGCAACCGCCTATACAGATGCCAATTTAAGATAATAAAGTAGGTGCCTACTGCTTCCAATTAGTACAGATTGACTGCAAATTTAAGTCGGCGCCCCAACCAGTAAAAGAAGCATCTGCAAAACAAACTTATTGTAGTGAAATACTTACCTAGCGTTGCTATAAGGTATTGTAGTCCCCGCCATCTTGATATTATCGCATCCGAGGAAGAAAAGAAGCGCGTAGCACGATAAGCAGATGGTGTTTGATATGAGCACGAATTGTACCGCTCCTTTAGGTCGCAACTCGAGTCGCTTGAGCAAGCAACCGCCCATGAAGATGCCAATACAAGCGCCTGGGATGGCTATTGAACCTGGAAAGGTAAAATGAAACGGTTCATCAGTAATCAGATTGAACTAATAAATGCATTTCGTAATGAAGAGGAAAGAAGATAATAACTACTGTAACGTTGCACTTTGTACACAATTATTTCTGTCTGTGTGGTAAAATAAATGGTTAAAATAACCATGTCTATTGCACTAAGTTTTTCTAAAAATCTACAATAAGTACATGCTTAGCACTTCAGGGAGCAAAATAAATTGACCTCCCTCTCCCTCTCCCACTCACCGGTGAACACGCTGGCCTGGCTCTTGCCGAGGCTGAACTGCGTCTCGAGGTACTTGGGCAGGAAGACGACGAAGCCCGACACTATCATCAGCTCCATGCACGCGCCGAGGCACGTCACCACGTACACGGGGTTCTTTAGGAGACGCCACATCGATACTGGGATGTCTGCAAAAGTAAACAGGTGTAAAAAAATTAGCTGCAAAAATTTTAAGAAGTGAACAGCCCATGAACCTGAACAACTTTCAGTAAGGAACATAGGTCGAAATATGATCAGTTTTGTGAATTGGTTCAACCCTTAAAATATGTAGGTATTTGCAGTTGATTTTTTCGCATCCTGTACGTGAACCTCAAAATTAAAATAAGAGAACAAGTATCGTTCGCAGCCATGGAATATCGTTCCATCTTTCTAGCAAATACTGAATTGTAGAATGATATATGCCTAAGGACCCCTTATTCATTCCTGAAATCAAAGAGGTCTGAAAATGGGCCGATCACATTTGGCGTAGAACTGGCAATCCAGTGGTAATCTAGTTCTTGAATGGAGTCCGCGCAATGGGGATCTTGATAAAGGGAACCCAAGGCTTGAACTAGACTAGGTCGCAACTGAACTGTAGACTAGAGACTAGGTGTAATGATTAACGCAGAATAGCTGTTAAATTAAATGAAGCTAACCGAGCATTGGGTAGTTATATAATACTCGTAATACCTAACCACAAAAGATCTTACCTTTAATATCCTTCCCATAACCAGTATCCTGAGTAGCCGGTTTAGACGGCTTGATAGCAGAGCCGCTGGCAGCAGCCGCCTTTTCCACCAGCCTGATCTTCTCCTTCTCCCGGACCAGGACCTTGGGGAACGAGAAGAACGGGATGGCCACCAGGATGAGCAGTAGACCGCAGAGGAGGAACCCGCCCCACCACATGCCTACCCATCTGTGGTCGCCTGGGTCTGCGGAAAGAAAAAATACTATGGTGAGAAAAGATTTTACTTAGGTGACACTTTGGACCTTACGTTTGATTTGAGTTACTTCGATTTAAGGAATTATGGGGTGATTTCAGGGAACGCCTAGCAGCGTTCCCAGGGAATATCCACTACACCTTGGACAGCGCTCGGCAATACGTCTGTCAAGCGTGGTCAGTATTTATTTATTTATTTACTTATTTAGTAAACAAAACATGTGGTTTACAGAAAATCCAAAGCACCAACAGTTTTTAGTCAAAAATTACATATTACAGAATTATACAAATTATTATACATACATGTCAATTCAATTTTAAACAAATTATACAATTAAACAGTTAATCATGCATATACGAATTCATCTAATATAATGTCAAAAGAATGTCAATAATTACAAATGTCAAAAATGATAATTAGTCAGTTAATAGTATACTTAAAATATTTATCCAGTGAAACCAATGTCTACAAATAATATATTAATAAGAATTTCAAAATTTAATGAAAGGAATAATCATTCATTTCACTTAAGTAAGTATAGGTCTGCGCTAAGAAGACCCTCTCCGAATCTGCAAATACGTCTAGATTGGCATACCGCATAGCAACATTGTTGAAGAGTGAGAGAACCCTAGCAGTAGGCGCATTGTCGGCACGACGAGTTCGCGTGTTTTCTCGCGCAAACAGTTTATGCCTACGACGCGGTGGCTCAGACCCACAGCGACTGCGGGTTCCCCCAGATAGGCATTTTAATTTCTGCTATTTCTAATTACTTTATGGAAAACCAGTGTAAGCTGATCGCCAAATTAAAGTAGCAACAACATAGTTAATAGTGGTATTATAATCTGCTTAAGAACTACTGACATCAAAGTTCCTTAGGTCTTTTCTGGACTCGTAGCCCCACAACACTAGAACTAATTTCTGCTCTTTATGACATAATTCTTAGTTTCTGATCAGTGTCAATCATATGAGCAAACAGTTCTCTAGTTTCTCTCATTGCTAGAGATACTTAAACTACAATCTCCTTAACTTACTTTAAAGTACTTCTTACTTACACACATTAAAATCCATAAATTACAAGTTAGTAACGCAAGTATTGATTCAGATTCTATTTTGGATATCCATTAATTTTTAATCAAATAACAGACAGCTCCGTATTGCTTCGTTGCCTTGAAATCGGTATCTACTTTAGTTAAACTTTGGAAAGTACTGGGCGCCTATTACAAAACTGTTCTACGAGCGCAAAGGTTACAAAACCGAGCAATCGTACCGATGCTGATTAATTGAGTTGCGGTCATTTTATCTCTTATATATTTTTTTATAATTTCTCGTAGCTCCGAAAGTTCATGAAACGAATAATAGGCTGGTAAATGCTAAATTAGAACGGGCTGATATCGATTGGACAATTTAGTTCTAGATAATCTCATTTCAGAGTAGTTGGCCCTAGGCCCAATATCCTGCAGCTGAATTTTGTGGTTGTTTTTGTAGTGTTGGCTATCAGTTTTTTGTCCTGGGGCCATCAAATTACGTCTGACAGCTTGGTGGGGAGCGAGGGCTCAATCACGCCCTTGGGGCGAGACTGGGCTTAGAAGTTGTTCTGGAAAGAACGGTTCGGACTGACTTTCATAGTGATGGTTTGGTTACTTAGAACAGACGGACTCTTGGACGCAGATCTGCGAGGTATTGGTCTCACGAGTGTCTTGGGAAAACTATTCTGAGTTTCTTCCTCTATGATAAAGCCTACTCATAGAAGGGTAATCCAAGGTTGGACACTTAGATACCATACCTGATGATTCGAAATGAGATAAAAATAATAACCTTGACCATTCGTCTTCAGTATTTTGGTACTTACTGTTCAGCTAAAATGCTGAATAAGTAATGGCTGTTCGAATAGGCCATATTTGACAGCTGTCAAAATCATGTTAATTCTTTGTAAATATGTCCTTTAGTATGGGGTTAACAGCTGTCAAGTATGGCCTATTCGAACGGTCATACTTTAAGTAGTAACTTACTTATTGAAATAATAGTCCCGGAGAACGAGTCCATATGGAATGACAGCAGATACGCTCCAAGCAGGAAACCCAGGACCGGCCCGAACGCTGCCATACTGTACATACAACCTAGAACAAACAAACAAGCATTGAGTCCGTTGTCAGCTATGTTAATACACTCACACACGCTTGTATCCCTGGCGGGGTAGGCAGAGCGCTAACGACCGTAATGTTACGGTCGTGATTGCCACGTCTGACAAATGTTTGAGGGTCGTTTCAGATAAGTCGTGTATCGTTCATTATAGTGACAGGTTGATGCTATTCTAAGCCGGCCTCACACGGCATTATATGCACTCGTATTTTGTATCCCTTGTATGCATGTCAATACAAGGGATACAAAATACGAGTATGTAGGGACGTATAACGAGGTGAGAGGTAATGGAAGTGTGCCTGGTACGTAGAGGTCTGAGGTTCAATTTTCGTACGTCCACGTACAAATTACAATCGTTGCAGCGGACTTCAGTTTGATCATGGTCAAGCCACTCTTTCATAATGTAGTATACAAGAAACTAATTTTAATTATATGTATTCTTCTTCTTCTTCTTAGCGAATCGATTCTGGCGCTTAAGTATATTTGGACCAATACTCAGCTACACGCACAGCGTTGTCCGTTACTTTGTAGAGGTCCTCGCGTGCATTGGTGTCATATGCATTTGGATAGTTGGAACAATTTTGGTAGATGAGAATATGTCAGAATAATCTGAACAGCGATTACCTTTTACTTTTTCTGTGATCATGAAAGGCCCAATTTGAATTAAGTAATGACCCTAATATTTTTTTCCTTTTGTTACATTTCTTTTCATGTATTGCCTTCAGGTTGTTTACTTTCTTTCGTAACATAGTCTCCACCTACGAGTATTAGCACAGTACCATCAATCAACCTAATTAAAGAAGGGCACGGTGTCAGTTTATTTACGCTGGTAGTTTCATAATACGATAACGAAGCGTTAATTGGTTCTTTATGGTGTCTTTTTATTGCGTCTCTCATTAGGCAATATCATCATGCGAAACTTTTCGTTTAGTTCTTAAGGTAGATGGCGCTAATGCGAAGGTTGTAAAAACTCAGCGGTCATTTCCCATACACAGTTTTTTTATTAGGCACTAAACTTGCTAAAGCTAATATTTAAAAACCTAAGGGCCATTTTTCTACATATACCTAACTACTTTCATAGATGATACCACACTAAGGTCAGTATTTATAAATCGCACTAAACTCTGAAATCGACCTCAAGAGCGGTTTAGACAAATGTGAGTCAATACTAACAGCATCTCAAAGTCGTACTCAAGATCGATCTATTGATTGACTGTCTCGATGGCGTAGCGGATAGTATGCCTGCCTTCTACGTCGAGGGTCGTGGGTTCGATCCCCACCGGACACAAATATTTGTTTAGTCAATTTTCAAATATTTGTGTTGAGTCTGGGTGTTTTCTATGTATAATATGTATTTATTTACAAAAAAAAGTATATATGTATTAGTATCAGCTGTCTAGTTCCCATAGTACAAGCTTTGCTTAGTTTGGGGCTAGATGGCGCTGTGTGAATTGTCCAGGATATTTATTATTTATTATTATTATCTCAGAGTTGAGTGCGGTTTATAAAAACGGGCCTAACAAGCTAAGTTATTTAAATATTCATAAAGACTCGTCTCAATATTTCAAAGCAGTAAAGGGACCAGTTTATGCGACCGTTAGCATCTAGAATCGTAAATATCGATTTCTAATTTACCCGTCCGGAAGCGATCGAGATTCGATATCCTTTCCAATATTCGCTCAACCTTTACGTAAATAGAGTTCACTTCCATTCCGATATTCTATTTTTGCCACATGTTATTTTATTACTACTTCCTTATTGTGATATGGTGGCCATTAGAAGGAAAAAAATATATAAGTTGGACTTCTAATACAAACCTTGTTGACAACAATAGCAAATCGCTTGCTCGTATTCATTTATAAACCGCACTAAACTATGAGATCGATCTAGAGTGCGACTTTGAGACGCTGTTATTATTGACTGGCATTTGTCAAAAGCGCTCTTAAGGTCGATCTCAGAGTTGAGTGCGATTTATAATATGATCCTTAGAATGGAAGGTCAATATTTTCCTTTGAAATATTGTACAGTATGGGTTTGTTACTTCCTGAAACATTTCTTTTACTTTATTTTTCACAATTTCCGCCCGGAAGCTACGATTATTTAATATCCTTTGCTTTACGTAAACAAGAGTTTTATAAATGAATTTCGTTTTAGAAAGTATATGAGCAATTCGGTATGAAAATTGTAACTAGGGCAGTCAATTACTCCAATAAATCTCGACACGATGAACGATTGAACACACGATGCAGAAAGACCGATGCACGGAAATAGGTCACTTTTGTGTACTTAGCTTTCGATATGTCAAAGAATAAGCGTTCACAGAACAAACTTAACTCAGTCTCCACGTATTGTTTCAATATGAAATGGCTGCCGTGTGATGCCGGCTAAGAATAGCATCTCACCAATAATTGGGTAGAATAATTCTGCACACGGGTGTCGTAAAAAGCGACTAAGGGATAATTACCCAGGGAATGGGTAGCAGCGTTTTTTGTTAATTAAACATCTTGCACTGTACTGGCCAATCCGCTTGCCAAGCGTGGTGAGTATGGCAATACCCCCGTAGGGAGAGGCCCATGTCCAGCAGTGGACTGATCCGGCTGTTAAAGTAAGGTTAAGGAACCATTGAGCTGGCTGCTAGGTATCGAATACCTAAATAGGGATGAGTCATAGGTACGACAGTAAATAAGCAAAGCCGTTGGAGGGAAAGGCTGTATGCACTATGCAGTATGCACTATGCATGTGCAACGAATAAACGATATTACAAGCGGGAATTAGGTCGCAGTGCCACACGATGCCGGCTTAGAATAGCATCACCACATTTCATTCGGGCGTCGTAAGAAAGAGACGACTAAGGGACTCGAGGGTTTCATTCATGTGTAATACCTACAATTAAGGCGACAGTCTTTTTGCCGCATGATGTCGGCTTAAAATAGCATCAAGCCATTTCCTTCCCGCAGGTATTGTATGGAGGGTTCTATGTGTATTACAATATTAGGCGACATGCTGACAAGCTGTCACTATAGCGATACGCAATTTCTGAAACAGTCATCAAATATTTGTGACGACGTGGCGATCACGACCGTATTTTCACGGCCATTGTCGCGCTGCCTACCTTGTAAGGGATTAAGTAACTAGGTCGCATGTTGGCGCGCGAGGCACGGATTTCGCGGCACTATCGATGAGTTATCGCTCGCTTGGCAAACTTGCCTCGCGTGATAAGTTGCCGGTATTACCACTCTATTTAATTTCGCTCTTTGACCGACTGCAAAAGAAGGGTATATTTAAGTATTTTTCAGATTTTTTATACGTCAGTCCTTCGAGCAACACGGCCTTCCGTTCCAGGTCGGAAGGAGATGGAAGACCGTGTTGCTCGAAGCGTCAGTCAGATCAGGTTTTGTTGGTAAGATAAGACCTTTCATCACTGATCTATATTATCTACGCACTGGATATGTACGATATGTACGAAACATACGAAATACAGCTAGTTTTGTGTGTAACTTTGAAGCATATGACAGTGAAAATTATAGTGTACACCGTAGTAGATATAGCTGTCTATAGAAACATATCGAACCAATTTGGATCCTATGTCAACAAAAACAGGCTGATGGTAAAGTTAAGAACACCTCAACAAAACTATACCAACGTCATAAAGTCACATACGCTTTGTTACTTTTTCTTTCGTAATCTGAATAAGGCTTTTTAAAAACAAGCGAGTATTTAATTTCAAACACGTTTTGGATTTGGACAGACACCACAAGGTCAATGCAGCAGCAAGACTTGAAAGGTCGCCAGACAATAGAATTTAAAGGCTTTTTCACACTGCTGCCGTTCCGATATTATCCGTAACAGCGGTCCGAACAGACATCATGTTTGCTCTTAAAACCCAAGGGCGTCGAGGATGGATTCAACGCAACCAAGAGCTAGGGTCGCCAGGCAAGAGAATTTAAAGGCTTCAACCACCGCTGCCGATCGGATAGGTACTATCCGTAACAGCGATCCGAGCAGACACTATGAGGCTGGGCCAGATAAGGCCGAGGGTGTCGAAGATGGAGTCAACGCAACTAGACAAGAGCAAGGGCAATAGAGTCTAAGATGACCTGAAGATGACAAAAGGGACAAAATTGTACGAAGCCTTAAACTGGGCATATTTTAGGAAAAATCAGTTTGGCGTCTATGATAGAGCCGTGAAACTTATAGAGATCGCAGAAATTGAATCAAGACTGATTGCAGCTTTAGACTTGAAGTCGTCGGATTCGGATCTATCTATATAGAGTACAACCTCTATATAGATATAGAATCCGAGAAAATAGCAAAATACATAGAATCATTCGAAGAAGGGTTCGCTTCATAAATTCAAAAGTTCCAGAGACCGTTGCGTGTAAGGGGCAGAGTACCCGCTGAATATACAGGCAGTGTGCTCTGCCCTTAAAAAGTGTTGCTGGACGGATCGACGTCGGTGGGTTAAGACCTTTAGAACCTAAGTTCTATAGCATCGGGTTACATGTAAAAACATGTTCGTTATTGTAATGGTCTGCCAGTCTGCTATAACAGTCTATGTTTCACGGTTATAGAGCCTAACACGTTGTGCTGTTAGGAAAGCGTTGCGTGCTGGTATATAAACTCTATCATTTCACATTTGGTTCAGTTCACCTGTTCACACCATGACTAGAGAACACCGTGTTTGTGAGCCGATTACACATTTAACTTTTTAGGGCCTTACCACAAAAAATTGCGTGTTTTAAATAAAACACGCGTTAAACGTGAGTCTCACTTTATTGTGGTAAGGCCCTTATTTTCCATCAATATCTGTTCGTGTTGTCGTGTGCTGTGTGATGCCGGCCTAGAATAGCATCACCCCATATCTTTCCCGTGGGTATCGTAAGAGGCGACTAAGGGATTTGAGGCCTGAGGTGTATTGCAATTTTAGACAACCGGCAGTCATCTGAAATTACCCTCAAACTTTTGTCAGGCGAGGCGTGATTTATGTATGCATGTATCTGTTTGCGGAATGACGGTGACTTTATTTACCAGACAGTTAAGGCTACTGCACATTTACTGCCTTTTGAAAAAAAGGTAGGCTGTCTTAAGCCCTAGCAGAAACTTAACAATTAAAGGAACACTCTTAAACCGAGAAAATCGATAATGAAAAACACGTAAAATTAAAAACTAATTTTGCGATTCAATCTCAACTTATAACGGTGCCAAGTTACAAAGTGGAACTCAACTTTGTAACTTTAACCTTGGTAGAGTTCCAAATTGAGAATAATATCAGTTACAAAATATTATCTTATCGTTCCAAAGAATCGCACCTTAACAAGATAAAGATCAGTACACAAAAGCATTAGCTAATGTTTAGTATCTTTTGCCATAAAGATACAAAGATATTGTAGTACCTAACCATAGACTTTACCTAACGTACAGTAAAGCCAGTATCGTATTAATAGCTGAGATTTAGTTAGAAGAAAATCACAATATGGAAGAAAGAAACGTATGTAAAATGTGTAACAAATGAAAAAGGAACATACCTAACCTACAGATGATTCTAGAAACTTTCTGCTTTTCTACTATACAGAGACGCTGTAACGAAAACTTTGCAGGCGCGATCAGACCATGAAACTATACAAATTTTTCTATGGGGGCCATGTTGGTAAACATAATTTTTTTTTTCGTCCTTCCATGCAAAATACCCGATTAGCTGCCTGACTTTGTATGGAAAAATTTTTTCGTTTCCCACCATAGCCCCCATAGTAAAAGTTGTTCAGTTTCACGGTCTGATCACGCCTGCAAAGTTTTCGTTACACCGTCTCTTACACGCTGTATGTACCTAGTAACTCGAAGCCCGTATCGATAGCATTTGCGACCTAATTCGCTTACCGCCGCTGAGGCGTGTGTTTTTAATAAGGCCCTATACCTGAAGAGCCCTAGAGACCCCGGGATCGCTTTTTACGCTTCCTTGCCGGTTTTTTTAAATGTCGAGCACCTGTTTAAGGTATTGGGTCGTAACAAACTTGTTGTAAGTAGGTTGTGATGTAGGACTTACTAAGAAAAACTTTATTTTGATAAAAGTACATACATAGCTTGAAATTATGAGAGAAAAAAATCGCAACGCGTTAAGAACGTCCTCCATTTTTTTGTCGGTTAAAAAAGATTTTTAACACCCAAAAAATAACAGTAAAAGCATGATTTTGTAATGTTTTAAACGCTGATAAATGCTATAAATTTACTATTTAATTAAGTCTGCGACGTAGTACTCAGGGCTTAAAAATCTTATCGCAAATCCAATATTAGAAAAGAATGAAAATCTCAGAACTGATCTCAAAAGGGAAATTGAAAGTCAAAGGAAATTGATTTGAGCGCTCCAGTAAACAAGCATTATTAAAGCGGAGATTTGTCTGCATCAAATTCTGGACTTTTCTTTCTTGGAAGAGGTACCTAATCTTCAATGGGGCTCAGAGATAAAAAAACAACTTTTAGGCAGGGCATTTTGTGGCAAAAAATAACTAATGGCATGCCTATATGTATATTTTTTTTCCGGAAATTAATTACGAGAAAAAAACATGACCAATTTTCTTTATCCATTGAAAAAGAAAAATATTTTTTTTCCATTTCCAATTATATTTAGGAAAAAAAGAAGCATACTTTTAGTAGGCTGTATTTGGCGGTATTTTATTAATAATAAAAGAATTATAGAGGCATCACTTCCCGGAAGTAAACAAGGGAATAAGTACGTTTGTATAAAAAAGTTTTTTATCTTATCTTAATTAGCCCGTATCGTCCCACTGTTAGGCAAAGGCCTCCCTCTTCTCTTTCCAATCCGCTCTGCTTTGGGCTTCCATGTGATGTAAAAACTAAAAACTAAAAATCAATATTAAGTTAATCTTTTAAATGACAACTCGGGCTGCTGTCGATAGTACAAAATATAGAACAGTATCATTCAAGTATCATTGCTCGTTTGATTCATCATTGCAAGTACTAGGCGACCATAAAACTGCAGATCCATTTTATTCAATGATAGGTCGATGAACCGTACACGTGTGTCTCGCGTGTTTTATTTACATTACCTCTTATCTATGCTGCATTTCTAGTCCCCCGACTGGCTCAGAAAGAGGGTTATGTTCTTCGAGAGTATGTATGTAGGCCAATCAATTCTTTTTCACAAGCCAAACGGCTAGGCGGCTGTTAACATTTGGTGTCGTTAGGTTCGTCTTAGCAGAGCGAGTGACACTGGCTAAAAAAAATTCGAATGTTTTTTTCGGTTACTTCGTAGTAGATGGCGCTCGCAGCGAATTATTTGGTGCATTTTCCCATAGATAGGTAGAGATATTAGATTAACTTATGAAGTTATATAAAGTCATAATTTTATTTATGAGAATAATAAAGCATTGAACGTATTAAAATCCCATTAAATAGGGGTAATAGTTTTTATTGGGCACTTAACTGAACTTGACAATTCCTGAATCTGATATAGCGCCTCTAGTTCACACTAGTGTTGCTGTCAGCCCAAAAAATCTTCATTGAAAATGGATTAATTTAAATGCAAAACATACCATTTTAAAATGGCCGCAGTCAGGATTCTGTTTTTTATAAATTATACTTGTTTGTATGTATAGTGCTATTCATACGTTAGAAGTAAAATTTATGCGGCCACGTGCACAATAGTGCATTTATATCCGTCTTTATCATAAGTGGGCACATAGTATTTGAATTTTGATAAACCATAGTAACGTAACATAATTTTGCCAGAGCCGTGACATACTTTGCATGGTCTTATTTTAAACTTACTGAAAAACTGAGTCGACGTTATTCTGAAAGAAACCGGTTTTCTCGGAATTAAGGCGAGACTTTATTGTGAAAGATAACCGCGTTCCTCGGAAATAAGGCATTGCTTATAAGTGTTGCTCCACTTTTTTTTATACTTCATAGTGTTTTTTCATAAGAATGAAACTCGCCTAGATAGATTTATCGTCCCTGTAGAACCCCCTAACTAACTAACTCCGCAAAGAGGATCTTGGCCTCAGAAACGAGCTGTCTCCACTGATCTTTGTCCTGCGCGATCTCCTGCCAATTGCTGACTCGAAGATCGTGTAGCCTGTACCACGTCTCTCCAGCGGTACCCGGGGCGCCCCACTGAACGAAATTTCGTGAAAATTGTTGGATTTGTAAAATTGACGAAACGACTAACCTAAACGGTTATTTATTCTGAATTATTTTATGTTAGTCTAATTAACATTAATTGTATCGTGACATAATATTGAAATATTGTTTGTAGAACCAACTTCTAACCATAGAGCATTTTATATTTTAGTGACTGTATTTATAACGATTTGGTATTAACTGTTATGTTATAAATTTAATAAAGTGAATTGAATTAAAAAAAAAATGAAATGAATCCGTTTCCCAGATCTTGATTATTACTCCTTTAAAGATATCAGTTTAGATATAAATAAGTTTATCCAAAGTGTTGCTAACAAACATTGGTAAGTTAAGCGTAGGGCAATAAAAACCATTCTCAAAACCCACCCAAACTAAACACACATTATAAATACCCTACTTCTATAACTACTACATTTGTATGCAAACCCGATAAATGTGTTCAAGTGGCCATTACTGAATACCCGAATTTTCATAGAAAATGACATTAGCTCGTATAGTATGATGGATCTCTTTTATCTCTTTTCGTGTGGGACACCGTGCCGTCCAACGACCCCATGAATACTAGTATCAGAAATTTTCAACCGCCTTCTACAAGTAGCAGGCTTCTGACATAGTTGTGTAACGACCGCCGTCTAAGTGATCATAGACAGCAACCGGGACCTACGACTTAACGTGCCATCAGAAAGACGCAACCATCTTTCTTACGGTCAGGGCGGTTCAGCCCGCAATGCTTAAACTGACTATAAAAAATAAAATCGGTTGTCTGTGAAGCCGGTTTACTGACGATAGATGATCGTGACAACGTCATAAGAAAATTACCGATGTCGGAGGCCAATTGTCACTCTTTTTCGCTCAGTAACGCCTCAAATCCAGGTAACGCATAAGTCATGTTCTTTGGTGCGTGCAGCCGGCTACATCAAATTAAAAGACATTATAACAAGTAAAATTGTGAATATTTTTTCAACTTTGGAGTGATCCACCGAGAATTGAACCCGGTGCCCTCTGCATCAAAGGCAGTCGCAATATACCACTGCGCCACATCGGTCGTCATTTATGAATAGCCGCATTTTCATAGAAGGTAACATAAGCCCGCAGCGTATGATTGATGATGTGGAGCCGTACTAATGCATCCCATACTAGCATTATTGCTTGCACAGTCCAACCCAGGTTCTATTTATATTGTGTGGAATATTTTAAAAAAGGATCTTTCAAAATGAAGCTTGGGAGATGTTTTTTGGGTATTCATTTTTGGTCCAAACTTATTGCATACGTAAAACCACAGCGTAAAAGCATACAACTATGGTCGAAACCACGGAGCAAAAATTACACTTGTGTCGCTACGCGGCATGGACGGCGCGCGTATGGCATCTCTTGCCTGTTGTCAAAAAGTTCTGTATTTTTTTATTGTTCTTATAATATTGTAATGATACTGCTGGAAGGAGAATTTAAACGGTGCAAGTGAAATACGCTACCCAGTAAAATTAATTGACCGATTATTTTTCGTTACAATAAATAAAAATCTTACAACTTTGTATGAACTATAGTTGCAGACCTAATATTTATGTTATAATTTATAATAATGATGTTAGTTTCGATAGTGTACTACTAGTAAACTATTTAGCGTTCATTGCTAATATAAAACCTGCATCAAAAATAAAACTCAAAAAAATATTATAGAAATTGTCTCTACTGTACTAACTTCCTTATAAGGGATGAACTAGCCCATGAAACTGAACAACTTTCCTCCAGGAACACATGTCAAAATATGAAAAAAATGGACATCCCATACAAATTGTACTAACTGACTGAGTCAGTATAAAACGTTCGAATAAATATCAAACTACGCTAGTAAACTAGAGCTGCACCCCTGCGTCGCTTGGGACCTTGACCGGTCCACATGTCACGGTAAATAGTTTAGCTGGCCTGGCTTCGATAAATCTAAGCTCTACTTTAGTACTTATTTACTAGGCTCTACCTACTTGCCGTGTGATGCCGGCTTAGAATAGCCTCACCCCATATCTTTCTACTGTCAAGACGATTTTCTAATGAGTTCCTATAGTGATAATTGTGTTCTACACTAACGCAAAAGAATGAGGGTAGAAAGATATTTTTGCTCCTAGCTGCCATCCACAGGCCACAGATCCAGTTTACCCGTGATCATGACGCTTGTTTTTTTTTTATTTAACTTTTTATTACATAATAATTAGTTAAATAAACTAAAAAATCCTGAGAAACCCATAATAGGTTTGCCTCGAGATCAACCGCGTAAGACTTTGTTGAAGCTAGGTACAGGTAGTTATTAGCTAATCACAGCAAAAAAGCAACTGTAACTTATAATAGCAGCGTCGAAATATCATACATATGTATATCACGCCTTTATCCCTTGCGGGGTAGGCAGAGCGTTAACAGCCGTAAGAATACGATCGCTATCGCCACGTCTGACAATTTTGAGGACTATTTTCCAAGGTTGCTTGGGAAAAAATGTGTATCACTATAGTGACAGGTTGTCAGCCCGTCGCTTAAAAATTGTAATACACCAATACTCTCGAGTCCCTTAGTCGCCTCTTACGACACCCGCGGGAAGGATTTGGGGTGATGCTATTCTAAGCCGGCATCACACGGCATATCGAAATATCGGGAGCTCATAATAAAGAATCTGACTGTAAGAACTTGTTAAATTGTAACTATGAACACCGAAACAGTATAACACGCGAAACCATAGGTATATAACAATATTAATATTACTTCTGCACATTTTTTCAAATGACTCATTGTCTAGACTTTTCAAGCGCTTATACCTAGCCTAGCCCAACCCGCGCCGCGCCTACATTTTTTGTGACATACAACATATGAGTAAGTAGACAGTCGTATAGCAATTCATATTATTATCCTTAAAGTAAATAACATTTCGAAGATGACCCCATTAGTTAAAGTTTTTCCATTATCATGATAAGATCAGCCTGGCACACGGACTGGAAAACATTCCTGAATGTAAAAGAAAGAAAATAAGCTGGCACAAATCTTGAATTCTAAATATTCCTTCTACCTACATTCTCTGAAAATTTTATATATCTTGAACTCGTGCCAGTGGCTGTGGTGGTCAACTATGCTGCGCCCCTGCAACGAGATACCCTTGACCGAGAACATTTTGTCTCACTGATTTATTGGCAGGTTGGCGACTACAGAGCAAGTAGTATGTCACAAACAACGCTGTTCATCATTCCCTTGATTCTTTTCTTCTTCTTTGTCCTCGTCACTTTTTGGTTATATAGGGTCGGCTTTCTTAACCATGGCACGTCATTTGGAACGATCCTGTGCATAATCTTCCTGTAACTACATGCTTTTTATAAATGTCTTTTTGGGCAGTCGTTAGCCATGTGGCCAAGGGTCTTCCCTTTCCTTTTTCCAAGGGTTTTGCCTGTTTGGATAGAGAGCCACTTCTTCGCGGCATAATCTTCTTATCTAAGCATTACACGCCCATACTATCCTAACCTTGTCTCTCTGAAATTATCAGCGATCGGGGCAACCTTCATACTACCGCGAACTTTTTCACTCCGGACTCGATCTTTCGCGTTCTTAGTTCCTTAGTCTAATTTCTGTATTCTACCCACTTGCTTGATAAGTTATATTATCCAGTGGTAGTAAACCATGCTGCACCCCTGCGATTCTGATAACCTTGACCGTGGACATGTCATAGTGAATTTGTTCGATAAATCTAACCTGTTCAAACAACTTCACGTGATTTGACTGGGTTGCTTCTCAACCTTTGCGAAAGGCGTTTTCAGCCCTATTACAAAAGGGTTTTATCAACCTTTGTGGAGGCTTTTCTTCACCTTTGTGAGAGATTTTCTTACCCTTTGTGACAGTGTTCTCTAAACCTATTTAAAAAAAGTTTTTAAATATATATACGGGTATGTTTTTACCTAGATACCACGCATTGGTCATGCTTGACAGGCGGGTTCGTGAACTTATTGTAAAGTGTTGCATTTCACAGATAGACGTATTTTATGACATCATCGGTTAGAGATGGGGTGAAAATTATACTCTAACTTGGCCCAACAGCACACAGGTCGTATAATATCACACAAATTACAAAACAAAACAATAATTGTCGGGGTTGATTACATTGCTAGGATGCCGAATGAGCTTTGGGCAAAAAAATGCACAATTTGGGTCCTTCATAATGCGAAGCGGGCGGGGTAGACCTCAAAGGAGATGGAAAGATGAAAAACATGCATACAGTGAAGAATGGAAGACGGGGAGGGAAGCCTTTGCTTTGCAGTGGGACAACACGCGCTAATATAAAAAAAACTTCGTCTCAGGCTCTTTGCGTTTATGCTAACGTAACTACATTAATAATTTCAAAATGTTTACCATTCAGGCTCTGCAATTGACTGCTTGCCAAGTACCTTGGCTCCAGTTTCTATTCTACTAAAGTTTTACGAAGGTATATCATAAGATGAGTCAAAGCAGCAGCCAGTTCCAAGTTTTGCTTAACTGCAACCTTGATATTCCTTTATAGTCAAACGTAATTTCTTTGTCTCATTTTCAATTTCCTTTCATTGTGGGTATTATGCTAGTATCAAATCAAATTATGTTAGATGAAAGCTAAATAAACAGTCCTTTGAAATGATTGCTTGTGATTGATCGTATAAAAAATCTAAATAAAAGTAGTATCACTACATACATACATATATCACGCCTTTATCCCTTGCGCGGTAGGCACAGCGTTAACAGCCGTATCACTACGTACATACTACATAGTATAAAGCAAAACCGCTTTTCACGTCCGTACCTATGTCTGAGTGTGTATGTGCTAAATCTTCAAACGTCACTGACCTCTCAGTGTAAAAGTACACCATGAATTTTGATGCAGTTTTTTTAAGTAGATTCATCGATTAAAGAGGAAGGTAGAGGACGTATAATACTTGCCGGGAAAACATATTATTCCCACGGGGAAATGAGTTACAGCGGGCCATTAGTAAATAGTAAATGCCTGCAAAAGGACTCCATGAATACCAATAAAAGCTTTCACTGCACTTTCCAGTTTTCCTAGAAGCCTGCTACTTGTAGAAGGCGGTTGAAAAATTCAAATACTAGGGTACATTGTGTCGTTGGACGACTTGGTGTTCTACACGAAAAGAGAGAGAGTTTTACCACACCAGCCACGCGTGGCGTGGTTTAGAGATACGATAGTACTTCCATTGCAGTCAAATGTTATGACAAATAATCACTTGTTTCAGAAAAACAATATTGTTCAACGTGTGATCCCGGCTCAGATAGAATCAGCCCATTTTTTCCCACGGGTGTCGTAAGAGGGTATCATGTGTACAACAACTTTAGGCGACAGGCTGACAACCTCTCACTTCAGTGATCGACGACATCTGAAAAGGCTCTGAATATTTGTCAGATGTGGCCATATGGGTACCGGCGCGGCCGTGATATGTGTAGGTATGTTGTAAGAAATAGAAAAATGTACTTATCCTACATTTTTCTCTTTTTTAGAATGACTAATACTTGACCATGAAAAAGATAAATGTAAAATTTACTACTTTGAATAAATGACTTGATTTTGAGTTTGAGTTTATAGTATGTCACCGAATCCCCCTGTAAGGTAATGTTTGTAAGCATTATGCAATGGTTTTGGCAGAATATCAGCGTTACGTCTTCTGCTGTGACATAAAGCTGAGTAGGAACCATTTCACTAGTAGGTGTAGTGCATTAGTTTTGGTATATAATAAAATAACTCACTATCGGCCCGCTCAGCGCCTGCGCCCACTATAACTCATTTTTCCGTGGGAATTAGATGATTTCCCGGAAAGTATTATGCATCAAAACCTTTCTCTTGAATCATTCTATCTATTTAAAAACGGCATCAAAATCTGTTGGGAAGTTTTAAAGATTTAAGCAAATAAACATACATACATAAATAAATAAATATCTTGGACAATTCACACAGCGCCATCTAGCCCCAAACTAAGCAAAGCTTGTACTATGGGAACTAAATAGCTGACATTATTACTTTTTTTTGTAAATAAATACATATTATACATAGAAAACACCCAGACTCAACACAACTATTTGAAATTTTTACTTAACAAATATTTGTGTCCGGTGGTGATCGAACCCACGACCCTCGGCGTAGAAGGCAGAGGCACTATCCGCTACGCCATCAGGACAGTCAATATATATGTCGCAGGGATTTAGTCAAAGATGTTATATTATAATTTCACTAGTGAAATTTCAATTACACTAATTATTGTCAATAACGACAGATTCGTATAATTTCACGGGCTTATTTCAGTGATATTTTAATTTCACTTGACCACAATAGTGATATTATAATAAATTTAGGTTTATTATGAGTTATGTTTGTGGAGGGAGCCTCGCGTGATCTGATTGGTCAATAGAGTTAATCAGTCGCCATTTGCTCAGTTGGTAATGAAAGCGGACCAATCAGCGATCGGTCTGATAATCTAACGGCTTTCTTAAACCAATGCTACTATCAATATATCACGGCCTTACAATTTCACTGTATCGGTCTAATGAAATTATAATGTCGCTAAAACTAGCCCGTCAAATTGTAATTAACGCAAACGATTTACAATAAATCAGTGCAATTATAATGGCACTAGTGAAATTTCAATATCACGGCTTTTTTAATATCCCTGCAACATATACATACAGACGCGAAAAGCGACTTTGCTTTATAGAGGTACTATGTAGAGACACTCTATGTATTCTGTATAGTTAAGTGTTTGTTTATATACTGCATATTAGTGAATAAATAAAATCTGTCGTCTATATAAGCAGGGAGGTTCGGTGACTCTGCAGGTGACCGTAACTTGCGATGGACCCCTCGCCTATTATAAGTACCTATAGACACACCCACACAAATCACGCCTATATCCCTGGCGGGGTAGGCAGAGCGTTAACAACCGTAAAATTACGGTCTTTATCGCCACGTTTGACAATATTTGAGGGTCGTTTCAGATAAGTCATGTATATCACTATAGTGACAGGCTGTCAGCCTGTCGCCTATAATTGCAATACACATGAAACCCTCGAGTCCCTTAGTCGGCTTCTACGACCCCCACGGGAAAGAAAAGGGGTGATGCCTGTATTCTAAGCCGGCATCACACGGCGACCTATAGAAGTTTGAGAAACACGTTTTCCACTAAAGTTTTGTAGGTTGCCTTGCTGCACCCCGGTGACCTTGACATGTCCGGACTGTCACGACCAACTTTCAGCCTACCCCCATTGTTTACTTCATGGATATTCGTAGAACTGGCATGTTGACATCAACAACTCTACCTAATGGGTTTGCTCGATAATATTTGTCAGTCGTCATTTGTTATTTTATTAAAATAACTGGTCGACCGAGCATTGCTCGGGTTTTCCTTCCGGTCGAAGTGATTTTTGAAAAATGATACCTAGGTAGATCGATTTATCACCTCCGAACCGCCATACATACGTTACATATGTACAAAAATCACGTACCTATCCATTGCGGGGTAGTTTGAAACCATTTGAGCGCACTATGTCCAATTCGCATACTGTCTAGTGCGTCAAAAATACTAATAAACAAACGGTCCAGTTAACGTGGGTCCAGTTAACTTTTTCCCTAAGAACTGGGGTCTTTTTTATATCCTTCATAATTTTGATACGTAGGTAGCTATAATATTAAATAATTATGACGCTTTGAATAAAAAAAAAATTACATAAGGAAAAATGACAGTAAAATTACGTTTTGTTTGTTATTTGACCTCATTTCGCTTTGTTCAGTAGTTTATATCTTATCAAAACGGCGGTAAAAAACAAAAGGTCACACGTATGATTGCGTTATTACCACATGAAATTTAAATAAAATACATTAAAGACTACTGACATGGCTACTAACCGTGCTTGGCCGTGTGATGCCGGCTTAGATGGCCGCGTGATGCCGGCCTAGAATAGCATCACCCCACATCCTTCCCGTGGGTGTCGCAAGAGGCGACTAAGGGACTCGAGGGTATTGGTGTATTACGATTTTAGGCGACAGGCCGACAACCTGTCACTATAGTGATACACATGTTTTCTGGAACAACCTTGAAAAACAATCCTCTAAAATGTCAGACGTGGCGAAAGCGGCCGTTTTCTTACGGCCGTTAACGCTCTGCCTACCCTGCAAGGGATAAAGGCGTGATATCTGTATGTATGTATGTATGTATGGCTACTAACTTAGGTAAAGCACATACGAATGGAAATAACAACTATTAGATGAATAATGAATACTTGATTCGTTAGTTCGGAAATTGATTCGTTCGGCAAGTACATTTTTGTATGGGAGGTCCAATTTCTTTTTACATAACTATGTCGGCCTACGTTTTTATGGAAAGTTGTTCAGTTTCATGGACTATTTCACCCCTTCAAATGTTTGCAGTTGGTTTCAATGTATCCTATAGGTGTTTTTTTTATTTATCTATCGCATGAAGGTAGTCAAGTCCACTGCTGGACATGGACCTCCCACAATTTGGGACAATTAGAATACTCACCACGCATGTCCCGATGGCGTAGCGGATAGTATGCCTGCCTTCTACGCCGAGGGTCGTGGGTTCGATCCCCACCGGACACAAATATTAGTTAAGTCAATTTTCAAATATTTGTGTTGAGTCTGGGTGTTTTTTAAGTATAATATGTATTTATTTACAAAAAAAAAGTATATATGTATTAGTATCAGCTATCTAGTTCCCATAGTACAAGCTTTGCTTAGTTTGGGGCTAGATGGCGCTGTGTGAATTGTCCAGGATATTTATTTTATTTATTTATGTCAGGCGGATTGAAGAGCGCAGTGCAAGATATTGTAGATATACACAGGGAACGCTGCTGCCCGTTCCCTAGACTTACTAGACTTAGACTAGTCGCCTTAGACACCCACGGGTAGAAATGGGGCTATGCTAATCTAAGCCAGCAACAGACACACTGACTCAATTCTTCTTCTTCTTCTTAGCGAATCGATACATACACATACACATATCACGCCTCTATCTCTTGCGGGGTAGGCAGAGCGTTAACGGCCGTAAGAATACGGTCGCTATCGCCACGTCTGACATTTTTGAGTATTGTTTTCCAAGGTTGTTTCGGAAAACATGTGTATCACTATAGTGACAGGTTGTCAACCTCTCGCCTAAAAATTGTAATACACCAATACTCTCGAGCCCCCTAGTCGCCTCTTACGACACCCGCGGGAAGGATGTGGGGTGATGCTATTCTAAGCCGGCATCACACGGAAATCGAAATCGAATCGATTCTGGCGTTTAAATATATTTGGACCAATACTCAGCTACACGCACAGCGTTGTCCGTTGCTTTGTAGAGGTCCTCGCGTGTGCAGGTAGTTGGGCACGCGGCACAAGACAATAGATGTGCCATAACCTGGGGTGATATACCGCACCGGTGGTAAGCACTTTTCGAGTTGTGCCCCCATTTACACATATTTTCTTTACTCTGGCCGACTTGGATAAAGCGAAATGAAATTATCCGAATCACATCATTCTGAGAAGACATGTTGAATAAAACAGTATTCGATAATGTTTATTTAATTTTACGACACTGAACGAATTGTCTTTCTGTTCGTGATTGGCGTTTATTATCGTTTTCTAAATAAAACGCCGCAGTGTAAATACAACGCGTAGATTTTATTCAAGTCCGTGAAAGATGATATCGAAATCTATACATAATCTATAAAATTTATACAGGGTGTTGGGAAAAGTGTTAGCTTCCTTTCAAGGGATAAATCAGCCCCTGAAACTAAACAACTTTCTTTAGGTCGAAATAAAAAAAAGCTGGACCCCCATACAAAATATACCAGCCGACTGAGTCAGGTTGTATGTGAGGTCGAATTTATTTTTCATAATTTGACCAATGTTACTTAGGGAAAGTTGTACAGTTTCAAAGGATGGTTTACCCCTTAAAAGGAACTTAGTACTTATCCTAACACCCTATATAATTCGGGGTGTAAGGGACAATGTACCGAAAGCTTTGCAAGCATGATCATGAAACTAAACAACTTTTTCTATGGAAGCTATGTTGGTAACCGAGTTTTTTTTCCTTCAGTAATCTTCCAAACTTTGACGTGTAATGTCTGCTTGGAATAGCGTTACCCAATTTTTCCCACGGGTGTCGTAAGGGGCGACTAAGGGACTCGAAAGTTTCATGTACCTATATTTAATATATCATGTTTAGGCGACAGGCTAATTAAATATTTATCGGACATTAATCGTATTTTTATGACCCATAATGCTCTGCCTAACCTGCAAGGGATAAAAGCGTGGTATGTGTATGTATGTACGTACTAAATTCTTAATCAGCTGACGAGTTTATATTGGAAGTCGAAAAGAACTTTCGTTCTTAACTGGAATAAAAACTTTCGTTTTCTTCAAAGTAATTTTAGTTTGAGTACTACCCTCACATTGAAATATGTAACGCAGACTCGCAGGTCATATCGAAACGGGGTTACCATTTCAAGTTCAATCACCCCGCTTTTATGACTTAAAGATTTATGTAGAGACATGCCGCGGTTACGACTCATCCACAATAAAACCTTATATGAACCTCTATATATAACTGTGAGCTTCATATGTCATTGCTGCAATGCTGTGTGATGCTGGCTTAAAATAGCATCACCCCAGTTTTTTGCTGTGGGTGTTGTAAAAGGCAACTAAGGTGAATCCAGGGAAAGGGCAGCAGCTAGAACCGAAGGCAGAGTCAATATAACTTTTCTTAAAGGGAACCGACTTCAAAGGACGTATAAAAGTGCAAATCTCCATTTTTGTCGGTTAATATATAATATAATATGCCTAAAACCTTCTACTAAGCCTGACAAATACTTTTCTAAAAACCGCATCAAAATCGGTTCATTCCAACTCAAGATAGTCGCTGATAAACATACATTTACATACAAGCATACAGGTCAAACTGAGAACCTTCTTTTTTGAAGTCGTTTAATAAAAGAGTGACCACAATTTCGGTGTCAACTAAGGTCAATCCCAACCGCAAATACAAAGGGGTGACCACACGTGCGAATGTTTTAGGACTCAAATTAAAAGGGCAACAGCCGAAGTGATAAAACGGCAGACAGACGTCAAACAATGAATGGTATGACAACTATTTGCTTTTAGGTCATTGATCCGTGGATTTTAATCACACTATATAACGAAAGGTCTGCATCAGTAAGTAAATAGACAAATGAGAAATGTTTATGATACCGCAAGTGACTGATTCCTTTGTTTGCATCCTTTCTTGGTTTATCCGTTTATGTGTTTTACGTGACTTGGGTTAGAAAGAGTATATTCCACATTTTGTGCCATCAATATATATAAATATTTTAGGAAACCGTTTACCGCGAAATATAGGTAATATTATTATTATATTCCTCTAGAAAAGAAAACACTCAGGTCTAACAAAATAAGCGGTTTTACAACGAATGTTCGTTACTAATAATTAATTCATACAACTATGGTCTCAGCAATCCTGTTGTTTATTTTTATGTATGATAATAAAAATACTGCTGTAAGGTGAAGTTAAAAGGTCCAAGTATAAGTACAGAGTATTTTTCGTTTTAATACAGAACAATCTTACAAGTTTGACTTTTTCAGTTTGAAGCTACAGACGCTGTCAAAAACTTACCGATATACATGCTGGAGGACTCCGGCCTGACGTGGTCGTCTACGTAAGTGGTGCCGAGGGTCAGCAGCGGTGATCCTCCACAGCCGAGAAGCAGCTGAGCCACCACGAACACCATCACCGGGAGGAACGTGCTTGGTGTGCTCTGTGGGAGAAGAAGACATTTAAAGTTTTGAGGGTAGGCAGATAAAATGACGTTTAAAGTTTTGAGGCTAGACAGATAAAATGACGTTTAAAGTTTTGAGGGTAGACAGATAAAATGACGTTTAAAGTTTTGAGGGTAGGCAGATAAAATGACGTTTGAAGTTTTGAGGGTTGACGGATAAAATGACGTTGAAAGTTTTGAGGGTAGACAGATAAAATGACGTTTAAAGTTTTGAGGGTAGACAGATAAAATGACGATGAAAGTTTTGAGGGTAGGCAGATAAAATGACGTTTAAAGTTTTGAGGGTTGACGGATAAAATGACGTTTAAAGTTTTGAGGGTTGACGGATAAAATGACGTTTAAAGTTTTGAGGGTAGACAGATAAAATGACGTTTAAAGTTTTGAGGGTAGGCAGATAAAATGACGTATGAAGTTTTGAGGGTAGACAGATAAAATGACGTTTGAAGTTTTGAGGGTTGACAGATAAAATGACGATGAAAGTTTTGAGGGTAGGCAGATAAAATGACGTTAAAAGTTTTGAGGGTTGACGGATAAAATGACGTTTAAAGTTTTGAGGGTAGACAGATATGTTTGCCCCTAGCAGCCACCCGCAGATACTCCAGTTTACCCATGATCCTAACGCTCGAAACAGCGTCGAAATATCGATAACTCAGAACAAAAGTAATTTGTCGGTAAGAACCCGTTAAAATCATAACTATAAATAGTGTTGAAAGTTTTTCTTTCGTGTCGTTTAAGATCTAATGAACCCTTGCGTTAGAGTTCTTAAACTGTCTACTTCAAGTAGCAGGGTTCTGCCATGGTCTAGGTAATCAACAGACTGGGAACAAATCTCGAACAAATTCACAAAGTGATAAACATCAAGTATGAGAGTGTGCATCAAGCAATGTTACTGTAATAATAATAATATCCTGGACAATTCACACAGCGCCATCTAGCCCCAAACTAAGCAAAGCTTGTACTATGGGAACTGGATAGCTGATACTAATACATATATACTTTTTTTTGTAAATAAATACATATTATACATAGAAAACACCCAGACTTAACACAAATATTTGAAAATTGACTTAACAAATATTTGTGTACGGTGGGGATCGAACCCACGACCCTCGGCGTAGAAGGCAGGCATACTATCCGCTACGCCATCGGGACAATCAATGTGTGCCAGATCGGTTGGTGTTTACTTTTTAAGTATATTTTTATCGAGTGTTTTAGTACTCTTAGGGTCAGACAGAGGATCTATGACAGGTGATACCAAACCATTCATTTTTCACAGGCATGAAAGCGATTTGTGTACGGTTTGAGAAAAATAGAGCACATCCTTAGTTCCTGGTATAAATAGGGTACAGATATCCGCTTTTCCATATTTCGGTCGTCTGCAGAAATATGATAAACGGATCTATAAAAGGGATATCAAGGGTTTCAGTGTATCACAATAACGACCTTTTTAGGCCTGTTTATGCACTGTTTGCCCCGCAAAGGATAAAGGCGTGGTATCTAACAACATAAACGATTTCGTAAACGTCTCCTACGATTTATACGCAATTTTCTTTGTAGGAGATTTCGGCAGTGATAAATCAACCTCACAAGGGCTCTTATCTTATCTAGCCATCGGGATCCCACTGCTGGGCAAAGGCCTCCCTCCCTTTTCCACTGATCTCCTGTGCCTCCTCATGGCAAGGGCTCTATTTTTAAAAACCTCTTCATACCTAATAAAAAGTCACGGAATGGTCAATGAAACTCTTGGGAAGTAATTAATATTCTTTGACCCAAGCCTCAAAAGTGAAAAGGTACATGATGAAATACGGAATATAATCATAGATCGGAAGTTGTATAACCGGTTCAATCTCGTAATGAACTAATCGTTTTTGATAAATTACGAAAGTTTACAATCATAATGAATAACAATAGATGAATTAATCGACCGATTAGCCGAGTTATAAGATATCTATCAATCAGCTTGAAATAAAATTTTAAACATAAACGTTTATGGAAAGACTATACTATAGCAATAATAACTGATTGATTACCTATTCCAACTCTTTCGTAGATAAGATTATCTGCAGTAACTTGAGGGATCATTCTGTACTGGTTTATCCATAGGATCTGTATGAAAGACCAGTTAAATAAACGCTAATAAATTGCATTAAAATTTCCAACAGTCGTATCCCTCGTTAAGCCAACATTTTTAACAAATTGCTTTCACGTCACATCCCTGTTTTCGTCCCCGACCGGAAATCGCGAGATAGCTCCTTAGGCAAAAAGATTCTGCGGAGGATGTTCCAAAGATTTTTAACGGAAGGAAGGAATTCAGATCAAAGCGAATTTTCTTTTGGAGTATGTTCGATCATACAAGGCCGCGTTCGACGGGTTGAATTTCTGAAGCAGCTACAGCAGGTTTTCCCAAACTTTACTGTTGGTGGTGCCCCGACAAGTCTGGTAGGTATTTGACACGGGACTTTAAACGGTAATCTGTTCTGGCTAACAAGCCAAAACTTAATGACTTAACCAAAGATAAATACTCAAATAATTTATTAGTCATTGTGAGACAACGAGCAAATCTGACGCCTCAAAGTATCGCACGTCAATTGAGAAACTTAAATTACATACACATCTCACGCCTTTATCCCTTGCGGGGAAGGCAGAGCGTTAACTCCCGCAAAAATACTGTCGCTACCACCGCCACGTGTGACGAATATTGGGGGCCCTTTGAGATGATTCGTGTATCACTGTAGTGAAAGATTTCTCGCCCAAAGCTGTGATACACATGAAACCCTCGAGTCTCTTAGTCGCCTATTGCGACACCTTCCGAAAACAAATAGGGTGATGGTATTCAAAGCCAGCATCACACGACATAAAGCCTTAAATGACGATACTGTAATTTCAGGTTTAAAAGTAATAATATTGTTGCATGCCATCCATGCCACCCCATGGGACTTTGGTGCACAGTTTGAGAACCTCTGAGCTACGGTATTCGACATTGACATTTTAGCTTTATGTGACATTCCTGAACTTTCTCCCATAGCTCGTGTTTAATACATTCTAAGTAGACATTAAAGCGGTTTTAAAGTGCCTTATCGGATTATCGGAATATCCGTTACTTGTCGGTCCTATTATACAATGATAAATTTTAATTTGATACTTAAGGAAGTAGGGCGATTCCAGCTTAAGAGAAAGACGCTTAATTCACGGTTTAAGTAATCGGACTACGATAAAAATTGTTAATAGAATGTTGAATTGAATAAAATTCTAAAATGATAAGCGATAATAATCTGTTCTAAAATTTTCTTATTATTTTATTACAAAAAAAATCCAAGGTATTATCGTAGGTGTTATCATAATATATTTTCATTTTACGCATGAAGTTTGACATTTTATAGTTCGTTTTTTCTCAAGACAGTAATATGTTTGGTAATTAGGTAAACAAACAAAGAATTCTTTTTAGTTCGTGTTTTTACACTGAGTGCTGCCTGGTTTGCTAAAAGCTATGAATTCAAATCTAGTTCGTGTAAAATATTAGGTCTAATGTAAATATAGTCTAACATTTTAGGGCCTTACCATCAAAAACGCGAGACGCGAGTTGAACGCGTGTCTAACTTTTTGTATATGAAGATATTTTTTACACACGCGTTCGACTCGCGTGTAACTTGTACTGGTAAGACCCTTATTATTTAGTTTTCTTAAAATATTTAATAATTTACCTTAATACAGTTGTCAGGCCGAATATTGCTGTTAGGCAAAAGCCTTTCCAAATTGGCTAGATCCCCAGGCGCGCGCGTCATCTTACAGATGTTGTCATCAGTTTGGTTGTTCATCAGCATCTCATTGTTGATCTCCGCGATGAAGTGTGGCACCACGAACACTAATGAGCCGATGCCCATTATCACAGCACCTGAGAGATGAAAATACATATAATAATTTACTTTAAAAAATTCCTAATTAATAGATACAATGCAACTAGGTATTTCCAATTTTGAGTAAGAGTAGCCTAATTGGTAGCGTTCGAGAAATTGGGTCATATCTTGGGCCTAACCACAAAAAAATTAAACACTTGTTGAATGCGTGTCTAGGATTTCTTATTGAATTTTCTGTTGAAGTTAATTCTCGATACATTATGTCGCAGGTATAAATGAATGGTACTTTTACGTAGTGGTATGCGCAGTTACGCGCGGTCAAGTGCGATCCTTGACGTTGTACAGTATTGGACTGTATGATATGGCACACTGCTTGCGTGCACTACGCAACGTTGTTTCCTTGGGTTACCACAAAAAGTTAGATGCAAGGCGAACGCGTGTCTAGAGCTTTTTTTTGCATGAAGATATTTTCTAAACACGCGTTCGACTCGCATCTAACTTGTGGTAAGGCTCCCTATGTCTGATGATATTCATATCAATACTGTCAATATTGCCGATAAACTTAAACTCTATACTTTCTCTCATCAAACTTTATACTCACCGACAGCTATCCACACAGGAATATGCCTTCTACTCCCGAGATACGATACAAAGATCACGGTGATCACGTTGCCGATCTCGTAACTGCTCGCGATCAGCCCCGACAGGCTCGAAGGGATCTCGAACCGCTTCTCTATGGTCGTGATCACTGAGTTGATGTATCCTGAGCTGAGAGCTTGCTGCAGCGTCACCAGGAACGAGAGGAAAAATACGAATACCTGCGAAAGAAACGTATAGTTACTACGCATCAAACTTTGATAGAAAGGTTTCCCGGTCTGTGTCGGGGTCGGCTATCTAACCTAGGAGATTTGACGTGGAACTCAGTTTTTAATCAGAGCGACTGCCATCTGACCTCTGCAACCCGAAGGCTAACCTGGTCCGAATCCTTGGTCAAGGCACATTCAAATATCATTGAATTCAAATGATAGTTGAATGTGGGTTTCACCACGATGGTTTTCCTTGAGCGTAAGAGCAGTCGGTAAAAGTTCGTGAGTAAAAACATATTGGTACATGGCGGGGATCGAACTCGTCGGGTCTCACGATTGTAAGACCGGTGTCCTAACCAAATGGCCACCGACGCTATTTTCCCAAAACTTTATGGAAAAGTTTTCAATATCCCATATAAAAAAAAGTATTGGCCGACCGAGTCTTGTCCTAGATTTAGTATCTTAAGTTTAAATTCAATACCTATCTACAAGGACAGGATACGTCCTTGCTTATTGTGTCTCTAGGAAGGAAACACTTGCTAAAGTATCCATGCAAAAAAAAGCTTTCGTTCTTTCAGCACTCATCATTTACTTTATCGTAAAAGTCACTACGCAAGACGATAAAACAAACCAACAAAATGAACTAACATAGCAAGTAATAAAATATTTACGTCCACTCCACATGATGTGCAAATTCTAGACAATAAAACTGCAGTAGTTTTATCTTTCGCGTGATCGTGAAAGTCGAAGAGAGCACTTGCTCAAGAAGTTGCAAGTGCTAGCTGCCTAGGATTCTTCAAACCATCAAGAGGTCTTTTACTTCGACGCCCCACTTCCCCTCTCCGGTACAGCTGCGGTGGTACCAGAACCCAGAAGCGGGTGCGAGCTGCGGTCTTAAGGAACAGGAAGACTGCGAGTCAGGGCTAGGCCGTGAGCGGCGGCCCTCGGGGAAAAGACCTGGTTCAGCGATCAGGCACTAGCGCTCTGCCCCTCCCGGTGGAGGATTAGGTGTCGCCGGGTACAGTCCGCGCGCTTTGTTGGGGCCTCCCGTATCTCTGATACGTTGGGGTTCGGGCAAGGCGCAGCCAGGTAGGGATCACGCATCGGTGCCGACGGATTGGACAGGTACCGGTGGGGTGATTCCTACAATTTTGAGAGAAAGGGTCACGCTGACCGAAGGAACTAGGGCGGATCCTTTTCACTTTTAGACAAATGACAATGACAATGCAAATAGCATAGATAAAACACTAGATTTACCGATGAAACCAAGCGTTTTTTATGTCTTTGGCATTTACGCAAACTCAATAATGGCTCACTAGATTGTTACGGTTATTGGCTTCGTATAAAAGGCCTAGAAATGGAGCGATTTTTAAGTTAATAAACTCTGACAGAAGGACCTTAACTTAGACCTGGGCCCCAAGTCTGCTATTTATTATTTTGTCATTGTAATGCCATCGAAACTCAACTGTCATCCCATTGCCACTGTGGTTTTCTATACTTCAAACTGTTATCAGACTACGAAATGACCGAAATCATCCAACCAAAATCCAATCAACATGCAACTGCAAGGATTTCCATTTAGCAGACTAAGGGCCCTTTACGTTTTATCAAAATGAGATTCATCCTAATTGATTTTGAAGGCCCAATCCGCCTCTCTTATGAAGTCTCACTTTCTGTAGGTCAGCTGAAATTACTTAGTAGAAATACGCTGTCCTGCTGTGTCGTTTTTCTTTGTAAATGTGTCTCTTGTGAATAAACGGTTAATAAGTACTAATTTTACTTACTTTAATACTAGAAAATTGCTGGATAAAAAGCGGCCGCCATGACAAAATGCCGCAGTCCCTGGCGTCATGAGGAATGTCTAATATTTCTGGGTACAACTGTCGAGGTTTCTCCCGCTCCCGGTCTCGGTCCCTGCGAAAACAAGCCAATTTGGTTATTATGCTAAGTGAAGCAGACTGTGATGCGAAAGTTCGGCGTTTGTTTTTCTCGTTTAAGTCGTTCCAGACGATAAACATTGGGGATAATGATAACGGTTTATTATTTGTCTTCTTTGTGGTGTCACAATACTGACTGCTACTAAAGGCTAGCTTACGTCTAGCAGCCCACTGCTATAAGGTACGATCTCCTATGTTCCTCATCCAGTGTCTAAGCCACCCTTCAAGTCATCAGTCCTTCTAACCCACGTATCAAACGCTATTCTTGGACTAAAACATGGACTTCTTATTTGATAACTAGCTAATTCAATGTAATGTGACCAGTCCAATGATATTTCTATTTGCCAAACTTCCAGATTATCTTCTGTTGTCTGTCTGTCAGTCTGCTATACAATCGCGGGATCCCATGAATAGATCTTTCATTACAGACCATCATCATCACCTTGCAGGGCGGCCGAAAAGGGCTTCTGGGGTCAGCCACGTCTTACCTAAGTATCTATTAGCTAGTAGCCATCTTCCTTAGATAGCTACCGGACTGCCATTGGCTGCAACATATGGAAGAGTTCGTATGGAAAATCTTCCTGAAAGAATCATGTCGTCTACATACCATGTCGTCCTTGTGGTTGTGGCACTTGTGAGCCTCTCAGGGTGGAATTGAAGGGTTCAGGGGGTGCTGGGACCGGCCACGCATTACTTAGTTATTTTAGCATGAAGCTCATATGAAGACTCCTACCGGACAGACTGCCATTGGCTGGAGCATATGGAAGATTTCTGTCTTCAGAGATTTCATCAACCTTGATGAAAGAACCATGTCGTCTACGTACCTGTCGCATATACTGGCGAAAGGATTCCGGCTGTGGCACTTGTGGGCCTCGCGGGGTGGGTTGCTGAGACCGGCCACGTATTACTTAGTTGATTCAACATGAAGCTCATAGGAAGATAGCTACGAGACGCTATTCTTGCATTGCTTGAACCAGCTTCGTATGGTAAACCTTGCTGAAAGAACCATGTCGTCTACGTAGACATACCTGTCGCATATACCGGCGGAGGGGTTCCGGCTGTGGCACTTGTGGGCCTCGCGGGGCGGGTGTGAGGGCAGCGGGGGGGTGCTCGGGCCAGCCACGTCTTCTCCCTCCCCTCCCCCGCTCTCCGCGTAGAGGCCTGTCATCGCGTACATTGATTCTTGTCTCCTGTTGAAGAGGATATTCAGGTTAATACACGAGTCAAAAAAACAGCAATAACTGGACATAGACTCCTCTTAGAGATGAGCAGTTTTATTCAGTAGATTTGTTGGTTAGGGTTTACCTGGACTTTTCGCCATCGGTACTTTGGCAGTCAACATCATACCACATCAGCCCATAGCAATCCACTGCTGGACATAGGCCTCCCCCAGGGTACGCCATAATGAACGACCTTCCGCCTTCGGCATCCAGTAGCTACCAGCCGCTCTCTTTCAGTCATCGGTCCATCTGGCCGGAGGGCGTCCAACGCTACGCTTGTGCAGACCTAGTCTCGACTCAGTAACCCGCTTACTCCACCGGCCATCAGTTCTACGACAGATGTGACCAGCCAACTGCCACTTCCGTTTGCTACACTTTCGGACTATATCTGTTACTTTGGTCTTTTCGCTTCAGTCATTCATCGCTTCAGCTTAAATGCTGACTTAAGTAGAAATAAATGTCTTTCTATTATGGCCACAAAGTAAGCTTAAACTTTAAACCATTGTTGACATCAAAACTCATTGAAATTCATTCATTAATTCATTCCAACTGAGCTAAACGAAGCTATTTACATGCCATATTAAGCACAACCCACTGACTCCAACTTGCATCCACAGAAGAAGGAAATATTCAGAGGTAACCCAATGAACAACCAGATTGAATCCATGAAAATGTTGTCGCAATCAGATTTGATGTGCGCCAAAATGAAAAAAAAATGCACAGAACACACTCTTATTGTCTTACACATTTAAAACGCGTATACTTAAATAAAGTACATTTCGCTGATTTATTTATGCCCGATTGATTTAGAACAGAAACATCACATATCTTCACGGACGTTGAAAGAAGCGTTTATGGGATGTTCATTGTGTTTGGTATAACCTTAAAATAGATGTCAGAATTGACCATTTATACGGTCGTTTACCCTCCCCGAAAGGTATAGTAAAGAGGTGACGTGTATGTGCATTTAGTCGTACTTGCGAGAAAGTTTTTCATGGCTTCATTCCGGTTGCTCGTAGGATTCCCTCACAAACAATCCTTGCTCTGAACATGCACTTTTCTCTTGGGGAAACTACCCGTTAACAGGGTAGAATTTCTAAACACTAATCAACTTGATGACAACGCTGGGTGAGATATATTAAAACAGTTCTGATTTTGTTTTCGAGCTACCTATCGTTAATTTCATGACCGAGGTAAGCAGATTGGTAATAAATAGTAAATGCTTTGATCGGATATTGAGGACAAAATAAAAAAAAGCCGATATCATAAATATTTTAATAACTGGGATAAAAAGTTGTTGTATGGAGACTTCCATATATGAGGATTCGAAATAAAGATGAAACAACCTGGGCCTTTCGTCTTCGGTACCTATTTCGTTACTAGTATCTTAATAAGTCTACAACAAAGTTTTAGATAACCTAGACAGATCTAATGCAATATGGCTAATGAGTCTGCATAAGATAGAACTTTTATATACCTATATTATACAGGGTATAAAAAATTGTCGAAATATGAAAAAAGAAATCGGACCTCCCATACAAAATTACCAACCAACCAAACTAATTTGTATGGGAGGTACAAAAAGTTTTCTCATATTTCGACCTATGTTCCTTGGGGAAGTTGTTCAGCTCATCAAGGGATGATTCACCCTTTAAAAATATTAGCAGCTTCTATTTTTACGTCTTACATTCATCACATAAAACGAACTTTCGTATGCACCGCTCATGTTAGGAAAACTACAACGGTGATTCTTGTCATGTCAACATTGGATAACATAATTATCATAACATTGTTATTTTTATACCAAACACAAGTGTTAGTAGAGAAAGCCTGGGAACAGCTAATAGCAACTGTATCGATGAACTCTTGTTTTGCATCAATCTTTACCCGACTGAAGGAGAAGGGTTGTGTTCTTCGACAGAAGAGAGATAGAGATAATTTATTGACAATGGAAAATGTCATCATCATGTCGTCCACGCCTTATCCGGCAAAGGCGACTCCTGACAGTATTTTCTGTCTGTTTGGGTCTTTATTGCGATGGGCTCTGATGTGGCTAGCGAAACCGAGTTTCGCCTTAAAAACTCGGTCGCAAGTGGTCGCAAGAACTGGTCAGTCGAGTCATATGTATAAGTATAGGAGATTTTTCGTCTTGTCTTTCGAATTTGACTTAAAAATGTACGTAAGTGCATCCCAAACGATCGACTATGGCCTATGTTGTTTGTTCACAGAGGTGTCGTTATGTTCGACTCAACAGCGCGGGTGACACTGGCTGTATTAAAATTTCATAAATACTAAATGGCGGATTTTAAACGCAAGAGTTTGAAGATATCGCGGTCGGGTTTTGTTTTTTAACAATTAAGCTTGTTTTACATAAATCTTTGCCGTTACAATCAAAACAATGAACAATTACTTTTTATTCAAGATTGTTTACCTCGTCAATAAGTTCCGTTGTTCTGCCGTTCTTTCTGTCATTATGATACAAGAATTACCTCACTAATTCACTTGAACACAATCGATTTATCACATCATTCACTCAATTCATCGAATTAAATACAAATTACATCACTAAAATAAAAACACATTTTGAAAAAACTCGCGTTCTATACGAAAATCGCGTATCTGCGTTCAGTAGCATACTGAGTCACTGTAGGGGAGAGGCGACAAAAGATTGTATCCAAAGAGCTTAGGCAAAACACACATTGCGTCACTAAAATACGAAAAACCCGTATCTCTGTTTCATGGCTTAGGTACTCGTAGGTATCTTGTTACAGAGGTACGGTAGGGAAAAGATGACAGAATAGGAAAATCAGCTTTGAAAACCGCTTTATACAAAAACGCGTAACTATGATCCAATCCATGGCCTACCATGTTACTGAGGTACGTTAGGGAAAAGACTAAATACAAAAATCATTTTTAAAATCCTCTACCAAAACGCGTATTTACAATCCATGGCATAACGCGTAACTGAGGTACGGTAGGGAAAAGATGACTAAAGAGCTTTGCTTGGTGATATCACACAGATTAGGTGCGAATGTGGGACAATATGGTGTCGCAAACTACTATCTTAGATACTGTTTTACTATGACATGCCTTATCTAGACTAGGGCCGGTTTCTTGTGAACAATGTGACTCAGTGTAATAGGCACAATTGTAAATGTAGTCGACTTATCTACTAGGAAGTAAACACTGTATTGTTGTGAACCAAGTATATGTTATTATTTATAAATAGACTTATACTCATGTCACTCCTTTATCCCTTGCAAGGTAGTCAAAGCGTAAATGGTCGTAAAAATACGGGCACTATCGTCCTAACTACTAGAACAACAGCCATGTACAAATATTTTAGGGCCGTTTCAGAAATGTATAAATAGTAACAGATTATCAGCCTGTCGCCTAAAATTTCAATACACATTAGACCTTCGAATCTCTTGTCGCCTCTTGCGACACCAACAGGTAAGAAATAGACTGGGGCTGGGTTCTTCTAAGTCAGTATCACGGGACACTTCCATAGCTGTAGTCCAGTATGATTTTCTGCTGTTGCGGTTCGGCTACATGTAGGTACTCTATCTTCTAGGAACCAAACGAACAAAAGAAAGCATTCCTATTATGGAAGAAGAGGAAAAGGCCTTTGCCCAGCAGTAAACACTTCTTACAATAAGAAAAATGCTACTACACTGTTAACGAATTCTTACATGATAAAATCTAGTCAAAATTAGTATCGACATTTATATAAATTTGACATGTGATTGTATTAATAATGTAATTATATTAGTTAGCTTTAATTGACAAAAATATTATTTAATTTACATATTTTAGGTTTATCAAACTGGCAAACTGTTCAAAATGTCTATTGATTGTTCGTTAATTGTTAGTTATGAGAATGATACAGTACCTATTTATTTTGACATGTATATTTTAATTAAGTGTATATTAATTAGGCATGACATTGTATACAATCAAATACTAAGCTAAATGAATTAAATTTTAAGTTATTAACATTATAAGTACGCATGCATGTTCCAATCTTGCGATGCCCTGACGGGTACATGTACCTAACTGCTACTTTAAATTTTATAACCTTAAGCTTGTACATGAAAGCATGAATAAATTGAATTGAATTGAATTAAGTTACTAATTAATTAGAAAGACATGTCAGTATAAAAGGCTGCACGCCTAATTTAGTTGTTTTCAAGATAATCTTAGGTAAAGCTGTGACCGATAAGAGTTAATCTCTAGGTGTCAGATATAAAGTACATATCGTGAGTCGTGACACAGTGTGAATCATAGCAAGATTTCAGTGTTGAGGATCAAGCTATCATACGAGAAATCCCTGACTGATAATTTATTTAAGCCACAAATGTCGATCGCCACTGAATTCAACAAGCTTATGCAAACAACAACAAAAAACAAAGCCTGACTGCCTACGAGTATAAAAGTTATACAGGGTGTTAAAAAGAAATTGCTAGGAATATAGGTCGCAATATGAAAAATTACCAACCAATCAAGTGAATTTGTTTGGGAGGTCCAAAAAACTTTTAAAGGAGTTCAGTTTCATAGGCTGATTCACCCCTTGAAATATTTGCAGCTAATATTTTTTACACCTTATGTTTTGCGTTTACAATCCGTCCTTTTGAATTTGACAATTTTTAATACATATAGCCAGTGCCACTCGCAGTGTTGAGATGAATCTGACGACACCTCATATATACACATCCGCCCAGCCGTTAGAGCGGGACTTAGCCCGTGAAAATGAATTTACTTTTGTACATGCCCACATACTTATATAATTACTCTTGAACACTCTCTTTCTGTTCAGGTAAAAATAGAAACAACAATATTTTTTCCTGTGCAAAAATACATTCATAAACTTTTCCAATCCAAAATCACATTCAACCAAAACTTACCCTAATAGAACAATACCTGATAGCGAGACTCGTGGGAGGTAAACCAATACGTTTTGGCGAATAATTTCATACCTAGGGTTGCCAGGCGTCCGATAAAGTCAGACGTAGGCTTTTTGATTGCCTTCGCGCTGATCGAAACCGTATTGCAAACGAAAGAATGCTGTTTACTAAGATTTAAGACTCTAAAGCAATCCGGCTGTTTTACCCAAAAAAAGTTATATAACGTGTCACTTAAGGGTGGTATCAAGCCGAAGTGAAATAAAACTATACCTTCTGTATATCCTTTAGGTAAAATTTCAATCTAATTAATTCAATTTTATGTAATGTTTATACGATTATCTGCAAGTTTTTGGAACGTCATTTTTGTGTAGAAAGCTGCAACATAGTTTATTATTTAAAACACGAAAATGGCCTGTAATAATTACAAATCGTCACTTGTGGAAAGGCAATATAGTGATGTGATCAAAGACTCACAGGATATTGAAAAATCACGAGAGTATTTTTCCATCGATCTGGTATAAATAATAGGTAAATCATTTCCAGTGGCCAGTTGATAATCGAATCAATGAACTGTCCTTTTTGTCCCAGTAACGTCAGTTCTATAGAACAAACGGGAACTACTACGACTTTTAGATTTGAGGACATGGCAGCCCTACATACGCCCACGTTTCCTTATCAGTTACAACGTCAATAAGTACGATACACAGCACGTGTTTACGCCTGACCGCATGTTGATTGTGACGTCATAAGAAAGCGATTAGTTAGCACTAAGAAAGAAATAAGGTTTATACGAGTTTGTGTCTTGCAGCGGAAGGAAATGAAGAGCAAAATGGAATGAACATTATCAGATTTCAATACCATAAAATAGACGGCGGTCGTTACACAACCATGTCAGAAGCCTGCTACTTGTAGAAGGCGGTTAAAAAATTCTGACACTAGGGTACATTGGGTAGTTAGACAACTCGGTGTGCCACACGAAAAGAGAGAGGACCATAAAATCGCTTTTGGCGTTTTAGTGCTAACTCCTTTTGAACCCAAGCAAAGGATTTTGACGCAGTTTTTCAATAGATAGTAACTCAAGAGAAAGGGCTAGGTATATACGTACGATATATGCCGGGAAAAGTCTTGATTCCCAAAGGTAAAGCAGTAATCCAGCGGGTGCAATTACTGGCTGGCTAGTGGTTTTCAAAAGTAAAACTAGGTACAGACGTCATGGAAGAAAATGAGATGCAAAAAGCGAATGTCAATCAAGCAGCACGTAGAAGAGTTATAAATACACACACAGCGGAAATACAAGGCCGTTTCTCTGCAGATACATCTTGTATGTTATACACTTCATTCGCTTACATAGTGTCACGACCAGCGTACTGTCAGTACGTGCCCGTACGTGCGTGTATTGATCATTGAGGTTAAGTTACGCTGGTCCCGACACTAACTAAGCGAATGAGCTATACATGTGCACATTGTACAGAGTGTGGTCCACTACTGCAGGGCACACTTTTTCCACGGTGAAATTGCCCATAAAATTGAAAAACTTTTCCTAACTTTCAGTTTGTTTTCTTCTTTTGGTGTAGGACACCGAGGACGACTCAATGAACCCTGGTGTCAGAAGTTTTCAAACAGGCTCTGGCTTGTGTAACGACTGCCGTCTAAGTAATCATAGAGAGCAGTCAGGACCTACGGTTTAACGTATCCTCCGAAACATTGAACAATCTAACAGCTAAGTCCTAACCAGACTAGAAACGAATTCACAAATAGATCACTCAATCTGATGCTGAACCCATGTTCAGCCCATACTCTACGCCGGTCCTAAAACCTCTGAGTCTTAGTTGACAAAAACCAGATCGAATCTTCAAATTACGATCTCATCAAACTCCCTAACAAAAACTGCATATTTAAAACGTGTGTTCATAAAAGAGTTATAGGACGGAGGTGAAAGAAGCTGCCAGCAACGTAAACAAGTAAATATTATCGATACGCCAGATGTCGATAGTTAATACTGCTACAAACATCCTGTTCTTGTATCGGAAAATCAAAGACATTAAAATTTTATCACATCATTACCAGTCAGTAGAGAACTAAGCTCAAGGTAGTAGACATAGGAGATAAGACAGAGATGAATATCTAGTCATAGGAGATTAAGTATCAATCGATTACGTGTCGATGGCAAATACTACACTACAGCTTAGCCACGCATTCTATGTTTAAGTAGATGATGTTTTCTTATTTGATTCCTATGAGCTACAAAATTATATAGCAATTGGAAATGATATATTTTGGATTGTAATTGAAAATGAGAAATTCTTCTTCTTCATCGAGTTGATGAGCCACAAAAAAAAACTGATTAGAATTAAAAGCATAAACTTATACAGTAGTTCCCTAATATCTTCTCCGAAACTCCAAGAGTTTCCCTTTTTCAGTTTTATTGTTTTATGGCGTATCCTTAGGTACGTACATTAGCTAAGAAATTTTAATACTGAAATTTGTTGTCACACCTTATTTCCGAGTGTATAAAAAATATAGAACAGAATAATACAGAACTAAGATATTATTATCTAAAGTTGACCTGTTTCCAATAACAAATGAACCAATTATTGAAATATACGATGTTTGATAAAGAGAATGTACGATACTTGAAAGTGGGTCACAGTAATTTTATCAATGATAGTCCATTTGCCGAAGAGCATCCATGAATCATACTAAAGTGTTTATAAACGAATCTGACTAGTTTAAAGACGTTGTTCGATGCATCAATCTTCTATCAATCTATCTGGACGACATGTTTGTTTAAAACTGGTGCAATTATTTTTTTTCTTTTGGGTTTTTGGTCAGAAAAAAAATATCTATAACTTAATCTACAGTACTCTCTCTTTTTGTGTGGGACATAGAGTCGTTCAACGATCCGATGAGCGTTAATGAAGAGGGACGATTTGTTGGTTGTAATCGATAAGCTCCGGAACTACTGGACCGATTTTTAAAAATCGTTCTATATTTGAAGTCTTCTTTTCATTGAATGTAAATATCTTTTTTTCACGGGAAAACGGTTAGCAACGAGTGAAACCACTGAGCTGGCCCCGAGTATTTTAATTCTTTGTGTTCGCTCTAAGATTGTTTCTCTACTTTTGTTTTCAAGAATTTCCGAATCTTTAGGTTGTAGCTGTAAACCCGTTAGAAAAACAATTCTACCCCATATCCGTTATTTACAAACTCTGGATCAATTGTTTCGGTCCAAATGTATTGTTGGCAGGGATTCACTGCTTGAAAACAAACATGAGTTCAGTCTTTAATTACGCTACAGTTCCTGTGTGGGCGGGATGCAACTACTTCTGACTGAAATGTTGAACATTTTCAAACGACTTGTGATAAATATGATTTGGTCTAATCCGATACCCCGTCCATTCTGGGGTATCAGATGGTAGGAACTAATCCAAAAATACTACACTGTATCACTGGATTTATTTGATTCAGCAATGTTATCATCAATAGCAGATACCAGCCACTACTGGAGACTTCCCCCAGTTAGGAGGTATTTGCCCTGCTCATCATTCTTGGCAGGCGGGTGGGATGCACAAGAAACGCTGCCTATTACGCAGATTTATCCCATAATCGCCTTTTTCCGCTCGCGAATAGAAATGGCGTAATGCTATTCCTTCCATCCCCACACAATGAGTGACTCTGTTCATTCTGCTGACTCTGGTGGTTGCTGAAAAATTTCGTCTACAACGTGAATAAACACAAACTGCACGCTAAATAAAAAGTATGAAAGCCGTTAGTCCAGTTTGTGAAGCTCCACAACAGTTTTAATTGCGCAACAGTTCTTGTGTGGGCGGGAATAGGGAATGCAAAAACTTCGGACCGGAACATCGAAACTGGTCTAGAAAGTTCTGGAACGGGTCGCTTTTGGCTCGTGGAAAATATGCACCAACTTTGGGCGAGAATTAATCGAAAATTGTTTTTGAAAGGTTTAGATTACTTGCCTAGCCACAGGGAACCCTAATCTAACACAACTAAAACACAAGCAAACATACAAACACGGTAATAGTCAGAATACGGTATCACTCTTGTTTTGCTTTGGTATCTGGCGTATTTGGTACTGATTTACGAGTTATTTATAAACTGGTAACTGGATCAATCGTTTTTATACGGGATCAATGGCTTTAGTGATAAAGTGTTCTCGAAATGAATACAGTTTAAAAGCTTTTATGCTGCACTAAATAATTGTTTGAAAGTCGCGGTCACGATGGTTTCAGGAGGCGTATTTTTGAGTCAATATTGATTTCGCTGGCACCAATCTGCAACGATTGGTCTTTATGCCACTCATTACAGCATACGTTGTATACTTCTATGAAGACGGTTGTGATGTCTTAGCAGTCGAGACACCAACTTCTGACGGAGTGTTCCACAAAATAGACAAGACTACATAATTTTAAGAATAAAAGGCGTTGCGATCGCTGGTCCCAATACCATCTGATAGGCTGTATGGACTGCATGGAACAGGCATCTAAAGAGCCTATGTCGGGCTTTGCGTATTCTTCTCTATTGTTTCTTTCTATGGCAAACTGAAAAGCGTCCGCAGTTTAGTGGCCAGGGTTGAACGAATCTGATAACATCAGTTACAGATGGTTACACCATCTATAAGGCTACGTACGTTTTGTCAATCTTTTGCCGTCAACCTTTTCTGTCATCATCACATCAGCTGTTGGAGCATTCTACGAAAACATCTTGTGCGGGAGGTTTGGTTGCTCTTTTTGCGGAATATTCCAGTTCAAAACTCTTTTCACCTGTGACCCTTTCTGTATTGCGGCGTGGCGGATATGCCACCAGCGTGGTGTCTTTCTCTTTCGTCTTCATTGGTCTTTATACTTCTTGTATCTTGTACAGAAGAGTGATACATACCTGTGTCCCTTTCTGTGTTGCGGCGCGGCGTTGGTGCCGCCTGTGTGCTGTCTGTCTCCTTCCGTCATCTTTGTACACCTGTTCTGGTCTCACCGCGTTCCCATTACACTCTTGGACTCTCCCCTTTCCCTGTAACAATGCAAAGGATTTATTAAGAATATGAACAAGAAAAAAAAAACATAGCACTTTCTTGCAGTGCACATAATTTTGTGACCAATATTTGTTACACGTAATTCTGAACCTCATGAATGACAAAGGTCTCATCCCGTCGCACGTAGTATTATTTGACTTAGACCTGAGGGCAAGTTAGTCGTTAAATGAGATTTCTATTAAAAAGAAGCAATGTGATGAATGTCTCAATCTCAAACAAGAGGCAGAAAAAAACATCATTCCTTGAAAATATCAACTTCTAATGTTTTTTTTTCGTAGTTTTTGATGACACATTTAAACTAGTATTTTTGAAAGATTTTGTTTTACTAATATGGCAAGTGATCACCTAGGATCTAAAGGACCGGTCACTGGGACCCAAACAGCCAAGAATTTTAACAGTGTCGACAAATATTTTGTTAACAGAGTGACACTTGTCATTCCTTGGTCCCTAATATTCGTCAAGGAATGTGACCCAGCTTCATTTCACTGTCATTCCATTCATGTAGGCTGGCTTGCATAAGCCTTGTTAAACAAAGGTATTATCTGTATAAAACAGAGCAGGTTAAAAGCGGACGAGATGTTACATTACAAACACGTTTTAATTCGAGCAAATATTTGCGGAGGGAATCCAGTTTTGTGGAGTGTCGCTCTGTGAAAGAGTTCGCTCGACAGAGGTTACGAGTAAATACATACAAATACAGAGTGTAAGAAAATAAATACCTAGATCGAGATATGACTGAAGATTAGGGACTTGACGCATTAAATAATATGTCTAAGCCAGAGCCGAATCATTTGCTACTAAAACATACATACATATAACGCGCCTTTGTCATTAACCATGGTAAAAATACGGTCGCTATTACACATCTGACAATATCTAAAAGGCTCTAGCTAGATTTTATATTTTTAATTTTGCTATTCACTTACTATGATCTTCAATATTACTACCGAGTTTACACTTACTTACTTATAGAAATGAAAAAAAATCCCACATCTTTCGCGAAGTAGCAATAAAAACGTAAGCCCACATAAGTTTCTCCAATATCACAAGAAGGCTCGATCTATTTTCGTATTCGACAAGGACTTTCTAGTTGATAAGACGCCCGAGAAAGGTTGCGATCGAAAATAACCTTAGGTGGGTGTACCGTGTAATGCTTAGAATAGCATCACCCCATATCTTTCCCGTGGGTGTCGTAAGAGGCGACTTAGGTACTCAAGGATTTGAAATGTATTTAGGTGACAGGTCACTAAAGTTATACAAAATATTTCTAAAACGGACTTAAAATATTCAAAATACTTGAAGTCCGTAATGATCGTTAATTTTACCGCCATTGAATCTCTGCCTACCCTGTATGAGGTGAAGGCGTGATATTTGTATGGTGCATTAAACAACTTTAATGTGATCTACTCTTTGAAATAGAGTTCATTTTCCCCTTTATTTTTTGTCTACCTTTATAGAGGGCATGTCAATATTGGTATTAAAGGTGACCTATATATTGAGAAACGAAATACAGTAAGTTTTCGTCGAATCGAATGATCAACACGACACGTCAGACAGCTTAGTAGGTAAACATAAATACCTACTAGTCTTGTTGAGTAGCAGATAAATGTAAGGCGTAAAAAAATTGCAAATATTTTAAGGAGTGAACCATGAAACTGAAGATCTTTCTCAAAGGCAGATATGTCAAAAAATTTAAATATAAAGTAGAGTAGACCAAGTCAATTTGTAATAGGAGTCCCAAAATTTGTATTTCGACCTGTGTTGCTCAGGAAAGTTGTTAAGTTTCATGTTTCTTTGCAGTTAATTTTTTTACATACTATATCTGACAGATGCCTTTCTTTCTTTTTCGTGTGGGACAATAAGTCTTAAAACGACTGCTGTTAAGCAGACTGAACCTTGTTCTTTGACATAAGAGTTTACCAGGTCGTTGGTCGACTCTGTTGAATAGGTAAACCTGAATGTCGTGTAATATGGCACTGTGGCTGAATTCTGTAGGCGTAAACAGATCAATACACTCCCAAAGGTACATTGAAATCTGATAGATAAGATTTTCAATACAAATTGGTCCATTCACCTACGACGCGCGTAGGTTGTCGTCAAGAGCCGGCTAAGAATAGCATCACCCCTTTTCTACCCGTGGGTTTCGTAAAAGGCGACTAAGGGAGAAATCCAGGGAATGGGCAGAAGCGTTTCCTGTGAATGCAACACCTCGCATTGCACTTGCCAATCTGCCTGCCAAGCGTGATGAGTATGGCAAATACCCTCCACTTGGGGTAATTTCATGTCCAGTAGTGGATCATAGTGTCTGCTCAAGATGAAGTCTTGTAATATGTACTACGGTTGAATTCTGTAGGCGTAAACAGATCAATAAACTCTCAAAGGTAGGTACTCTTTGAAATCTGATAGACAAGATTTTCTTTACTAATTGGTTCATTCGCCTACGTTGTGCGTAGGTGGGTACAAAGGTTTGCTTAGGTTATTTGTATGTACGCATCTATTTTATGTATAGGTATTCTTATAACGTAACGTATTTTGTCTGGATGATCTATTTTTAAAACAAAACCCGTCAAAATCTTGCGGGTTTGTTATGTTTGCTATGAGCAATAATTTTTGCACTTTATTTGGTACAAAATGAAACGTTTAATTTCAAACTTAACGATGTGAAGATTTAAATATAAAATTTCAGTATACCTAATGAGTCTAATAAATAACAAATTGTGTATTGAGAAAAAAAGCTTTAGCTGGGCTGTAAGCAGATTATTAGGTCAAAAAACTCAGAAAATGTCTATGCGTTTCAATGTCGTATAATGTCACATAGACCAGAAATAAATAAGTTACTATAGTCACTTAGACGGCGGTCGTTACACAACCATGTCAGAAGCGTACTCGTGGAAGGTTGTAAAATTCTGATTCACCAGGTCGTTGGACGACTCGATGTCTCATACGAAAAGAGAGAGAGGGAAAGAGTTACTATAGCAACAGTAGGAGCAGTAGGAGTAACTATAAATGGTCCCAGATACCACCTCGACGCTAATCGACCCCCAACGGGGTACTAATTTTATCACCTCCTGACTGAATGCACGTGTCAACTGGGAGATGAGTCACTACAGTAGTTGTGGGATAATACCAGTTGGCAAAATAGGATCAGTAGAATATGTCGTGTGACGCCGGCTTAGAATAGCATCACACCATATTTATTTCGTGTAGGTGTCGATTAAGAGATTAAGGCCCCTATTGATAAACCACACTCAACTATGTGATCGAACTTGAGTGCGATTTCGAGACGTCGATGTCGTTAGTACTGATTGAAATTTGTCCAAATCGCTCTTGAGATCGATCTCAAAGTCGAGTGCTATTTATAAATACGGACCTTAATTTGAGGATTGAAGTTTTTTGCAATTTTAAGCGACAGTCTCACAGCCTAAACTAAAATATACTAATACAGTCTCCAAAATTACCCTCAAGCTTTTCAAACGTGGCGCAAATGACATTACGGCCGTTTAAGCTTTACCTACCCCACAAGGGATATACCTGACATTATGTATGACAACAACTTCTAGACGTCTCCACATTGACCGATTGTAAAAAAGGTGACGCTTCTTTTAGTATTTTTATGAATGAAATGCTTGTCGTTGCGATGATCTTTTAAGATACGAGATATGACAAACATACACAAAATATATCTACGTCAGAAGCCGTTATCAACATAATATGATATTATTTTGATACTCCGAGACTTCTTGTATACCTATCATATTGAATTGATAACGTTAATTTTTGAAGTAGTTTCCTTCCGGTACTTTTTAAATTTTCCGTAGATAAGTACTGCGATTAATATTAAGCGTCAATATGCAGTATAAAATGATGTCGCTTTTTGCGTTTCTCTGTCATGGTAGGCATCAACGTAGTCATGGACACTGACGTTACTCCTCCTAAACCACGCAACAGATTGTAACGCGATTTTTTCTATAGTCATTCCAGAATGCCGGTAAAACGTTTTATTCCCACGGGAAAACAGCAGCGGATACAACTGCTGAACGTGCTAGCTAGTGTTTTATAATTCTCTATAATACATACATACATATAACACGCCTTTATCCCTTGCGGGGTAGGCAGAGCGTTAACGGCCGTAAGAATACGGCCACTATCACCACGTCTGACATTTTAGAGGATTGTTTTCTAAGGTTGTTTCAGAAAACGTGTATCACTATAGTGACAGGTTGTCAGCCTGTCGCCTAAAAACTGCAATACACCAACACTCTCGAGTCCCTTAGTCGCCTCTTACGACACCCGTGGGAAGGATGTGGGGTGGTGCCATTCTAAGCCTCTATAATTCTTATTTAATTTCACGTTCCTTTATAATAGTATTCAAAAGTAAATACAGCTCGCAGCTCGGAATGCAAATGGGATTATTGGATTTAATCTGAATAAAAGTAAACCGTTTTTGTTTGTAGCTTCATGTCTATGCAAAAATTATGAGCTCTATGGAATTAAAAACTTATTTTCAGAAAATCTGAGCTGAAGTAACTGGAATACAATAATTAAGATGTTTAACTAGTTAGCTTCTAAAATCAGCTACAGCAAGCCAAACTAGCTTTACTATTTTGCTGTCCAACATATCGCTCAAATCAATGCAAATAATAGGTATGGAATATTACTCGCAACTGATAAATAAAATATGCTGAATCGCTGACCATTTACGGATAATTTATCAAACGATCGTATTCCAAGCCAAATGCCAATATGCTTTTTGCGCCGGTTGAAATAGTTGAACGCGGTCAAACGGTTTTCACAAAGCCAGTAGAGTAACGGGGCAAAATGTCGCCCGGTCGTTGCTAGAGGAGTTTTGTTGCAAAAACTGCGCTCAAACCCCTTGAGTTGCCAGATGCTAAGTGCTGTATTTGAGCAGATTGCAATGCCATCAGTTTCTACGAAACTAAGCTCAGATTCCTAAGTTACCAGATACCAAGTCGGAGTTTTGTGCATATTTCTATATGCATCTGTTTCTACAAAGCGAGTGAATAATGGGGCAAAATATCGCCCGGTCGTTGCTCGAGAAGTTATGTTGCAAAAACTGCGCTCAGACCTCTTGAGTTGTCAGATGTCAAGCCTAGCATTGTACAGTTGTTTTAGGGAATATGTTTGGATGGATATCTTAAAATTATCAAGCTATGGCCGAATGAGATGCTCTTTATGCACCAGTTGAAATAAATGATTGTGGTCAAACGGCGGTTTCCACAAAGCCAGTGGGGTAACGGGGCAAAATATCGCCCGGTCGTTGCTCGGGCAGCTATGTTGCAAAAACTGCGCTCAAACCCCCTGAGTTGCCAGATGCTAAGTGCTGTACTTGTACAGATTTCAATGCTATCAGTTTCTACGAAAGTAAGCTCAGATCCCTTCGTTGCCAAATACCAAGTCGGAGTTTTGTGCATATTTCTATATGCATCTGTTTCCACCACGCGAGTGAGTAACGGGGCAAAATATCGCCCGGTCGTTGCTCGAGAAGTTATGTTGCAAAAGCTGCGCTCAGACCCCTTGAGTTGCCAGATGCTAAGTGCTGTATTTGAGCAGATTGCAATGCTATCAGTTTCTACGAAACTATGCTCAGATCCCTAAGTTACCTGATACCAAGTCGGAGTTTTGTGCATATTTCTATATGCATCTGTTTCTACAAAGCGAGTAAGTAATGGGGCAAAATATCGCCCGGTCGTTGCTCGAGAAGTTATGTTGCAAAAACTGCGCTCATACCCTCTGAGTTGCCAGATGCAATGGTAGCCTAGTGCAAAATGCTATATCTAAAGGTATATGATTGGATAATCTAAATTATCAAGCTATAGCCGTATGAGATACTCTTTTTGCACCAGTTGAAAAAGTTGATTGTGGTCACACGGCTGTTTCCACAAAGCGAGTGAGTAACGGGGCAAAATGTCGCCCGGTCGTTGCTAGAGGAGTTATGTTGCAAAAACTGCGCTCAAACCCCTTGAGTTGCCAGATGCTAAGTGCTGTATTTGAGCAGATTGCAATGCCATCAGTTTCTACGAAAGTAAGCTCAGATCCCCAAGTTGCCAGGAGTTTTGGGCATATTTCTGGAAGCATCTGTTTCCAGAAAGCCAGTGGAGTAACGGGGCAAAATATCACCCGGTCGTTGCTCGAGAAGTTATGTTGCAAAAACTGCGCTCAGACCCCTTAAGTTGCCAGATGCTAAGGGCTGTATTTGAGCAGATTGCAATGCTAAGCTCAGATCCCTAAGTTGTCAGATACCAAGTCGGAGTTTTGTGCATATTTCTATATGCATCTGTTTCCACAAAGCGAGTAAGTAACGGGGCAAAATATCGCCCGGTCGTTGCTCGAAAAGTTACGTTGCAAAAACTACGCTCAGACCCCTTGAGTTGCCAGATGTCAAGCCTAGCATTGTACAGATATCTTAGGGAATATGTTTGGATGGCCGAAAGAGATGCTCTTTATTGCACTTTCGGAAATAGTTGATTGTGGTCAAACGGCGGTTTCCACAAAGGCAGTGGAGAAACGGGGCAAAATATCGCCCGGTCGTTGCTCGAGAAGTTATGTTGCAAAAACTGCGCTCAAACCCCTTGAGTTGCCAGATGCTAAGTGCTGTATTTGAGCAGATTGCAATGCTATCAGTTTCTACTAAACTATGCTCAGATTCCTAAGTTACCAGATACCAAGTCGGAGTTTTGTGCATATTTCTATATGCATCTGTTTCCACCACGCGAGTGAGTAACGGGGCAAAATATCGCCCGGTCGTTGCTCGAGAAGTTATGTTGCAAAAACTGCGCTCAGACCCCTTGAGTTGCCAGATGCTAAGTGCTGTATTTGAGCAGATTGCAATGCTATCAGTTTCTACGAAACTAAGCTCAGATCCCTAAGTTGCCAGGAGTTTTGGGCATATTTCTAGAAGCATCTGTTTCCACAAAGCGAGTGAGTAACAGGGCAAAATATTGCCCGGTCGTTGCTCGAGCAGCTATGTTGCAAAAACTGCGTTCAGACCCCTTGAGTTGCCAGATGCCGAGCCATAGCATTATGAGGAATGCTATATCTAAAGGAATATGATGGGACATGCCAAATTATCAAGCTATGGGCGTAAGAGACACTTTTTTGCACCAGTTGAATGAAGTTGATCGCGGTTACACGACTGTTTCCATAAGGCTAGTGAGTAACGAAGCAAATACTGCCCGGTTGTTGCTAGAGCAGTTATGTTGGAAAAACTATGCTTAGAGTCCTTCGAGTTGCATGTAAGATATTTCAAGGAATAGCATAAGGAATTGCTGATAATTTTTATTGTTGCAAATAATTCAGCACGTTACCAGGCTATTCTTTAGTAGACCGGCATAAAAGATTCGCGGTTACATTCCAAGCGGATTGTGAGATGCTATATAAGGAATGTGTCGTTCAATGGGCTCACTTGACAAAAGTAAACTGTTTATGTTTTAGAGAACGAAACAGAAAAAGTCGAATCGTAGAACAGCTATCTGTTAGCTGGGACCGCAAAACCTTGGCAGAATTTAGTCGTTTTTAACACTCTGGCAACATTGAACCCTGTGTTGGGGTCCGTGAACTGCAACCGACCATTTTACCTGTACTGACCTTTAATGCAATAGGATAAGACATTATAGGCTTAAAGCGGCTTAAACGAAACATTATTGCTATAAAAATTTCAATTTATATACTTTACAGAGAAGTAAATATAAGTTAGGTTTAGAGATAATGTAAGCATTGTTTTTTCTTTTAAAATTTTCAAGTTACTTTTGTATTCCTACCTAAATCAACTTGCTTTATACAGTTTGTCCAGAATTTCACTGAAAATCGTCTAGACTGTTTAACTCAAATAAAGAACACCGTTTGATACAAGTTTTCTAAGCTATCAAAAATAACCCTTTCAGCTTTTTATTTTGAAGTAACTCTATTACACGTCGGTATAAATTCTTCTCGTAAGTGAGTCCCACGAGATACCAGTGACAGTTCCTACTTACTATTTTTTTTTATTATAATTAGCCTGCTAGATCCCACTGCTGGGCAAAGGCCTCCCTTGCAATCTTTCATTCTTTGCGCTCTAATGCAACCGTCAACCACTCCTGTAAGTAGGCATCAAAATAGTCCCGCCAACGTTTTTGGGTCTACCTCTATGCCAAGACCCTTTAATTTTTTTTAAATACTATTCAATAAACATATTGAAAGGCACAAGAAATACTATGTACAGTATGGTATTGTTTAGTTATTTTTTCTCAAGGAAGACCGTTACCTCACCTATTCGCTATCGTGGGACTCTTTTCTGATGTTCATATAATTAAACACGATAACATTTCGCAGTATGCATGATTAGGTATGAAAAACATCTTTGTTACGCCTATGTTGTGAACATCGAGCAGAATTCATCTTAGTCAAATTATGTAAACATATGAGTTATTAATATTTTGAGCAGACGCTCTGCAAATGGCTGTTAGTAGAAAATGCGCTGGTAGGTATACGAAGTAGGTGCTTAAATGCTTAAGGTATATTCCTAGGTACGGGTTAAGTTGCCTTTTCCCAAAAAGTTTTCGAAACGTTTTGTTTCTCGCGCTACTCATTGTTGTAACAACTTTTGTGGTAGTCCCGGTAGGTTAGTATTCTAGATGTCTAATTCACAAGAAAGTATGCACATGCACATATCACGCACTTATCACTTGTGGGTTGGCAGCAGAGAGTCAACGGTCGTAAAAGTACGGTCTCTGTTAAGTGTGACAAATATTGAGGGCCCTTTCAGAAGATTCGCGTATTTACGGCGGTTGAAAAATTCTGACACTAGGGTTCATTGGGTCGCTGGACTATATTACAGTGTCCTACGCGAAAAGAGAGAGACAGTAGTGACACGTTGTCAGCCTGTCTCCTTGAGTTGTATAACACACGAAACCCTCAAGTCCCTTGGTCGCCTCTTCCGACACCCGCGGGAAATAATTGGGGTGACGCTATTCTACGCCGACATCACACGTAAGTAAGTATACTTTTTAAAGATTAAACGTGAACGTAAATAAGGTAAATAAATATGACGTAACGCCATCTCCATTGGACTAGAGAACCGGTGTTTTAGTTTAGTATGGTAAATTTATTCTCTTCTATGGCACGGAACATCGGGGTTAGCAGAGTAGGTTGGTGAAATCGGCTTGTAGCGTGCCATGGCGATGGCTGTAGTGCTATGGTCATAATTAATTGTTGTTATTGCGAAAGAGTTTGTTTGCTTTTTACTCAACTGCATCAGACGGAGGGTTATGTTTTTCGAGATTATAATTTATATGTTATGTATTTTGGTTGGAGAAGTAAATTATATTTCACGGGCGAAAGCCTTAACGAATTGTTGACATTAATCTGAGATGGTATCGAGATCCGTCTCAGCAGCGCGACTTTACCTAAACAGCCACAGTCTATTGCTGGACATCGGCCTCTCAATTGTGGAAGGGTTGTATGGCCATACCTACTTACCACGCTAGCGGATTGGCGAGCGAAACTAGCTATGTATCCAGTAATACAAATTAAAAACTACTTATAATCGTCTGCTGGCCTCTCTAGCATGGGCTGATAGCCGTTTCTACCTAGTTAGATCATTTTGTAGAAGTTACAAGGCAATAAATACTTTTTCTATAACTTACAAATCAAAATTGTGTTTTGACAACATTTTAGTTTTTCAATAGTCGTGCTAGTTAGATTGCTTACTGTGTAAATGTAATCAAGCAGAAACCTTCCGGCATTGAATCAAAAGAGCTGCAACGTTACGTAACGTTCGCAGAGCGATGTCGGTGCCAAAACTAGTCCCACACACGTGCCACTCAGGAACCGGTTGCTGATATTTACTGCAATGCGCGGTAATTCCGAAATACAGCTATCGTGTATGAAAGATCTTTTTTTTTTATATGTAATAGGTCTCACCTGGTGGTAAGTGGAGATGCAGACGAAGATGGTACATGCTTGCCTAGATAATGCCTATTCACTCTTGCCTTAAAAAGGCCCAAGTTATATTGTTCCGGAAAAAGATCCGCCGGCAGGGACTCTCCAGGCGACCGGTTTTTAGAAAGATCAACAGACAGACAAACTTTTGCCTCCGAATATTTGAAGAACTAATCAATCGGACTATTTCGACGTAGAATCACTCGATTTATAAATCATAAACTTTATTAGCTTTCATGTGGTGATATACAGATATAGTTAGATGGAACACACACGAAACCCTGTCAGGGCACCTAATTAGACCACCACTAAAGAGATCTATCTTAATTAATTACGTAATTAGTTAATAAGCATTATTTTATAGTGACCATATCAATATTTTCAATATATTTTAATGTTTACAATAAATTGAATGACTTCGCCATCGCACTAGAACAGAAGGTTAACGTGTAATATATATTAAAATTAATACATTCAGTGCGATTGCCAAGTCATTCAATTTATTGTAAACATTAAAATATATTGAAAATATTGATATGGTCACTATAAAATAATGCTTATTAACTAATTACGTAATTAATTAAGATAGATCTCTTAAGTGGGGAATGAACAAATCGATAGCCGACTTGGTTTCAAATGGATCTCATACCTTTTTACGGTTGAACAGCTCAGTAGCGAGACTTGGATTTTTTTATATATTAATGTTTTTGAGGGGATTATACTAACAGTAACAACAACAGTCGCAACATATTCAATTTTTAGCATTGATATAGTTAGATTTAGGAGTAAGGTACCTATTTTTTTAACCTTGTAAATTATTTTAATTAAATTATAGCCTTAAAGCTACAGCTATCTAAATTAATAGGGAAACAGACGACATTGCGTAGAATAAACGGCCAAAACTGAGATTTTTGTAGAAGAAATAAGCTGATCTGTTATTATTTAAATGTAGATGTATTGCTGTATATGTCATGTCCTTTGTGTTTTACTGTGTAGATACAATAAACGGTTAATTATATAAATAATGGAAACCGTATTGCTCCCTCAGAACCAATTTCATAAGCGGATACTAATGTTTTGTATATACCTTCATTGCTTACTCAACTATTTATATAATCTGACTTCCTATAATCGTGAGAACGTTATAATACATGTGGCGTGTAATTATTTTTATCTGTTTGTTTGCAACTTGGGCAGAAAGCGGAATATGCAAAATTAGTTTCACTTTAATTATAAACTGCGTACTTAACGTGCTATTTATATTGTGCCCTGCGGTAACTATTGCAATATACCTTGGTAAAAACAAATACGAATGCCTACTCTTTCCCTCTTTGTGTAGTTCACTGAATCGTCCAACGACCTAATGAATCCTAGAATTTTTCAACCACCTCTGCAACTAACAGTGTATGTGTATACTTAGTAGATATTTTGTAAGTTTTTCAATACATATGGTAAACAAGTACTTTTTCATAACATTCTATACATCACTAAATAGATTTTTAATAAGTGTTTTGAAAATAAATATGATTTATATGCCGGAAAATTCAGAAACGACTACCATTGAAACAGCGTTTATAAAATAGTTGGGCATCATTACGCTATCAAGTTAATTGCATAATGAGTGAACGATTTTGCTGTACATACATTGATACATACATACATATTATATCACGCCTTTATCCCTTGCGGGGTAGGCAGAGCGATAGGGGCCGTAAGAATACAGCCACTATCGCCACGTCTGACATTTTTGAGGATTGTTTTCCAAGGTTGTTCCAGAAAACATGTGTATCACTATAATGACAGGTTGTCAGTCTGTCGCCTAAAAATTGTAATACACCAATACCCTCGAGTCCCTAAGTCGCCTCTTGCGACACCCGCGGAAAGGATGTGGGGTGATGCTATTCTAAGCCGGCATCACACGGATTTTGCTGTAACTAAGTGATATCAGAGAACTCAACGGAACGAATCAACAGACCGTTTTACTATTATGAAATAGGTCCTACTTACACTGTACATCACGTTCTCAAAGACCAAAGACTCTAAAGACATGTGCATTTATAAAGGATTTCACATTATCATTTTCTAAACCTATTTGATGGAGAGAGACAGCGCTATTTTGGGAGACTAATTACCGAATTGAATTTGCCGTGTGATGCCGGCTTAGAATAGCATCACCCCATATCCTTCCCGCGGGTGTCGTAAGAGGCGACTAAGGGACTCGAGGGTATTGGTGTATTACAATTTTTAGGCGACAGGCTGACAACCTGTCACTATAGTGATACACATGTTTTCTGGAACAACCTTGGAAAACAACCCTCAATAATGTCAGACGTGGCGATAGCGACCGTATTCTTACGGCCGTTAACGCTCTGCCTACCCCGCAAGGGATAAAGGCGTGACATATGTATGTATGTATGTAATTACCGAATTGACATCATTGGATACAAATTTTGGTAGTTCTGTAGCTTAGAGATCGAATGCTTCTTGTATAAACAAAAATTTCAAGAAAAGGCTAGTATGATTTATATTTCTCGACAAGTAAGCCTATAAGTCTGGCTCGAATAATAACAAAATAATATTAATAATAAAGCCTATATATATGCTGAGTTAAGTATGGGGTCATTATGCTATAGTCGGATCGAAGTCTTGGTTATAGGAAGCAAGACGTGGATGTTACAGCTCTGTTGAAAGAATGATGAAAGACCACAGGAATCATAAATGAAAATAACAAATAGATTTTTTTTTGCGTCGGCCGGGCTTGAATCCGTGACCCAGGGGTACCGATCGGCGCACTGTTCTGCCTTCGAACGAAGCTAACTGCCGGCCATTTATGAGAATGATATAGCACTGTGAGTGCATTAAAATCCCAATACACCACATTAATCAATACATATTTCAAGTTTTCAACTAAGGTTACCCTGTTTCCGGTCAATTTCTATTACCGAAACCCGTATTTGGGTATTTATACGCTGTTAGGCTGTTACATATGCAATGGCGGATGCAGTTCAGTCGATGATCAAGTTTTCTCTTCATATAAAGCAAATGGTCGAGTTTCAACTTGTGTAATATTTGTTTTCCTGTGGCATTTTGCAGTGTAGTGCCGGCTTAGAATAGCATCACCCCACATCCTTCCCGTGGGTATCGTAAGAGATGACTAAGGGACTCGAAAGTATTGGTGCATTACAATTTTTAGGCGACAGGCTGACAACCTGTCACTATAGTGATACACATGTTTTCTGAAACAACCTTGGAAAACAATCCTCAAAAATGTCAGACGTGGCGATAGCGACCGTATTCTTACGGCCGTTAACGCTCTGCCTACCCGCAAGGGATAAAGGCTTGATATATGTATGTCGGCGAAGACCACTGGCTGAATTGTAACTCCTTGGCAGTATGGCGGCCATACTACCTTTGCCTGTCCCGTATGGAAAACAAATGAAAGTAGATTTGGGAGAACTGTCAAAGTGGTAGCGTCTGGGTGAAATGTATTGAGTCGAATAACGTGAAATAATGTGGAAACAGTGTGATAATCCTAACTAATTGTTAAAAGGAGATAATACAAGATCATAATTGAACAATTCCGTCGTTTTCCTAACAAAATCCCCGCAAAATACGGCGAATCCTGACTGGACGTCCACATGTATGTATTTTGAATTACGGTGTAGTGCCGGGTTAGAATAGCATCACCCCATTTCTACCCGTGGATCTCGTAAGCAACCAAAGAATGAATCCAGGGAACGGGCAGCAGCGTTCCCTGTGAATATTTTCAATATCTTGCGTTAGATAATCCGCCTGCCAAGCGTGGTGAGTATATGGCCATACCCAGCAGTGGACTGTTGTGGCTGTAGAAGAAAAAGAAGAAGAAGAAGAGAGTGGCATGTTAGGTTTGAAATATTTACGAGCAAAGTAAAGTATAAGTCTCTGTGGCCTCGCTAGCAGTCTGGGTTTAGGACCCGGAGTACCTCTGTTTGATTCCTGAGAGGCGGAAGCTGGCTTTTTGTGTATTGTTCTATATTATTGTTAAAGTATTATATCCATTGTGTTTTATTGCGTACAATAAACAGTTAATGAATAAGACACAAAGTTGATGTTGGTCAATACTACTACTACTACAGCAACAAAAGTGCACTGTTGGACATGGGACTCCCTCTATTGGGTCTATTGGGCCCTCCCTCAATACAGGTAAGGTAGATTGAAATTTTGTTCCAATAGTTGCAGGGTGAGTTCGACTCATTTCCCAACTTTTCCCAAGGAACATGTATATAGAAATACGAAGACAATTTTTGACCCATACCAAGTTGACACTTATTTATAAAAAAAATCTTTTATTTCAATAATCTTTTTTTATAATACTGAGTAGTGTTTTAGTCTCTAAATTATTGTTTTGCGTGACTAATTTAACTATCGTTATTTTATTACATTAGGTCAGTCAGGAATTACGGACGAATTAGAAAGTATGAAGTAGTCATTGTACTCTTCCGGGAATCGAACCCACGCACGATCTGATCGATGAGTCCAAGGCTACCACGGAACGAATGTGCGATAATTGTTATAGTATAAGGCGTTAGGAAAAACCGCAAACCTTCGTAGAATAAAATGTTATGGAATGACTATTGGAAATACATTAATAAAAATTAGGTTTATGCCAAGTGCCGAGTGTCGTAACAGGCGACTAAGGGACTCGAGGGTTTCATGTGTATTGCAATTTTTAGACAACAGGCTGACAACCTGTCACTATAATAAAATGAATGAAATGAAATGAAATAAAATGTCTCGACAAATAAAAGACAAGTGGTGGCAGGACAAGGCTTGTCAAATGCAGTGGCTCGCCGATACAAACCAGCTTGGTGAGTTTTACTGTGAAGTGCGTAAGCTGATTGGTGCTTCCTACCGTGCAAAAGTACCTTTAAGGTCTTTAGACGGTATGCACCTCCTGACCAGCAAGGAGGATGTACTTAAACGTTGGGCTGAGCATTTTCACAACTTGCTCAACGTAGATCGATCAGCTGATCTGCATCATATCAGTTTAATGCCTCAACTCCCGTTAGCCACGGAGCTGGACGAGCCCCTGTCATGCGACGAGGTTGTTACTGCCATCAGACAGCAGCATAATAACCGGGCGGTTGGCATTGACCTTATACCGGGTGAACTACTTAAATATGGTGGTACGGAGTTGCACACGTCGGTATGGAAACTTTTCGTTCGAATGTGGGAGGAGGAGAGGGTCCCTGAGGACTTCAAAGTGTCTCGCATTTGTGCCCTCTACAAGAACAAGGGTGACCGTTCTGACTGTAACTCTTATCGCGGTATTTCATTGCTGTCAGTCCCTGGAAAAGTCTTTGCCAGAGTTTTACTGAACCGCCTCAAAGATTTGTCGGAAAAAATTCTGCCCGAAACCCAGTTCGGCTTCCGACCTGACCGAGGTACATGTGAAGCTATTTTCTCGGTGCGTCAACTACAAGAAAAAAGTAGAGAACAAGGTCGCCAGTTGTACCTCTGCTTTGTTGATTTAGAGAAAGCATTCGACAGTGTGCCTCGCGAAGCTCTCTGGATGGTGCTAGGAAAGTTAGGGTGCACAGAAAAGTATGTGCGACTCCTAAGACTCCTGCATGACGACATGCAGTGCTGCGTCTCTGTAGACGGTGAACAGTCTGATTTCTTCCCCGTCACCTGTGGGGTGAAACAAGGGTGTGTTCTAGCGCCCACACTGTTCGCCTTGTACTTTGCAGTTGTAGTCAAAGAAGTCCTAAATACTGTTTCCCACGGAGTCCGCATCCGTTTCCGCACAGATGGCAGTCTTTTTAACCTGGCTAGACTTAAGGCGCGCACTAAAGTCTCGTATGCATTGATTACTGAGATCATGTATGCTGATGACTTGTGCTTTCTTGCAGAATCCCCAGACGGCCTGCAACAGCTAATGTCCGTTTTTCACCAAGCATGCTGTAAATTCGGCCTGAAGATCAGTGTCAAAAAGACGGAAGTGATGTCCTTAGACTCGCATGGTCGCGAGACACTGGCGATTATGCTTGGTGAGGATATGCTGAAACAGGTTGATAAGTTTCGTTATCTGGGGAACACTATAACATCTAAGTGTAACCTTGATGCTGAGATCAACAGCAGAATCAGTGCTGCAGCTGCAGCATTTGGGAAGTTGTGTTCCAAGGTTTTCTGCTCGCACGACCTAAAGCTTGCCACAAAAATCTCTGTATATATGGCGATTGTGCTGCCAAACCTTCTATACTCCTCCGAGACTTGGTGTGTGTATCGTCACCACATACGCACTCTGGATCGCTTCCACCTAAAATGCCTTCGCACCATCATGAAGATCAGATGGTCCGACCGAGTGCGCAATACCGAAGTTCTGAGACGAGCCAATGTTGGTGGCATTGAGGCCTATCTAATGCGTCGTCAGCTACGGTGGTGCGGTCATGTATCCCGGATGTCGGAGGAGAGAGTGGCGAAGCGCATCTTTTATTCTGAGCTAGAGGAGGGCAAGCGAAAGCATGGCGGACAACTCCTCAGATATAAAGATGTTCAGAAACGACACATGAAAAGATGCAACATTGAGCCCACTCAATGGGAGGGTCTGGCAGCACAGCGTCCCGAATGGCGCGGGATGGTTAAGACGCAAGTCCGCGAGTTTGAGGAAAAGCGTAAAGCAGACCTCGACGCTAAGCGCGATGAGCTGAAGGCCCGTCCATCCGTCGCCATTAACTATAATTATGTAAATGGCAAACTCACGTGTCCACTCTGTGCACGGGAGTTTACTGCCAAAATTGGCTACAATAGCCATCTCCGGGCGCATCAGCGCCGATCTGATTAGGAGTCAAAGTGGTCGCCATGGCCGAAATCGGTCGGAGAGATCATCACACGACTCGTTTGAAACAGCCCTCAATTTGTCAGACGTGGCGTTGGCGACTGTATTTTTACGGCCGTTAGCGCTTTGCCCGCAATGGATAAAGGCGTGATATGTGTATGTTTATAGGTACCAAGTTATGCTCATCATGTTCACACAATTCATCACCATCAAAATTATTGATGGTGATGAAACAATAAAGATCTGTTTCACAAAACACGTGCATAATGCAGCATTCATACATAACACACTAATTCAATGAAACCTACAGCACCGCGAGTTACTCCATGGTCCCGAATAAACTGGTTCTCCATACAAATTAAAGGACTAACCAGTATAGGTAGATCTCTGTAAGTTTATTCCGTATAAAGGACCCGCATAAACTGGTTTTTCATACAGTTACTAAAATTGGCCAGTATAAGTAGATCTCTTTAAGTTGGTTGTAAGTTTATTCCGTGGTAGTATATTGTATCGATCTTGAATTCATTCATGAAACCACGCGGTCACGAACATCTCCACGGTCAGCTAAACTGCATATTACATACATACATACATACATATATCACGCCTTTATCCTTTGCGGGGTAGGCAGAACGTTAACGGCCGTAAGAATACGGTCGCTATCGCCACGTCTGACATTTTTGAGGATTGTTTTCCAAGGTTGTTTCAGAAAACATGTGTATCACTATAGTGACAGGTTGTCAGCCTGTCGCCTAAAAATTGTAATACACCAATACTCTCAAGTCCCTTAGTCACCTCTTACGACACCCGCGGGATGGACGTGGGGTGATGCTATTCTAAGCCGGCATCACACGGCAAACTGCATATTAGGATCTGCTAATTGCAATATTATGTGCATTGTGGTTTCGTGCGAACTAGCTGAGTGATTATTAGAAGCAAGTAATCTTTGTGTGACTGTAATACTAATTATTTTTTTAAAGTGACTCTACCGATTTAGCTTCGGACTCTGGGGGTATTTAATTGTGTACAAATATTTTAAGGATGTGTCCTACTGATAAAACTGAACAACTTTCGTTAGGATTTTTATTTCGAAATATGAAAAAATAAATTTTTCACCTCCTATTATAGGTACCTACGAAATTCACAATCCGTCGCTTTGTTTATATAAAATGAAAAATTTGGACCTCCCATATTTCGAAAAAACTGTTTCAGGCGAATGTCGTTCAATGTGTACTTAATTAAATGTAACCTTGTATATTCCGTTTAATTGGTAAGGAGTAAGGGCTCACCCGGAAAATAAGGACTCACCCGGGGTTATTTAAAAGGTTCGTATCGTCATGTACCTACGATTAAATCGCAGTACGCAGTGACTGTACCGGATATAGGTCAAGAATATTTCAACGACCAGCTTATCTTGACCGCTACTTACAAGGATGCATGCTAGCGCGTGGAGCTCAAGTAACGCTGGACGCTGAGATATTTGCTATAAAACCAGCGTAAACTGAGCCACTACGGCATGATGACATGACATCCTCATTGAAATATTAATGGTGTCCTACCTTTTGAAATTCGTGCCTTATTAACTTATAACCCCAGAGACCTTGAAAAATTGGGTCATTTGATGACCGCATAACCCAGAATAATAAATCGTAGGCACACTTTTTCCGGCCAAAATATATGCCTTCCTTGGGTCGGAAAAGATTGATTCCGGTAAGGGATAACTTATAGTTTCCTATTCGATCGGACAGATGTTAATAATCTGCAATAACGAGGGTTAGGTTATTGATGAACCACTGTGGAGTTCTGACATGGAGGAAACTACGAAAAAAAAAATCAAGGGAATTTGGTGGAGGAAGCTTAGAGTCTGTGCGTGAAAGAGAATTTTGCCGGGAAAAAAGTGGACTATTCATGTTTACATAGAAACCCACGATCGACAAATATTAAAGTCATAATTAGGCACAAAAGCGCTCCCAAATTCCACGCCAGTTCTCTTTCCGCACTGATTCTACTTAGGTGGTAGAAGTGGGTAGATGTCAAATTAATAGAAAGAAGTTCACTTTTAAATAAATAAAAAAAACTTCTTATTTACAGTCTTGGCTGTATATGAATGGCTATGATAGAATAAACTCACTCAGAATCCTTAGAGAAACGGCGGTATTTCCAACAAATTTTGAACGAGTCTAAAGGAATTGAATTTGATGAAGTGGCGAGGAATGGGTTGCGTGTGTGGTACGACACTACCACAAGTTAAAAAGAGAATAAATCAAAAATATTACGCAATCCCATATCACGTATAATAAGTACTTCGTGTCGTATAATTCGAGACTAGTCCAAGGACAGGTTGACATGCCGTGTATACGAATGTACCTCATTTTTCCAAATGAAGGTCCAAATAGAGATCAATCCAAGAAATAAAAATGACCTAGCCTGGGTTCCAACTCTCAATCCACCTGAAAAGCGTGGTATGGCAATACTTCTTCTTCGTCGTGTTAGTGGATCATTATATTTTTGATTGCCAGTATTTGGCGACCGATGGCGTTCTCTGTAGCTAGGATCAGCTCCTCCCATGCTGCAAGAGACGAGCAAAAGAGGACACCTAATAAGGTGCGCCATAGATTAAGATGGGGCCCCACAGTCGCAGTGCACTTGCGTTTTGTAATACTTATTTGATATTTTGATTAAGTTACCTTCTGAGGCTCTGATCACAAAATAAGAATTGTATGTTTGTCCATTAGAATACATTTATTTACCATAACTAACCAATAATAAACATTTGATAACAATAGAAATTCACACTTAGTTACACCTGTAGTGTGATAATTCATTCAACGATACAACACGTGTATGTTTGTCCACGCATTTCTCAGAAACTACTTTGCCTTTTACTTAGGAATCATCTTACAACAATTTGAATATTTGCGTCAAAACAAAAGATAAACCCGAAGCGATTATAAGCAACACAAACAAAGAGAACGAAGTAAATTACAAGTATATACAATGTAGGTTAAGTTGAATCATATGCCCTGAAAACATTGGCTTCAAGCTGAAGGTGAAGTTTAGTTTGAAGGTAGTGTAACAAACGGCGCATCTCGGCATGCACGGTAGTAAACAAGCATGCAAGACATCACCACATGCTATGACGTCATCAATATGCTATCAAAACTTAAACGATAAGCTTATTATGCCCTGAAACATTGGCTTCAAGCTCAAGGCGAAGGTTGAGTTTAAAGGTACTGTAACTACGGCGCATCTCGAGATCTCGACATGCAATGTAGTAAACAAGCATGCAAGCCATCTCCGCGTGCTGTGACGTCATCAGTATGCCTTCAAAACTTAAACGAAAAGCATATTAAGCGCTGAAAACACTGGCTTCAAGTTCAAGGCGAAGGTTAAGTTTGAAGGTACTGTAACTACGGCGCATCTCGACATGCAAGGTAGTAAACAAGCATGCAAGCCATATCTACGTGCTGTGACGTCATCAGTATGCCTTCAAAACTTAAACGAAAAGCATATTAAGCGCTGAAAACACTGGCTTCAAGTTCAAGGCGAAGGTTAAGTTTGAAGGTACTGTAACTACGGCGCATCTCGACATGCAAGGTAGTAAACAAGCATGCAAGCCATCACCACATGCTATGACGTCATCAATATGCTATCAAAACTTAAGAGATAAGCTTATTATGCCCTGAAAACATTGGCTTCAAGCTGAATCTGAAGGTTGAGTTTGAAGGTCCTGTAACTGTACTGCATATAAGGTGTAAAAATATTAGCTACAAATATTTTAAGGTGTGAATCAGCCCATGAAACTGCACAACTCTCCCCAAGAAACATAGGTAGGTCGAAATATGAAAAAAAATGTGGACCTCAGGAAATTATCAACCGACCAATTCAACTTGTATGGGAGGTCCAAAAAATTTCTCATATTTCGACCTATGTTTCTTGAGGAAAGTTGTTCAGTTTCATGGGCTTAGTTTCTTAGGCTCAGAAGAAGAAGAAGAAGAAGAAGAAGAAGAAGAAGATGGGCTTATTGACCCCTTAAAATATTTCCAACTAATATTTTTACACCCTGTGTAAATCAATGACTGCAGTGCATCCCTTCATGCAAGCTAGTAAAGTAGTCAACAAGCAGGCAAGCCATATGGACGAGCTGTGACGTCATCAATATTCCTATATTACTTTCTAACTACAATAAGTTGAAAATTATTGTCGTTAGCTTTTCCTTATCGACGGAGCTATGCCACGTTTTATTGGTATCAAGAGTGCAAATATTTTTAACTTCTACTTGTAACTTTCCCGAAGGAACAAAAGTCGGAAACTTTGAACCCCATATTGATTGGGCGTATTTACGTGTGTGTTTAGGTTATTCGTAGTTGTAGTCCACTTCGTAAATAATATACCTACAAGCTAGACTAGGGTTCATAAAACAAACACTATTAAATAAAAAAAGAATGTTACAGTCGTATATTACAAAAACTTGTATGAACCATGGAAGTACACGATCTAAGGGTATAAGAAAGGGCCTATTTCAGATACCCGTTGCCGTGTGATGCCGGCTTTGCCGTGTGATGCCGGCTTAGAATAGCATCACCCCACATCCTTCCCGCGGGTGTCGTAAGAGGCGACTAAGGGACTCGAGAGTATTGGTGTATTACAGTTTTTAGGCGACAGGCTGACAACCTGTCACTATAGTGATACACATGTTTTTTGAAACAACCTTAGAAAACATTTCTCAAAAATGTCAGACGTGGCGATAGTGGCCGTATTCTTACGGCCGTTAACGCTCTGCCTACCCCGCAGGGGATAAAGGCGTGATTTGTGTATGTATGTATGTATTTCAGATACCGCAACACGTTTTATGAATGTTGGATTCGTTGGGTGTGAAACCAGGCGTGTGTCCAAGGACGGATCAGGGCTTTGATCGATAACTTGCCTTGTTAAGTGTCCTTAAAATATGAATTTTTGACACACTAGACACGTGTACGCATGCCGTATGATGCCGGCTTAGAATAGCATCACATCATTTTTACCCGTGGATGTCGTAATAAGCGGCTAAGGGATAAACTCATTCAGGGACTCTATTTTCATTTTCGCGTGGGACAACGAGACGTTCAATGACCCGATAAATCCTAGTGTCACAGTTCTTCAACCGCCCACTACAAGTAGCAGGCCTCTGAGTTTGGTATGTAACGACCGCCGCCTAAGTGATCAGATCATAGACTCCAACTGACTTAATGTACTAGACTCCGAAGCACGGAAGTGATGCCGTGCAGTGATACCTATTTTTATTTTATTTATTTATTTTTATTTAATGCCAATCCAACGCATGCAGCTTGCTTGTTTCAGATTTGATCACGATTAAAATGTGGATTTATGATGTTTCCTCGCAAATGGAAAAAATCATTATACTGGACTCAGCCAAAACTACGCCCCATACCTACCTACTCGACTAAAAATTGGCTCCTTATTGCCTTTTAGCTACTGCGATATTGTACTAATCATAAACCAAGCATTCAATTCAAAATAAAAATTTACTTCTCTGATGAACAAAATAAAAAGTAGGTACAATTTTGTAAAAAAAAAGCAAACAGCAATATAATGATAGTGAAATCCGGTAGATCTACATACTGTTGTTTGATACTCATTAAGATAAACCCGACGGCAGTTATTATTGATGTTTGCTTTCATAAAACTCATTGTGTAAACGGATTTGGTTTACATTGTCATCTGTATTCATATAATCGTCATTCAGGGTTAATGGAAGCATATATTTATTTAAATACAGTATGTAGAAGCCGACTGAGGGACTTGAGGGTTTCAGGTGTATTACAACTTTTAGGCGACAGGCTGACAACCTGTTACTATAGTAATACACATGGTTTCTGAAACAACCTTGGAAAATAATCCTCAAAAATGTCAGACGTGGCAATAGCGACCGTATTTTAACGGCCGTTATTGCTCTGCCTACCCCGCAAGGGATAACGGCGTGATGAGTATATGAGCATATGTATGTATTTATGATATTTCCTAGCAAATGGAAGAAAAGCACTATACTGGACTCAAGTCAAAATTACCGCATACCTACTAGACTATTAATTGGCCCCTTTTGGGCTACTGCGATATTGTACTAATCTTAAACCAAGCATTCAATTCAAAATAAAAATTTACTTCACTCATCAACAAAATAAAAAGTAGGTACAATTTTGTTTAAAAAAAGCAAACAGCAATATAATGATAGTGAAATCCGGTAGATCTACATACTGTTGTTTGATACTCATTAAGATAAACCCGACGGCAGTTATTATTGATGTTTGCTTTCATAAAACTCATTGTGTAAACGGATTTGGTTTACATTGTCATCTGTATTCATATAATCGTCATTCAGGGTTAATGGAAGCATATATTTATTTAAATACAGTATGTAGAAGCCGACTGAGGGACTTGAGGGTTTCAGGTGTATTACAACTTTTAGGCGACAGGCTGACAACCTATCACTATAGTGATACACGAAATGTCTCAAAAGGCCCTCAATATTTGTCAGAAGTGGCGATAGCGACCTTAATATTGCGGACGTTAACGCTCTGCCTACCCCGCAAGGGATAGAAGCGTGATCTGTGTGTGTGTGTGTGTGTGTAGAAGCTGTGTGGTGCCGGCTTAGAATAGCATCACCCCATTTCTTCCCGCGGGTGTTGTAAAAGGCGACTAAGGGATCAAACCAGGGAACGAGCAGCAGTGTTCTTTGAGAATATCAGCAATATCTTGCAATACACTCGCCAATCCGCCTGCCAAGCGTGGTGAGTATGACAATACCCTCCATTTGGGGGAGGCCCATATCCAGCAGTGGACTGTTGTGGCTGTAGAAGTGTGTAGAAGGCGTGTGATTAAAGAATGATCAGTAAATAGCGGCGGTTACCTAAGTGTGAGGGAGAAAGCATGAACGCCTGGTATATGTAGGAGCCTTTGTTGAGGCGAGAAAGCATGATAATCGGCCGCCATTTATAGATCCTTAATCAATACATACATAGTATATAATGGAATGGCTTTTTGCGTTCCTCAGTCATGGAAATAGATGACTTCTACTAAACCGCGCAACGGGTTTTGATGCGATTAAAGAAAAAAGATTGTAAAGTGATTCAAGGGGAAGAAAGATTATCAACGGGCAGAGGCAGCCGCTGGGCGGGCCGCTAATCCTATATTAGGTCTACCTACACCTTGTACGTAGGTACATTAGCAAAAATTTCCTTTCCTCATGAAAAACAAGATTTCCCGTGAAAAACAAGAACTTTCTTTAAGAACGAAATACGAATCTAAGTACCTACATCTTATCGCGAAAATAACTTCTTGCTGATAGGCTTATTTCTTTTACGCTTCGATAAATACAAGTATGACTTGAGTGGGCTCAGTTGGTTCGGTTCAGAGAATTCAGCTCCAAGTAAACCGTGTCCTTTTGAGACACTCTATATACCTACTTATGCTGTGTGATGCCGGCCATGCCGTGTGATGCCGGTTCAGAAGAGCATGACCCCATTTCCACCAGTGAGTGTCGTAAAAGGCGACTAAGGGATGAGTCCAGGGAACGGGCAGCAGCTGAATATCTACAATATCTTGCACTGCGCTCGCCAATCCCCCCGTAGTGATCGCCAATACCCCCCTATTGGAGGAGGCCCAAGTGTAGCAGTAGACTGCTGTGGCTGTAGAAGATATACTTACCAAGTCTTTATGCATAAAAACATACATATATCACGCCTTTATCCCTTGCGGGGTAAGCCGTGCGTTAACGGCCGTAGCAGTACGAAAACCGTAAAGAAAACTCTACCTACATGCAGGCATATTCTGTCGTTTGTATGATAGGATAATGTTGCAGACAAGAAATGAGACAAAAGGTGGTTTAAGTCTACTTTATTCAGATTTAACATAAGCTTATATACTAAACCCTACGTGCTACGACTACAACTAAATTATCATTAATATCTATAAAATATCTTATCCAAAAATACAGTATCTTACATACCGATACCTAAGGGCAGCTATCAACATGCATGCTAGATAATGTGCGTGCAATGCGATGCTGATGCTGCCAGGGAGGCACGCACATACCTCCCCCCTTAGGGAAAAAAGTCAGGCCGGGTCCGCAGGAGTCGAAGCGTTGACGAGCTTCCGTTTGAAAGCGATCAGCTTATTGAAGATGTAAATGAACAGCGCCGCCACTAAAATCCCGACCAGCATCACGGTGGTGGTAAACTTCTCATGAATGATGTCTTTGATCTCTTCCTTGATGATGCTGGCCTCGGAAGCCGTCGATGATGACCCGACCTGGTTGAGGTTGAGGCTTCGGTCCTCTTTTGTGGATTGGTTGCCCATTCTTCTTCTTGAAACTCCGGGGTAGAAAATTCACTCTATGGCTGCTGTCGCAAGGGACGCTGGAGCGTGGTGAATGATGTGAAACCACGATGTTTGAGTTTTTATACATGCTATCGTGACGTCAAGGAACGTTGAAACGAACCACCGGACGACTAACTCTTCCGGATTTCGTGCGATAGCTACCTCCAGTTTTAGCAACTTCAGCAAAAGTTCGTGACTTGTCTGATTCACTATCGTCACGTAAAACGAACGCCGGCTTAAGACGGTCTACAGACACGTTCGTTTCTCTGCCGTCGATGTTGATAGTGAAATATTTATCTGTTCTAGATACGACAGGGTATGGACCATCATATGGAGGTACTAGTGATCTTTTCATTCTATCGCAACGAACGAAAACATGGGAACATTTATACATTTCTGGATGAACAAAGATAGTCGTCCGATTGCTCTCTCTCCTGGGTATAGATGCCAGCTTCGTGATGTTGTTACGTATTTCCTTGACGACATCCGATGCTGTGTCCTCTGTGCCCTTTTCAGCGACGAATTCCCCGGGAACCGAAATTGGAGCTCCGTATACCATTTCCGCCGCACTGTGGTTGGTGTCAACTCGTAAACAACTCCGCAACCCGAGCAAAATTGTTGGCAGTTCCGAAACCCAATTGGTACTTGCGCCTCTAGCCATAATCGATGCTTTCAGGCTTCTGTGCCATCTCTCGATCATGCCATTAGCCTGAGGGTGGTAAGCCGTTGTTCGTATGCGTTGAATCCTGAATAACTTTGTCAAGGCGTTAAAAATTCCGGATTCAAACTGTTTTCCTTGATCCGTAGTAATCCGCACAGGACATCCAAAACGAGCGATCCAGCCTGAATAAATAATTTTAGCCACAGTTTCGGCCGTAATATCTTTGACAGGAAATGCTTCTGGCCATGACGTCACTCGGTCAATCATTGTTAAAAGGTAACGCTTCCCTTGGCAGGACGGTAATGGTCCGACTAGATCAACGTGGAGATGCTGAAAGCGTCCAGAAGGTACAAAAGTTCCTAGTGGGCTCGCAGTATGACGATGAACTTTGGACTTCTGACAGGATATACAAGCTTGGGACCATTCATTGATTTGCCGATTCATACTTGGCCAAATAAACTTTTGAGCAATGAGCTTCCGTGTCGAACGTATTCCAGGATGACTCAAACCATGAATGTGGTCAAAAATCGATTTCCGAAATTTTGGAGGTAAATACGGCCGTGCCTTGCCTGTCGATGTATCACACCAAATCTGACTTTGCCCGTCTGATAATGTTAGGCGCTTCATCACAAGCCTTTTGTTAGCTTTCAAATGTGCTAGTTCCTGGTCGTGTTTTTGACACTGAGCGAGATCATCGTAGTCTATGGGTGAAGGTAACGAAATTTCCTCCACTGTCCGGGAAAGTGCATCGGCAACGACGTTATCCTCGCCACTAATGTGTTGAATGTCCGTACTGTATTGCGAAATGTAGTCCAGTTGACGAATACGACGAGGAGTGTCGTTTGGAGAAGGTTTTTTCGTGAAAACATACGTTAACGGTTTATGATCCGTATAAATTGTGAAATCTCTTCCCTCTATTAATCTTTGGAAATGTTTGACAGCTAGGTATATTCCCAATAATTCTCTGTCATACGTGGAATATCTCAGTTCAGTTTCGTTCAGTGCGCGTGAAAAATAACCCAAAGGCTCCCATGTTTGGCCGACTTTTTGCTGTAGGACAGCACCCACGCAATTCGAACTGGCGTCGGTTAACAGGGATAAATGCGCATTACGGAGAGGGTGTGCTAGGGTAACAGCATTCTTCATATTCTCTTTGCATTTCATATAAGCGGCTTCTGCTTCAGGCGTCCATTCGATTGGAGATTTATCTTTTTTCTTGGCTCCGCATAAATATCGTTTGAGAACCTCCTGATGTTGTGCGGCATGCGGCAAATTGTTCCTGTAGAAATTTACCATGCCGAGAAAACGCCGCAATTCCATAATGTTCCGAGGCTTGGGATATGAATCGATAGCGCTGAATTTTTCATCCGTTGGCCTTATTCCTTCACTGGATACATGATAGCCCAAGAAATCTAGCTCTTCCTTGAGGAACTCGCACTTCTCCAAATTGATAGTGATCCCATTTTCATAAAACCGGGAAAATACGGTCTCCAAGTGCTCTGAGTGCTGGGTCGCATTGTTCGACGCTATCAACAAATCGTCGACGAAGACAAAAACAAAATCCAAATCCCTGAAGATTGAGTCCATAAACCTTTGAAAAGTCTGCCCGGCATTACGTAGACCGAAGGGCATGCGAGGGAACTCAAAAAGTCCAAATGGCGTGATTATTGCAGTCTTCTCCACGTCAGTCACTGGGATACAATGGTAGGCTTTTCTTATATCGATTTTACTGAATATCTTCTTTCCCTCCAAAATGTAGGTAAAATCAAGCAATCTTGGCAAAGGATATTTATCAGGAATTGTTACGTTGTTTAGCATTCTATAGTCTCCACAAGGCCTCCACTCGCCATTCTTCTTTTTAACCATGTGCAAAGGACTGGCCCATGGACTATCGGACGGACGACAAATTCCCAATTCCATCATACTTTGAAACTCTTTTTTGGCAATCAGGTACTTGTCTGGAGGAAGTGGCCTCGCTCTAGAGCAAACAGGTGGACCCTTAGTCACAATATGATGCGTAACTCCATGCTTGGGCGTGGACTTCAGAGAGGACGGACGAGTTATTTCTTCATATTTTTCCAACAAACGCCTTATAGGAGAATCTAAATTTATCGAAAGTATTGTAGGTTGCGTTGCTCTCGTAATATCCGCAGGCGCTCGCAGTAGCGTAGTCTTATCAATCAACCTACGACCATGTAGGTCAACTAACAATCGGTGAAACTCCAAAAAATCGGCTTCAATAATGTTTTGTTTAACATCAGCGATGACAAAAGTCCATGTGAAAGCTCGACGTAACCCAATATTTAGTGTCAAAGTTTTTTCTCCGTATGTACCAATTTTCGTTCCATTCGCCGCGTACAACTTATATTGGGTCGTCTCATGTTTCAAAGCTTGCCTCTGTGATTTACAAATAACGCTGATATTCGCCCCCGTGTCAATCAGAAACTTCATTGAATTTTTTCGGTCAGTAATGATAAGGCGGCTAGAAGGGTGAATAGCACAGAGGTCCGCCGTAGTCTGCGCTGAACTCAGTTTTCCGCTGCCGGAGAGGATGATCTTGAACCCTTTTCAGACCATTTGCAGGGCCTTTCGCATCTGTGAGCCTTAGTACCGAATCTGCTATGATAATAACATAAATCATGATTACGACGTCCTTCCCGGCTGTGTGACCTTGCCCGCGAACGGCTGAACGAGCGATGGTAATCTCGCCTACGCTGCATACTTCTTCCTCGGTGATAGTTTTCACGTTTATGTTGAAGTGCAAAAATGTCGAATTGCATTTTAGCCAGCTGAGCAGTGAGGTTTGCTATGCAGTTTTGCAATTCATTGTTTTGATTCTGCGTGTTCTGCGTAGTTATTTCAGATACGTGACCAACTTTGGAATTTTCAACGATCTTGTCCGCAACTTGGCTCAGCTGATCGATAGGTAAATCGCCGGCAACCGCTAAAACGGTGGTTACCGACGGTGGTAAATGTCTCAGCCACATTAATTTGATGGTGTCATCATTAATTTTGTCGCGGCCCAAATCCTTCATCTTCCTGTAGAGCTGAGAGGGCTTTTGGTCTCCGAGGTCGCTTTCTAAAAGTAGCTTCTCGAACTGTCTCTGGAACGATTCTTCGTAGCACTCGATAAGACGTTCTTTCAGGGCCTTGAACTTGTCCGACTCCGGGGGTGACGTAAGTATGTCGCTGATCTGTTGGATTTCTTCCTTCCCCAGCTTCGCGATGACCATATTGAACTTATAGTCATCGCCCTGTTTTTGCGGTGCAACTATGGCTTCAAACTGGGCGAACCATAGCCTCGGCTGATCCCTCCAAAATTCTGGTATCCTTGACATCACGGACACGCCGGATGCGATCTCGAGGTCGGGACCAGTACCAGCGTTGGCGTTGAGGACCGGGGCTCCATTTTTGGACGGAGTCGGAGTCATGTCTGCTGCTAGTTAACCGGAACTTGTACGGGAAAACAAGACGCGCGGCTCAACTCTACTGAGGAGCTTTATCAGAAGGTGAACTCGGGGTCACCAACTGTTGCAGACAAGAAATGAGACAAAAGGTGGTTTAAGTCTACTTTATTCAGATTTAACATAAGCTTATATACTAAACCCTACGTGCTACGACTACAACTAAATTATCATTAATATCTATAAAATATCTTATCCAAAAATACAGTATCTTACATACCGATACCTAAGGGCAGCTATCAACATGCATGCTAGATAATGTGCGTGCAATGCGATGCTGATGCTGCCAGGGAGGCACGCACAGATAATAAAACCTTTTGTTATGAAATTACATTCCAAACATTATGTTCAAACTAAACTTCCCGTAAGCCTCTTAGGCTTAGGACAATGACCTCAGTCTATTTAATACGTTTTTGTCGCAGTGAAAATTTCATTAGTATATGTATTCGTACTTATATGTACGCATGTATGTACAATGCGTCAAAAGAAACGTCGGTCGATAAGATTACAAAGTCTTACTTATACCGGTCTCACGTGGGTAATATATATATATATATATATATATATATATATTTTTAATCTGTGATGGGCTTACTCTTGACCCCAATCTTACCCTAGAGCAGAGATGGGATCTACGGTGGAGCGAGCTTGCCCAGAAGATGCCTATTCACTCTAGACTTAAAGAGATTCAGATTATATGCACTCGGAAATACAGACGCAGGCTGGCAATGCCATTCTTTAGCCGTGCGCATAATGAAAGATGATTTGAAGCGCTTAGTGCGTAATGTGGGTATTTGTGGGTATATGTACCCAGTTAGTATAGCTATTGTTCATTTAGCTGTAGCTACGTGTAATAAAAATACTAAATTTTTGTTGAATAGTATTCACAAGGACTTTCCCCGGATTTATCCCTTAAGGCAGATTTACACAGGGTCAGTAACTGACTTCAAATTCGAGGCAAGTCAGTGCTGACCCGAAAAAAACCCTGTGTAAATTGATTTGAAGTCAGTACAGCGTCTTGAAGTCAGCGCTGACTTGAAAATTCGGCCGCGAATATTTTGAAGTCAGTCGGCGCCCCCCGCCACCCGCGCACCCCCGCGCCAGCCAAACAAACCCCGTGTAAACAGACAAGTCAGTGCGTGGTCAGTCGCTGACGCTGCGTTGTAGAGTGACCACGTTATTTTCGCTGCAATAAAAATGATAAAAATGAATTTTAGTTATTACACTTTCTACCATATCTATTAACTCATTTAACACCAAATTTGATAATTTTTTCAACAAATAATGAAATTTCGGTTTCAGTTGTTTTCACGAATTCATTTATCCCACTGACTTCAAACACGTGTGCTCACCGTGAAAAATGCACCACTTCTACTTACTTCATGTAAACAGTACAAGTCAGTGTCGGCGCCGTCACTGGCGCCGACACTGACTTGTCTACTGACCCTGTGTAAATCAGCCATTAGTCGCCTTTTACGATACCCACGGGTAGAAATGGGGGGCTATTCTAAGCTATACGGCTAGGTTTGCTATGTATTCGTCTAACATAAAATAAATGTAACTAATACCACAATGCCGTGTGATGCCGGCTTAGAATAGCATCACCCCACTTCTTACCCGTGGGTGTCGTAAGAGGCGACTGATGGTCTTGAGGGCTTCAGGTATATTACAACTTTGAGGCGACAGGCTGACAACATGTCACTATAGTGACACACGAATTATCCTAAACGGCCCTCAATATTTGTCGGACGTGGCGATGGCGACCGTATTTTTATGGTGGTTAATGCTCTACTACCCCGCAAGGGATACAGACCTGATATGTGTATGTGTAATACCACAGATTTAATAAAAGTACTAGCGTACTAGTGCCGTTTGATGCCGGCTTAGAATAGCATCACCCTACATCCTTCCCGCGGGTGTTGTAAGAGGCGACTAAGGGACTCGAGAGTATTGGTGTATTACAATTTTTAGGCGACAGGCTGACAACCTTTCACTATAGTGATACACGTTTTCTGGAACAACCTTAGAAAACAATTCTCAAAAATGTCAGACTTAGCGCTAGTGGGTGTATTCTTACGGCTGTTAACGCTCTGCCTACCCCGCAAGGGATAAAGGCGTGATATAGGTATGTATGTATGTATGTACTAGCGTACAGTCTCAAGCAGAGAAAACGGACCCCTCTCTTTATAAATGGAGCCAGACAACATCTCTGTTGCCTGGCGCCATCTGGCGTTAAGTTACTGCACCGCCGCCATCGTATCGTTTGTATGTCACAAACTTGTTTTTCGAATTCATCCAAGCCTTGGGTATTGCTAGGATAAATAGATAGAATTCAAGAAACTTGGTGAAAAAACAATAAATAATATGAAAAACACATTTTGGTCACAAGATTTGAACCTAGACTCTTTCGTTATCGAGTCTTACCGCTAAACCACTGCGCCACCGAGCTCTTGCTAAGAATGGCGAAAATTCCCTTCTACTTCATATTGTGCATGACGTCACAGTAATCTTTCTTGATGTGTCGAACTCTTAGTAATTATATGAGGGTAGGCAAAATTTATAAAATGTTAAACTTAATTTCTGGTGTTTCGCTTTGTTCACAAGCTAGCTTCGCTACCGCTTACGTGTGCATTCTGTTTCGGATAGTTTTTGGATTATAAACTAACAACTATGGCTCGATTATCGGTTTTTTTGAAAGCCAAGATTATTGTGCTTTTTGAACAAAATCGAGGCATTAAGAGTATTGCTCGAGAACTGGGAGTAGCGGTAAGTTTTGCTTCTATTTTTATAAGCGATACTTATATTTTAATTCGTGTGATAATAGGGTTGGGATTAGTTCACGGAATAAATTGCATTTATTTTTACAGAGAAACACAGTTCGTCGATGGATAAAAAGATACCAGGAAACTGGTGATGTAAAATGTGAAAGACAGGGTCCGCGACCAGTGGCTTACACTGATGAAACGTATCGTCACCGTGAAATTGTAAGACTCCACACCAATGAGTCCTTCAAGACCACGAGATCAACTGCACAGTTGTTTGGGATTTCGTTGGATACAGTGCGGAGACATTTACATGCTGCGGGGATCCATAATTACAGACCAGCTAAAAAAATTAAACTTACCGAGGCTCACCGTCAAGCTAGAGTAAGATTCGCCAGGGAGTATTTGAATTTCGATTGGAAGAATAATATAGTAATATTTACCGACGAAAAATGTTTTAAATCGGACAAAGATGGACGAAAGATACTGTGGAGAAGACGAGGACAGCGTTATAATCCACAAAATGTTTTACCGCTAAGAACCAGTGGCAGAATATCCTTAGGTGAGCATATTTATCATAATTTATTAATTTTTGTTTTAATAATTCATTATTTCAGTAGTAGCAGAATTTATTTAAGTAATTAAGGTATTTTAGTTACATAATATTTAAAAATAAACTTTTTTTAGTTCTCTTACACAAGTATAGGTTTGAACTTGTTATTTTGGCAAGTTATTATATTTAATTATTTTTATTTCCAGGTTATTGGGGTTGGATGTCCATTATACCTGGAGAGTTGACTGAAGTTGGGGGCCGCATGACAGCTCAACTGTATTTACAAAATATTAAGGGACGTCATGTTGCCATCAGTTCGTGCAATATATCCAGAAGGACAAATTTATTTTGTGCAAGATAATTGCTCGATACATCGCTCGGGAATTGTTATGGAGTGGCTGTCATCACAAAATGATATAACTACCATAAATTGGCCTGCTAAAAGTCCGGATCTAAATCCTATAGAAAATCTATGGGGCCAAATGGTTTTGAACTGGGATACCAGTGAAATAAGAAGCGTTGAAAGTTTGCAACAAGAAGTTAAAAGGACATGGGAGTTAATGCGGCGTAGCAATATCTGTTCTAATTTATTAGATAGTATGCCTAGCCGATTACAGGACGTCATTGAAATGGACGGTTACCCCCTCCGTAACTAAATGCGGTGCTTTAAAAAATCATTTGGCTCCACGGATTTTTGTGTTTTTTTAATTTTTACTTGAGACGTAAAATTGTTATCTTGGATAACATGTTTGTTCTCTCGTAAAAAGTCATAGACAAGTGATTGGAAATATTACAATCTGTATAATAAATAACGATGTATTTTAATTTAGAATTATCGTAAATATGTAAACTGAAACTTGTTTTTGAATAAAGTTACTAATCAGTCTTTTTTGTTTTTCTACCATTTTCTATCAATGATATTTAATGTGACCTTGATATTCAAAATAATTTTATTAAAACGCAAACAAAATTAAAATCAAAAATATGTGACATAAAAAAAGGCTCAGAAGTAGGGATTCGAACCAGTAACATCATTCACGAGCACCCATTTCTTAACCACTAGGCTATCTGTCTGTCACATGATATGTGTGAAATACTCAAAGTGTTTTCGCAATATGAAGATAAAAATATGAAGGAAACTGACGCAGATGGCGCTGCTAGTCACGACTTTGACTAAAAGCACCAATAGAATGTCGCTGAACTTAGACATTGTGACATTATCGACCAATCACCACTCACTGCTCGTGTTGTGATGTTTCCTACATGTTGCCATAGATGTCGTCACTGGGGGGGGTCCGTTTTCTCTGCATGCGACCGTACTAATACCGTGTAGGTAGGACGGTCGGTCATTGGCTGTCATTGGTCGCCAGCCTTCGCGTCACTCAGTGAAAGGTTGCTAGGCTCAGGGTCTCGAGCGGAGCGATATAAAATGACACAGATTATGTTACACATATTATCATTATCGAGCCCTTATCCCTTGTGAGGCTGGCAGAGCCGTAAAACAGGACTGCTTTCATGTGAGAAACAATGAGAACTATTTCAGATAAATAGTCTGGCTATTAGCTATACTCGTAGTAAAAGGTAATAAACGTGAAACCCTCGAGTCCATTATGATATGTCCGTTCGAATAGACTATTTAATTGATAGCTGTCAAAATCACGTTAATGCTATGACATAAGGGCTATTTTTCCTTGTTGACATGCCCTTTATTATGTTATGAGTTATACATACATACATACATATATCACGCCTTTATCCCTTGCGGGGTAGGCAGAGCGTTAACGGCCGCAAGAATACGGTCGCTATCGCCACGTCTGACATTTTTGAGGATTGTTTTCCAAGGTTGTTCGAGAAAACATGTGTATCACTATAGTGACAAGTTGTCAGCCTGTCGCCTAAAAATTGTAATACACCAATACTCTCGAGTCCCTTAGTCGCCTCTTACGACACCCGCGGGAAGGATTTGGGGTGATGCTATTCTAAGCCGGCATCACACGGCACCTACGGGAGTTATACCTACTCATAATAGTGTTATAGAAAGGGATATCCAATTATCGAGGCCAAAATATATAACGCGGAAAATATATAATATATACAGCGCAAAATATATAATTTGTGAGCGGAGTTATTACTCGTAAAAGGATCTATAGTTCGAGGTCTGATGTGGGCGTTATGGAAAATGTCAGCTGACCAAAATCGGCAAAATGGCAAATGCCTGTGAATGGTACATTGATAAATTGTATTATCGCTCCACTAGTTTGGAACCTTAATTTGTTTTTAGACAAGACCAGTTTAGCCAAATAAAAAATGTGAAATACAATCTTCGAACCTTAATAGTAACTAGCTAGAATACAAGATTAATAACTTTAAAAAGAGAACAGATTTCAAGATCGGTTAGTGCCTAAAACCTTCTCTTGATTCCGACACACACACACACACACACACACACACACACACACACACACACACACACACACACACACACACACACACACACACACACACACAAATCACTCCTTTATCCCTTGCGGGGTAGGCAGAACGTTAACGATCGTAAAATTACGGTCGTTATCGCCACGTCTGACAAGTATTGAAGGCACCTTCAGATGATTCGTGTATCACTGTAGTGACAGGTTGTCAGCCTGTCGCCGAAAGTTGTAATACGTGAAACCCTCGAGTCCCTTAGTTGGTTCTTACAACACCCACGGAAAGAATTAGGGTGATGCTATTCTATGCCGGCATCACACGGCAATCATTTTTGACGTCGGTTAAAAATACGATATCTCACACTCCAGCAGCTGTTCAAACTTTTACTTCATTTAAGAGACCAACTTATATTGGGTTTCATACAATTTATAAGAAAGACCAGTATACTTCTGCTGGAAGTAGGATTCCTAAGAGGCAGTATTGAATTATTGTTCGAAATTTTCCGCTTATAAGGATCTTGGTTTCCTGCTATTGGCAGCATTGGACAGCGAGAAACTTGAGCCAAACAATTCAGCGCCAAATTAACAAAGTTTCTAATGGAACCGTTCAGTACAGTTTTCTCAACTACGGTCGGCAAGTTGGCAACACTGACCAGTACCCAAATAGTAAACAAACTGTGTTTTGAAGTCAATGAAATTGGTTCAGATTTCGGTCAAAAGAATAAACTTATTATAAAAGTAGCGGTTGGGTTGCATCCACTGTTACTCATTTTCCCGTGGTAATAAGTTGTTTTCCCAGGAAGTGGCAAACGTTTAATTTAAACATTTCCCTTGAATCACTTTTTCTATAAAAAACTGCAATAAAATTCGTTGTATACTTTTAAATATCTAAGCAGACATACACAGACGCGGAAAGTGACATTGCTTTATACTATGTATGCTGTGATAGTGATATTAAAATGGAAGCCGGAACAAAACAATTCCTATTGTCATAACAACTAAACATACCTTACTTATTATGCAACTCAACTGCTTAACCGCTTAACCTTGACTAGATGACTCAGATTAACTGAAAGAACGACTTTTGAAAGACTTGACGGAATTGTCTGGCTAAAAACTATCATCATCATAATCAAGTTCAAAATCGCTTGGGATTTTAGTAGACCTTTGAACAAAATCGTGATATCTTGACGTTTGGAAATTCAATCTACATATAATTTTGCTATATGCAATTCGTACATGCATGCAATGCAGTCACCATGATTATAACAATAGGAATGATAAAAACACGAGCATATTAATTCTAATCACGTTCCGTCTCATGTTGATTACTCGGAACAACCTTCGTCCAAAACGGAACGTTTTAATCGTGACAATGTAAGAGCTGGCCATTAGGATTTTAGAATAGAAAAAATTAGGAGGTAAGCCAACCATACATAATAATATCATATCCATATTTTGCAAATATCTAAGCTGGCCACTTGCAAATTAGGGTAGAAAAAGTTAGGACGTCAGTAAGCATACATAATCCATATCAAAATCTACATTTCCCAAAAATCGAAGCACTGGCCACATGAATATTAGAAAAGAAAAAGTTAGCAGGTATCTCATGCAAACTCAATTCAAAAGTGGAACGAAGGAGCGTTCACAGCGGAGGCAACGTACGGATCGAGTGTAAAACCGGTTTTCCCGCTACATCTAGACATGCATGAGTCATTTCATTGGTTGTTCTCATGTCAACACACCCTGCAAGCCATGCATCGTCATATTACTGGTTGAAATTGAGAGGCCAACTAAGCGTTCCTTTGATTTAAACTTCGAACGTGTCTTCCTAAACTATGTCTTGAATTTTTATTTGGTTGGTATGCCTTCCTTTGGTATGAACTTTAGCCAATTTAGTTTGCATTACTACATGTGTGTCAGAAATTCTTCTATATCTGAATGTTTTGCACTTGCTTTTTTCTTTTAATACATATACACAAATTACGACTGTATCCCTGACGGGGTAAGCAGAGCGTTTATTTTAAACTCCGTGTCAATGTACCTACTATCTTTAGCATATAGAGCTACTTCCCCCTTAAAGGATTTACTGGACTTATTGACTTGAGGACTTTTTGGTTTTTTATAGAGTCGATACGAAAAACCAGAAAGTATAAGATCTCTTGAGAGGAAAACTCTATGTGTTATGGTTATGGTTCGCTATACAATTCTCCATTGACATCCCTGAATGAGAGACGAAGGCTTTTACACGTAATGGAAGGAGCCATACAAAACATTGTATGGGCGTCTCGTTCCATCAGACCTCAAGCGGCGGCATTGTTTACAAGACTCTCGGTGACGCCTCTTATCATGGAGTATGTACTTCCTATGTAGGTAGGCAGTGGGAATATGAAAAATAAAAACGATGGATTGTGTGTCTACCCTAACTATCTTACTTCAGTTTTTTTTTAAATATTTTTTTGGCAACTTGGCGCTCTTGCCTGTGTTAGACTTTTGTCGTTAACTCGGAGTTGCACATAAAAAGTTGTTTAAGGCCACTTAATCGGTATCCGGTTTGTTTCTATGATATTCGTGTAAGTTATATTATATGTTTCCTTCCTAATTGATAAACTTTTAACGCCAATGAAATCCAAATTACCAAAATGCTCTCAAATAAGAATAGAATAATCTGTTACAATTTCCGAACAAAATTATAATGGAACAAAAACAGGATTGCTTCCTGGCCAGAAACATTACAAAAAAAAGTTAACGAAATCGTTCCTATTTCAAACAATAACCGTTCTAACGTTCTAGTTTTATTCGGCTATTCAGGCTATTCCAATATTTTTACTGGCTGGAGAGAATACTAACTCAACTATGACCTTTGTATTGCTTTAGGATTTAGGTTGTTTATTGGATACCATATTGGTTTATTTCGTATTTCGAATGCGGCTTACGTTCGCTGCCATGTGTTGTGTTTCACGTGCCTATAATCCTTTTGGCTATAGTCGAGCCAGTTTAGCTAGTTTCGTCATTTTTGTACCGAACCTTCCAGAATTCATTTTAATGTTATTTCGTGTTTTTTTACGAACAGTAGGTATTGTTTCCTAGCGGGTCGTTCATCAGTGTAGCTTGCTACAACCCGTTTTCCAGTTGGAATAAAGTGTCTTACCAAGCAAAAGATATCTGTAATGACGAAATAATTGTAAAAATCAGTGCAGTAGTTTCGAGATTATCAAGTAACATACAAACAAATCTTTCCTCTTTATGACGCAATTTTTTATGACCCCAAATTCTAAGTAACCTTGTTATTACGATCGTTATCATATCACCGTACCTACGTAGCTATAGCTATGTTTACCCGCAATATGGGTTGCCAAGTTCGAAATATGAATGAAGTACGCAGGGAAAGTTGGGCTTGGCGCCAAAATAATGCCGCATAACCTAAAAAGTTGGCGGTTAGGTCTCAATTTCTGAAAGTGAACAGATAAATTTTATTTCAAGGATGTTCAGGAAAATCTAGTAAGCAAAAATATTAATAGATTTCTAAATTGTACTGTAAAGTTTTTGAATTTAGTTTCTGTACAATGATTTTTAAGGGTTTACGCCATAAGAAAGAGAGAAGAAAACAGGGAAGAGTAAAGTGACTCTAATGATTGAGACGCCATAAAATAGATACCTATTAGAAAAACTGTAGACATTGCTAAAATAAATGTAGAATGCTGCTGTAGGCAATTAAAATTAAAGGAATACAATATGCAAGCTAGTATTAACAAAATAACTAGATAGGAAGGTAAAAGGAGCAAGTATCAAGTAGAGCAAAAATCTGTTTTTATTTTGTTTTAGTAATATTTGAGCTCATGATGTCGTATCAAGGGGTTGATCACTGGCGGTGAGAAGGGAAGAATGGAAATTACTTCACCGACAAAAGTCCAACTCTAGAAGAACAAGGATGGTCTGGCAACACTTTGTCCCAGACAATTAGACAGCCATGACGTGGGTACCGTCAGCAACGAATCGTATCACGTCACGTCTTCAAAATGAGGTCGCTCCCCGCGGTCAACTGTCAGCTGCTATCTGTACATTATAACGCCAGCACTACAACGTACTAATTTGAGAGAACAATTTAATACTGGTTTTGCATACAAATACTAAGAAAATCCAGTATAATTTGATTCCTTATATAAATAGGTTGATATTCTGGCAATATACATCTATATGTATATATATGTTGCAGGGATATTAAAATAGCCGTGATATTGAAATTTCACTAGTGACATTATATTTGCACTGATTTATTGCATTACTCTCAATTTAACGGGCTAGATTCAGTGACTATATAATTTCACTAGACCGATACAGTGAAATTGTAAGGCAGTGATATATTGACAATAGCACTGGCTTGAGCAAGCCGTTAGATTATCATACCAATGGCTGATTGGTCTGATTATATTACCAACTTAGCAAATGGCGACTGATTAACTCTATTGACCAATCAGATCACGTGTGGCTCCCTCTACAGTCATAACTCATAATAAACCTAAATTTATTATAATGTCACTTTTGCAGACCAGTGAAATTACAATATCACTGAAATGAGCCCGTGAAATTATACGAATCTGTCGTTATTGACAATAAATAGTGTAATTAAAATTTCACTAGTGAAATTATAATATAACGACTTTGACTAAATTCCTGCGACATATATATATATATATATATATATATATATATATATATATATATATATTATAGTTCAAAAAGCATCTTAGCAAGCAAAGATCTGTACTAGGTACTAATATGTAAACTTATATAAAGTGTGAAAATATTACCTGCAAATATTTTAAGGGGTAAATCAGCCCATGAAACTGGACAACTTTCCCCAAAGAACATAGGACGAAATATGAAAAAAGATTTTTTGGACCTCTAAAATAATTACCAATCGACAAAGTCAATTTGTATGTGTGGTCCAAAAAAAAATATTATATTTCAAACTATGTATATTGGGGAAAGTTGTTCAGTTACATACGCTGATTCACCCCTTAATATATTTGCAGCAAATTTGTTTACATGCTATATAATATTATCACAATTAACAATACTATTCTTATATCACGCGATTAAGAGACGACAAACGGCACGTGTTAGTATGATGTAAGTAAATAAGTATTTATTGACACAGTTGTTTACTTATCGCGTATTGAACGCGTGTCTAACATGTCTATAGAAATGCGTGTTACCAGATGGAAAAATAAACCATGGTAATTATTTTGATTCATATACGGCCGTAACTTGGGTATCACAAACATGTATGTTTACCTATGGTAAGATAATAAAATCAGTTTACAAGAAGACTGTTTTCTATACTGTACTAAAGATATAGTTGAAAATGTAATCGATGGATCAAAGAATCCTGGTCCAAATGAACGATTGACCGAAAAATCCTTATCTGTACAATCGACGTACTAAAGAATATTTGTTGGCCAGAAGGCGGGACTGCTGGGAACAAAGGACTTGAATGCGAGTGACAATAATGAGTTAGGTTAGGGTACCTACTTTTTAAGACGACAAAAACGACATTTTGTATTCAATTGTAATATAACGTCACATTACACTACTTTTGGACGGCGTCAAAACAGTATCTTTTATTTTAATTTACAATTTAAAAATAATTTTCAATATTTTAAAATCGACGAATGGGATTAGTAGTAGTTTTGAACAAAAGCTTTTCCAATATAACTTTCGTATTTTTGTACCAATATTTCTTATATCATGTCTATTTTTTGTAATTACTTATGCACAATAAATTACTGTAATAAATAAATAGATAAGTATAAAAATCAATCGTTACCTTAAACAGCGTTGCTTCAAAGGTCACCCAGTGTACGCATTCCAATATCTGAAACAATAATGAGGAAAATGTAGTCCACAACATACACGGATCAAGGAGATAAATTAATTATGATCGCAGTAAGTAGGCGGATTTGAAATGTCGGACAGTCGATCAATATAATTTATCGAGTCTTGGAGTCTTTATGCGTAAACACACTCATGCTATGATCTCACGCTCTCTTCGTGTGGGACACCGAGTCGTCTAATGATCCAACGACCGTGTCATAATTTTCAACCGCCTTCTACAAGTAGCAGGCTTCTGATATGGTTGTGTAATAACCGCCATCTAATATAACGTAATACAATAATACAATACGTACATCTAATAATCATAGACAGCAACCGGGACCTACGGCTTCACATGCCATCCGAAACACGGAACCGTCTTTTTTACGGACAATCGGGTGGTTCAGCCTGCAATTGTCGTAATCAGACTGGGAACACATTTACAGAGTGATAAACACGTGATGATTATCAACTTTGTGAGTGACCCACCGAGAATCTAACCCGGAACCTTCTGCGTCAAAGGCAGTCGCACTACCACTGCGCCACATTGGTCGTCGATGTGGGACATGTCGATGACGTCGATGTCTCTTCATGTGGGACACCGAGTCGTCTATATACACGATAGACGCTGGTGTCAATTGGTAGGTGACTTAGTGATAGGCTATCAACATGTCGCCTGAAACTACATGAAACCTGAGTCCTTAAGCTCCTTTTTTTTCTATGGAATGCGACGCTCGTTGCCCGCTCCTACGCCGCTGTTTCCGAGAACTAGTCCATTTGAATGTATGCAAAAGATCCTGCCGCTACCGCCCCGCTGACCGCAAAATCCGAGACCGAGGCCTTACGCCTACCGCCTCTTACGACATCTCCGGAAAAGACATGGGGTGAAGCTATTATAAGACCATATCACGCGCACCGAAACTCGTTTGCTTATAATTTTGAACAAAGTAACAATTTCTTTTTGTTATTTTCCTCGTAATTTAACAGAATCATGTAGGTAATATTACTCCATATTACCAACTCTACATAATAACCACCCGCGTAGAGCCTCAAGCGGTATTATCATTAAACTAACAAATGCGGTGGAAATACTGAAAACAACCTTATCATTAACGAAACAGTTTCATAGTATAAGTTAGATTGTTGTTTTTGTGACAAAACTACTTTACAGACCTTAGTTATTTAAAATATTGCGTTGAATGAAATATCTACAAGGTACGAAAACAATTATAATTAAGAAAATAGAAGAATACTCCTATTCTTTCAAGTCACTGATAGAATTTTATAATCTCTATTTCGATTGAGAGTGTATAATCCCCAAGTAGGCAACATTCATCGAATCATCAAGATATGATAAATTTTCTGTGTGCTGGGAGATATGAGACTGTATGAAGATTTGTTTTTGTTCTTGTTTAAGTGTGTTTGTTAATAATATGTCTGTAAGATGGTGCGATCCTGGAATAACCGAGAGAAACCTCCAATTCTATGAAATTCTTTTCTTTCTTAGAACTTCCCAAGTCGGTACAAAAAGGTTTTTAGCTCTCAAATTTACCTATTTGTAATCTTGAAGAGCTTAAGTATCTAAAAGATATTTTTCTAAACCTAACTTTTTAAACGAAGATTTAGGTAGGTAAGTACAATACTTCGAAGTTTATACTTAAAAATCTTTTGATCCGATTCTCAAATACGTATAACTTCTAAGTTTAGACTTTAACGCAATAAATTATAGACAACCTTCAGTTTACTTAGAGAAGGTTTGATCCCTTCTCGTAAAGAAATGGACTTAAATTGGCAACATGTTGATTTTATTCTTATAATATCTCATGTACATACATATATACATAAATCACGCCTATATCCCTTGCGGGGCAGGCAGAGCGCCAACGGCCGTAAGAATGGGGTCGCCATCGCCACATCTGTCATTTTTGAGGATTGTTTTCCAAGGTTGTTTCAGAAAACATGTGTCTCACTATAGTGACAGGTTGTCAGCCTGTCGCCCAAAAATTGCAATACGCCATGTATTATATTATAAATGAAACGCTAGCAATAATAATTCCATTATGAATCCCTTTCTTTAGGTACCGGGTTGCTTATAAAATATGAGAATGTTGCATGGATAGGTACAAGTCAACCCTATTCACCCTTTTTTTTTATTTCGTACCATTAGAGAAACTGTACTTCTTCTGCTCATGTGGGACACCAAGTGGAAGAAAGACTTGATGAACCCTGGTGTCACGAGATTTTCAACCACTTACTAGACCCGGTTAGTATATACGGTCATTACACAACCGTGTGAGATCAAAAGCTACTACATTATCAATATTAACTTTTTTTTATCGAGAAAACATGGAAAAATATTGGTTCTGTATAATTTACTGGTTCCAATAACGGGAGCGTTCGCCGGCACAGATGTTCATTTTTATGCGGCGACTGGCCCACTTGTGAGCGTCCACGACAGCCAAACATTCGAGGGGTCTACATAAAATGGTTTTCTATACATTTGTTTCAAATAACCAGTATATTTTGGTCGCTTAGACGGGCAACTCGAGCGATCGGTATAGATTAGTTTTTAAGCGACGCCTCTTGTGTTGTCTCTACCACAAGCATTAAGAGTTCCCCATATACTGGTTCTGTATAATAACTCTATTGTAAACCAGAATAGAATGATCCTTTCAGTGAGTTTCTCAAGATACTGCTGATACGACGACAGTTTCTGTTTACAAAAACCGTTCTTCAAGTGTACTATCGCAAAAAATGTCCTCTACTCACACACATGTAAAATATTTAAAAAACTGTAAATACTAAGGTAAAAAAAAGTCGTGTTACGTATGACAGTATGATAGAACCCCTGCAATGCCGTGACGTGCACGTGATTTCACTCTGAAAAATTTATACCGCTATATCGATCTGTACACATGATATTGATACCATATTGAGCAATACGATAGACAGTTGAGATACAAAAAAAGATAGAAGGAGTCTTGCACTATGGTTCACTGTTATAACAATTATTATTATCAATCTCATCTTCATCAAAAATGAGAAAAAGAATGTATACCTTTTTTTACTGTTTTAATACTATTTTAATATTATATTAATGTTATGACAATAAATGTAATTTCTTATGCAAATCAGAGTCATAACTGAGAAACGAACCGAATATATAAAACCGAAATAGGTATAAACTTTTAAAACGGATTTTTATATAAGCGGCGGGAGTTGCCTTTTATTAGTATTCAGATTTCTGCTAGGCTGTAAACGTAGCTGGACTGGACGAAGACTACTTTATTTTGGCATCGATTTGTTATTCATCTGTGCTCTTTACTCCAAATTACTATTGTCGGCTAAAAGAATGAGTAAACTGAATTTGTCTTTATTTTTTGTTTGTTGTTTTGTTTATAACGGCCTCTGTCTAACGCACTTTTTGTCGACCCGCGATCGTTTTACTAAATTATACTTGATTTCGCTTTAGGAAGAGGTTTAGTTTTAAACTGCAACTTTCACTGTCTCCTAAAACAGGAAGATCATTAGCATCAACAGTTTGATGATTCACTGGTTTTCGCGTCATTGTATCCGTTTTCGATTTTGTTTGAGCGGAAACGAGTGAAATTGAAACTTGAGTAGGTATTCCAACCAAAACGGTTTTGATTACTGCATATATACAGAATGTAAAAAGGTTATCTGAAAATATTTTGTGGGGTAAATCAGTCTATCAAATTTAACAACTTTCCCCAAAGAACATAGGCCAAAAAATTAAAAAATACCTTACTCATACTCATACAGAATGATGTACCTACTAGCTGTTCAAGACAATTTGTATGCAAGGTCGATTTGTTTATATTTCGATCTTCATACATACTTTTTTTATTAGAAATTATATATCTGTTTTTGCGATTTATTCAGAATGGTTAATCAAAAATTGAGATGTAGGTACGGGCTTAACAAACCTACGAGAAGTTTATCGCGACTTTCCGAACGCTCTGTATAATTCTGGTCTAATTTATTTTCAAGGTTGTCCACGAAGCAAAACTGCCAAGTTTCGGCTTCGGCGTCCCTAGCTTCAAGAACGCAGTGTGTCAGTTTTTAATCCAGAATTCTCACCATGATTTACGACTTGAAACTGGGCAAAATAAAAATTTGATTAATGTTCGCTGGTGGACTTTATGGCGTTCTAATTTCAGGTAAAACCACAAGGCTGGGTTTGGTTGATCAATGGTCGAGTTTCTCGATTTTGTAATCAATCAAGGTTGATTGAATGTGCTAGCGGGAAGTCAAGCCTAGTCTGGTAGAAAATAAAGACGATTTTATACCTTTTGGACAGATCGAGTTTAGTTTCTAAGCTGGCTTGGAAATCAAAGTCATGCTACGTTATAAGTAGGTCAACCTCATCAACAGGCACAATACATTAGTCCTTCCCTTCTTCTCTCTCTGTTTTCGTGTGGGACACCGAGTCGTCCAACGACCCAATGAACCCTAAAGTCAGAATTATTCAGCCACCTTTTTCTTCTATCGCGTAAGGGGAAAGATTTTTGTCAAACTCACTATACCTAGACTTGGTAGGTGGGTAAGCCATCGCAGATCAAGATGCTGCATGCATTTACAGGAAACGCTACTGCCGAGTTTTTACTCTCCTTTTACGACACCCACATACTTCTACAATGAGCCATCACAAGCCATTTCCCTCTCACAACTTCACAAGCTCAATGGTCGTGGTCAAACCGTTATATCTACAGGTATCGACATGTAGGATTAGTCACTAAATCAATATACGATATAATATAAGAAGTGCTGAGAACTGTGTACAGAGGAACGGAGGCAATCGACCTCAAGGAACGCAGCTGGCCAATCCCTGAATCCCTTTACGAATCCGTCGGTGGAAATGATACAATATTTTTGTAATCCAGCACCTACCTAGTTAAACTACAAATATAAGACTGGGCTGATTGAATTTATTGCTTTTGTTTTGTTCGATATTATAAAAAAATATATTTAGCGGGAATTTTGGTTTATTGAATTGTTTTGGTACCTATTAGTATTTCTTTTTTTATATTGCCTTTTTTTGCGTATCACTTGGAAGAAAGTCTGATGTCAAACTCGAGTGTATATATTATATTATGCCCTCAGCATTTACTATGGGGGCTGTGGCGGGAAACGAAAAATTTTTTTCGAGTTCCCATACAAAGTCAGTCAGCTGATCGAGAATTTTGTATGGAAGGTCGAAAACATAGCCCTAATAGAAAAAGTTGTTCAGTTTCATGGTCTGCTCACGCCTGAAAAGTTTTCGTTACACCGTCTCTTACACCATTCTTCGCCTCTTATACTATGTATGAAGTCTACAGTTATAGAAGTGTAAATAGAATTAGTCACTAAACAATCAATACGATATAAGAAGTCGTGCTGAGATCTGTGTACTGAGGAGCCGAGGTAACCGACCTCTCAGCGGTCGACGTCACCCACAACTACTTACTGATTCATCTCTTGCGCAATCAGCGAGTAACACACTAAATTGTATTGACAATAGTGCTATTTAAAGTTGATGGAGTAGTCAGAGATATGACCTAATATGCTGCATGTGCATCTATAATATCAAGTCTACAACCAGATAGCGGGACTGTCATTTTATAAACGGATGCGAAAATACAGCAGAGACGCTCGAAATCTGCTCATCCTTACTGGTCGCTGCCAAATGGGGGAATAATAAATAATCTAGATATACCTACGTTTGTAATTTAAGAGCATTGCTGACTCCATTAATATGCCATACGATTAAATAAATAAAAATTTCGCAGGTACTTGAGGAGATAGGTACACTAGGGTACAAAATGGTTATCGTAACGGCCGAAATACATACGAGTTGTTAGAGACACATGAGACCGATGCTTTGCAGATTTACACCCGTCTACTAGGTAGTCTACTTGGACGCAAATTTGAAACCGAGCAAGATGCCATTGACCTGGTTGGATGTAGGAGGAGGATTCTAATTAACACGCCTACAATCTTGGTCAAAGCAACCGGCAACGGCTATAACGACTCGTTCAAACGTTTTTTGCTGCAAATATTTTAAGGGGTGAACCAGTCAATGAAACTGATCAAATTTCCCTAAGGAACATAGGAAGAAATGTGAAAATCATGGTCCTCCCATACATGTCACTCGCTTGGCTGCCAGGCTGCTACATTTTGTATGGGAGATTTAAAGGTTTTTCATATTTCGATCTATGTTCCTTAGAGAAAATTATTCAGTTTCATGGGCTGGTTCATCCCTTGAAAGAAAGTTAGCACTTTTCCTTACGCCCTGTATACGAGTTATCAGCGAATGAAAAGATTTCGTCTTTATCTACTTAAGTTGCTAGAAAATCTGACACCAGGGTTCGTTGAGTCGTTGGAGTCTCTTTTCACTTGAAAAATAGAACTAAGTCATGTTTCAGTGGCCATCACATGTTTTAAATTGCAATGCGTCGAACGCCGCCTGGTGTGACACTCATAGTCCCTTACTAGGATTTCCTGAATGAGGGATGCCATGGAAACCGTACAACTGGTTCAGCTAGTTGCGCATTATACCGGTATGGTAACAAGGTACATTATGTTGGCTTAGCTAAGCCACTTCAACTACAACATTAGGTAAATAGGTATGTAGAAAAAACATTCCCACAATATATCGCAAAGAATAACATAAAGCTACTGGTTTTTAAATTACAGATATCTTATGATTATAACACTAAACACCGGTGTTCAACAACAACTTTAGGTGACAGGCTGACAACTTGCCACTACGGTAATACACGGAACATCTGAAAGGGCCTTCAGTATTTATTTAACCATTTATTGTACACAATAAAACACAAAGGACATAACATTAAGAACAATACACAACAGGTCAGCTTATTTCTAAAAAGAAATCTCTTCCAGCAGGTAGTGAGATGACATAAAGTGAGGCAGTTGACGTGTACAACATACTAATATACCTATAATAATTAATAAAACAAATATTTTAGCAATAATACCTACTTATATAAATAATATACCTACACTACATAATTATCGAACGTGGCGGTATCGACTTTCTTTCTTTTACGGCCGTTAACGTTCTGCCTATCCTTCAAGGGATAAAGGAGTAGTATTTGAAGTATGCGATTTCTCAGAATATCGTATGAAAACTGTTATCCCGTCGTTGGATGACTCGGTGTCCGAAACGAAAAGAGAAACATTTTTATACTGTCTTAACTGAACTCTAAATCCCAGCAACCTCTATTAGATAATGTTTGTCTGTCTGTCGGAAGGCCGTCCCACACTGCACTATCCGGTCCGCTCAAAACAAAGGCGGAAAGGCCCACAATTTAATTTGGTTTCGCAATATGCCGCATGCAAAATTGTCTTGTTCTAGCGCACACCGACCTAGACCCAGATTAAATTGTCAACGTGGCTTTGCATGCTGGAATTTGCTATGTAGTAAGTACAGAAAAGTCGGTACATATCTAAGTTACAATTATTTACCCTCTCTTTTCGTGTGAGACACCGAGTCGTCTAACAACCCGATGAACCCTAGTGTCGGAATTTTTCAACCGCCTTCTACAAGTCCGCAGGCTTCTTTCATGGTCGTGTAAGGACCGCCGTCTTAGTGATCGTAAACCTTAGTGTTTGCTTATTCCTATACAGATTGTTAGGAGAAGTACTAAGTTCCCCACAAGTAGAAATTACCCACAAAACTGAACAAATATCCCCAAGGAACATTGGTCGAAATATGAAAATAGAAATTGGACCTCCCATACAAAATGTAGGACCAGCCGACCGAGTCAGGTTGTATGTGAGATCCGTTTTTTTCTTATTTCGACCTATGTTCCTTGGGGAAAGTTGTTTAGTTCCATGGGCAGGTTCATCCCTTGAAAGGAATATAGTTTTTTTTTAACAACCTGTCTAGGAAATTCATAATTTAGTGCTTTAATATGGCTCGTAGAATTTTGTAAAAAGAAAATCTATTCTTGCATGTTTGTTTTACATGGGAGCTTCATAGGATGAGTTTGGATAGAAGTATATTATAAGTCTATGGATAATACTAAGTAAAGTATCTATCTACAAAGACTAAGACTAACTAAGAAGGATAACAATTTCGTAAAACCAGTGCTTGTAATTTCAAAATTTTGAAACACGAATGCGTACCTAATACAGAAATTCGTTGCATTTCAGACCACATCCTAAAAAGTAGTTCCATTATCTCATTATCATCAGCGGAAACACTTAACTGTCTAGTTCAATTTATCTGTTGCGCAATAAACAGTTGCGCATATTCTGTCTCACGTAATAAGTTATCAAAACAAAAAGAAGTCGCCTAAATAGAACATGGTGATGTAAGAAACAGCTGTTAAAATATAACACTATTTTTATAAAGGCTTTTGGTTTCGCGGATTAAGTTTAAAAATAAATAAATAAATATCCTGGACAATTCACACAGCGCCATCTAGCCCCAAACTAAGCAAAGCTTGTGCTATGGGAACTAGATAGCTGATACTAATACATATATACTTTTTTTTGTAAATAAATACATATTATACTTAGAAAACACCCAGACTAAACACAAATATTTGTAAATTGACTTAACAAATATTTGTGTTCGGTGGGGATCGAACCCACGACCCTCGGCGTAGAAGGCAGGCATACTATCCGCTACGCCATCGGGACAGACAAAGTTTATGGATATTATTTCTTCACCGTGTGGTGACGGCTTAAAATAGCATCACCGTATTTCTAACCGTGTTGGTGTCGTAAAAAGCGAGTAAGGAATGAATCCAGGGAGTGGGCAGCAACGTTCCCTGTGAATACAACACCTTGTGCTGCGCTCGCCAATCTATCTGCCAAGCGTGCGTCGTCGGCTACCTCATATCAGACGTGAAACATTTTTGTTACACAGATCGACTGCCATCTGACCTCTGCAACCCGAAAGCTAATCCTAGGTTAAGTCAGATTCAAATATCATCTGAATTCAAATTTTATTTGATGTTTTTCCATCACGGTAAGAGCAGTCGGTAAATGCACGCGAGTAAAAACACAATGGTACATAGTAGTCGAACTTGGGTCTCACGATTGTTAGACCGATATCCTAACCACATGGCCACCGACGCTCTCGGTACGTCGTCGTACCTAATGCATAGGTAAAATATACACCATTTCGCTCTCACGGCTTATGCAACTAAGCAAAAGCCACAATTGCCGTTCACATAATAAAAACCTGCTTACACAATCAAACACTAATGACCTCATTGTGCTCTAAGCGATTGTACTACCAAAACTGCTAATTAGAATGAACTAGTTATTGATTACCTTGACAGGGAAATTCACAGAGACGAATGATTTTTGTGAGTAATTAAAGGTCAAAAAACAATGGTACAGGCAGGTCATTCTTTACTGTACATTCTAGAAAAGCCACGATTTTTTCATGGTTTCAGCAAGATCAACAAGCATCTCAGTTACCGAGCTAAGGGATCTCAATAATCTATCTATTTGGTACTCGAAATCATTAAATTGATCTTATTAACTGTATTAAATTTGTAACAAAAAGTTAATACAGTTAAACAAAACAAGTAGAAATATTCGCGCCACCACCGATGGGTTTCGAACCTCCGTCTTTTGACTTCAAACGAGTTTTGGGTCAAACGTGTTAACCACTACACTTTGACGATCGATGTGGCGCAGTGGTAGTGCGACTGCCTTTGACGTAGAAGGTTCCGGGTTCGATTCTCGGTGGGTCACTCACAAAGTTGATATTTATCACTTTGTGAATTTGTTCCCAGTCTGGTTAGGACATTGCGGGCTGAACCACCCGATTGTCCGTAAGTAAGATGGTTCCGTGTTTCGGATAGCACGTTAAGCCGTAGGTCCCGGTTGCTGTCTATGATCACTTAGACGGCGGTCGTTACACAACCATGTCAGAAGCCTGCTACTTGTAGTAGGCGGTTGAACAATTCTGACACTAGGGTTCATCGGGTCGTTTGACGACTCGGTGTCCCACACGAAAAGAAGAAAATACCACTACACCACGGTTGGCTCTGTCCCAGACTGTGTAATAGTGATCGACTTGCTTCCTTTTATTTCACCGGGGTGACATTAAATGTAGAAAGGTCGATATCAGCTGACTGCAAGAACGACCTTTCAGGTAGGTACAGCATATAATACCTAGCAATGACCAAAATTATGGAAGTTACAATAGTTACATTTTTCTATAAATTTTTCGGTGAAAGTGTATCCAAACAAAGTTGCGCATTTTTGAAAAATTCGACACGAAATTACATTTCAATCTACCAAAATAAATCTTACCTTTTTACATTTATCGATTTGCTAGCAATTTCAATAGAAAGTTTTGATAAAGATAAAATTTTGCAATAAATTGACTGTTACCTAAATTTAAACTTCAAGCAACATCGAAATCGGCGTGAGCTAGGTTCATAACATAAAGTAACCGACAATAAAAGCAAAAACATGATAAAACATTAACCTCTTTCTGCTTCATAGGGTAAAAAACTAGAGCATCACACGTAATAGTGCGTCATTACTATACAAGAGACGTGCATGAAGAACACTAACGACCTTTAGAGACAAGGAGTGCTACGATACTAGCGCCATTATTGAAAAAAAAAACACGCAATCAATATAATCACAATATCTTTGCCTTCCTATTTGGTTGGTGATCACAATTTATTTTTGTAGTGATTTACGCAATCGATATTAAAAGTAATAGTTTTTAGCACTTTTACTAGTAAGGCCCCGGTCTCGAATTTAACGGGCAGTAACGGCAGCGCTCCCGCGCCGCTGTCTTGGAATCGAACCATTTGTATGCATGCTGAACATCCTACAGCTGCCGATCTGCCACCGCTGCCGCTCCGTTGCCCGCAAAATTCGAGGCAGAGGCCTAGCAACTAAAAATCACCGAGTTTAAAGACTCTAAAATCCCAAAATACAGTAATGTCAGTAAAGAACATACAAATTTAATGTGTACACGAATGTTTTTTTCGAAAAGTGGCGGTAGTGTCATACTGTAACTGCTACTAAGCCTTAAAATGTCAACCTCGAGAGGTCCTTCGTAGAACGTACGCAATTAGAATGCTAGCCGTGATCTCCACTGCACTTTCCATCCACACAACAATACCGCAATCACAGGCAATACCAGTCTTTACGCCCTTGAACTTAAGGATCTCATTTCTCTTACACTTTTTAAAGAACAATACTACCATTCCTTATGCCGTTGGACTTAAGGTTCTAGATACAGAATGAGGACAAACAAAGAATGATTTGAAAGTGACATGGCGTCCTTTTTAGAATGGCGACAGGTGACAAGGAATGTTTTGAGAAGTCGTAAGAATACTATTAGAAAAATAATGTTCAACATTTTAGGAAATAATTGTGTAGATCAACAGGTATGCTGTGTAAACCTACATAAATAAATAAATAAATATCCTGGACAATTCACACAGCGCCATCTAGCCCCAAAATAAGCAAAGCTTGTACTAAGGGAAGTAGTAAGCTGATACTAATACATATATACTTTTTTTTGGAAATAAATACATATTATACATAGAAAACACCCAGACTCAACACAAATATTTGGAAATTGACTTAACAAATATTTGTGTCCGGTGGGGATCGAACCCACGACCCTCGGCGTAGAAGGCAGGAATACTATCCGCTACGCCATCGGAACAGTCTAATAATGAATGGGACATAATGAATAATACTTGTTAGTTTAGTAATATTTTAGAAAGTTTTATACATACTAGGAACAAAGTGAAGACTACTTACTTTCCTTACTCGTAAGTTAGGAATACTTTGTAAACATTTTAGGAATCCACACACACTGGCCTTATACGTCCGTGACAGATGATTCAATCAGTGTCTGAGGCAAGAGCACAGACACTGAAGTTGCTGGGACTGCTGTCTATCTCCACGAGGAGACCATTTTGAAATTCTACTTTATAGAATTCAGAGTGTAACTCAAAAGTCAACATTTGAAAAACTCAACACCTTATCCATTCAAAGTGATGTTCCTAAAGGTTTTTATAGCCTCAACAAAACAGTAGCGGACACTTGAAAAACCAATTTAGAAGCTGCAATAAAATCAAGAAACAAATGATAAAGACAAGCAGGATTTTACAATGAAAGGAAATGAAGCAATTTTGCTCTCAAGTGTGTAATAAGTGTGAATTGGCAATTGTAGGTCGTCGTCATATAAAATTACGAAGTGTTTGACCTCCGAAGTATTTACTTAGATACATATATCACGCCTATATCTCTTGCGGGGTAGGCAGCGCGTAGTTACGCAACGTGCGACAAAAGTTTAAGGGCAATATCAGAAATATGTGGATTGCCATAGTGAAAGGTTGTCAGCCTGTCGCTTAAAATTGCAATGCTCATCAAGCCTCAAATCCCTTTTACGACACACACGGGAAAGATTTGGGGCGATGCTGTTCTAAGCCGGCATCACACAGCGTGTTTATTATAAAGTAGAAAATAAGCATACTGTCCACATGTGCCCTATACTATTCAACTATAGGCCATAAGTCCACAAGTAAAATACTTAGTAGGTACATGGCGTAGCTAGCTGGTTCAATAATAGGGTCATAATGCCTAGCCGGCTACGCAATGTACATCGAACTTTGCCTCTAAACTCGTAGCCTGTAGTTAGATAATATTGAGAACTCAGTATCCCTAAAGAATAACACCTTTTATCTCATTGGATTCGCACTTGCCACTACTACCAGGCCAGAAAAAATATTGACTGTCCCAGAGGATCGTAAGTTCGATCCCCAATATATTTTTTTGTAAATTTTCAGATAGAATCAGAATTTTTTTGTAAACACAGCTCTCTTTTATGGAACATTTAACGCCATTAGTATTACGTTAAAACAGGCTAATGAAGTAAAACGTACCTAAACCTAACGCGTTATTTATCGTAAGTCATTTGACGCCGTGTGATGCCGGCTTAGAATAGCATCACCCCATTTCTTCCCGTGGGTGTTGTAAAAGGCAACTAAGGGACTCGAGGTTTTCATGTGTATTACAATTTTAGGCGACAGGTTGACAACCTGTCACTACTCTCACAGTGATACACGAATCATCTGAAAGGGCCCTCAATACTTGTCAAACGTGGCGATAACGACCGTAATTTTGCGATCGTAAACGCTCTGCCTACCCCGCAAGGGATAAAGGCGTGATTTGTGTATGTTTAAATTAAGTAAAATATGAATGTGTTTAAAGTAATATTTCTTTGGTAATATAGCCCATAATAAGTTACCTCACGTTTTTCTTTCTATAAAATGAAAGGGTAATTGTTTTAACTATCTTGGGCATGAACGACATAAAGGTAAATGTACTAATAATGATGTGCGTGCTTTGGAGTACACGCAAATAGTTACAGTGACAAACGTTATTTGAAATGAACTATTTTCAAACGTGGATAAAACGACAGTTGAGAGACTGCTTGTACCCCAAGGGATAAAGGCGTGATAATGTTAATGATGTCAACTCAGTAAGTAATTTCATTACACAAAAGTAAAATAAAAGTAAATAAAGTTAATAGCACTGTCGCTGTAATTTTTGGCGGAAAGTGACGGTGCGATTTTAAGTAAAGACTAATTACCGGATTGACACCAATGTACTTGTTTGTTAAACAAAATAATTTGGAACTGAGCCAAAAGCTATCAGCAAGCCAATAGCAAAATCTAGGTAATCTAGATAGGATCTAGCAATTGTCTGGATTGCGTCCCAGATTAGTGAGTAATGCCTGAATTAGATATAGGATAAGACTACAATGGAACAATAGGATCAATTCTGTTACGTATTCTAAAGTAGCTAAACCAATGATAGTAAATTTGCATTGCATTTTGAAGTAAGTAAAAGAAGATTGGGATAATAATATGACCGTGCGATACCGACTTAGACTTATCAGTTTATTTCTATTCGTGGGTTCCATAAAGGCGACTTAGATGAGGTATGAATCCAGGAAGCGGGCAGCAGCGTTCCCTGTGAATATCTACAACATCTTGCACTTCGCTTACCAATCCGCTTGCCAAGCGTGGTGAGTTTAGCAGTACCCTCAAATTTGACTGTCCCGATGGCGTAGCGGATAGTATGCCTGCCTTCTACGCCGAGGGTCGTGGGTTCGATCCCCACCGAGCACAAGTACTTGTTAAGTCAATTTTCAAATATTTGTGTTGAGTCTGAGTGTTTTCTATGTATAATATGTATTTGTTTACAAAAAAAAAGTATATATGTATTAGTATCAGCTATCTAGTTCCCATAGCACAAGCTTTGCTTAGTTTGGGGCTAGATGGCGCTGTGTGAATTGTCCAGGATATTTATTAATATTTATTTAATTGCCCATGTCTAGCAGTGGACTGATATGGCAGTAGCAGCAGTATTTAGGCCAATATTGCGTTGCGTTCGACCGATGACTTTGAAGATGGTGGCTGGTAGTGACTGGATAATAAAAGGCAGGTTTTCGCCATCGAGGTAGAACCTCTTGGGCGTAGGATCAACCGCCGCCCGTTAAGACGGGCGGGTCATGGGATTTGTTGGCCGTGGCTGGTGTAGGAAACACCAGACCACGGCCCGATGTGAAAACGGGAGATCGTGCCTATTAACGTGTCCTTGGGGAGGCCTATGTTCAGCAATAAAATTCTATAGGCTGCTGTGCTGTGACATTGAACCTTCGATCAAATAAACGAACAATCAAACAAAATTTACCGGAAAAGCTTCTCGAAATCGTGCCACAAGTTTTTTTTACAGGGAAATCGATAGACAAGCGAAGCAAAGCCAACTCATCACTATCAAGGCCAGAAGAAACACATTTATTTCACCGCAACACCAGCTACGTTGATAAATTGTTTAGGAGACGACAAGTCTCGAAAATACCTGATTTAGGAAAAGCCAATTAAAGCAAAATTTATGAGTAGAGAAGCCGTTTTTCAGAGGACTTTAAAAAGTACTTAATTTTGACTACCTATTGCATGGCTTAAAAATTTCTAAGTAGGTACATACCTATGTACTAGATATTTACGGGTTTCAAGTATATATTTATACCTAGGTTGTACTTAGTAAGGTTGTAGCGGAATAACAGATCTACCGGCGAATATACCTGAACAAATACTACATACGTACATACATACATACTTATATCACGCCTTTATCCCTTGCGGGGTAGGCAGAGCGTTAACGACCGCAAAAATACGGTCGCTATCGCCACGTCTGACAAATATTGAGGGCCAGTTTAGGTAATTTGTGTATCACTATAGTGACAGGTTGTCAGCCTGTCGCCTAAAAGTTGTAACACACGTAAAACCCTTGAGTCCCTTAGTCGCGTCTTACGACACCCACGGGGAAGAAGTGGGGTGATGCTATTCGAAGCCGGCATCACACGGCACTACTAAAATCACTATATAACATAGTATAAAGCAAAGCTGCTTTACGCGTCTGTATGTATGTATGTTTGCATAAATCTTTAAAACTACACAACGAATTTTGACGCACTTTTTTAATAGATAGAGTGATTCAAGAGGAAGGTTTAAATGTATAATACTTTCCGGGAAAACCACTAATTTCAACGGGAAAATGAGTTACAGCGGGCCCGCTAGTAAAAATTATTAATATCCAATTCGTGTTTTTACAAGCTGATCAAACTGGTATCGTCCTTGATGTTCTTGTTCTAGCTTAGTAATGAAAGAAGCAGTTATTCTACTGCCGATCACCCATCCATGACCTGGGCATGACCTGGCGTGACTTAGTAACGGAATCACTGCTTCACCGCTACACCACAGCAAATCCACACTGCATGAGAGTTTTCTCCTTAAATTGTCTACAATACTTGCCATGTGATGTCGGCTTAGAATAGCATCACTCCAATTCTACCCGGTAATTCTAAGGCAGCAAAAAGTGGTTAAGGGATTATGTTGCCCCGTGCCCCAATACCTGCACGTTTGATGACCTTATGAAAGCAAAAAAAATACTGTCCGGGTAGCTGAATTTTGGGCACATAAATGTATATTTGCCATCGATAAAATAAGAAGAAGGGATAATTATCCAGGGCATGCACAACGGCGTTCTCTGAGAATTAAACATCTTGCCCTGGGCTCGCCAATCCGCCTGCTAAGCGTGGAGAGTAGGGATTGCCATTGACATGACATTGGTATTGACCCTCGATAGGGAGAAGCTCATGCCCAACAGAGGTTGTAAAGGTTTAAGGAAAGCCACCGACGGGTGAGTCAGCACTAATTGAGTATTAGCAGTCGAAGTGGTCGTCATGACCGAAAATAATCGTCATGATAACAAATCACAACAACTTCACGCCACACATCCGAAACTTGCTAAGGAGTGACATTATGTAATCGTGACATGCATGTCATGTCTAGGGTCAGAGACTCTCATACTATGTGTAAACTCTCATAAACTAGTCATATTTTGATCTCTAGTTCGACCATTTACATTGTAATAGAAGCAGTAGGAAGTGTAATTATGCTGGATTTTGATGTAATTTAATAGTTTACGTGTTTTTTAAGCGAAAACAGATTATAAAACACAAACTCCAGTCAACCATCGAGGCAAAATGTTGCTTGGTACTTCAGGCATAAAATTAAATTAGTTCAAAGCGCGATTTCCAAATATTGGTCTCATGTTTTACATTAACAAATAGATTAAGCTCGCAGTGATCAATGCCCTATTTTATCAAACTACAGGCTACAAGTTTACAGGTAAAATTCTTAATACATTGTGTAGCTGGTTCAACAATGGGATCATAATGGCTAACCAGCCACGCAATATACATCGGATTTTATCTGAAGACTTGTGCCGTAGTTTGATTACATACTAGTTGAGATGTTTTATTGATGAATCATGCAAACTATTGTCTCTTTGTTTTCATGTTATTATATGAAATACCCCACTGACCTCTTGTCGGCGCAAGCGCATATCGCTGACCGGTTCAGTTTGTTACGTTACAAAGGAAATAATCTGTGTCAGTCAAACTGGAAAGTAGAGCGGACGTGTGTGAATCCTTTTGTATTAATTTTGCGCATCAATGCCAGTTTTATAAAAAACCTAGATATGTATGATTTCTGAGAAGGCGATGCTTGGTGTTCAGGAATAAAAATCGTGCGGATTCTCTAAGATTTTGTTTTATACTTGGGCGGTACAAAACTAAGGTCTGAATTTACCAATCTGAGATTGCGACGAGGAAGAACTAACTTCGTGCCAGAATTCTGCATTAGTTTGTTTACAAAACATTGCACGTTCTGCCAGTAACAAAGCAATAAACCCAGCCTTGCCTTGATGGCGTAATTGTTCTGGTTTTTGGACAACTTCAAACCAACATCGAAAGTATTCATGTGTAGTTTCTGAAGTTCCCGTCCAGGGATAATAAGTAACCGTAGTTGTCCTGGGAAGAACAGATCGGACTGAGAATTTAATTGGTTGCCGAGGTGATTATACTGAATTGCTCTATCAGAATCTATCTGGATAGCTAGAGTGGTTATAGTTACAAATATCTTTGAACCAAGAAAAGGTGAATTTCGACCCCTTAGGCCCGTTACTGAGAGTCAATATTTGTATGTATAGATAGGTTTATACATATGTACCTATTTGCTTGAGGGAGCGACCCTCTCCGGATATTTACGCAGTAGATTCTACTCCGAACCTTCAATACTTTTATCACACCAAAATGCAATGGCACAATCTGTACTGTACTTGTTATTGTTAGTGACAGATTTGGAAAATACGTCTCTTCATTGTCAGACAATGCTCGCTTTGATTTGACCTGAGTTTCTGTAAGGACCTCGACTAACTATTAACTCTATTTATAGTTACAAATGTCTTAATGTCTAGAGGTTGTCCTAAATATTGAAGCTTGACAGGGACCCTGGCTCAAACAGTCACTATGACTACTTGGAGCAGGGTTTACATGTTTATAGAATGAGGGTTTATATTGTCAAAGAACAGATACTTACTGTCTTGTGATTAGGTTCTGTCAAAACCACCAATAAAATAAATATATAAGAAACATACAAAAAGATTCGACTCGAAATTAGAAGGAAAGAGATTACCCAGGGCCCATTACATGCGCTCGCCAATCCGCCTGCCAATTGTGGTATAGCAATACCCTCATTAAGGGGAGGCCAATGTCCAGCAGTGGACTTGTGGCTGTAAATGTAGGTACCTCATGAAATAAACATGTTGTCATTTCATTACACTTAATCTAGGGACTCGGCGTTTAGTGTCTAATTGCTCAGAGAATGAAAGTTAAATATTTACCCAGGACTCCAAGTTGTAAGGTCCCGAAACCCTTTGCATATTATTTGCGACCTTAATTAATTTAGTCTTTGGTTGTAATTACAGACTTCAGTACCAAAGTCGGAGACACTGTTTTGTTAAAGCATCACCATCAATCATCAACAATCACAACAGTACGCTGCACGCTTAGCAGACGGATTGGTGAGCGCAATGCAAGGTCTTGTGCTCACTGAAAACTTTGCTGAAACCTATTCCTACGACACTGATGTGAAGGAATGGGGTGTTACTATTGCAAGCATAATAGTCCACGACTGGACAAGGCCCTCACTCACCCACCACGCTTGGCAGACGAATTGGCGAGTGCAGTGTAAGGCGTTGTACTGTCAGAGAATGCTGCTGCCCATTTCCTGGGTTCATCACTTTATCGCCTTTTACGACACCTGCGGGTAGAAATTGGACGATGCTATTCTAAGCTGCCATCACACGGAAAATCAACCGCGTCTGTCCATATACGCATATGTTTAAAACGGGACGTTGATGCGCTTTTTTAACAGATAGATTCAAAAGGAAGGCTCATATTTATAATAATTAGCGGGATAACGACTTATTTCCACGGGAGAGTGAGTTACAGCGGCTGCAACCACTGGGCCGCTAGTAGAAAATATTTCGACCTATTTTTTTTTATGAGAAGTGTTTCTGTCTGCTGATTTTAATCGCCAAAGTACTTAAAGCGAAATGTCGAAACGGTATTGTATTGTATCGAGATGAATGAACAATGAGATGGAAAGAATATCAGATCTTTCAATAAGATTGCTTTTCGAAGATTCGCAATACAGTCTTTGTGTTTCATCTGATTTGCCAGTAGAAGTCAATTGTGTTTATTAATGCTGTGTTGTATACCTACCCAAATTTTTCTTTTACCGTGTGATAACGGCTTAGAATAGCATCACCCTATTTCTTTCCCGCGGGTGTCGTAAGAGGTGACTATGGGACTCGCGGGTATGTATTACAAATTTTAGGCGACAGGCTGACAAACTGTCACTACAGTGACACACGTGTTTTCTGAAACAATCTTGGAAAACAATCCTCAAGAAATATCAGACGTGGCAACAGCGGTCGTTTTTTTTTTGTGGCAGTTGAAGCTCTGCTCTGCCTACCCAGCGAGGAAGGAAACGTGATATAATGTATGTATCTATACAAATCTTTCTTTTCGTTATGGGCATCGAGTTCAAAGACCCGATGAACCCTAGTGTCTTATACCTAGAAAAAGCATTTAGGTTTTGACACTAAGATTTATTTACGGTCGTATCAATCGCCGTTCGGTGCCGGCTTAGAATAGCATCACCCCAATTCTACCCGTGGTGTTGTAAAAACGACAAAGGGATCAAGTGAATGGACAGCAGCATTCTCTGTGAATGCTACTTCTTGCACTGCGCTCGCCAATCCGCCTGCCAAGCGTGGTGACTATTGCAATACCCCCCAATAGGGGGAGGACCACATCCATCAGTAGAAGGCCGTTGTGGCTGTTAAGGTTAAGACATGGCCGCAGTATATTTTTTCCCTATACCATCCTATACTTATTTACGTACCGTACATATTATATTTCCGTATTTAGGTACGCATATTGTAATATTGCAAACATATGGAAATATGCTCGAAACCGATAAAATCAGAAATAATTACGGTAGGTATCTACTTATTAAAGCAGAAATAATGAAAGCGAAATAAATCATTTACTGGTGAAATTGTACTCATTGAATGAGCACAAATTTTTCAGTTCATGGAGTCTTTTGTAATGATATCTGCTTGGTCATTTGGTAAATAGACCGCGACAAATACACCATATTACGTTTAGTGAATGTTCGAGAAAAAACTCATTCACATCATGCTTATAATGTACCTAACTTTGAACAGGTTGAACGCAGGTAGGTAGTTATAGAATAATCGATACTTAGAATTGGAACCTAAGTCGGCAATTTTGATCCAGACATGATTTTTGATCACTCGGTCGTTCTCTTATGTATGGAACGAGTCAACGAACTACTCAATGAACTCTAGCTGGTATATTGTCAGGGTTTCAAACCGCCTGCGCCTACTAATATCAAGAATAGGGCTTTTACACGGTTATATAACCGCCATGGGAGGAATTCAGACAACAACCAGGACTAAAGGCTGCTAGTGCCTTTCTTGGAAGCACCAACCATCATAATTGCAGCCGAATGACCAACAATCATCTAGATAGGGCAGGCAGAAACAGAACACACCGGCCGTATGCAACTCGTATGCGTATACGTAATCGCGCGCGTAACTTATATTGTATGGAGTTGTATGAGAGACGGCACACCGCTTGCGTTGCGTAGTGTTGGAAAGGAGTATATAGCCTCTCATACAATACCATACATTTCAATACAAGGTACGCGGGAGGTCACGTGCACGCATACGAGCTGCATACGCAGGCCGGTGTGCTCTGCGCTCAGTTTCACCACTGCGACAAAACGAAGGCCCAGTCAGCAGTGTAAAAAAAGAAACATATTCCCCTCCATTCGTTCCATGCTGTCGTGTAAAAAAGCAACAGCGATCAATCAACGCGAACACGAAACACCGCAATAAAATTAATTTGTCCGTTATGCAGAAACGCTGTTTTAGGTTGTATTAGTCAGTATACTTGGGGCTGCCGGCTGTGACCTTCGAAGGTCGTTCTGGGTGTGCTCCTTAATATACCGCCCTAACTTAATAGCGTTGTCGAACATTTTCTATGCTCATTTGGATCAGAACCTTCCTTGGTGATATTAATCAGCTAATGGGCAATGAAAAGTTGTTTTGATTGCTGAATGTCTTTTATTTTAAGGCGAATTCAAGGCAGGTATACAGAGCACATTAGGTTATATGAAAATTAACACGTAAAGCTACCATTAGGACAACAGTAGGTATCTAGTACTCTGTTGCCGGCGAAGGCGAGGAGGTCCTTTATATAGGCCAATATTTTCAGTCCGGTCTGTTCTTTCCAGAACAACTAAGGGCGTGGCAAAAAAACTGCGGATGAGGAGAGCTATAAACGCCAAACAGTCAGGTATAGGCTTTGAGGTTTATACCATTATCATAGAGCCCATTACCAATAAAAAACCTAACTTTCTATTCGCTGCTAGCTCAGCCAGCTGCGCAGGAGTTTCGCAATTTGCTTGCGTCAGTGGCCCCTGCAGTAGTAAAGCAGCGATTACAAATCTCCATCTATCGGGCCCAATTCAATATACATTGCTGGTTATATTATGCAGGGCATTACAAGAAAATCAAGATAACTATGCCGATGTAGCCTGCGACGCAAACGCGTTCGATTCCCGGTGAGGAACTCACACACAAAGTTGTTGCTTTTTACTTTGTGATTTGGTTAGGACTTTGCAGGCTTAACCACCTGATTGTAAGAAAGATGATTCCTTGCTTCGGAGGGCCCATTAAACTGTCCGTCCCGGATGCTATCTAAGGTAAATTCGCTATATCAGAGACCTTCCACTACCTAGAAGTAGCTAATACTCTTGAGACCAAGGTTCATCAGGTCGTGGCACGATTCGGTGTTCCACTCAAAAAGAGAGACCAGCAATGAACACCGAATTGGGCACGATCGTGTCGTTTGCTTAACTGGTACTGTATCTTATTAATCTAATGTACGAGCAATGACAACTAGGGTAGTCAACAGGATACGTTTATCTGACTATACGAGCTACTATATCGCCAATTACTGTGGGTTATGAACTTATAAATGGATCTATGATTGATTTGAATGAATTTCTTCTTATGCCAAGAGTTTAAGGTAGGTTAAAGAACGCTCTGCCTAAACCGCAAGGTGTCAAGGCGTGATATGTGTATGTATGTAAAGACGGTTAAGGTACAGTCATTTTCAAAAGTCATTGAGTTGCGCTAGCGTTGATCGTTTTAAATAGTTTGGACGTTGCAAAAGAGTTCAGGAGTGCATGTCTACCGCAAGTCTATATGGACTATTAATTATTTCTGTACTTGGTACCTACGAATAATATTTGTTTTTAGTAAACTTGCAAGATTTCTAATTTTCTAGGCATTATTTAAACCTGCGACTTTCGCAATTGGTACTAGGGACGCCTCCACCATCGGCTACCGCGACTCAATCGTTGCTTGCGAAATTTTTGTGTATCTACTTGGATTCCTGTGAGTGTGCAGTTTTAGGTGTAAGTGATACATTATGCCAATAAATACTTTGCTACTATTATGGGCTGGAATTTGACAAAACATAAGCGAGTTGTTTATATATAAGTTCACTGATAACAAGTACCTAAATATATAGCCGTGTGTATACAATGTTTGTGTAGTAGTTAGTTAAAAATCTCGTTATCCCAGTTGATAATGATATTCTGTGGTCAACCAGAGTGCCAAGGTTAAAACTTTTAATTAATTCGTAAAGTTTAATTGTACATTCATTGTATGCGACTCCACTTCAGTCTGAATAGCACCCACCACAGCGCACTCTCGACACAGGTTAATTATTTTTTGGTTGACAGTTCTTTACTTTAGAGGTACTTACTTACTGCCAAAAAATACATGCCATGAAACTAAACAACTTTCCCCAAGGAACATAAGAATAACCGAGAAAAGGAGTATTTTTTCCAGTCTCTCAACAAAAGCCATTTCTTTTGACCGTTACTCTAGTACTATTATTTATTGTGTGCCGTCACGTTTTACTGCAACAGCAATAATTATTAATTATTTATATGCAGCAACATTTACTGAATCTAAAAGCGTAACTTTAGTCCGGCTTGTCGGTAGCAAAAGCGTCACAAATAAAGCGATTTATATAAAAATTGTATTGTTCATAAATTAAGACAAAAACCTCCCAGAAAATGTGAAGTAGTGTCCGGTATTTTCTAAACCATTTCTTGAAATCTCTAAAAAATAAACTAAACTACTTTTTGTACTACATCAAGATATGCATAAACTATGAGTCCTAAGGTACGATTTGATTAAGTTGCCTGGATAGATATTTAAGGCTAAAACATGAACGATTCGTTTGTTATTCAATGTTTCACTTTTCATTTTGTACCCTCTTCTTCCTCATTAAATATATTACGAATTGATGAGTTCAGTTTTTTCAATATATCATTCAATATTGAATGAAATGTTTGAATTTCCTTTCTGAACTGAACCGTCATCGTCTGTTTCTCTCTAACAGAGGCTGGTTTCACCTTCAGGGAAAAGTAGAGCGAATGTCAGCTTTGTTGGAAGGTCATATTACTATGCCACTAAACCAAACCTTCCTTTTCACTTTGCCGTAGTCGATTAAAAACAACAATTCGTGGACGACCTTTGCTCGTCCGAAAATGCCAGATAAGTGACCACACGTGACATCAGAATCACTATTAATCACACACGCCAGTCGCGTCACAAACGTGACGATTGCCTTCATTAGCTTAGTGAATCAATGTGTACTGGGTGCATGTAGGTCAAGACCAAACACTAGCCAAGTGTTGAACTTTTGTAGTAGAACACAAAGCAGAACCTTTCAAGATTCAAGGTTCCGGATGTGGCTGTCTCTGAATAGATTTGAAGTTTCTTTTTCCAGTCTCTAATTCCACCTTCATCTGTAGTGTGTACGAAAAGTCATGCCGCTCCCGCGTCGGCTTATATAGCCACGAAAAGGCGTCAGACACTGACTAAATCGTCACAGACGTATGAGGCTAATGATGGTGGTACAGACTATGGTCAACTTTATAAAAGTAGACGAAAAACTTGTATCATCAGGTAGATATTGAGGCTGGACAATATGCAAAAACTGCTACTGTTGCTGCACAGAAAAACACAGTTGGGTCAGTGGTCATGGTAAGTCTGAGTCAGATCATGTCTAAGCCTCTTTGACGTTCCTTGCCAGAGTTTTCAATAGCTTTCATATTTGTAACCACATCGACAATATTTATGCACTTTGTAATAGAACGCGGCGCAGGCCAACTTAGCCTTTGGGTTGCAGAGATCAGATGGCAGTCGATCTGTGTAAAAACTTGGTTCCACGTCAAATCACCTATGTTATAAGGCAAGCATAATAATGTAACAGGACGTGATACCTACGTCTTCTGAAGCACAGACTATATTGTTACCCCAGTTATATTGTAAGACAAAGATACGCAGCCAAGTGTAATAAAATGGTTTATTAAAAAGTGCACAGTTTTCACAACGTGTAAACTTAGTTACATCAAGCGACCCGTCTGCCACCTAGAGCGGCAAATGGGAAAGAATTAGTTGACCACTTGTTTCGTATGATACTATGATTGCAATGGTTCCAATTAAAGGCAATATCATGATTCGCAGGCTTACAAAATTCATTCACGCAAAAACCTACAGAACTATTTTTATTGTTCCGCTTTGGAAAGGGTAGAACGAAACCAATCTCGCTAGATTAGCCAATCTACAAGTATATATATGCAACTGCAAGTAGCCATATAAAAAAAGGGCAAATCACACCAGGCAGGTAAGAGATGACATACGGCTTGATTGACCTACGCAACGCAAGGCCCAGGGCACTAAGTCTGCTAATAGAAAATCGTTTCGATTGGATCTCAGTTGGATGATTTCGGTCATTTCGTAGTCTGCTAACAGTTTGAAGTACCTATAGAAAATCACAGTGGCAATGGAATTACAGTTGAGTTTCGATGGCTTTACAATGACAAAAAATAACAGACTTGGGACCCTGTATGCACTCTCTCATACTCTCCCTTACATTACAACAGGTACGCATGTGATATCAAGCACTCACACGAGCTGCATACGCAGGCGGTGGGCTCTGCCCTTAGAAGCAGCGTACAGATTAGTCCCTCTTTACATTTTGTCATCATCGAATGTAATGTGAATGTAATGGCGCCTGAAGCTGCATGACGTCTTTTTATTTTACACAGTACAAAATAGACTTATAATCAGCTGATCAAGAATGTGCAGTTGGCAACCGCTAAACATTCTACAACGTCCAACGCGGAAACGCTGTAGCACTACTGACCCAGTAACCACGCTTCTCGCCTCTGCGTGCGATGTGAATCTAAACTTGGTGAGTTTGTTTGAAGGAGTTCATCTGTAAACTTTTACACATATACTTTCATAGGCTACATTACTTTTAAAACTTTTTGTTAGAAAGCTAATACAAACGAAACAAGCGGAAAAAATTCACGCCACCAATGGGACTCGAACCCACATCTTCTGAATAGCCGGGTCAGATGTGTTAACCGTCACACCAAGTCCGGCTTTAACCCAGGCGGCGAAATTGTGATCCACTTGTCTCGTTCATATATTTTTTCTTTTACATTATTTTATATCGCTCGCAGCAAAATCTTTGTCTTCAATAGAAAAATTAGAAGCGGATGGGACCGACAATACCGTGTTTTTATCGATAAGGAACTTATACAGGTGGAAAGGTAGACCAACTAGGCTCGTGTAGGGGCGTGCGATCAGCTGAGCAAAAAAACGTTTTATTTACGAGAAACTTAGTATGCTATGCAGATGATATGCTGTAAATATATTGTAAGCAATCGTAAAATGTTATTTTATTACCAGAAACGCACTACAAAGACTATTGACCCAGTAACCACGGTTCTCGCCTCTGCGTGTAATGCCTAGATAAAACCGTGCTGTTCTACAAGGCTGTGTTTTAGGTCAAAAGACTTTGAACATAGCCTGAGAGCAAGTCAGGAGAAACGGTATATGATTTGACCTAGCGACTACGTTTAAAACCTCGCTTGGCCATCTTCGTCAAATACTATCTTAAGCATATTTTCATTACATGCTTATTTCTTAACATGGGAAAGATATATATCATTTGTCTGTTTCAAGATGGCCCCTGCAGGGAGAGCATAACCTGAAAGATACCCGAAGAGCTGTAGCTAGAATGTCATGACATTGATTACCTATTTTTAAGATCTTTAATGTACCGTGTATGCTTGTGAACAAAAAAATACCTTTATCTTTAGAAACATGGGGTAACCGTAGCCAAATATTGGCATATGAAGCAAAATTTAATTTGCCATCTGATTACGACCAGTGACATGAATAAAAAGATTATTACGTATTAGTATTACGTTTATAATATCCTCCTATAGCGCCGGGTTTAGCTAATCCATTACATATTTATGATACTAAATACAACAAACAAATTTGCTCGAAATAAATTACTGAAACCCTCTACATTGTTTTCAAATTCGCTTTTCTTATCGCGTGGTGGCTAGCTCTCAGCGTATAACGTCACACGCCAATTCTCGACCGCGAATACGGATGTTGATACTCAATGGAGAAGCATTTTGTGCAATCTTTGGCACATATTATTGTATGAGTTACATGAGCATGATAAGGTGGAGTGGTTCAACCTTGAAATAACATTAAGTGTGCTCACAATGAGACTGCAAAATTTACTTAACTATGACTATAATTATGTTATGATATTATGTATGTTACTGTAAACAATTAAACCTAAACAATTGAAACCTCTAGACTAGACAGAAATCTAACAATAAATAAGTGTAGAAAGTCATTGTCACTTGCATTTTAGAACTTGAATCCATTAATTGTAAGTGGCTTTTCAAGTAAATACCTACATAAAATGTATCATTCAAATAAGAATTTTCTTTTGCTGCAAAAATATGTCACAAGTGTTTAACTAGCATATACCACACAGCTACGCAGAGAAATGGTACAATTGCTATGAAATACACAATGTTTTGACATTAGATTCAATTTGTATCTAGTGATACTTTAAAAAAAAAATAACCTCGTAACACCCAGATGCCTCTTAAAAACATTACATGAGAAAACAACCTTATAGCTATGAACTTAGTTATAATGTTTATTGTTTATCCTTTAATTATGTTTTAAAGTGAATATCTTGGTTAATTTACTTTAAAGCTCAAACTACATAATTAACAAGGAGTTCTGTGAGTCTTTTAATATGGTTACATACATACATATATCACGCCTTTATCCCTTGCGGGGTAGGCAGAGCGTTAACAGCCGTAAGAATACGGTCGCTATCGCCACGTCTGACATTTTTGAGTATTGTTTTCTAAGGTTGTTTCGGAAAACATGTGTATCACTATAGTGACAGGTTCTCAGCCTGTCGCCTAAAAATTGTAATACACCAATACTCTCGAGTCCCTTAGTCGCCTCTTACGACACCCACGGGAAGGATGTGGTTCATATCAGTAAAGCCAGAATATCCTGGAACTGCAACTTTCCAGGAAAACGGAGTGCTTATAGAGTTAATTTTCCTTTGTAGAATCATACCTTTTAAAATAAATGTTAACTGTTGACATCCTACACAAATTCAAAATAAGACTATATTACCACACAACCTGTTCAAGCAATTGTTTAATTTGGGATGTTAGGTACTAGTACTAGTGGTACCAAGTCAGTTACAAAAGTTACAATCACTTAGGCCCATATTAATAAACCACACTTCACTCTGTGATCCATAATGAGTGTGACTTTAAGATGCTGTTAGTATTGACTGATATTTGTCAATATTTCTCTTGAGATCAATCTCAGAGGTAAGTGTGGTTTATTAATACCGGCCCTAGACTGACCTTCAAGACAAAAACTTAAGAGTACAGATAAGTTTCACAAGAACAGATCTCTTTGATCACTTTATCATTATGCCAGGAATTGTTTATATAAACCTTAGTTATAATAAACATGTTATTGTTTATGAAAATAATCATCCATCTCATCATACCAATACAATGATCAATACAAAAATAAATAAGAAATGGATGCTTATTTTGTTGTCAGCGGCCACATAAACAAATCTTTCTTTGAATCAGCTGGTAGTTTTGGGAATCTTTTATTTGTTTAAATCCTGTAGATGGCGCTCAGAGTGAATTTGTATGGTGCAACTTCCCTATTACTAGATTTTTAAAAAACAATCCCTATAGGGCAACAATATTGTTGAGATCTAGCTCCTAAGCTATATACTTTGATATAGAGAAAAACAATAATGTTGACAACTCGGGATCTTTTCTTTAAAAAATCAAGTTAGAGATGTGTATGTAAATAAAATTGTATAAAATCTTAGTTTTATTCATGAGAATAATAAAGCACTAAACGCATTTCCATCCTAATAGGGGTAAAATAGTTTTTATTGGACACTGAACTGAACTTGAGAAATTTCCCAATCTGTACTAGCACCACATAGTTCAACCAGTATTGCTATCAGCCCTATAAATCCTCATTATTGTCTGTACGTGGTACTGAAATAACCTGCGTTACGAATTCAGGACTTCTGCCCTAGTGGAACATAAAGTGGTGCCTATTTAGAAGAGAGCTCTTAGAAATCAATACAAGACTATTTCTGCTCTTTGTTTTCCTGGCTTACCTTCACACGATTGCAGGCAAAATGCACTAGATTGATAAATATGAGCTTACTTACGTTTCACTCGGTGGTTATGTGTATTGCGTTGGTGTTGAACAACAGACACTCCGTCCGTCTTCCTTTGTGATGTGAAAGGAACGAATTCGATAAACTAGAACACACAATTGAAACACAACACTGGTTTTAGGAAACTGGTTATCCGTTTTGTACGATGACACTAGCAAGTAGATCGAGGAAATATTCACAATCCAGAAGATTTTGTCAACAAAATGCAAAAAATATCAACTGTATCGACACAATGCACCTTCACGAACGCAAAAATCTCACTGGCTGGCTGACTGAACTGAAGTCAGCCGTCAGACAATAACAGCTTTCAAACAAAACATGCCATTTCGTCAGCTGTTGTGCGCTGCTAGCGACATCTAGTGCCACTTAGTACGATTTCAAAATATTCCATAGATGGCAGCAGAAACGCTAACAACGCCATCTATCAAATTCTTGAAAAGATACGAAGCTAATATCATGTTGCGGGGAGTTGCGTTTGTTTGTGGTACATTTATAGCCACGGAGTTTGGCTAGGCCATCCTAGATGGCGCCACAATAAAAAAGTTCAATTTATTTGTACAGCTGCCAGCAAAGCAGTTCATTCGTATTACTTTGTGAAATTAACTACAATGAAACACTTGTTCTGTGCACCTGTTATGTGCTTTTGAGCATTTTGTAAGCCAACAAAGCTTTTCGTTTAGTACCGACTTATCCAGAAACTAGATTCCTGTTTTCGGGTCTTTTAAAAGTGATTTGGCAAAAACTTAGCTTGCTCTTTTTTAAAATAACACTAACCAAGCAAATTCAATAATGAGTAATAGAAAAGAAACTTGGGCAAGCAGAATGGAACAAAAAAGCTGGGCCCCTCCGGGATTTGAACCCGGGACCTCCTGCACCCAAAGCAGGAATCATACCCCTAGACCAAGAGGCCGCTTATTTACCGCGTCGAAAATAGCGTACAAGTTGTCATTAGTTATGCTCTTCTAATACCGTGTGACGAAATAAAAGTGTATTACTTTGGTAGTACGTTAGTATATTCGTTTTTCTCTGTGGTAGTAGGTACTTATAGTTGCTTATTGTAATATAGTATCGTATGTAGGTAACAGATCATCATTTCCGGGATAATTAACTAGGTACCTAGGTGCAAGTTTTAACCATCTCATCACGAACCTCATAAAAACTGGAATCGGCGAGAAAAAAGGCAATTATTGATAAGAATCGTCCATTAAAATGGCCATTTCGAGAAAATGCGGATAAGTTCATTCACGGTCATCTTGTTTGTCGGATTTTTAAAAAGAGCATTGACCCGAAGTCAAGGCGCAATTATTTTTCAATAAGCAAGTAATAAATAATAATCATTACATTAGTTTATGCTACCTTGTCATAATTACCTATTACTTAACATAAGTACAATCATATCAACAGAACAAAACTGTACCTAATCTTCCATAAAAAGGCCCCTTTTGAATCAAATTTCATTGAGCGTTGATGTCTTCTGTATGAAATTTCATTTTGTAGCCGAGCGTTGATGTATTTTCATGGTACTTTCTTCTATCATCCGTTTTTATAGTTTCGTAGTCTATGAATCCTTATCATTTCGTCAACTCGGCCTGTCTACTCTTATCGGTGTATACAGATGAGAAAGAACTGCAAATATTTTAAGAGTTTAACCAGTCCATGACACTAAATAGATCGAAATATGAAAAAAAATATTGGACCTTATGTAGATACAAAAGGTACTTAACCTTACCAGCAGTGAATTTAGATGGGGGTCCAAAATTGTTTCTTATTTCGACCTATGTTTATGAAAATTCGGTTGCATAGACTGTTTTACCCCTTAAAATACTTGCAGCTAAAAGCTTTAGATACTTTAGAATTTTAGATAGTTTTACATCTTGTAGAATGGACTCACACTCGCAGATGAAGTGAAGCGGTGTTCTATCGTTCTCGGTGCAGAAACTGCAGTTCGTATGCGGATTCGGTTAGCTCTAAGTAAGTATTTTGCAGAAAAGTTTGTTGAGGCCACTTGTCTAAGGGACTCGAGAGTATTCGTGTATTACAATTTTTTGGGCGACAGGCTGACAACCTGTCACTATGGTGATACACATGTTTTCTGGAACAGCCTTGGAAAGCAATCCTCAAAAATGTCAGACGTGGCAATAGCGACCGTATTTTAACGGCCGTTATTGCTCTGCCTACCCCGCAAGGGATAAAGGCGTGATATGTGTATGTATGTATGTATGTATGTAGGCCACTAAAAATCATAATACCTGGGAGGGAATAGTTGAGAAAGAGACAGAGATTTTTTGCCCTGCTATGCAATATTCAGAGTAGTTATCTATTTTTTTAGGTTTAGCCTATCTGTTTACATCTGGCTGGTAAACTTTCCGGTAAGGGACAAAGACATGTTGTGGTTATGTACATATGTAATTATTGCCATCACGTGTTTGCTACCAGAATATCTACTTCGTAACAACGCTTGAAGTTGGTTAAAACGCGTGTCGACAAACTATGTATGTAGTATGCAGTTTGCAGTCCTCTCAGGCCTTGGTTGAGGCATGTGTGAAGTGTAACAACCTTATGTCATTTGGCCACGCTATTTGACGTAATTCTCGCAAAGTTTATGGCGTATGTGGGCGCGGTCAAGGCTATACTTACTATTCTAATATTTTTCCCCCTTTTTTGCATTTTTCATCATTTCCATTACCGTCAACTCCATGGGTCGAAGAAGAAACATGACACCTAAGAATCTAATTGTCATGTCATAATATCTAATATGTACTATTAAAACTTCTGTAACTGAACTGTTATTTTTACTAGAGTCACACGCATATCCATTAATTCGTAAATTCATATACCTATGATAGTCATCCTAGGCCCAGCTGATGCGATTTTTATATGGGTAATTACGGCTCGCTCAGCGATGGCACCCGCTGGTAATCTTTCCCTTGGAAATAAGGCAATTTCCTGGCATACCTTACACATATAAACCTTCCTCTTAAATCGATCTACCTAAAACAGGATCCTTTAGAAGAAATTGCGGTTTCCACGGGCAAACAGGCAAAACTTAGGGACTCGACTCGATGGTATTGGTGTATTACAGTTTTTAGGCGACAGGCTGACAACCTGTCACTATAGTGATACTCATGTTTTCTGAAACAACCTTGGAAAACAATCCTCAAAAATGTCAAAAGTGGCGATAGCGACAGTATTCGAGGATCGCGCAGCTGGAAATTTTCATACAAAAAGCGTTAACGTTTTTATCATACTTACCGGTAACCAATTGTTTTGATTTTAGGGTATTTAGTTTAAATTCACAAAAACTAGGTTTGTGTTTTTTTTTTAAATATATATTATAGTTTCAGAAATAATGAGGCACAAAAGTACACTTTTTTGATACTGAAAAATCTTCATGTTTGAGTGAGGTTACTTACAAAACTGTACAAAATTTGGTCAAAAACGAAACGTATAAACCTAGTTTAGTGTATACCTAAGCGATCAAGACCAAAATTATAGAATTTGGTTAAAATTTAGGGGTCGGGAAACGTTAACGCCCGCACCCCGATTTTACTCTGTTTTCGAGGCGATTTCTCAGGAAGCCTGCTACCTGTCCCTATCGCACATTAGGGTGCTTGCCGCGCGGGCGTCGAGACAGCACATAAAATTTGAAAAACGCATTTCGCGCACGCCATGTCTGTGAATGATACTCTTAACGTTCTGCCTACCGCGCAAGGGATAAAGGCGTGATATGTGTATGTATGTAACAGAGAAAAAAACATCATTGTACACAGGTGCATATTAATGAATGAGTTTGTACTTTGTATCGAATACCGTAAACCGGCTACGAAACACAGTTGCAAGATCATACTGTAACAGCCTTATGTCACTTGGCCCACGCAATTTGACGTAATAGTAGCGGTCCCACCGGCGCGCGCGCATCGCGTGCACGCGTGCCGAATGGTAGCAAAGGATCCATGTGTGATCTGATCTATTCAGGGCGTGTTGGGTAAATTTGCCAAATGAAGAACTTCACATTTGAGTCTATAAGGTGTAAAAATATTAGCTATATTTTAGGCGGTGATTCAGCCCATGAAACTGAACAACTTTCCCCAAGAAACATAGGTCCAAATATGAAAAAAAAAATTTGGACCTCCCATGGCTCCCATACTAAATTACCAGCCGACCAAGTCTATTTGTATGGGAGGACCAAAAAATTTTCTCATTTTTGGACCTATGTTTCTTGGGGAAAGTTGTTCCGTTGCATGGGCTGAATCACCCCTTAAAATATTTACAGTAAATTTTATCACACCCTGTATAACTCGAAAACTGAACTAAACTAGTACCTAGATGTCGCAGGGAGAATCACTGGATTTAAGGGCTGATGCAAGGATGCCTGTCTATGCTCTTATCAAACCCCTTTTTCCATCTGCGTCACAGTCATTCCGAAGTCTTTGGCTGGTTTCAGAGCGGCGCGTCTCAGCAGCGCTGCCCAGGCGCGCGCGGCTCGGGCGCGCGCCTGGGCAGCGCGTTCGCTGTGAAACGACATTCAGACGCGCGCGCTTCGTTGTGGTGTACGGTCAAGTGCAGAGAATCATTATGCCAGCAAACGTGATCACTATATTAGCTATATACGTTATATGGAAAAGAGTGCAACAACGACGTCTTAAAAGATTGTAAGTCGACGCTACTGGCAATCGAAGGAGATCCGACCGCGGCGCGGCCGAGACGCGGCCCAAGACGCGTCACTATGAAACGCTACATACAATCTAGTGTAATGCGAGGCGCGCGCGGCTGGGCAGCGCTGCCGAGACGCGTCGCTCTGAAACCAGCCTTTCTGTCTAAATACGTCCAAGAATCGAACTCGGGTCTTATCGCATCCAATCTTTCACGGAAGGCGCGATCGTGCATCACAACATGCACCTAACATGACTACTCAATGAGCCAGCCAGCCGCCACGTTGGATAACAATGTAATTGTGGTTTTTCACTAGTATACCTTGCTCAATTACTACGTATCTTGAGAACTATTACGTCGGTTTTACGCACGATGAGTTCTGGTGGTCTAGTTTTGTAGATCGTGTGTGTATAGGTAATATTGCCTGGAGCTTACTGCTAACTAGTATTGCAGGTTATGTCTTGTAAAACCATCGATTTGACAGCCGGCCAATCCAGTCAACTGGTAGATACTTCTTCTGTTATATAAGGTGTAAAAATATTAGCTGCAAATATTTTAAGGGGTGAAATCAGCTAATGAAACTGAACAACTTTCCCTAAGAAACATATGTCGAAATATGAGACTTTTTTTGACCCTCCATACAAATTGAGTTCGTTGGTTGGTAATTTTGTATGGGAGGTCCAATTTTTTTCATAATTCGACTTATGTTCCTTGGAGAAAGTTGTTAATTTTCATGGGCTGGTTCACCCCTTAAAATATTTGCAGCTAATATTTTTACAGAGGTAGATTACTAGAGTCAAAGATCGTCCCGGTTTTCAACCGCTTGCTTTGCTACTAAATTGAATAGTAGGCCTCTGACGTGGTACTTGTACCTACTGAAAACTGAGGACGAACTGGAGAAAAAGAACCAAAAATAGGATGAAATTGGAAAATTGATCCTTCATAAAAATTAAAAAGGCGGCCAATGTCAAAAATTGTATGTGCCCGCGTAGAATAGCATCACCCCATTTCTTTACCGTCGGTGTCGTAGAAGCCGACTAAGGGACTCAAGAATTTCATGTGTATTGCAATTTTAGGCGACAAGCTGACAACCTGTCACTATAGTGATGCATAACTTATCTGAAACGACCTTCAAATATTGTCAGACGGTGCGATAAAGTTACGGTAACGACGTAATTTTACGGTCGTTAACGCTCTGCCTACCCCGCCAGGGATAGGTATAGTATAGGCGTCATTTGTGTGTGTGTTCACGTAACACCAATCGCAATATCGTATTAACCCAAACTATGGAGACGAGGCGTGGTAATATCAACAAACGAACGTTTCGCTTCAACTTTTATCATGCGTACGGCTAAAGAGTGGAATTCCCTGCCGGCGGATCTTTTTCCGGAACAATATAACTTGGACCTTTTTAAGGCAAGAGTGAATAGGCATTATCTAGGCAAGCATGTACCATCTTCGTCTGCATCTCCACTTACCACCAGGTGAGATGGCAGACAAATGCGGGCCTATTACATATTAAAAAAAAAAACCCAATCGTTTTTCTTGGTATAGAAGATAGTTAGGCAAAAGATCTAGTAACTAGCTAGTTGAAAATTGTTTTAAATATTGACTAACTCGTTTAAAACTCATACGCTTTATGTGCTATGATCAAACCTACTTTACTTATTTAACATTTTCCAAGAAGGTAACTGGTTAGTATGTAGATATTATCTATTCTGCGGTTGAGTAGGTATCCATACAGTGTTTTACCGGCGGGCGGGCATTTATTTAAAATGGTGATTCTATGAATATAATGATCAAATTTTACTGAGAGGTCATCACAAGATAACGTAAAGAAATCAGTTGTTCCATAAATTTTGCTTCAGTGCGTAGTTTTTATTGGGAATCTTTTTCTTAGTGATTTCGTAGTTCATCCCATACCTAGCAAAAGTCGTTCTAGAAAAAAGTTCGAATGCGGGTAAAACAGTGTATATGTTTGTTTGTGTACCTGCACTTGTAGATTCATTCACAAAACAAACTAATTAAATTATAGTTTAGTTTGATACGTGCATTACATTAGGTACTATACTAAACTTACTAAGCTAACTGCTATGTTCTAACTCATATCTGCAGCCTCGAAAACATTTAGCTGACTTCGTAAAGTCTATCGGACCTTTGTAACTCCAGTATACAAGAAGAAGTTAAATAAGCACTTGCTTGCCCTAGAAAATATATTGCCATACCACGCTCGGCAGGAGGATTGGCGAGCGCACTGTAAGAAGTTAAATTTACAGGGAACGCAGCTGCCTATTCCCTGAATGAATTTTCCTTAGTAAATTTTTATGACGCCCACTATAAAAATTAGTATGATGCCATTCTTAGCCAGCACCACACGGCAAATTAAAATGTACCCAACCTAACCAATTTTAGTCGACAAGCTAACAACCTGTCACTATAGTAATACACGACTTATCTAATACGACCCTCAAATATTTGTCAGACGAGCGATAACGACCGTTATACTGCCTACCCCGCGAGGGATGAAGGCGTGATTTGTGTATGTATGTACCTAACCAAAAGTTACTATGGTAAAATCATTAGCGAAAGAACGTGTAAAACTTTATGAATAGATTTATTATTATAACCATAAGTAATATTTAATAGGCATTCTGCGGTTTGTCAGTATGTCTGCAGTTGTATTTGTATGTGAAGTTGCGAAACTCTTAGCTTCGGCTTTGACGTTTGTTTCGGCGAAGAAGGCCAGTCGCCACTTAGTTTATACTAATATTGATAAAATAGGAAAATTCTGAACGTGTTGTGGTTATGAGTATAACATAATAAATGATCATTGATTGTAGAGGTTACGGTCAAATGGTTTCAATACCTTTAAATACATACATTTATAAATCACGCCTCTTTCTGGCTTGGGTAGGCAGAGACTGTTTCCTTCGACTTACTACGATCCTGGCATACTTACTACTTTAGCTTCTTCTACTTTTATCAGTCTTTTCATGCACTTGCAGCTCGTCGGTTTAGGGTGCTTCTGACCTGACATTTTTTTTTAAATACTCGTTATCTTTAAACTACCTTATAATACCTATAGAACGCGTGATAAAAAGGACATCATTAGATACTTTTCTAACACTCAGTAATAACAGAATCTTCGAAACAACAAGGGTTGATATAAAATCGATTTGACTAGCCAAAACACTTTGGTTTGGCTGTAAGCAAGGTAACCCTTTGCCGCCTTTTGCTCTATCCTTTCCTTTTCCTTCGCACACACACCGACTCGGAAGCAATCGTCACCGTTCGGAAGTGTTCGGATTTCAACGTGGCGCTCCCGCGGCTGCGTGAAAAAAACAAAAGACAGTTGTGTGTGTATCGCTACTGCGTGCGCGTGCCTCAATTTTTCGCAAGTTTATAAATTGAACATAAATATTTAATAACCGCATAATTTAAGCAAACATCCAAACTATAATAGCCGCGAGTGTTTTCCAAACCTGTATAAAACTGTGAAGTGCAAAAATAAAAGCGTCGCTGGCACCCAAGCCGCGACGCCGTTCGAGGATCCGCCATATTCAGTCGGTGTGGTAAGTGAATTCCCTTTTCCTAAACCTAAAAGAGCAATAGGTCATAACAGTCTCCCATTCTTTTCTCTGCCATTAAACCAAATAATACAGTCCACAAAAGATTATTTTCTTGAAACCAGCGCCTTCAGCTATCGAACGCATCTTTCATACACCATATTTTTTGGTCCAATCGAACCGGATTCTTAGCAATCCGAGTTATTTCGCCTATATTTTGGTTATATTTCTCTATACAACATGTCCAAACCCGTTGATGAGACAGCAAAAGCCGCCGCAGTTCATGCAGAGGCCGAAAAGATGGCGGCTGAAGTTGACCGAAAATTGTCGTATTACGAATTGCAGTCTTCCGCTTATTTTGCTCGCATGCAAGCTGTGTTTGATTCTATTCCCACATCCTCAGCCGACCAAACTATTATTGATAGTTTCTTAGCAAAGTGCGTTACCATTGATTACCTACGTTCTGAATATATTTCATGCATCCAAAAGAAGAATGATCTAGAGTCTCGTGTTAGGCCCAACTATGTTTTCAATTTTCAAGCCATATTCGCCTTTGATGACCTGTATAATAGGGTCAAATTTGAATGCGATCGCTTTCAATCCAAAACGCCACAAGTTGAGTCAAAGCCAATTTGCCCAGAGACTAGTCAGTCATATGTCAGTTTACCTCGATTGGAACTCGCTAGTTTTGATGGTGACATTCAAAAATGGCCGCTTTTCTATGAATCGTTTCGTTCAGTCATTCATGAAAACAAACGTTTAACTAACACGGAAAAAATGCAATATTTAGTAGGGAAATTGACAGGTAACGCTCTAAATATGTGCAGAGGCATTATGCCTACTGGTGACAACTATATAACACTTTGGAACGCATTGATAAACAAATATCAGGACACTCGCGCACTCGCAACCGCTTATCTCGATCAATTGCTAAAGTTAAAAAGTGTGAATACCGCCACACCCGCCGCTCTTGACGCATTTATCGACAAATATTCGACAACTATCGCCGCTTTAAAGCAGTTAAAAATAAATGAATTGGATGAGTTCATATTTTTGCACTTGGGTTTGAAATGTTTAGATCCAGAGACCGCTCGGGCATTCGAGATGTACAAAAGAGACGAGGGAGATTTTCCCAAGTCAAACGATTTGACGCAATTCGTGAGAGAACAATCTCGCATTCTAAGCCGCGCGAATTTAGGTAGTGCTAGCCACCCTGCGCCGCCTCCCGCTCGCACATCTCGTAATGTACCTACTTTAGCCGCGCAACCGCACGCTCGCCCCGCTTGTAATTCGCAACAACCAAAGCCGTTTAAGACGTTTTTGAGTGTACAAAACGCTACTGATGATGACACTAATAAAAATTTGTGCCCATATTGTCAAAGTTCTACGCACAATCTTTATGCATGCCCGCTTTTTACGCCCTTATCGCCTCGCGATAGGTATAATTATGTTAAAGAAAAACGCCTTTGCATTAACTGTATGTCCGCTTTACATTCATCCCGCAAGTGTGGGAGCACGCGCCGGTGTAGATTCTGTGCAAATTTTCATCACAGCCTTCTACATTTTAAAGAAATGACTAACTCTCACTCGCCCGCTAATAATAATAACGCTAATGAGGGCTCGGCAGCCCCCCGCGCCGCTGCTGCGAATGCTCGCGCAGCCACAACCGCACCGCATTTTACTGATAACGCTAATCAACACAGACTTAACACTTCGAATGCCACCGCCGCTACCGCACCCGCCGCACGCACGTACGCTCGCTCGCCCTCCCATGGTGGGGGAGGAAATTCGCATGGGGTTCCTATCGCCAAGGACAATCAAATATCGCTATGTGTGACTAACAAACCGCTAGAAGTGTTTTCTTTATCCCGCACGGTTTTACTAGGTACGGCCGTATGCCAGGCCTATGGACCTGACTCGCAGATTAATATTCCAGTACGTATTGTAGTGGACTCCGCTTCCATGAGGAACATCATGACCGAAGAATGCCGCTCACGTTTGAATTTACCGCTTTACCCCTCGCACGGAGCCAGGGTCTCAGGCCTAGGAGGTAATGAGACTGAAACCAAAGGTGTCACGTCTGTCATCTTAGTTTCACGCTTTGATGAAAATGAACGCTATGACGTACACCCGTTTGTGGTTGACTGTATAACTGAAGAGTTACCCTGTGCGCCCATAGATATTTCTGAACTATCATACCTACACGACTTACCTCTTGCGGACGATTCTTATCACGCTCCCGGTTCCATTGACATGATAGTAGGTAGCGACTTCTTTGCTCGCATATTGAAATCAAGAAAATTCAGTGGTAGTAGATCCGAGCCAGTAGGTATCGAAACCTCGTTCGGATACTTGGTTGTAGGTAACGCGCCGACTGCGACGGAGGTCATTGAACCTGAGGTCACACGCTCGTTCTTGTGTACATTTGAAAATTGCGTTTCGCGGTTTTTTGAAGTCGAGGAGATTCCTTCAAAAAACGTTTTATTGGACGCGGATGAACAACAATGCGAGGACATTTTCGAACAAACAACTACACGCGATTCAACGGGACGCTACGCAGTCGCGCTTCCATTTAAAAAGGATCCTACTTGTTTAGGAAAGTCAGAGCTCATTGCGAAACGTAGGTATTTATCTTTAGAACGAAAACTGCTCGCTAACCCCGATCTGAAATTTGAATACGACAAGATATTACGCGACTATCTAGACAAGAACTACATAGCTAAGGTCAATGACCTTTGTGGACCTGACGCTTCGCAATACCTCGTCGCTCATCACGCTGTTGTTCGCGGAGATAGGTTGACATCTAAAGTTCGCCAAGTTTTGGATTTTAGTATGAAAACAGATTCGGGTGTTTCTCTTAACGATTTGTTGTATACAGGTAAAAACCTACAATCTGACTTATTTCGCATTATTTTGAATTTTCGCTTGTTTCCCACCGCAATGAGTGCTGATATTAGGCAAATGTACCTACAAATTATAGTACAAGAGGCCTTCCGCAAATACCAACGCTTTTTCTATAGGTTTGATTCGAATGAACCGCTTCAAATTTACGAATTTAATCGCGTTACTTTTGGTATGTCAAGCAGCCCGTTTCTCGCAATGCGCACGTTACGTCAGCTGATAAACGACGAACGTCAACGCTTCCCGCTTGCTGCTTCGGCATTGGACAAAGACTCCTTGTATATGGACGATTTTGCCTTCAGCTGTTTGACATACGAAGAGGCATTAAACCTGTCCACCGAATTGATTCAACTATTCGCCGCTGGGGGATTTGAACTTGTGAAATTCGCTAGCAATTCTCCCGAGTTTTTAAACGCGATTCCCGAGGAAATCCGCGTTACTGAACTGGTTGACATCGGATCTGACGCGAACCTAAAAATTCTCGGTCTGCAATGGTCACCCGCTTCCGACAATTTTGTTTTTACTGTGTCGCGTGATGAGCGTGATTGTACTAAACGCAACATTCTGTCCACAGTCGCGCGCCTTTGGGATTTGATGGGATTTGTCGCGCCCGTAACGCTGCTTGCGAAACTTATCATCAAATCACTTTGGGAATCCGAAATTGGATGGGATGATGAACCCCCCTCACATGTGATCGATTTATGGCGGCGTTTTGTGTCTGAATTACCTTTATTGGAAAAAATTAAAATCCCGCGTTTCGTAGGTTTTCAACCGCAATTCGTACTGTCGATCTTAGCCTTTGGCGACGCAAGTGAGCGCGCATTTGGGGGAGTTGTATACCTACACGTGTTCTGCCCTTACACCAATAAGACTATGGTAAGCCTTGTGTGCGCCAAGTCGAAAGTGGCTCCCGCTAAAACCAAGGTCACGCTCGCGCGCTTGGAATTGTGCGCTGCACTTGTTGTGTCCAAGTTGGTGTGCACTGTCAAAGATACGTATACGTCACGTTGTCAAATTCACAACATACTTGCCTTTTCTGATAGTACCGTGACGTTAGCTTGGATTCATTCATCACCAGCACGTTGGCAAACTTACGTAGCGAACCGCGTTACGCAAATACAAGCGAATGTCGACCCGCGTAACTTTTATCACATCAAAGGTAGTGAGAACCCTGCGGATTGTTTGTCACGCGGATTGACACCCGCTCAGTTGGTTGACCATCCATTATGGTTCAATGGGCCCGCTTTCGTACATACGCCTATGAGTGAATGGCAGTTAGAAGATTTTAATCCGCAAATTGTTACTAACCCGCCGGAGCAGAAAACTGTAAAAATATTGTTAACTAAAGAAAGCAGACCAGTTACGCCGCTTTTATACGAATTAGCTCTTCGTATTTCCTCTTGGAAAAAACTGCTTCACATTGTCATTTACTTATACAGATTTATTAAAAAATTGCCAAGGAAATTAGAACTTTCTCACTTTCGTACCGCAGAGCTAGCTGTTTTGCGCGCTGTACAGGAAGTACATTTCTCCTCTGAGTTGAAAATTTTAAGCAATAATGGAACCTTACCGCGCTCCTTTGCAAAACTTAGTGTCTTTCTAGACGAAAAGGATAATTTATTGCGCGTGGGAGGTCGCCTAGTACACTCAGAATTGGATTATGATAGTAAACACCCAATTTTACTCCCTTCACACGACCATGTCGTTAATCTTATTATAGATTATGAGCATAAGAAGAATCTTCATACTGGCTCTGGTCTTTTGCTTTCGATCCTACGACAAAAATATTGGATTTTCGGAGGTCGAAATGCAATAAGAAAACGCGTTAATAACTGCAATTTATGCTTTAAAAATAAACCTTCTCCGCATTTTCCTTTAATGGGCGATCTACCACAATTCAGAGTTTGTGAAGTGAATAAGGCTTTTGTAGAAACTGGTTGCGACTACGCTGGTCCCATCAGAATAATACCTCATCGTCGTCGCGGAGTGCGCAGTATTAAGGCTTACATATGCCTGTTCATATGTTTGGTTACTCATGCCGTACATATTGAACTCTCATCTGATTTGTCCACACAATCCTTTTTAAACGCGCTTACACGCTTTCTATCGCGTCGCGGCCCGATCAGCTGTATGTACTCTGACCGTGGCACAAATTTCGTAGGTGCCAGATCGCATCTGAAATCTTTATATGATTTGATTCGTTCACCTGAATATAACTCAGAGTTCTCAGCTGCATTACTTGAAAACCAAGTTGAATGGAGGATGAATCCTCCTTCAGCTCCCCATCACGGTGGAATATGGGAAAGTAATATCAAGTGTGTGAAAACTCATTTGAATAAAGTAGTTGGAGATCAACTTCTCACCTATGAGGAAATGCTCACTGTACTCACTCAGATAGAGGTACTGTTAAATTCTCGTCCTCTGTCAGTGTTGAGTTCTGATCCGACAGATCCTTTACCATTAACTCCGTCTCATTTTTTGACATTGACGCCTTTGAAGTCGCTTCCTCAAGCGGATTTATCTAATAACAAAACCCCGCGTCAACGCTTTCAATTAATTGACTCTATGGTTCAGTCATTCTGGAAGAGATGGCGAGTAGAATATTTGAACACTTTACAGAGCAGACAAAAATGGACTAAGAAGTCTGACTCCATTGAAAAGGGGACAGTTGTTCTAATAAAAACTGACAATGCTCCTCCGCTACAATGGCCAATAGGCATTATTATTGATACTTTCCCTGGAAAAGACGGAGTGGTGAGAGTGGCGGATGTAAAAACTAAAACTGGTGTCTATCGGCGCCCAGTGGTAAAACTTTGCCCTTTACCCAACCAATAACTCTACTAAATGTTGCACTTTTGTATATAACCTGTTTAAAAAAAAAAAAAAAAAAAAACTCTAGTTTCTACTCAATTTTGGTTTTGACTCGCTTGTGTGTAGTTATACCTTGTACGAGGTACGCATTTACGTCATAGATGACGTTTTCCCCCCAAAATTTAACACGCTTTTCCCAACATTCTCTATTAACTTGGAGCGCTGTTTTTTGATATTTCTGGACTGTTGGTTTTGAAAGTGGATTACTCATCCCCTTTCAAGGTGGGGGAGAATGGTTTGGCTGTAAGCAAGGTAACCCTTTGCCGCCTTTTGCTCTATCCTTTCCTTTTCCTTCGCACACACACCGACTCGGAAGCAATCGTCACCGTTCGGAAGTGTTCGGATTTCAACGTGGCGCTCCCGCGGCTGCGTGAAAAAACAAAAGACAGTTGTGTGTGTATCGCTACTGCGTGCGCGTGCCTCAATTTTTCGCAAGTTTATAAATTGAACATAAATATTTAATAACCGCATAATTTAAGCAAACATCCAAACTATAATAGCCGCGAGTGTTTTCCAAACCTGTATAAAACTGTGAAGTGCAAAAATAAAAGCGTCGCTGGCACCCAAGCCGCGACGCCGTTCGAGGATCCGCCATATTCAGTCGGTGTGGTAAGTGAATTCCCTTTTCCTAAACCTAAAAGAGCAATAGGTCATAACAGTCTCCCATTCTTTTCTCTGCCATTAAACCAAATAATACAGTCCACAAAAGATTATTTTCTTGAAACCAGCGCCTTCAGCTATCGAACGCATCTTTCATACACCACACTTCAAACATCAAAAAAGCAGAGCAGCGCTCGGTCAACCAGTTATTTCATCTTATTACCACTATCAATCTCAATGTATACAGTTTTACCACATATTTTTAAGAAACCCCAGTATAATTTGATCCCCTATATGCCCATTGAAGAAAATTTATCAGGTTCATGACTACCTATAGTTTGTAAATTTTAGCTTGATATCTGTGACGTTTCTGACTTTAGAACAAATACCTAAAGAACATATAAGGCACATTTTCCTAGTAAACAAATAAAAATAGACCTTACGTCATAGCATTTGCTAAACGGTCTCAAACGTCACAGGTATCAAGCTAAACATTACAAACTATAGCTTTTATATTATTTCGGATTCAGACCGCTCTTTTTGTTACAAGTTGTACTAGCGTCTGAATAATTACACTTAATATTTAACGAACAATACTTACAACTATTTAAGAACAGATCAAGCGAAACTGCAGTGTATTCAAGGAGAGAATTAAAGCTCATTTTTTGAGCTCTCTTAGCTTGAATAAGTAGTCTATTTACTATAATTACTGCTGTTTAAATTATTTTTCTCTTCGCTGTCTGATAGTTTACTTTTTCTTTTTGCTATCCTTCTACCATATAATTATGTATTAGTTTATTGTATTAAATATTTCCGTATATATTAGTTTATTATAATTTAATTTGTGCATTAGTATGTAAAATAATTTATTAGTATATGTAGGTATAGTTCGTACATATGCACTATCCCGCTTGACCCTGCGTACTTTTCCTGCCAATAAAAGGTTGCCTGGTAGAAATTGCTACCTCAGCAATAAGGCCGCCTAATTGTACCGTATTTTCTTTTATTGTACTTTTCTTTGTTTTGTGTTTTGTACAAATAAAGCATTTGTATTGTATTGTATTGTATTGTATTGTATTGTATTTACAGATAATTTGCATGCCTTTAAGATTTCTGTCGATAATATGGTTTAGGTATTATGTACCTGTAGAAATACAGTCTAGAAGTTTCTTACGAGGTATTAGATATTTCGGTCCGTATTTATAAACCGCACTCAACTCTGAGATCGATCTTGAGTGCCACTTTGAGACGCTGTTAGTATTGTCTGACATTTTTGAAAATCGCTCTTGAGAGCGTTATCAGAGTTGAATGCAATTCATAAATACGGACCTTAGTTTTGACACTTTCTAATTTTCCATACTATTTGACGACGTAGCCATCTAACTTTTTTTATAATAAAATACCACGGTCTGACACAAGGGTTCAAGGGTAGTCTTGGAATCAGGGTACCATACCATACGACAAACAGAACAATTAAGTACCTACCGAGTTTGAAACTTGGTCTTCCAAGCAAGGTTGCAAAAATTCGATGATTGAATGGGAATTTTTCTAACCCATTTTCAAGTGTACCTGCCTAGATGACGCTGAGCAAAACTGAAAAAGTTTTTTCCAAAGAAAATTATTATGTCTAGTTGAGTATCAATATAACTCAAACGTCTGTTCAACGTAACGCAACGCCATCTATTATGACATCTGCTAAATTGCCAAATTAAATCTTCGAAAGTCAAGCTAGCATGTTTCCATTTATGATTCGAGTGTATTTATTCTCTGCCTACCCCGCAAGGAAGGCGTGATATATGTATGTATCAATTCCGCGAACATGCCTTCCTGCTTTCAAGTAAAAAACATAAATTACCAAGGTCTCACGTCTGACATATTGGATGGACAAATTCGACACGAGAGGTCAACTGGTATATGACCATATTTGGCTGGACCCCCATGCTGTAAGTACATTTTAATTAGCAAGTCGACGACCTATGGGCACGATAATTCTTAAGGGTCATCCATCTTTGGGTCGAATTCTCTTGCTTTGTAGTTGAGGAATTCCGGAAATGTCGCGAAATATTTTCCGAGTGAGTTGTCATATTATTAATTCATCTTTCTCCTCGCCTTATCCCGTTCTCTGTCGGGGTCAGCTGCCTAACCTAGGGGATTTGACGTGCAACCAAGTTTTTTATGTATTTGAGATATGAACATTTTATGTAGTGTATCAATCAAGTCGTGTTTCTAAACCTGCTGATTCATTCTGCCACTCTCCTAACATGGCAAAAAATAAACAAGGTCATATCATATGTTTACGGAAATTTGTCCGAAAATGTGCGAAAAATAAAAAAGTGCTTATTCATCCTTTTATTACTCTCACCCTCTAATGCGACTTTGAGTCTACATACTCATGCATATCGAATACGGCGGCGTCATATGTCTGTGTTTAAGGGCACGTACACGAAATCCACCGGGGCGGCAGCGGCAGCAATGGCGGCACCAGAGCATTCCTGAAACCTATCTGATCACACGACACAAAAATAATATATCACAGGTAATTTGAGATCAAACAGCATCAAAAATATGAAGGGGCACAAAATAAAAGGTTTCTGGCGGTATAAAACTGGTTCATGCACCGGTGATGGATGAATATCATAAACAGAAATAGGGTGAATGAGACAATTCGGTTGTGGACTGGGTCATTAATAAGATATAAGGGCCTTACCACAACAAAAGTTAGACGCGAGTCGAACGCGTGTTCAAAATAAATTTCCATACAAAAAAATGCTAGGCACACGTTCAACGCGAGTCTAACTTGTTTGTTGTAAGGCCCAAGAATACTACCGACTTCATTCATAATTTTAGAAAGTATTCAATGTTTACATGAATAAACAGAAAAATCACATAGTGACGCCATCCAAATTAATGACGTCATTCAATGCTATTTTCATGCAAAATACCGTTTTAGATCGTTTTAAAAAGTAACTCATTAGACGTGCCAATCCTTCACCCTATTCTTAACTCATTTGGTTTAGTCTAGATTATTTGTTCTATTAAGTAGGTAAGTGAGGTCGCTCGTTGGTATTCCATCATGGCGGGTCGTGTATTGGTTATAATTTGATATTTTTTGTTCATTTGAGTGTTTGGTGAATAATTTTGATAGTGTATTAAGCAACAAACTATTCTGAAAGTGATCATTAAATAGGAAATTGTAATTAATGCATATATTCGGCATTGTGCAATAGTGACGAGCGGTCTCCACGTGGTGCAGAAAATTTTACTATCGAGTTTTTTGTACTACATAATTTTGCGCAACACAGCCCCTAGTCGTCAGACTAGGATCACTGTGTTGTGGACTCTCCCTCGGCGTAATGCCACTTAACTTTACATCACTCTAACCTTACCGACGACTTGACTACTTTGACATTGGCAAAATACGTCTCCACCCATGAGATCTGACGTCAGATTTCAAAAAAAAAAAAAAAGTAGGTAAGTAACTAATCAGTTCTAAGCATGAACAAAAACATTAAACTGTTTCAAATATACATTTGTTTTAAATTTAAAATGATTTATAGTTACTCCAAATGTAAATTACCTCATAGTTTGTACAGTAACCTTGAGATGCGCTTATCTTAAATGCGCTTCCTTCGTACTCTTAAATACTTCTCTAATTTTTTACTGCAACATATTAATATATTCTATTCTATATTATTTCCTAGGAAATATTATTTAGATTATGCTCCAGTCTTTGTTTTTTGTTGTGCCAAACATAATCATATCATACAAAGAGGCATCTGTAGCTCATTGAGTCTTAACATTTTTACTACTAAAATACAGGATGTAAAAATTTAGCTGCAAATATTTTCAGTTCATAAAACTGAACAACTTTCTCCAAGGAACATAGGTCGAAATACGAAAAAAATAATGTCGTCCTCCACAACAAAACTACCGATCGACCAAGTCAAATTGTATGGGAGGGAGGTCCAAAAATTATTCTCTTATTTCAACCTATGCTCCTTGGAGAAAGTCGTTCAGTTTTATAGTCTGATTGACCCTTTCAAATATTTGTACCTCATATTTTTACTTATATAACTTTATTCAAAACAAGCAAAATGTTATAATCACCCGTAAAACTAATAAAATTTCTTCGAGGAGCATTAGATAAGTACCTACACGTGAACATGCTATAAAAAGGTGTCAGACCCAGAGTACTTTTTTAAGGAGGTATTTAAAAAAAAAGTTAACCAGCCAGCCAGGGAATAATGGGAAGAGTTGTTCAGTGTGTTGGACTTATCCACCCCATAAAATATTTTAAATTATTTTTTACCCCCAAAGCCAATCCAATTCAATTAAACTGGGCAGCAGAGCTGAAACAATAATGATAATTTTATGAAGTTTTTTATTGTAGGTACTTTCTTGACATGGCTATATCTGATGAATTCCCGGTCCCGGTTGCTGTCTATGATTACTTAGTCGGCGGTCGTTACACAACCATGTCAGAAGCCTGCTACTTGTAGAAGGTAGTTGAAAAATTTTGACACTCGACACCGAATGTACCCTATTCGGTTGTTAGAGGCCTCAGTGTTCCACAATTAATGTCTTTTTTCAGTAATCATAAAATCTACATCAGTTGAACACCAATTTCCCTTCTTTTCTCTCCGTATCGACGCCCTCATCACAGACCTTACCCATCGGGTTATTTTATTTTATTTATTATTTATTAATACATTAGCCAAAAGAACATACAAATCAATGAATATAAAACGCATCAAAAACCTGTCAAAGGTTTGTCCGTGCGTTCTGATATCGCCACTACGGCGGCGGCGCTCGGTATCAACACAGCATAACAAAGTACATGTCATACAGATGTTTATTAGCAAGCGTTAAGTTCGCAAGTACAACCACGAGCGGCTGTACCGTGCATACAAACCGGTTGCCGAGCGCACGCATACAGCGTGTCCCATCCACAAGACGGAAATATGTGAAACGTAAAACTGTGATAAGACATTTTTATTTATTCAGTTTATCAATGAAATAGTTTTTAAGTTTATATTTAATATTTTTTTCATTTATTTGACGTTTTATGTGAAAAGGTAACGAGTTTATCAGTTTGGGAATAAGATAAGACAGTTGATATTTTCCATACAGATTATTATAACGAGGAACTCTAAATAAAGGATTGCCAGAACTACGAGTATTCCTAGAATATTCTCTTAATTCAAGCAATGTGTCATTAAAAAATTCTTCAGTTAAGAGGGTATAATCTAATTTTTGATGGATAGGCATTAATTTGCAAAAGCTAAACAATTTATGATAATCATTTCTATATTTTTCTTTAATACGTTTTGGTACAACATGTTTAAGAATCCGCAACTGTAAATTGTAAATAAGGTCTAAATGTGTTTTGCTTGTTCTGCCATAACTAGACAGGCCATAAGACACGATAGACTCACCTAAAGTTTTATAAAGAAGTAGCCTTATATAATAGGGCACTTTATTTTTAATAATAGTCATTTTGGCTAAAATAGCCCTAAGTTTATCACTAACATGGTGTATATGATCAACCCATTTGAGTCTATCATCTATCATAAGCCCAAGATAACGATGACATCTTACTAACTCAACGGGTTCGCAACTGCAATTCAATACATCAGAGTGCAGACAAGTGTGACTATGCGCAATAAGGTTAATAGGCTGTTGTGCTCTATTTTGACTTGAGCTGATATACATTAATTTTGTTTTAGAAGCATTAACAACCAAACCAGCATCGTGTGACCACTGTAAGAGTAGCGTGAAATCAGTTTGCAGTCGTTCAAGAGCACTATTTACATCCCTATCAGCTGCAAGAATGCAAGTGTCATCTGCGAACTGATATATTTCGCAGTTTTTAATCAGATTGACCGCATCATTTACATATGTGATATAGTGAAGGGGTCCTATAACAGATCCTTGAGCTGTACCATCTGTGACCTCTATAGGCATACTCAGCTCACTGTCTATCTTGACTTGGAATGACCTATTACTAAGATAATTTTCACACCAGCGCTTTAGTGGTCCCCTGATGCCACAGTCATCCAGTTTCTCAAGCAATATGTCGTGCTGTAAGGTGTCAAACGCTTTACTATAATCAATGAAAAGTACTAATACATGCTTTTTTTTATTTAAATGTCCATAAATAGAATCCGTAAAGGCAGATAAGAGCTGAATAGTATTTTTTCGGGGTTGAAAACCATACTGCGCACTACTGATAATATTATTATCGTCATAAAAGTCTGAAATTTGTCTACACACAAATTTCTCGACAATTTTATCTAATGCAGGCAAAATGGTAATCGGACGATAGTTTTCGTAGGCATTATGACTTCCACTTTTGTAAATAGGTCTCACTAAGCCACTCTTAAGCTCATCTGGGTAAATACCATTACAAATAGATGAATTTATGAGATTTGCAATTACTGGAGCAACTGATTCGCCAATGGTTCCTAGTACCTACCCATCAGGTTTCCTTGAACCCTACACTTCAAGTTTGCTGCCCACCCAAGCTGCACCGCCCTCCCACGACCAGCGTCCATGCATTGTGCGTCTATAAAACCGTTCAGCGAGGCCTTCCTGACATCTGTGTGTCAGTGATTACTGTAGTGTTGTGTTGTGTGCGAGTACTAACAAGGTACATACATTGTGCTACTAGGTTTATCAAGGTGTTAACTGGCCTTTTTGCCCCCAAGGAATTTTATCGACACCTACAGGACTTTAAAGAAAATAAGTTCCCACTACATATTTAAGGGTTGAAACGGCCCATGAAAATGAACAACTTTTCCTAAGGATCATAGGTCGAAATATGACAAAAAGTTTGAACCTCCCATATGAAATGTGCAAGTCATCAAAACAAACATTGAAGGTCCAATACAAAATGACTCATCACTTTTTTTATCTAAGTTCCAAATGGTTTAGTCATGTTTTGACCTGATGTTTTCTTTCTTAGCAATCGTTAAATATTTCGGTTCATATGCTAGTTGACCCCATTGGATATTTTCAAATATTTTCTCATCCAGTATTATGCTAGCTGATCCGATTTTCAGTCGACAATCTCATCCTTCTATATAACCTATTTATTAATAGGAACGTAGGTGCCCAAGTGGTTAGGACACCGGTCTTAAAATCGTGAGATCCGAGTTCGATCCCCGCCATGTACCAATGTGTTTTTACTCACGTAGGTACATTTACCGACTGCTCTTACGGTGAAGGAAAAATCGTGATGAAACCCACATTGTAATAAAATTTGAATTCAGTGATATTTGAATGTGGCTTAACCTACGATTCGGCCCTAGTTAGTCGGGTTGCAGAGGTCAGATGGCAGTCGCTCTGCGTAAAAACTTGGTTCCACGTCAAATACCCAGGTAGCCAACCCCAACTGAGAACGGGATAAGACAAGGAGAATGATGAATGATGAAATATCTACTTCCAGTATTTTCACACAGAATCCGCCATTACTGAAAAATGTCTACCTACACAGTTTCATTAATTAGCAACCAATAAGATTAATTGCCTGTCGTGTTAAATTTTTAATCAGCGAATTACAATGCATAACGTAACTCTCGTAACTGCGGATTCACGTTACATGCCGTAAGCTACGTGTTTACGTTATTTACGCGTGGACCTTGTACCGGTTTTTATTAATACAGTATTGGATAACTATCAACATTTCGGTTTGCCTATGTAGGTGATCACTGATCAGTGTGATATAATTAGTCTGCTATTAATTCAGAGAGTAAATGGCAATTTTTTGAAAATCTTAGATAATACATACACACACACACCTACACATATATCACGCCTTTATCCCGTGCGGGGTAGGCAGAACGTTAATGGTCGTAAGAATACGATCGTTATCGCCACGTCTGACATTTTTTTGAGGATTGTTTTCCAAGGTTGTTTCAGAAAACATGTGTATCACTATAGTGGCAAGTTGTCAGCCTGTCGCCTAAAAATTGTTATACATACACTAATACCCTCGAGTCCCTTAGTCGCCTCTTACGACACCCGCGGGAAGGATATGGGGTGATGCTATTCTAAGCCGGCATCACACGGCATCTTAAATAATGATGCGCTGATAACGGTAACCGTTGCTGTCAAAATGGGAATTTATTAATCGTTTAGTTTAGTTCTAAGCGCTCGTGCGAATGATGTTTATAGTGATGTCAGCAGTGATTTTCCATAGATAGGAGTAATAGCTTTTTTTATCATGCACTGAACTTAGAGATAATTGGCACATCACTATTTAAATTTGCAAAAACTGGCATTCCAGTACTCTCTAAATAAATAAAAAAACAGACTTTAGTAGTTGCTACAAAGATAATATCTTTTGGGTAGGTCTAGATGCAGTTGATCGTATTGAATGGGACGCCCAGTCGTCGAATGACTTAAAGTACCCTAGGGTAAGAAATTTTAGCTGATGACCTATAACGGAGTAAAATAGTAAGAAATTTATTTGATAAAATGTAAAATTCAAAGTTCAGTCTTTGCTATTTCGTTTAAAATCTTTGCTACTGCAATTTTTATTTATAGATGTGTACCAATTTAAAAAGTAATACAAAACTTTCGAGTAGATGGAAGTAAATGTTCCGTCGCGCCAAAGAGGCATTGATTTTTAAAACTCACTTAGTGATTTATGAAAATGTGGAAAAAGTCACAGAAGAAGAAGATCAAGTCAAGTGAAATTATTTTGTAATCTTCAAGTAGTTTAGTTACCTACCTACAGCTACACCTCGAAATATAAACTTACCTTCAGTATCGCCGTTCGTACAAGTCATTATTTGACACCTGTCATTATCATTTTAATATTATGACATGACATAAGATCTATTTATTTTGTTAACTTGTCTTCAAGCATAGGTTTGACATCTACAATCATTTACAACTAGAAAATATGACAATACAATATTTAATTTACTTATATGGAATAGGTAAATTTTTTGAAAAGTACCTAAAATTAGCAGTTGGACAAACATCGAGACGGGTGGCGCGAGAGAGGGGAGGCTTTTGCCCTGCAGTGGGACTTTAAACAGGCTGTTAAAAAAAAACACTCAGTGGCATCCAAAAATAGTTTTTTAAAACCGCATCGGAACCGCGAAGGAGATGGCTGCCGCGGAGACGGTGAACGAAAACCAAATAGAAATATCACAATTTCCGCTCCGCACCCTGCAACTTTGCAATGCCCCTTTCAACGAAATTTTCCACTGAAAGATTTTTCCAACCGTATTGGTTTTAAATCGAATGAAAAAAATAATAATTTGCGAGATAGCGTTTCAAATAGTTCCTGTTTCACGGGCGTTGTGGTTGATCATTCATTCATGCTTGGTTACTTTTGAAATAAACAAATAAATAAATATCCTGGACAATTCACACAGCGCCATCTAGCCCCAAACTAAGCAAAGCTTGTACTATGGTAACTAGATAGCTGATACTAATACATATATACTTTTTTTTGTAAATAAATACATATTATACATAGAAAACACCCAGACTCGACACAAATATTTGTAAATTGACTTAACAAATATTTGTGTCCGGTGGGAATCGAACCCACGACTCTCGGCGTAGAAGGCAGGCATACTATCCGCTACGCCATCGGGACAGTCAAACTGTGAATTAATTGGTGTGAAATACAAGGTCACATCATCATCAGCCCCAGGGTAGCTAGTCACTATCACTCATTTTCGTCATAATACGGAGTGCAATGGTAAAATTTAGTGCGAAGATATTGAGTTTTGACTTGTTCTTTATGTAGCATCTACATATATATAACTAAAAGTAAAATTCTTATCAAAATACGATATTAAATATTGAACCTGATATAAATCCTCAAAAGAATCAACCTTTCCATTTTATTTGAGTATCACGAAAAATCTTATTGAGTACTTTGAATGACCAAGGATCGAAGACAATGTGATGAATGAAATCGCGCGATAGGGAAAAAGTGTCTGAAGTAAATAGTTTTACATATCTCATGCTCTGAAAGTACGTCATTACTGACAAAAAACACGACCTGTAAGTTCAACTTACAGGCGAGGTTTTGAAACTAAGCCTGTAAGTAATTTTAAATATGGAACTAGAAAAAGAACCAATAGAATCGCGGCAATGAAAAAGTTAAAATCAATTTCTTCTTATTTTTAATAGGAGCTGCATCAAAATTTTAAAATTTCGAACTGGCCGCTGTGAATTATATTTTTAATCTGTATTTTTATAACCTCAATAAATGAGTTTGTCGAATTATTACTCAATATTATAATAACAAAAGTAAAAAATACTAATATCCCTACGATCAGAAAAATGTCTACTTTATGCTGGGATACTTTTCTTTCATATTAATTCAATATTTTTCAATCATAGAAAACAAAGTTTGGTGGTTCAATTTGAATACCAGACGATACAGTCATCATTTATGGATAGTTTTTTTGTATTTATCGCATTATTTTACTCTCTTTTCATTCGATATGTAAAGCAGTATACGTACCACGGATGTAACATCAATAACAACCTCGGAAAGGTACCGCCCTCGCTCCGCTCGGGCGTTAAAAAACCTCGGTTGTTATTGATCGGTTACATACCTAAGTACGTAATCTACTATACTTCTGACACTTTACTACTAGCTAGTTCATAAATAGTCTAGTAATCATGAATCTGTCCTTGCATCCAACTGTTGATTGCACTTACGACTTTTCTTGTTGACAGCACTTGCCCAAATAACTTTACTCATATCGTGACAAGCCTTCTCTATATTAAAGTGGTAATTCTTCTTCTTTCATCCCCAGAACAGAACAATGCAGACCTCCACGATCTTCGTCCTCGCTTGCTTAGTCGCCGCAGCAGCTGCGCGCGCATACCCTGAGGTCGCAGAAGCTGAAGCCGTACACATACCTGAAGATGCTTACGAACTAGACACCCCAACACACGAAAGCAGCGTCAGAAACAAGAGAGGACTGCTACTGCTTAAGAAGAAACTACTCCTTGGTAAGATGGGCTCCTGGTACTTAAAATAGCCAAGCGTCTGTACACCACTTGAGCACGCTTACGAACTAGACACTCCAACACATAAAACTTACATCAGAGACAAGAGAGGACTACTACTGCTTAAAAAGAAACTACTCCTTGGTAAGATGGTCTCCTGGTACTTAGAATAGCCAAGCGTCTGTACACCACTTGAACACGCTTACCAACTAGACACTCAACATAAAAGTAGCGTCAGAGACAAGGGAGGACTACTACTGCTTAAGAAGAAACTACTCCTTGGTAAATGGTCTCCTGGTACCTTAGAGTAGCCAGCAGTTGAAGCTCTATACAAACCCTAGCACGCAAAAGAAGCGTCAGATACAAAAAGAAACTACTCTTTAGTGCGACCATGTCCTGGTATTAAGAATAGAACAAAAATTCGTTGCATAATGAATACATCTATTATTTCTTAGCCCTCGATAAAACGGACCTATTTACGAAATAAATACATCCCTGCAAAGTCACAAAAACATTTTTGCTTGATCGATTCCAATAATTGACTGTGATATTTTTGAACGTAAATAAAAACGTTAATCGCAGCTAGTTCAGACGACAAGGAGCCCACCCAATAAATAAGATTCATTATCATCCACAGCAGTTGCTCGCTCCGTTTCCCTTTTGCAGATGATTTTTTGCTTTCATTTTAGATTGGAAACCGCTTTATAAAGCCTCTTAACTTCGTCCTATTACTTCCCGCGACGTAGAAAAAGTCTGAGAGAAAGAAACAAGTAGCCAAATTGGAATTAGACCAATTCCAGACAATTTGCCTTTTTTTATTTGCGTTGAGAACGTTTCAGTCTTTTAAGGATGTAAGATTTGTAAGTAAAGAATTAAAATGTACGAAATTTCTCGAATAACTGTCCAATATCACGGAAAGTTGCTTAACAAAACTTTTTCGGCGAAATATGTTTCACACCTCACCTATCTATTTATTCTAAAGTAATTTCTGTATCTGGAGAATCACATTTAGAAGTCTTCAGACGATGAGTTCGTGTAAAGCCTTTAATAACTTTTTGTGCCTTTACTGATTTTTTAAGGAAAGGTGATATCGTTCAAAGGTTTTTCGGCATACCGTTCTGAGCACAGATATGACTTGTAGAATACTTTGTAATGTTGCACATAATCCTCTTACTGGCATATTATTGGATATTGAAACCTCTGAAGCGGAGTCTTTCGTTCCTTTTTTTTGTTTGAATGCTTTCGCGAATACGGTTCTAGTCGCAAAAAATATATTTTTAAGAAAAGATCGCCCTTATCCTAGCCATAGGGAAGGCAATGTTGCGAGATTGGTTGGGCGGGGGATTGTTTAGGTACAGTATATAAGTAATTCTATGGCAGATCGCACACTTGACTTGGTCTAGGCTAGTCCTATAATAGGGCATATAGTATGTTTATATGTGGCCACGTGAACCACAACGTGAGTTCATTTCACCTATGACTACATTATAAATACTGATTTCGAATATTAACGGCACAAATATGGAAATCAGAACGTTATGGTCGAAAGACTCGGGAACGTTACATCTATTTTCGTTGTTATGTGTATATATAAAGTTACCTTGCTTCTATATTTGACCACTATGACATAATCGTCTGGAAATATTATGCCAATAAGGTCATTGTCATTTTCGTGTATGTATGTGATGACTAAACAATAATTACAAAACAACGACAAATATGACTTAGGTTAGAAAAGTATAAAGGTAGGTTGGATAGTAAAGCTTTTGATACAACTATTGGGATTTTCCAGGGTAGAATGGCCAGTTGAGAGGAGATACCTCTGTAGTCAAATCGCACACTTGACGCACGACGGAGCGCTAAAATATCGCAGCGGCCTGTCAGATCCATACTAGAAACGTCACTGCCCATACTAAAACCGCACTCGACGGACGACGCTGCGATAGTGCTGCCTCGACAGTAGCGGTTGAGCGGTTTTAGTATGTTGACTGACATTTCTAGTATGGATCTGACAGAACGCTGCGATATTTTAGCGGTCCTTAGTGCGCTAAGTGTGCGATATTTAGATGTAGGTAGTAATTTTATGATAAATTGAAGACTTGAGTAGTCACAAAACAACATCATCTTTGTTTGCACCCATGCAGAAACATTTTGTATGTGAAACATTTATGTTAATTTGTATACAATACGAGTATGTTATTCTTAAGTTTAGTTCGTGTAAATATTTTCCGATAGCATGTAATTTACAGAATTGTGGGAAACCTATTCGTTTTAATAATAGATGGGTGTGATCTTGACTCAAATCTTCGGCAATGTCAAGACAATTTTTTATTTTAATTTTATTTGAGTTTTGTAAAAAGTCAGGTAGATAGTCTACAATAGACCAATGTCACCATACAAAAAGTCCTACAAACATACATACACATATCACGCCTGTATGTCTTGCAGCGTAGGCAGAGCGTGAACTAACTGTACGGCTGTAAAGACGGTCACTATCGCCAGCCAGGTATGACAAATATTTAAGGACTGTTTCATTATAGTGACAGGTTGTCGCCTGGAATTGTAATACACAGTAAACCCTCAAGGCCGTAAGTCGCCTCTTTACGTCACCCGCGGGTAAGAATTGGGGTGATGTTTTTTGGGCCGGCATCACACGGCCTAATGGTGATCTCTTTACGCTTTCTTTACGTAAATTGAACAGTTTTTATCATTACCATCACCTATTTAATATTTTGATGTATTGAGAGACATCTCTAATGTTGAGAGATTTGACTGCTTTCTATTGATGTAATATGATGTGATGAGAAACAGCAAATTACAAATAATTTGAGCATTTTTTCTTTACTAATTTATTATTATAATGAGACTTCATAATTACCTACGACCCTAAACACTTGTTATCTCGTAAATCACGGCGAGAATATTTTCTTGATTTTTCCTAAAAATTAATAAAATATGAAGGTAATAAATAACCAAAATTGCAGTTTTGCCCTTCTAACTGGTGTTCAGATAAAAATCAACAAATTATTTACCTGAACAAGTATAAAAAACTAATTTTGTTCTTGACTAGGTCATTTGTATATGTAAGTATTTTATGCATTTCATACCTATAATAAGAGTTTTGAAGGAAGCTGCTATATTTTTAACATTGAATTGGATTTTTAATAAATGTCAGAAATATAAAAATAATTATGTTGTTGATCCTTTTTTGTGATGAATGCTAGTCATTAATTTCACCCGTTTAAAAACAAAACTCATTCAAAAATATTAATTCAAATTACATTTTGTTTTTTGATTGTCAATCTTTGAAATATGATGATTAATTCACAAACAGTGATTTAAAATTTCAATTTTACGATCCTAGTATGAACTCGGCGCAGGCGGGATAAAAAAATGGAAATATAAGGCACTGCCTCGGGGCTGGCTATTAAATCTAGGAATGGGAAATTTTATATCTGTTCGTTCAGTTCCTAGTCCATGGCGCTCGGAGCGAATTATATAATTTCCCATAGTTAGGGGTAATAAACGAATCCCAAGAAAGTGGGAAAAGTATTACTTTTATTTAAACATACATTCACAAATCACTATGTCAATTTCAAGCCCTCAATTTGTCAGACGTGGTGCTGTTGACCGTTTTTTACGACCGTTAGCGCTCTGCCTACCCCGCAAGGGATAAAGGCGTGATATATGTATGTATGTATTCACAAATCACTCCATTACCCCTTACCGGGTAGGCAGAGCGTTAACGATCGTAAAATTACGGTCGTTATCACCACGCCTGACAAGTATTGAGGGCCCTTTCAGATGATTCGTATAGCATTGTAGTGATTGGTTGTCAGCCTGTCGCCTAAAATTGTAATAAACATGAAACCCATGAGTCCCTAAGTTGTCTTTTACAACACCCGCGGGAATAATGGGGTGGTGCTATTCTATTAATAATAATGTACTGAGCGCATTAAATTTTCAATAAACTGGAGTAAAAGTTTTTTGTTGTGCACTGAGCATGACAGATAATCTGTGAATCTGAAAGTGTTGTCCAAAAAATCCTCATTCATGATTATATTACTTTCTCCCCAGGTGCCTTAGGGCTGAAGGCAGCTAAGGTAGGCGCGGTGGGTGCGGCGGGCGTCGCCGGCGCATTGGCTCTCAAGAAGAAGGCTGCGCACACGCACCACCACGCGGCGCCCGTCGTCCACTCCTCATCACATTACGGGTACAGCAGGTGACATAACTAGCGAGGTGGAGGGAACAGTATACTGGGTGTAAAAATATTAGCTGCAAATATTTTAAGGGGCGAACCAGCCCATGCAATTGAAGAACTTTTCCCAAGAAACATAGGTCGAAATATGAAAAAATAAGTTGGTCCTCCTATACAAAATTACCAACCGACTGAGTCAATTTGTATGGGAGGTTCAAAATTTTTTTTCATATCTCGACCTATGTTCCTTGGGCAAAGTTGTTCAGCTTCATGGGCTGATTCACCCCTTAAAATATTTGCAGCTAATATTTTTACACCTTATATACAAGATGTTTAAAAATCATCTGCAAATTTATCAAGGCGTGAACCAGTCCATAAAACCGTACAACTTGGGATGTCCAAAATTTTACTCATATTTCGGGAAAGTTGTTCAGTTTCATGGACTGGTTTACCAAGGTTTGTTGGTTTGGTTTGCCTCAAGAAATCATTTTACCATCGTTCATGTCAATAGACATGACGACACTTTTGATTGCATATTTTTGCAGATGTTTTTTTTCCTGTGTGGTACACTTTAGGATATTGATTTGTTTGTCCGTCCGTTTTGCAGCAAAGGCCCGAAATGGAATGTTGAGGTTCACAGGTGAGTCCCGGAGTATAAAACTAACTTCTCTAGCCTTTCTGGGACACACTCTGTATAACTGTAAAGCAAAAAAGTTTCTTGTAAATATCTCTTTACTAAATAACTTTTTATTTCTTATTTGCTCTTGACGCTATTTTATTCAGAGTCCAAGATTTTAATAACCTCTGACATTGAAAGTTGGCGATAGGTCGAACTTGCCTTCATTCTTAATTATTTTATTTTATTGTACAAAAGTACAAATGGCGGGTCTAATGCCACGCAGCATTCTCTACCGGCCAACCATGGGCCTGTCTTATCTTATCTTAATTAGCCTATATCGTATCGCCTGTATCACTTTCGGCAAAGATCTCCCCCTTCTATTTCCATTCTATTCTGTTCTGGGCCTACAACTTCAACGTGCCAACCTTAAAATTCTGTAGAATGATTCACATACCTTCTAAACAGTCTTTATTCTCTTTTTCCTAATGAACTTGCACTCCTAAGCTATTCAATAGGAAAACCTTGTAAAAACCTTTTATTTCCAATACTCTTAGTACTTAGCAACTAAATGTCAAGTACAACTGTTTTGTGTTTGTGTGAAGTAGGACAAAAGTATTAAAAGTTACTGAGTACCTATTGATTTGTTAGCGTGCGTGATGATCATAGGCGGATCGCACACTTAACGCACGATGGACCGCTAAAATATCGCAGCGGTCTGTCTGAAATGTCAATTTCCATACTAAAACCGCACTCGACGGACGATGCAGCATCGAGTGCGGTTGAGCGGTTTTTTAGTATGGGGATTGACATTTCTGGTGGCTGCGATATTTTAGCGGTCCCTCGTGCGTTAAGTGTGCGATACGCCATATTCAGTCAGTGAGTGCGCTGATAAAAAATAAGTTAAGTTAGGCCAAAGACATGACCTGTTGTGTACCTTATGTACAGAAGTATAAAGACGAAATTATAGCTAAGCAGATGTAAATGAAGGGCTGAGAGATGAGACAGAGGTCGTGAGAATCGCAGCCAATATTTTCTTGATATTTCTAGACATCTAATTAGTTAGCTGGGAAGCTAATGGAAAGTTCAATGATTAGATTAGATTAGATTAGATTTATTTTTATTTCACATTATCAAAATCATAGTTACAGTACAAAAACTAAATAAAAATATCAGAGGCGTAATACGATCTTCAACAAATAAAAATACATAACAATGTCAAGGTCTAAAATAGTAGAATGAAAAGTCGTGTAAAATGACGTTTACATTTGTATGAAATATGACAATATTGACCTAAAATCTTTGATGTCATAATTATTCTCCAAATTCGAAATCCACAGTAGAAACAGATCGACAGATTTACACCGCTCAGTAAAAAAATAGCACTATTTTATAAACCGTTATATCTGGTTCAAAAAACTAAGATTTAATTTCATATCTATATATTTCATATTTATATGCCGTGTGATGCCGGCTTAGAATAGCATCACCCCACATCCTTCCCGCGGGTGTCGTAAGAGACGACTAAGGGATTCGAGGGTATTAGTGTATTACAATTTTTAGGCGACAGGCTGACAACCTGTCACTATAGCTGACACATGTTTTCTGGAACAACCTTGGAAAACAATCCTCAATAATGTCAGACGTGGCGATAGCGACCGTATTCTTACGGCCGTTAACGCTCTGCCTACCCCGCAAGGGATAAAGGCGTGATATATGTATGTATGTATATTTGGCACATATACGCAAATCGTATTAATAGCAAATTCAAATTCTGCCTACATTTGGTGAAATAGTTGCAAACTAAAATAACATTCGTCCAATTGGTAAGCGATTAATTATTCCTATAATTTTGCAGTTACTAATCAAATTTTCTGTACGCTCGTTTTATCTAATATAATAATTTGACTAGATATCTAACTGAAATTCTGTTTGATGTAGGTTAAGAATAGCATCACCCCATTTCTTTCCCTCGGGTGTCGTAAGAGGCAACTAAGGGACTTGAGGAAAATTTTAGACGACAGGCTGACGACCTAACTAGAGTGATACACATTTCTGAGAAATGGTTCTCTAATATTTGTTAGACGTGGTTGTATAGCGACCGTATTTATACGACAATTATTTTCTGCCTAGCTCACAAGTGAGAAAGGTGTGATATATGTATTTAGGTAGATATCTAATTTCGTGAAGTCATGTTTCGATGTTTGTTAAACAAACAGTCTACGCACATGATGACCCATTTACATATCACCATTAAAGTTCTGCTCAGAATTTATTTGCTAAATAGACCGGTTTTTTTAAAGACACCACTATCCTCTATTGCATAAGGTAATATAATAGGTAATATACATAAGGACGGGCCGAATCGGTAAAACCCAAAATGTCGATCTTTAGGAATCCGGATCCGGCCGGCCTATAATCGGTAAAAATAGAAAATAAATAAAAGGTCAATGTTAAACTCTTATTACCCTATCAGACTCAATTCAACATACATTGCGCGCTCTCTTGAGTATACAAGATATTAAAAATACTTTAAATATTTTACGGGGTGAACCAGTTCTTGAAAAAGAACCTCCTGCAAAAATGTTCTAGCAGACCGAGTCAATTTCTATTCATCCCTTAAAATATTTGCAGTTGATTTTGTAAGACCTTATGTTGCAGCTAGCAGCCCGCCGAATGCATTTTTTTTTCCCTAGGAAACAAGGCATTTTCTCGGCATGCATTATACATATATATGAACCTTCCTCTTGAATCACTCTATCTATTTAAAAAAACTGTATTAAAATCCGTTGTGTAGTAGATCTAAGCATACATATGTATGTGTAGCGACCTCTGGTGGCTACAACATGAAGCTCACTCAAGTGGTTCACAAGCATACAAGACCCAACAGGAGTTCTCAACATATCGGAGAGATGGCGCCACGTGACAGAACAATGGGCCTGAAACGCGGTATCGTAGTGTTCACCGCGCAACGCATATATACAACTTCTAAACCAATCCAGGTGGACCCGTCGGTCCCCTGGCCACAACACCCGGCCAGGCGGGTAGCTACCCTTTTCCCGACACCACCTGGATTCCTCCTGTCTACCGCCATATAGACGGATGTGGGAAGCGACTTAGCTTTATACAATAATGTAGTGATGACGCTAATAAGATAACCAGCAATGTATACCAAATGGGGATTTATATTCCCTTTTTTAAAATCACCTAAAACTAGTTCGTTTTATGGTTTTGTATGGAATTTTAATGTGTTTTCTTTTGTTTTCCACAGCTGGCATTGAAACCGCGCTTCTAAGGTGATATCAGCTAGGAGATGTGATGACCAGAGTACTCATAAGTATTTCTACTATCAGAAAAACCTCGAGTTGTCAGGGGTCAACATATAGTGGCGTTTCATAATTATGACATGAAAAACCAGTGTATGTCGATCTCTAACGCATGTCTTGAGGCGGTGCTGATAGTACTACAATTTAAGATATAAATTTTGAGGCTTTAAAATTATAGTCATTGAAAACTTGACATAGAAAACCATTTTTTTATGATCGTGTCATGGAAAGTTACTTGTATTTTTTTATATATAAAACACTGCCATATATGTAGTTATTTGATTATTATATGTATTTTTCTTAGCAGTCACTGACATACTGTGTTTATATATTTTGGTGTAAGTGTTAATGTTTGTTATAATATTTATAACAAATTCGGGTGCCCTTAGTTAGGTTTTGTTAAATAAATACATTAAATAAAATGTTTTTGTTTTATTGTATATGCCTGCAATACAATGTTCATACATACATACACAAATCACGCCTATATCCTTGGCGGGGTAGGCAGAGCATTAAGGACAGTAAAATTACGGTCATTACGCCACGTCTGACAAATGTTTGAGGGTTGTTTCAGATAATTCGTGTATCACTATAGTGACAAGTTGTCAGCCTGTCGCTTAAAATTTCAATACATATGAAACCCTCAAGTCCCTCAGTCACCTCTTACGACACGCACGATGCTATTCTGAGCCGGCATCACAACTTTGTGCACTAATGTTAAAAATATTTTATTGATTAGCTTGTCATTTTATCTTGGTAGGTACTTACTCTCTTGGTAAAAGATTTTTATTTTCTTTTACTGGCATATTTTGATTTCAAACAAATAAATTAAACTTTACACCAATAAAAAGCAAAGTCTCTGAATTTCTAATGCATTTTCCACCATTAATTGTACATTAGCAAAGTAATATAATACCTATTTAGGGCCCGTATTAATATAGAGCACTCAATAATGAGATCGATCTCAAGAGCGATTTTGACAAATGTCAGACAGTCAGTACTAATGCCATATCAAAATCGCACTCAACATCGATCTAAAAGTTGAGTGCGGATTATTAATATGGACCTAGGTTTATATAAAACGAAGTATTAAACTCTCTGTAAAAGACTTCAATTTGAACAAAGAAAATTATTTTTTCGCTAACATTCTGTTCGGTTAAATTATCAGGTTCTTCTCTTGAAATATATTCAGAATTTTATTAAAATATACACATAAATACACACACCACGCCTATATCTCTGGTGGGGTAAGCAGAGCGTGAACGACCGCAAAATTACGGTAGTTATCGCCACGTCTGACAAATGTTTGAGGGTAGTTTTAGATAAGTCGTGTATCACTATAGCGACAGGTTGTCAGCTTGTCGCCTAAAAGTTGTTATACACCTGAAACCCTAAGTTCCTCATTCGGCTTTTACGACACCCACGGGTAAGAAATGGAGTGATGCTATTCTAAGCCTGCATCACACGGCAATTCTTGAAATATATTCAGCATTTTATTATATCCTATTCTACATACACACATACACATATCACGCCGTTATCCCTTGCGGGGTAGGCAGAGCGTTAACAGCCGTAAGAATACGGTCGTTATCGCCACGTCTGACATTTTTGAGGATTGTTTTCCAAGGTGGTTTCAGAAAACATGTGTATCACTATATCTTATCCTATTCTTAACAACTTATATCGAGTTAATTATGATTATTTTACATTACGATCATTTTGAGGTGTTATTAAGTGTTAGTATGCAGGAAGCTCAGTACAAGTATTTATATTACGCTACGTCAATGCACAAAGAATGTTGTTATTGTTATTATTAGACAAAGTAATTTTAATTTTTTATTTACTATTTTATATTTCACCTAATACCCCAGAAACGTAATCATTTTTTTTATCATCTAGGTTAGCCTAGCGTTAAAGCCACCTTGTTGTATTGTTTCCTTTGTTTGTGTTTTTCTACTGTTGTTCCAATTTTGTGAAAAAGATTCTTTATTTATTTATATGTTTTCATCATAACTGAACTCCCTTCAAAGACCTTATCTTCTGTGATGATCATTTTGATATTAAAATAATACATACCTAGCAAATTGATGGCATAGCATTTCGTAATATAATATGTCCCTTAGTTTCTATCGTGTTTTTTAGAGACGAACAAAAACTTGTTATATTTTACTACTACGATTTAGTTTCGGTTGTGTCACACTCTGCCTATCATTGTAAGATACTTTACAAAATGTATATTAATATATCAAGTGGTCAAGTTACGTAAAATTTTTATACTAAGGATAGCTTACTACTTCTTATAATAATAACGAGATTTTAGCTTCACATCACCCTTTCAGTAGCAAGTCCCTAATATCGTAGGTTGGGCCAGTAAAAACTTTTTGCGGATGAAATAGACATACATCACGCCTTTATCCCTTACGGGGTAGGCAGAGCGCTAACGGCCCCAAAAAAACGGTCGATATCGCCACGTCTGACAAATAAAGAGGGCCGTTTGAGATAATTTTGTGAAATAGACATAAGTACTTAATTACAAACAACGGCGGATCGCACACTTGATGCACGACGGACCGCTAAAATATTACAGCGGTCTGTCAGATCCATACTAAAAACGTCACTGTCCATACTAAAACCGCACTCGACGGACGACACTGCGATAGCGCTGCTATGACAGCGGTTGAGCGGTTTTAGTATGGGGATTGATATTTCTAGTATGGATCTGACAGACCGCTGCGATATTTTCGCGCTCCGTCGTGCGTCAAGTGTGCGATCTGCCTAAATGCATAAAAACTTTATAGCTGAGATCTCTGTATATGACAGAAGAAAAGTGAACAATAATGACTAGGCCATCATCGCCATTTAGTCCACTGCTGGACACGAGCCTCCCTCTATTGACAGGTATTTGCCGCGCCCACCAAGTTTAGCAGGCGGATTGACAAGGTCAATTTAACATAATTATCATAATGAATATTGATAGATAAAACCGATAACAGAAAGTGATATAAGTACGTTATTATAGCATTTCGAATACATATGTACATATATCACGCCTTTATCCCTTGCAGGCTAGGCATAGCGTTTACGACCGTAAATATACGGCCGCTATCGCCACGTCTGACAATGTTTGAGGGTCGTTTCACTATAGTGACAGGTTGTCAGCCTGTCGTCTAAAGTTGCAGTACACATGCAATCCTCGAGTCCCTAAGTCGGTTTCTACGACACTCACGGGAAAGAAATGGGATGAAGCTATTGTAAGCCGGCATCACACGGCATTTCAACATTATTAATAGATAAAATCGATAGAACAAACAAAATGATATCGAATTTCAAATTTGTTTTTCTTAACCTTTTGTTTTTCACACACTCGTTTTTTGAAGAATGGTTTATTCTAATTTTGTTTTATAAAAATTTGAATATAATGTGGAAACCAATCTGAAATATTCAATCCCGTTTGAACCAGACCAAATATGAGTAAATACACGCTCGTGTGAGTTTACTCTCAAGTTCCAATACAATAGAACTGCGATGCTCAAACTAGTCAATTTATGAAACACTTAGGTACTGTGAGGAACTTTCTCCAGTCATCCGGCACCCGTCATTTGTCGGTGCGTCAATTTTCGATCCGATTTTGAAATCTATTACACTACTCCACATGCCTTTCCACTCTTCCGGTATCCGGTTTTATCGATACGGGAATTTTCGGAACTGATATTTGGATCCTGACGGTCCGAAGTGACAGACGTACAAAAAGTATGCATATGAAAGGTATTCTTTGAACTCTAACATAACGCCATTCTATATTCTACTGACGTCGTATTCCGACATCCGGCAGCCGGGCCGGATAAGGAGAGAAATGCTGTAATGCTCGAGGGGCGAGTTCTAGGATGGCGGAGGCACGCCGAATCAAACTCATATTAAGTTCTATTACATGAAATTCAATGGTCAAACAACAAAAAAATAAGCGAAAAGACAAAATACCGAGACAGACAGGCTGTAATCTATCAACTTGATAGCTTAGCAAATGGCCAGTGCCCATGGAGATTGAGCACTACAGTACCTATTGCATATGGAAGTTGTGACTGAGATAGTAATTTTCTCCATCTCAGCGCCCACCCATTGCACACACAAACACAGTAGGTACCTAAGTATGTATCTAATTATTTACAATTTATTGTACACAGAACAGTAGAGACTAAAACGTAAAGAATACAGACACAACAGGCAATGTGTAGGTATACTATAATGTGCATAATTTAAATAGAAATCTTAAAAATGTTGAGAACAATTAATTTTTTGGTGACAACCTGTATCACGAACGCTACGATAAACCAGAAAGGTGAAAGACGTTAAAAATGTATGAATATGACATCAAAGATTTTTCTTATAATTGACATACTTCATACAGAAAATTTCGTCATTGATTTTTACACAGTTATTTGTGATATATTGGACGCAAACTTCGGGAAACACTGTAATTCTTTTACTACAATAAACATATCTCTTCTTTATATTTACGAGTATCTCGTTGAAAAACCCAGTGACATATTTATTTGTATAATAAACACTTCTTGTGTTTCGAGTTAAGGTCGTTTGTATTGTAATGAATGAATGATGTAACATTTTGTGGATGTTTGACTTTAATATGTCATTTTAGGACGAACAAGACATTTAAAACTGTCAAAACTATTCTTATACATAAAATGATTTTCTCAATTAACGATAATCGTTTTCATTAAAGGATATCGTTTAACAGTTTTGTTTTATTCTACATTTTAAATTAACAAATATATTACTAACTATGGTTCATCGGGTCGTTCGTCGACTCAGTGTCCCACGCAAAAAAAAGACCCAGAGGTGGATTTTTCCGCAACGGAAGGTCCATTTCCCGAAAAGTCCAGTGGGTTGAATTTTCGCTGCTTCTAAGTAGGTACTAACTAAAAAAATCCATTCAGTCATAACTTAGTTATTCCCTAGTTTCCCTACACATCCAAAACGTAATGAGTACCTGAAGTACGTTTAAGTATAAGTAGTAATGACACAAGTTCGACTAGTAGAAAATGCGATACGTGTGGTAGATTTCAGAAATCCTGCTTTCATGATTAGCTTTTAAACTCATATGTCACGCATGATGCTCTAAACTTAGATGAACTAGATCTATGACATAGTATCTACATTTATATATATATATATATATATATATAGTATCTACATTTATATATATATATATAAATGTAGATACTATATATATATATATATATAAATGTAGATACTATATATATATATATATATATATATAAATGTAGATACTATGTCATAGATCTAGTTCATCTAAGTTTAGAGCATCATGCGTGACATATGAGTTTAAAAGCTAATCATGAAAGCAGGATTTCTGAAATCTACCACACGTATCGCATTTTCTACTAGTCGAACTTGTGTCATTACTACTTATACTTAAACGTACTTCAGGTACTCATTTATATATATATATATAAATGTAGATACTATATATATATATATATATATATATATATAAATGTAGATACTATGTCATAGATCTAGTTCATCTAAGTTTAGATATGTAGTATATATATATATATATATATATATATATATATATATATATATATATATATACTACAGATCTATATACTTATGTCATCAGATAGCATTTTGTTTCATCCGTCAATGAAAGACGTATAAATTTTCAATATGACACTTTTTATGTAGGAGTAGTATAAAAGTGAATATAGATGGCGCGGTTCAAGAACTACGTATGAACTTTTTTGTCCATATTGACGCTTTGATCAAAGAGGTAACATTAGAGTAATACCATTCCCGTTGCGCGCCATCTATTATTTTCTTAAAATAACGCGGCACTTGACGTATATTTCATCTGTGGCCCTGGAAAGTCCCTAATTAGAAATATATTATATTTACCCGAGTCTTCATTACTTATTTCGATAGTAATTTAATCAATGAAGTTCCTGTATTGCAAACATTGAATGAAGAATAGAAGTTGAAAAGTTTACACCACATTTCCGGGTGGTATCAAGAGGGGCCCTTCAGATCCTGTAGATGACACTATCACCCTACAGGAGTCACCGTCCGGCGCAGCTGCTGCGCTGGGATCTTTTCTCACTGACACTGGCAGAATTACCTATATTGGGTAGAAGTCCATTTTATAAAATAATACATACATACTGTATCCCTGACGGGGTAGTAGGCAGAGCGTTAACGACCAAATAATAGAATAAATAAATTGGAAGCTTGACCTAAACTAACCTGATAAGGTATTTTTGTCTTGTCATGATGATTTTCAAACTACTCCAAGGTTTTAATTTAAAATTATGAGTCATTTTATTTTGATCGGATGATATTAAATTTCTACTTCAGACCCGCATATTTTATAGTGTTAGGTAGGTTTGAATAATTTATAGTAATAATTTAGTATAACGGCATAGAGTCAAAAATTCCTTACATTATCTACTGAACTCACGTGTTTTGACACGACTAGACATACCAAAACCTAATTAGTTACGTCATAATATTATTATTACGAGTATATTTGACTATTTTACTCTATTACAATGTCAAAAAATCAACAAAAAATATTTTATGGCGTGAACAAGTCTATAAAATAAAACAACTTTCCCCAAGGAACATAGGTTCTCCCAAAAATTTAGGCCTCCCGTATAAAATGTACTAGCCGACCGAGTCGATTTGTATGGAAGGTCCACTACTATTTTCACAAATTATATACTTTCGACAAAGCTAAACACAATACAATACATCTTATCAATGAGTAATAAATGACCAAGCATTTCCATACAGTTAAAAAAACCAATGCTTATGCCATTAAAATAGCTTTAAAAACACGCGTGTTAAAAAAACAACAATTTTCTCCCATAAGGGCGTTGTGGGAAGATTTTATTTAGGTATCACCAAGATCATTAAATCGTGTTTTCGACTCGTACCTTGCGGGTACTTTATGTGCAATTATCGATAAGTACGTATTTAAAAGACTGTATTGTGAAATTTTCTATATAAGAAAAACCGACTTTAGAGTTAAAATATTCGGCAAGGCAGATGAGAGATGGTCCAAAGAAATGACGGGGTGGTGGACTGAGGCGTACAAAGCGAAAGCCAAAGCAAATTATAATTTAAAAGTTAAAAATATTTGTGGTCAATCTTTGGATTTTGCTTTTATACACTTGTTTCGGAGGTGTGAATTTGATAACGTTGTTTAGGGTATCACACTGAACAAGTTTACCTGTTGGACCACCGATAACAACGATAAAAAAATACCTCGCATTTAAACTCAAACTCAGTTTGAATTTTGCTGAGTACGTTAATTTTGTAAGGGCACCTCCCTTACAAGTGGGTTTTTTTTGTTAAATATCTTTTATGCAACGGGACCTTATCTTTAATGCATTCCGAAGTACGGTGCATAGTCTTTTTGCCTGCTTTGTATTGTCGGTTAAAAACGCGGAAGCTAGCCTTTTTTGGCGAAATGCCCCCAGCAGGTGGCAAATGACCCCACCTCGTCAACAATCGGAGATTATTGTGCAGTACATTAACTTATACAAGGTGTAAGGGTCGGATTCAAATATGCTGCTTTTCGAGGCTGACTTTCTCATAAAAAAAAGAAAAAATTAATTCCCCTTTTTTCCCTTTTCGGGGTTGAATTTTGGAAAATGCTGAAAAATATGGTTTTTACAGTTTTGAAAATTCGAAGCAAATCTATCAAAGTAAAAAAAAAATCATGCAAACTAAATAATATAACCTTAATACATCTCGCCATGAAAACAAATTTTCTTACACTTTTTACATACATACATACACGCCTTTATACCTTGCGGGGTAGGCAGAGCGTTAACGGCCGTAAGAATACGGTCGCTATTGCCACGTCTGACATTTTTGAAGATTGTTAGATGTAGTTAATGTTTTATTGTTGATCTTATACTGTTTAGGAGTTGAATTTCAAAAATAAATTATAGTGACTATCTGCATGCCAAACAACAGCCCGATAGATCATCAGTCAGTCAACTTCGCGTTTTATATATTCGGATATAGCTAGTAAATAAACGTAATGCGATACAATAATACTCTGTATCGAGCTGAGATCGCGCGGATATCTCGAATTCTTTGTGAATTTATGTTTCCATGCAAATGACACGCCGCTTTGTATGAATGAAACAAAGGCTACAGGGATGATAATAGCACAATAACACGGTAATGCGATCGTTAATTCGAATGTAGTATTTATTCGACGGAAATATGCATTTTGATTCAGTTTTGGTTGCCTTTCCACGTAAAAGGGAGATCAAAATTGGCAAAATGTTGGGTAGGGTAGATCATACTTTATAGATGCAACCTAAGTTCACTGTACATGTGTTATCATTATCATTATCATCATCATCATCATCATTTCTGCCTGCTGAACATAAGCCTCCCCTAAAGATTTCCACTTTGTCCGATTAGAAGCGGCCTGCATGCACTTGTGTTATACTCGAGGTCAAAGCTAGTCACAAAAACTTTTTCAAATTAAAATCCCTCCGGGGTGTAATGACCAAGATGTTTAAATGACCATAGTGCTAAAATGACTAAGTGGCAAAATGACTATAGTGCTAAAATGTCTAAAGTTTGTGGTGGATATTTTATTAAAGTTTTAATCCAACCCCTCGCGTCGTGGCCCTCATTGCTAAGGGTTGTGATCCTCGCGATATGTAGGTAATATATTTCTACATTCCTAATACTAGTTCTAATACTAATCTATCTATGCCTACCATAAGCATCAAGCAGCGCTTCATGCAGCTTGGCTTTTAGTGTTGAGCTGGTCTGGCCAGACTACATACTCTGATGGATTGCCACATTTGGGTCGTTTTCTCTGAGTTATTGAACGTCTGATTGTCCCTCCCACATCAAAAAAGTTGTCGACTTTCGATAAGTGAAACAAAATAAAACCTTGAAGTGAAGTGAATACTAAAATATTTAAAGTAAAAATAACAAGCAGAATATATTCATCAGCTGACAACTTGAGGTGACCGTGTAGTAAGAGAAAATGGTTACTATGCACATAGGTACAGTTGAAGACATGCAAATTTACCTTTTACAAACATGTCTAAGTAGGCTATCAATTATTCATTATGTAACTGAGATGGTCAAACGCAGCCGGCGAATCCGGTATATATTTGTATTTGCTCTGATATAATAATAAGTAATGTGTGTTTGTATGTCATACGATTCGATAGTGGAATAGGAAATTTAAGATGGAAATTGAAGTTGCTAGGTTAAAAGACTATAGAACTTATAGTGTTAAGAACGAAAGTCAATGCACTCTTTCAAATAATAAGAATAGTGAAATATATGATAATACGAGTACTCGTAAACAAATACAGATTTGAATAACTTGAACATAATCTAATTCTTGGCCGAATGTGAGTTTTTAATTACTATACAGTTAAGTTTCCTTTTAACGCTCTGTATCGTCTTAAATTTGACGTACCATTTTTCGTAGTTAGGGCCCCCCCACATTGAGCGTTAGCAGTAACGTCGCGTTAACGCGGCGTCGACGCTACGAGTCCTAGCGGTAACGCGACGCTATAGTATCAATCCATTTTATCCAAAATTGGTACCACAATATATATTTTTTTCCCCAGTTAGCGAAACTAATGAAAAAGTTTTATTCATAAATTGACATGGAGCATCGTCAAGAAATAACAACAAGCAAAATGTAAATTATCCACAAAATAATACCAGTGAAATAAAAACATAATTAAATAAATAATACATAGCAACAAGTTTTGAACATCCGTGTTTTACATTCGATTAGACTCGCAAAAGAATTTTCATTCATACTCGTGTGCTAATGAGCAAACAGAATAGGAATGTGCCAAAACAAACGTAATTCTTACGTAAAACCAATAGTCATGATGAACGTGTGAGAAACTCGTTTGAAAAACGACACGTTTATAGATTTGAGAGGTGCCGGGTTGATATAGCATCACCCCACATCATGATTAGTTGCGATAAATGACCAATTTTCATGTTCAGCAGGGGATTTAGAGTAGGTAAGCTTTTTGGATGTTGTGTAGTTAAATGTTAAAAATAGAGCCAAGTCAAGGGCCCCATACTGGTCAAAAGAAAATTAGTTCGTCTTGACTCTCAAAGAAGAAGAAGAAGGGCCAAGTCATAAAAACATAGTAACATACATACACACATATACACATATCATGCCTTTTTTCCTTGCAGGGTAAGCAGAGCGTTAAAGACCGAAAAAATACGGTTGCTATCGCCACGTCCGACAATTATCCCATTCCGTTGCTTTCTTCTCCCGCGGGTGTCGGAAGAGGCGACTAAGGGACACGTAAATTATAAAGTTAGGCGGCAGGTTGACAACCAGTCACTACAGTAATACACGAATCATCTGAAAAACCCTAGTATTTTGTCGGACATATTTATGAATTTATGATTACGAGTCATTCACGTCACGACTGATGGCAGATTCTTTAAGCTGTCAATATCCTGTACAAGCAAATTATTATTTACGATGTAATTTGTCACAAAAGTGCCAAACTTTGCAAATACTAATAAGTTCATTGGACTGGCAACAAGGAGGTGTGACTTTTTGCCAATGTCCTATAATTTAAAATGACAATTTGACAGTCTATTAGTGTATTTTCCCATATTGTAACTGATACTAACCCGTGATTTTTAAAGCACAACACTTCCTAATTTAATCAGATATTAAAATACTTGTTGCTTACTTGTTTTTATTAAATTGTCAACTACTGCTTAAAGATGACTACTTGATTAGTTACTAATGTGTAGTGCAAAATCATAGATATACTGAAAATTATTATTGTATGATACTCTTGAGCCATCTTTGTGCCTACAGATAGTTAGGCAGATCGCACACTTGACGCACGAAGGAGCGCAAAAATATCGCAGCGTCATGTCGGATTCATACTAGAAATTAATATAAATCCCCATACTAAAACGTCCGTCGAGTGCGGTTTTAGTATGAGTAGTGACGTTTCTAGTATGTATCTGACAGACCGCTGCGATATTTATGCGCTCCGTCGTGCGTACTATACTGGTAGTAGGTGTTGGTTATACAGGAGGGTACCGAACGATCGACTTTTCTGTATGGCTAAGGTTAACAGCTTATGCTTTCCTCAAGGACCTTAGGTCTAAAAAAAATTGACCTCCACCACAAAAAATTCACCTAATCAAGTAATTTTCTGAGTGGTATTTTTTAAAATTAACCAATGCTTTTTTGGGCGAAGTTGTTTAGCCCTATAGAGCTAGAAGTATTTTCGGGAAAGTCGCTCGTTTGGTACGTCTCCGTATTTCCGTAGTCAAAATAAGATTCTGTCAATTTCTGGCCATGTTCCAGTCAAAATGTTGTTTTTATCCTCTAAAAATACCCTAATGTCACATTTTACAGACATGTTCACTCAAAATATCAATTTGTTGTTGTTTTGGCGTTTTTACATCACAAAAATACACATTTCACACAAGTTTTTTGGTGAACTAATTTGAATAGATCTGAGATGAGTCTTAACATAATTTACCAAACTGGACTTAAAAGCTGCTCTATTTACCAGATTCTAAGAAGGTACCACTAGTAGGAATTTCAAAGATTAGACTTACTAAACTATGCCCATCATTCCGCACGAGTTCTCTACGTAATCTCTAATGAATATTGATAATGGTTGATATTATGTGAAGTGATATATCGTATAGGGCAGACACCTGGGACTTACATAGCTATATGTGTATACGTGTGTGTGTATATGACGACCTATAAAAGTCGACGGCAGGACACCCGTTGGACAGTATATTTGCCGGATTGACAGTGCTAGTTCGATAATTAAAAAGGTAGGACATTTTGGAATTTAAGAAATTGATTTTTCTAAAATTGTGGGTTACAATTTTCTTGTATCTCAGTAATTTATTTATAGATCTCTGTGAAGTATTTTGAAGTTTATTTGAAAATTTCAAAATTAAGTGCGAATAATTATTTTGGGATGTGTTATTGAGACACCGATCGGGTTTTTGTATTTTAATACGAAAAAAAATGTGTTGAAATAAATTTGACCCCCTAAATCTCATGTAAAGTGATCCCACTAGCAACATGTTGCATTGCATATTATCACAAATTTTTAGAATAAAAATGATATATTAATTTTTATATTAGTAAATCATAAATTCTAGCCACCCTCCTTGGATATATAATGAGAATATCTTCATTTTTTTTTTATACAGCGATATCATATTCTCGATATCATATATCGTAAATGAAAATGAGAAACAGAAAAACCAAATCATTTCTTTTATTTTCTTAGTTTTATTGCCGCTGTTTCTTATAATTAAGATTTTTGGAAACAGTCAGCTATTGACGGCCGTTGAAGTTCTGATTTTCTCACGATTTTCAAACCACAATAAACATCCTACAAAGAAATAAACATGAAGATTTTCAAATACTATTTTGTAGAAATATCTACAAGATCGTAAATTCGAATACTTTAGTGTTTTAATCAAACACTAGTTATTAATATTAACTTTTTGCATTTCGATGGCGTGAATTTTTTACACTTTTTAATTTTTTTAACAAAAAAGTTAATATGAAGATTTTCATTTACCAGAATTCAGTTCTTGATTTTATTTATAACAAAGAAGCCTATTGTATTTAACCTGCAATCATACATGCATTTCTTTTTTCATATAGCTTAAATAGCAACAATTCAAAACCAAACTACTCATTTTTTTCCCCATAGATCCCACCAAATCAACCATGAAGCTGTCAATCGTGTTCGCCGGTCTGTTCGCCATGTGCGCAGTGTCGTACGCGCAGTTCGTGCAGCAGGTGCCGCTGCCATACCAGCAGCAGCTGGAGAACACTCAGATGGTGCCTCAGCAGAACAGGCAGAAGAGGAGTTTGCTTCTTGGTTAGTACGCTTTCTCTCACTCAATATCCCTCATATTCTAAAACACTGGTCAGGTGCCAGCAGTACTTTTTGGTTTGGTCGTCATATGCGCAGGCCTTGCAGAAGGTCCCATTGCCAAGCAGTATCTAAAAAACACATATAAAATATTTGACAAGTTCCTATTTTCATTGTCAACCATTTAGTCTTCAATAAAACACGGTGAAGTGTAGTCGTTTTTATTATTGAGGTGGTTCAGCAGTACAAGTAGGAGAGAAACTTTGCTTCTTGGTTAGTACAGTTTCTTTCCACACAATATAATGCCCTTCAGACCCCATCAAACTCGTAAGGCTGTTAGTGGTGTCACTAAGAAGATAGGTCTCCCAACTATGGATGATATTTCTTTCATGGATTGTCCCATTATATGCAATTTGATGTTACATAGATTATCCGTTAAAAATTTAACACTTTTGCACAGCTTTTAGTTGCAATTTTAAGTTTGCTTCAATTAAGTAACGAAGATCAATAGCTGTTGTTTTACACATACATAGACATACATTTGCTGATAATAATAGGTACATAAATAAGTATTACGTATGTAAATGATGATCAATTCCCTGTAGTTTTCTCTACTTTCTATCGTTTGATTATTGTGATAACTGTACGGTGCTACTCTCTTTAATAATATTAAAATTAATTCGTAGATGGATAAATTATTATGTGGATGACATAACGCACCTGTTTTGATAAACAAATAAAAGTCTAGACCAGTTTACATAGTCTTCATCTTGACCTTGACTTGAAAAAGGATTTAGATCGGTAAACAAGAAAAAAAATCGCAAGTAAACAAAGCAAATACGAAAACCGGTACCTATAATCAGGTAGAACTATGTAAAATATGCAATGAGATGGCACATTTGCATTAATTTACATTACAAGAAAGAAAGAACAAGTTATGTCCTGCGAATTACTTAAACATACACCTGTGCGTATGAATGTGATGAAGAATCAAAGACATAAAGATATCATCATTCTCCTTGCCTTATCCCGTTCTCTGTCGGGGTCATCTACCTAACCTAGGGGATTAAACGTGGAACCAAGTTTTCACATAGAGCGACTGCCATCTGACCTCTGCAACCCGAAGGCTAAAAACACTAAAAACATAATGATAATGAGTATTTATTTCCGTACATAGCCTTAAAGTTTTGTCGAGAGTTTATAAGCGTGATGGGTCATGTCTGTACAGCGGTCAATAACACATTTCGACCCATCAGAGGTTAGGACGTATAATTTTAAGTCGTAGTATATCGCGCTTGGGAAGCATGTTTTATGGCCTACGACTGATTTAAAAATAGCTTAGCTCATTATGCTCATTAAATATAAGTTTCAGTGACAATATTCCCTATATTTAGTTCCTAAAATACATAAAGAGCACCCTACAACGCAACAGTCAACTTTTTCATCATTCTCGTTGCCTTATTCCGTTCTCTGTCGGGGTCCGCTACCTAACCTAGGGGATTTGACGTGGAACTAAGTTTTACACTATGTCTAACCTCTGCAATTCGAAGGCTAACCTGGCCCGAATCCTAGGTTAGGGATTCAATTATCATCTGAATTCAAATTTCATTTGGATATAGGTTTCAACATGATAGTTTTCCTTCACCGTAAGAGCAGTCTGTAAATGTACGTGAGTAAAAACCCATTAGTACACGGCGGGGATCGAACTCGGGTCTCACGATTGTAAGACTGGTGTCCTAACCACTTGGACACCGAAGCACTTATTTCGATGATATCATTATCTACCTTCTTGTCACCAGGTGGTCTCGGAGCCGCCGCCCTCGGGGCCGGGATCCTCGGCGCCGGAGCCATCGGCGCTGGTGCCATCGGCGCCGGACTCATTGGAGCTAAGGCCGGTTTCGTCGGAGGAGCCCTGGCCTCCAAGGTCTTCAGCGGCAGGAGCTACGGCGGCGGCTACGGCTACGGTGGTGGTTACGGAGGTGGCTACGGAGGTGGTTACTACGCGTCCGCTCCCGTCTACGTCGAGCGCGCCCCGATTGTCTACAGGTACGTTAGAAATTTAAATGATAAGTAAATTTTAGAACGTTTAGGTATGGTTTAAGATTATTTAGAATGAATGATAACGGACGATGGACAGACGATCTGGTCAAAGAGGAAATGTTGGATGCAAGTGGCTTTTAATCAGACAAGGTGAAAATCTTTAGGGGATGCGTATATCCAGCAGTGGATGTCTTATTGCTTAATGAAATTATGATGATGATGAATTTAATATGAAGCCAAAATGATTAGATTAGGAAAACTATTATCTAAATTTTGTTCGTATATGATTTGACTAGGCAGTGAACTCTACCATGCTTTGAAACACAACTAAAGTAAATAGTGTGACTGCACACAGCTAAAGTTGTCCACTCTGTGCACGGGAGTTTACTGCCAAGATTGGCTACAATAGCCATCTCCGGGCGCATCAGCGCCGATCTGATTAGGAGTCAAAGTGGTCGCCATGGCCGAAATCGGTCGGAGAGATCATCATCAAAGTAAAAAAACGAAGATTTTCAAATACCTACAGTTAAAGTGTTTATTTTAATTTAATTTATATTCATGAAATAAACACTCTATTCAAGGGTCAATGATATAAAAGTTAGTCATTTTTGCTGTGATATTATGAAGTTAGCTCTTACACAGTAACTTCAAGGCGAATCCCACATCAAACACACGACGCTGCGCATTTTTTTCGCATGCGTAACGCATGCGTCTGTAAGATATAAGTTTTTTTTTGCTGTTGGTTATAAATTCTTGTTACGTTGTTTATCTAAATTGTAAAAACTAAATGTATGTGTGACCATAGTAACAAATATTTTTAATATCTATCTATCTATATACTATAAGAAAATTTCAAATTCCCCTTACTAAAATCTGACGTTGACCCAGCACCAACGGATGAACTTGCGTTCTTTGACAGACGCATCCGGAAACGCAGGTTCATGCGTTGGACATGCATCAACAACTTTTTTCGTATCTGACAGACGCATGCGTTACGGATGCGCTAAATTAGCGCTCCGTTGTGCGTTTACTGTAAGAACCACCTAATATTTCCGTCTTTTGTTCCCAGGAGCTACCAGCCGTCCTACTACGTCGAAGACGAGTGGTGCTAAACAAAACGAACTGATTAAATAAATCGACATTTCTGTTAAATAGTTTAAGTCATTGTTGAGTGCTAGAGGGATTTTGAAAGGGACGAATGAAAAATACAAAACAAAGAAATAAAAGTTAATTAAAAACAATTTTTCTGGATTTCTTTCATTTTTCATATTCATTGTAAGTTACATCTAGATGTTGCAATAGGCGGGATTGGTAAATAATAATTTAAAGATTTTATCGATCTGTACCGTTGCTTGGGACTATCCAAAATGTTAGGGAATTTAATTACAACTTTTAAAGGATTTTGAAGATAATTTACTTGCTTTCAGACTTGTTCAAAATCATAAATAAACCTACCATTTCACACCTTAATCATATGCGTGTTAGACAGGGTGTTAACGGCCATAAAAATACGGTCGTTATTGCCACGTCTGAAAAATATTGAGGACCTTATTAGATAAATATCGTGGACATAAATAAATAAATATCGTGGACAATTCACACAGCGCCATCTAGCCCCAAACTAAGCAAAGCTTGTACTATGGGAACTAAATAGCTGATACTAATACATATATACTTTTTTTTGTAAATAAATACATATTAAACATAGAAAACACCCAGACTCAACACAAATATTTGAAAATTGACTTAACAAATATTTGTGTCCGGTGGGGATCGAACCCACGGCCCTCGGCGTAGAAGGCAGGTATACTATCCGCTACGCCATCGGGAAAGTCAAATGATTCGTGTGTCACTATAGTACTATAGTAACAGGTAGTTAGCTTGTCGCCTAAAGTTGTAATACACATGAAACGCTCAGTCGCCTGTGACGACACCCGAGGAAAGAAATAGTGTGATACTATTCTTAGCCGGCATCTCACTCAAACAAGCTTTCAAATTAATTTGCAAAAGCAATATGGATTTCTCTGCCTCGTTTGTGATGGCACATCTCTCTGCGGCACTCGTGTCGTTCGACGATCGTATAGCACATTCACTTAGATAGCGTCGCGACCAGCGCAACTTGGCCTCAAAGCTCGATGCACGCACGTACGGGCGCGTACTGACAGTTACGCTGGTCGTGACACTATGTAAGCGAATGAAGTTTATCTCAGTCGTGTATCGCCACCATCTATCCTTGTTAATCCTGCCTCCATGCCTGGCTTTATCAGACGTGACAATGCCTTAGGCTACCGAAATCACAGGCAAAATTCGTGAATAAATTTTTGAGATCCGCATAACGGATCAACTTGAACTGGTGGTTTATACAGGTATGAAGGATAACCAGTTTGCGTCGAACCCTTAAATAAGTGATTAACAGGAAAAAGGTATACTACACTGCTGAGTAGAATACATGAATCTGGTCACATTGTTATGACATTGTCAAAGCAAACAGATGACACTGAGATTTAGACGAAAGATATATAATAATATTTTTTTTTTATTTATTTATTTGAAATACAAAAGGCAGTAATTCTGAATACTTGCAGACTAGTCAGGAAATTTCTCTCAATAGATTCACATTAGCACTTGGCCTCGGCCCGTGCAAAATTTACCTCTTCGGAGAGCCTTATAATATATAACAATACATAAATAATAATACCTCCAAAAGGAGAGATAAAATAAAAAACATTACAAATAATAATAATAATAAAATAGTTCCTATGTTCCTACAGTAGCTTTAGAGATATAAAAGTAAAGAAGGTGTCCTTATAAGTTTTGTGAAGGCTGAGTTTACAGGTAAAATTCGATATACATTGCGTACTCAGTGGATCATAATGACACCAGGACTTTTGGCCCGATACGCAATGTACTAAGAATTTTACCTCTACACTTCTAGCCCGTAGATAGTAAGTATTCTTTGCCTCTAGTTTGATAACATGGGACACTGTCCTTGACCTAATATTTTTAGAGTTTCATCATCTCGAAGTAACAATACAATCTTCTAGACCTAGTGAGGAAACCCACATGATTTACGGAACCAATTAAGGCATTACTTCCGCCGCGCAAACTCGCAAGAATAGTTCCACAACCCAATAAAGAAAATAGTTGGGACAAATGACCACAAATTGCTAAAAGAACAGTACAAACTCTGCCTTTGGCCGAAGGGATAGCAATGGAAACAATGACCTGTTATCCGCAGAAGCGGCTTTTTGCACAGAAAAGTGTGGAAGGTTTTTAATTGTAGGGGATTCATGTTCGGCCCCGGCGCCATCAAATCTGGGCCTAACAGCTTAGTGGGGAGCTAGGGCTCACCCAGAAATATTTGATTGGTTGTGCAAACAACCAGCCCAATTACGCCCTTCTTGGAGCGTGACTGGGCTTTTGAGTCGTTCTTGGAAGAACGGATCGTACTGATCCAGTAGTGGATTGTTGTCGCTGTTGAAGGAGTGGAGATTTTGGAAGCGTATGTTCATAAGTATAAGTTAAATCACACGTTTCTCTGGAAAAGTTGGGATCACTTGTTTATTGTAGTAGATTTAATGAAACATTCAATCTCTTCTGATTTTTCACTAATGTAAACTATAAGTTAAGGAACAAAATATATGTGGTAAATTTTTTTTATTGGTAGTCTCAAGAGTATTTCTGACTCGTGTAGTTTGTACGTTGTTCTGTCTATCCGCGGGAAGCGTTTCATGAATATTATTTTTCTCACGAAGGTAAATACGGCTTCCACGTATGCCCTGTCTCAATATGAAAGGTCTTTGGATAGAAACAAAGTACGTAAACAAGGGGCTCATTGGTTTTATTTGAAAAGTTTTCGACAACCGTTGTATAGTAGGGGACGCGTCACGAAAACAAGTTAGCTACACTAAATTTAATCAATCCAATTTTGGTAAAAACATTTGGAACAAGGAAACGCTGAGTTATATTGAAAGAAAAACAAGGTGAATTGGCTTGGACAAATTAGGTACCTATGCATTTCAGAATTGGTATCTATGACTACCTAGACGAGTATATTTCTCTTTATTATATCTCTAGATCATACCCTTAGGCAGATCTCACACTGCCATCAGACACCGTTCCGATACGCGAAGCGATGGAATGTGGATGCGGTTGCATGGCGCGACGGCCCGCATTTGCTCCGTCCGTCTGCTGTGTCGAGACTTGCGCACTGTCCATTACGCAATCGACATTGTCGTACCCTGCGAAGCGCACCATACCTACTTCCATACGAGGCGCCGTCAGTCGCAGTCATCTGCAGTGTCAGTATGTGGTATCATGCGGTTTGTATATACAAATCAAGTTTTTGGCGAGGAACACACTTGAAGCACGACGGAGCGCAAAAATATCGCAGCGGCCTGTCAGATCCATACTAGAAATGTCAATCCCCATACTAAAACCGCTCAACCGCTGTTGACGCAGCGCTATCGCAGCGTCATCCGTCGAGTGCGGTTTTAGTATGGATCTGACAGGCCGCTGCGATATTTTTGCGTTCCGTCGTGCGTCAAGTGTGTTTCTCGCCTTAAAACCAGATCATCGCACAATAGAGCGGTGTCCAGTGCAATGTGGGATTCACCTTTCGACGTAAAGATAAGCCGGTAGTAGTAGTTCTGTAAATGAAATTGATTTTGTCGTATTTGTCGTATTCTGTCTCTGAATCACACCCCGTGCTAGTTCTGTTAATGAAAGCAGCCGGGACGCAGATTAATTGGCGCCAAAATCGTGAAGCTGACATTAACGTTTCATATCTTTTGTAGCCAGAAGACAGCACGTTGAAAATAGCTGAAAATTAATATTAAAAATTGTATGTATGAGAAATACCTATAGCTCAAAATTTACGAATCAAAGATGTATAAATCGGCTCTATTTTCAAAATACAGTCCAGCTAAAAAAAGAGTAGACAAAAATGAGGACGCCACTTTGTTCGCAATCTTTCAAAACTGACAGATAACGCTAAACTATGGCAACAATTTTTCATACAAAAGTTTTAGTTCCATTTTATTGAATTTTTACTCTTTTTTGCTGGACTGTATGTACCTAAAACTTGTTCATAACTTATTTGCATTGGGAGAAGTGTTCAAAGTTATAAAAAAATATCGCCTTTTATTAAACTTCACCTTTAACATTAATACCAGACAGTTCATCCATCACGTTAAACTTACACCTATTTGAATAAATTACCTACTAACAGACTCACTCCATTCAGGTCATGTTATTTGAGGTTATGACCCCTCTCAGAAGTTATACAAACATTAGGGGTTGTGCTCGTACTGCCTAATACAAGTTCATTTAATACAAGTTAATGTAATTATGTTTCTTGAACAAACCAGTAGATGGCGCTGTACGGTTGGTATGATTTCCTTAAACGCGGTATTTAAGTATTTTTGAATCCAAACTTCTATTCCACTCATCAAGGGGCCGAAATTGTAGAGTCCAATTTCCTAAGTCTTAGTATGATTTTTGGGACTGTTTAGGTTGTTTAGACTTACTACTCAATAAAATTTACATCTTACATAGCACTTGAACATCATATATTACATAGGTACAAAAAAATAAACAAGGTTATAGCATCAAACTGCTTCAGCGTTAAGTGGAAACTAGGATTTTAAAAAAATAACTTACAAGACTTACTAGTTTCATCTACTGCTAGTTCCCGTGGGAATATGGCGTTTTCCTGACATAATGTTGTACATTATAAAACTTCTCCTTAAATCACTCTATCTATTTTAATGAAAACTGCAACTGTGCCGTGTGATGCCGGCTTAGAATAGCATCACCCCATTTCTTTCCCATGGGTGTCGTAGAAACCGACTTAGGGACTAGAGGGTTTCATGTGTATTGCAATTTTAGGCGACAGGCTGACAACCTGTCACTATAGTAATGCACGGCTTATCTGAAACGACCCTCAAACATTTGTCAGACGTGGTGATAACGACCGTAATTTTACGGTTGTTGACGCTCTGCCTACCCCGCCAGGGATATAGGCGTGATATATGTGTGTATGCATTAAAAAGCCGCAGCGTGTTTTAGAAAGCGAGAACGGTGTCCATGACAGAGAAACGCAAAAAAGACTTCATGCTCTGTATAGCTCATAAAATGATTTACATTTGTGAAATAGCAGGTAATAGATTAAAGGTACTTGTCAACCAGGTACATCCTTAAAGCTTAATACGAGACATTCTGCATATTCATGAGGACGAGACGGTGGGCAAGTCGTTACGAGCGCCTGACATATTAGTGAAAGCAAATTTACCGCGCGACGTAATTTGCGAGTTTCGTGTTGCTAGGATCGTGGTGTCAGGCGTTTGCAATTTCAGGAGAGAAGAGATTAAGTCAAGTGAAAATAAAGCTTACTATTACAGCAATGCTACTTATCAACTAGCTCTATAGGATATAGTTTTTTGCATACTATTGTGGCGTAGTTGTAGGGTAGTGAACCTAGTCGCCTACTACGGTTCGATTATCGGTGGGGCACTCTCAAAGTTGTCACTTCGTAAAGTTACCACTCTGGTTAGGACATTAAACTACCTAATTGCCTGAACATTAACACGGTTCCATGCTTCGGAAGGTACGTCAAACCTTTCATTGTATAGTGGTTAGGTCGGTCTGTCACTAGTAGTAGGCGGTTTATCGGGTCGACTCGGCGTCACACACGAAAAGAAGAGTACATTTAATGCATATTCAACCAAATGTCCATGATAATATGCTAACCAGCTAAGTATAAGACGCTAATCTTCGTCAGGTTTCACATCAAGTCTGGCTTACAAGTTTGAGCTGAGCTAAGAGGGGCCAAGTTATCCCGGAGCGGGGGTAGAGCGCATCGCACACTTAACGCACGACGGACCGCTAAAATATCGCAGCGGTCTGTCAGATCCATACTAGAAATGTCAGTCCCCATACTAAAACCGTACTCGATGGACGACGCTGCGCTAGCGCTGCGTCAACAGCGGTTGAGCGGTTTTAGTGAGGGGATTGACATTTCTAGCATGGGGATTGACATTTCAAGTATGGATCTGACAGAACGCTGCAATATTTTAGCGGTCCGTCGTGCGTTAAGTGTGCGATTCACCTACCAGATTACGATGAAATGCATTTGACATTTTGTGGAGGAAGGAGATTTATTTAATTTTGAAGATAAAGCAACGAGATAAAGTAATCAGTGGCTCCAGCCTTATACATAAATGGAATTAGGGGTCCTTTAGAATACATCTTGGTATGTATTGCATTACCTACATCCATACATACATAAATCACGCCTTTATCTCTCGCGGGGTAGACAGAAATTACGGAAAACTAGACTTAAAATGACGGTCGTTATCGCCACGTCTGACAATATTTGAGGGCGTTACAGATAAGTTGCATAACCTATCTACTTCTTGCAATAAGGAAAAAACAACGGTTGTCCGAAAAATCGGTTTACTGATGACAGTTGAATGTGACAACGTCATAATAAAATACTGATGGAATGGTTGAACTTATGTCAAACGCTGCCGAACGCGTATATCGATTGTGCCTCTTTGTCGCTCGTTCCGCATCCGCGCTTTTGCTTGCACTTTAAGCCTTAAATGGAACGCTTGCGAGCGAGATAACGCCGCATAAGTAATACCTGTGAAGCCTGTGGCACGAGTCATGTTTTTGGTGCGTGCAGCCGGCTCCATCGAAGACGTTGTCACTTCAAAAAAACACCTTTTGCTTGGCTCGTTGCTTGTTTTCTTTAGAGGCCTGATATTTACGAAATTCTCACAGGCTATATTTCAATAGATTCCTTATTTATTGTTGGTTTAATTGTAATTCAAAGGATCACGATAGTTGTGATATTTATGAGGTGTCTGCGGTACTCGACGCTACGGTCTGGTGTGCATGAGGGAAAATACGGCTTTGATTGAAAAGACCGTTTATTGGGCGTTTTAGCGCCACGGGTGGCCCACAATTTCACACGTTTCCCGTAGTTGAGAATTTTTTTTTTGAAAGGTTTGAGTGGAAAAACGACAACTAAAAATTTAAATCAATTAAAAAAAGAATCATTTATAGATGCTCTTTGCTATGTGTAGCAAATGTTCAAAGCATGATTGCCGTATGATGATATTTTTGGGCCCCTCCTGCTAAGAAGTCGATAGGCAAGACTTACAGTAGTTAAGTCACTCTTCATAGTTATAATTTTAACGGGTTCTTACCGACGAGTATAGTGAATGAATAGTGAAAATAATCTCGATAGTTTAGAGTGTAGTTTAGCCGTAGAAATTGTAGATAGTGTGGGACGTGTCAGATCCCGCGGCAAAACTTTGATATCATATTCAAACAACCAGAAAATTCACCTTACGACTGAACGGAGATGAGCTTTGACCATTGGTAGTGTAAATAATTGTATATACTCGTAGGTATCGCAAAATGAAGAGAGACGAAGGGAAATCGTGCATGAATCATTTACCAAAGATTTCTCTATCTCTACCGGTCCCTGCTAAAATCAAGAATGAAAACAATCATCCAAGTGCTCAATAATTGATTGCGCCTCAACCCCAGTATTGTGACGTCACTAACTTGGCATCCGATACCGCACGAGACCGGCGGGACCCCATCCATCAAATCAAAGTTGATCTTTGTTCAATTTATGAAAGCGGATAGTTTGCTCTACCCGCTCCGCTCGCCGCCACCGCTTCAATAATCCCCGTCATATTGAAAAACTTTCGTGAAGAATTGCCAGTTTTGTCTACATTACGATCTACCGAAGTTTTTCTATCCGATTTATTGAAAGTGCTTTTTCCTAAAACACTTCCGTCATATTGGAAACGGAATCACGAAAGATGGACTTAAGAAATTGGACATAGTTTTCCTTGAACTGAATTGTGTTACATGCGTAACCTGTAAAGTAAAAATCTGTTCAAAAACTAACAAGAGAGTAAGAAACAACAAATCATTATTAACTATTTATTAAAAGAAATATTTAAAGTCATTTTTGCCACCTACTTTAATATTTACCTACCTTGTAGATGATACTACATAACACAAAGGCGAGTGGGATACGACCACAACTAACTTCACAAATCTCACTGGCTGCCCTCATAAATATGAAAAATATTTTGTAAATTTCTGTCATAATTGTACTTGAAGCAAACGTCTGACAAAATGTTTGAAGGCCGTTTCACAAATAGTGTAACAAGGGTAAAGTCACTTCCCGCGGGAATGAAAAGTGGTAATGTTATTGTAAGCCGGCGTCACAGAGCGGCAAAAATCCAAGCACAGGTACTCCAAATAGTATCTTTACTTCTCGACAACTGTACAATGTTATGATAGGTACCTTGGTTGGTACCTATACCGATAGTCACCTCTGACGACACCCGTGGGAAAAAAAGGGGTACCTAATGCTATTTTAAACCGGCGATAAAACCGAGCATAGGTACTCGAAATAGTATACTGCTTCACAGCTGTATTATGATCGCAACATTCGCAACACGCTACATTAGGTAGATGCATATTTTGTATCTTCCTATTGGCGGATGCTGGATGCCAAAATATTCAATCGACGTATCCTGAACTGGCTACTTGCCAATGCTGCATATTGACGAGTCGTACATACCTACCTAGTAAGTAATAAGTATATTTATTTAAGGAAAAACGTTCCGATTATGCGTTCTCACGAAAAGTATAGCTTAAGAGTACACATAAGACCCTTCTGTAGACCCGTTCCTGTGGTCATACGCTCTGATTAAACCGCGAAAACTGGTTTAAACCTTAGAGTAGGTACATCATCACATGATCACATCAGCCTATAGCAGTCCACTGCTGGACATAGGACTCCCCCAGGGTTTGCCACATTGAACGATCTCCCGCTTTCGCCATCCAGGTGCTACCAATCGCTTTCTTTAAGGGGGGCATCCAATGGTAGGTACGCTTGCTGCGACGTGGTGTCCACTCGATAACCTTCTTACTCCACCGGCCATCGGTTCTACGACTGATGTGACCAGCCCACTGCCACTTCAGTTTTCTACACTTTCGCACTATATTTGTTACTTTGGTCTTTTTGAGGAGTACACAATACGCAAATACTACCCACTAGGATTATAATTTCTTTACCAAAAAGTGGAATAGTGTCTTCCAATTTTTTTTCACATTGACTAATCCTTTTATTGAGTTATAGTATTGAAACTTCTAAAACGGGGTGTGACTGTATAATTCAACCAATATAGTGACGGAAGCAAGTCTTTCAAACTTTTATCTAAAAATCGTTTAGTCGGTGGCACAGATGTGGCAGTGCCAAGTTGTTCTAGAACTCGGGGCGGAGTTGGCTCAGTCAGACCTGCCAAGTCGTGGCCTGCGAACTGATCGCAAGACTTTAATGAAGTGCTACTGCAGCTTGGAAACCGCTCGCTCTTTGGAAGTTTGTACGTGCGTGCTAGGCATTTTAAACATTTTTTTTAAGTCTAAAGTTCCTGCTTAAATAGAAGGAAATAATTGTTTTTCTATAGGTTTTTTATTAAGTCTGAGATACTTAAAAAAAGAATAAATCTGAAAACTGTTTCGGTTTCATGAAATTCGAGGACTGTGATGTAATATACAGAAGTTTTTAAATTCAGCACAAGGATATAAAATTTATTTATTTCAATCGCTTTCTTACTTTTGCGGTATAACCAACCTATTATTTATATTGCAGTAGGAATTATCTTTTGCGTTGCTTCTGCGTCAACGTCAGTTCTTGTTTGGGGATGTCTCGCCTGAAGTGGGTAAATTTTCACTCCAAAAATAGACTGAGTCTCATAATCCTTTTAATCCCTGACAAGCAACATGATGGCAACCCCAACAATTAGCGGCATATGAATTATTGTAATGTGGTGAGACCCTCACCTAACAAGGTTACGTAATGTGTACGTGTATCTGCATAATTCATATCGTGATGATAATTGTGTTAAGCCCATATTAAGGGCCTGTGCATACGGGCTGCAGGTGCGGTGTTGGGACGGGTTGGGTTGGGAACTCTCAGCAATTGAACGATTCCTTTATTACCTCCGCACGCAATACTTCTGCGTACCTACTACTGTTACAACCACAGCAGTTCATTGGCTGGACATGGGCGTTCCGCAATTTATATTGCCCTATATTAAGCGTGGTGCTTGGCAGGCGGATTGGGCAAGACAGTGCAAGAAGTTTTAGATATTCAGTGAACACTGCACTGCAGTGCCCATCGCCTGGATTTCTCCATTAGTCGGCTTGTGTCACACCCGCGGGCAAAAATGGAGTGATGCTTTTCTACGCATCTAGATTTTCCGAGCGACTTGTGCTTCCGTTGTATGAAATTCCGCGACTGCATTTTAAGCAGTTTTTTTCTTGACAACTAAAACCAGCACAATTTGGCTACCAGATGATTTGCATATCTAAATAATTCCGAGATACGTAAAAAACAGGCAGCACATTTCATATTTTTTAACTTCAAAATCAGCTGATAGTATCATCTCGCTTTTACTTCGAACTGCAAACTGCGAAATTCCGTTTGATAGCAGTTCGTCTACACGGAACGTTAGGTGTTGTCAACCTGAGGGCCTGACAAGGCGACGTGGTGTAATCCGATTAAGGCGGGTCAGGAGATGGGCATCTGCATACATATTCTAATTCCCTTCTCGAAGCTTGTCTGCCATTTCCAGTAAGGAATTTTTCACACGAACCGCATGAATTATTTTCAGTTTTTTTGCCAAGGAAATTGCGAAGTTCCATCCAAAAACTAATACAGGAGTAAAAGGATATTTTGCCGCATCAAATTTTTAGCTTAGCAATATAGCTTTATAACTTTTCCAAAATTATTGTAATGCTGAACCAGCCTATAAAACCAGAAACATTCCTACACTAAGTTCAAATATGAAAATATTTTTTTGGCTTGCCATGCATAAATATTTCACTAAGCATTTTTAATTTTATTTTTTACGATGTAAAGTTTCTGCTCGGACAAAAAAGAGGTTGGTATTTCTTGTAGCGTCTTTTGCACGAACCCTAACCACTTTCTGACGAGAAATAAATATACCATAGTCCCCAAGTTTTCTACTGAAGCGAGTAAAGTTAAATGAGTGCAACTTCGAGAACTATTTCAAAAGCTAGTTATGAAAAGATGTGGCGCTTATAAATTGCAATTTAATGCTTGAAGCCACTTAGAGGAGCTAAGTTGTGGTGGACGGAATCGCTTAAAAGGGGACATAGCAAACATTTTGCTGGGAAGTACGAACGAAATTATAATCGGAGATATTTATAGAAAGACTTGCCGTACTGAAATGGACTCGCGTTTGTAAGGTGGATCGCACACTTAACGCACGACGGACCGCTAAAATATCGCAGCGTTCTGTCTGATTCATACTAGTTATGTCAAACCCCATACTAAAACCGCTCAACCGCTATCGCAGCGTCGTCCGTCGAGTGCGGTTTTAATATGGGGAGCGATGTTTCTAGTATAGATCTGACAGACCGCTGCGATATTTAGCAGTCCGCAGTGCGTTAAGTGTGCGATGCGCCTAAATAAGACCTGAAACGAGGATTGACTTGCTTGGGACTATGTTTGCCTTATTAATTTTATTTTGGCGTACTAAGAAAAAGATGTCCGCAGGCTAAAACTGGAGCAGTGGAGAGAGTTATACCCGCCAAATCCATCTCACCTACCACTGGCGGAGCGGCTACCACCGGGAGCAGATCTTCCCTGGGCAGTTTGGAAGTCTTTAAACAGACTCCGAGCTGGTGTTGGAAGGTGCTATGCAAACCGAGTCAGGTGGGGCTTCTCCGGCAGTGCCCTGTGCGACTGCGGTGTAGAACAAACTATGGACCACCTTCTCTCCTGCCCCAACTGCCCTAGTACTTGCACTATGCGGGACCTGCTGGAGGCTAACCCCAATGCAATCAGTGTGGCCGAATACTGGTCCAATATAATTTAATTGTTGCCCATCGATTCGATGAAGAAGAAGGCGTACTAGGTACCTAGTCTGGTAGGTTTCGTTAAAAAATCTGTCACTATAATTTTGCGAGTCAGACTTGCTAAAAATAGATAATGTATGAAAATCCCACGTTAATTAGAATAACATCACCCTATTTCTTTCTCGTGGGAGTCGTAAGAGACGACTAGGTAAGGGACTCGAGGTTTCATGTTTATTGCACTATAGCGATCCACGACTTATCTGAAACGACCCTCAAAAATATGTCAGACGTGGCGATTATAACCGTAATTATACGGTCGTTATCGCTCTGCCTACCCCGCCAGGGATATAGGCATGATTTGTGTATGTATGTATAATTATGACAGCAATGGTACTGAGAAATTACACAGATCGGTGCATTTCCCCTCACGAAGAGTTCTCCCGGAAATAGCAAAACCGCCGTGTTCCAGAACATTCCAGATTATTCTTTCTCCCGCTGTTTTGTATGCAGAGGGCGCTCGACCGCCGTCCGCTGCCCGCTGACGTCACACTACAGCCACTTCTGAACTTTCCCACCCGCCTATTTTTTACGGCCATTTCATACTTTTGTTGCCACCATTTACGACGGAAACGGAAGTTTTAAAAGGCTTTCCGCGTTGTTTCTTTCTGAATTAAGTTTAATTGGAATAAGGTGAGGATTCCACTGCAGAACATCAACTGACCTGCTTAATACATCAACTGAGCTGACCTGTGTTTCTTTATGATTATAGTCATGAAACCAGTATATGATGATCTCTGGAATAAATAACCTGAAAACTTGCAATGCTACTGATCCTAGTTCATACGTGGAATTTTAAATACCTACCTATGTGATTTGCGCGGAAAATATTCAATATCATTACTACATAGTAGACAAAGAAGTCATTCTTTTTGTTTCTGTCTATCAGTCTGTCTTCTCAACCACTCAACGGATTTTGATTCTATTTTTGAAATATTTGTTAGCGGCCCGCCCAGCGGCTCCACTACTGTAACTTATTTTCCCGAGGGAATTAGTTGTTTTTTCGGTAAGTGTTCTACATATAAACCTTTCTCTTGAATCACTGTATGTACTGTATTAAAATATTGCATCAAAATCCGTTTTGTAGTTTTATGTATTTAAGCGTATATATATACATAAAGACGCGAAAAAAGCGACTTTACATTGTATGTAGTGATAGTGACAGCGATGCAACCGGTGGGCAGATGGTTAGTTCATAATAATGGCAATTTCCGTGACTTTACCTAGTTATAAGCATTATAGTAGCTCCTAGTTCACGTCTCTTATAATTACTCTTCAAATGAAGTATGACTCTCGTCCTGATGGATTGATGAGAGCAACCAGACTGATCACTCCGCCGTCGCCACCGCTATCATCTAACTCCATTTACCCAACCTACCACACTGGTTAACGGCCCATTTGTTTAAGTACCTACTTGAAATTGAAGTCCAAACTTAGGTTAACTTAGGTTAATTTAGGTACTGTGGCCCTAGGTAAGATGCAGTTGTTGATGGGTTAAATGTCTTAGCTTAGGGTTGACACTTTTTGGTAAATAAGTAGGTTTAGAAAAGGATTGTAGATGTCTAAGAATATTTTAATAATAATATTTAACTGTTTATTGTACACAAGATAAAATACAGGACAATCACATTTAGATAAAAAACACAACAGGTATTACTTGTTTCTAAAAAGAAATCTCTTCCAGCAGTCCTACGGTAGAGAGATAGCATAAGGTGAGGCTGATGATCCTGCACAATATTTAATGCAGTATTTAAAATTAATAGACAATACATACGCTAAAATATTAATTTTACATAATTATACTGATATACTACATATAATACAACTACACATATTCCAATATACATACATAAATATGACAGATACGAACTATTTTTATTGTGAAAGATAGTGATAGTCATAGTAATTTTGGTAAAATGGTCATTTTGGTAGTCTTTTAATAAGTAAATTAGCCTTTATGTTCCTACCTAAAGGAAAGGAGGAACAATAAGGAAAGTTTTAAAACCATTAGAGACTTTTTAACAGTAAATTTGTAAAATTCGTAAATTTATAAAAAAAATATTCGCGATCATCCCCTTTCCTTGTCGAAACCTATTCAACTGAAAGTGACAGCTCTATATATCGAACCGAGACCGCAACATTACGATTATGACATCAAACAAAGCATTTAATTTCAAACAAAGATTTAATGTTTACATGTTGTCACATTTACACGTAATCGAAAATCGTGCAGGTTTCGGATATGACAACTTTGACAGAAAGTTTTGTACATGAAGAGCGTTGTTGTAAGTAAAGTTTATATTCTTCTTCTTCATCGAGTCGATGGGCAACAATTAAATTATATTGGACCAAGTATTCGGCCACACTGATTGCATTGGGGTTAGCCTCTAGCAGGTCCCGCATAGTGCAAGTACTAGGGCAGTTGGGGCAGGAGAGAAGGTGGTCCGTGGTTTGTTCTACACCGCAGTCGCACAGGGCACTGCCGGAGAAGCCCCACCTGACTCGGTTTGCATAGCACCTTCCAACACCAGCTCGGAGTCTGTTTAAAGACTTCCAAACTGCCCAGGGAAGATCTGCTCTCGGTGGTAGCCGCTCCGCCAGTGGTAGGTGAGATGGATTTGGCGGGTATAACTCTCTCCACTGCTCCAGTTTTAGCCTGCGGACATCTTTTTCTTCTGGTGGAGGCTTGCTGAGGAAACTATTGCTGCTCTTTAGACGTGGGGGTGGAGGGTTTTGGCCGTACCTGAGATGTCTGCTATCCTCTATCTGTTTCACTCTTTCGGTTGAGTAGGCGGCTTGCCGACGAACACTTGGTGGAGCTATACCAGATAGGGTATACAGATGGTGTAATGGCGTAGGTCTCAGTGCTCCTGTGACAATCCGACAGGACTCATTTAGGGCCACGTCTACTTTAGCGGCATGGGAAGAGCGTGCCCAGACGGGACTTGCATATTCGCCAGCCGAGAAGCTCAAGGCTAGACTACTGGTGCGGAGGACATGTGGAGAAGCACCCCATTTGGTGGTGGTAAGTCGCCTTAAGATGTTATTTCGTGCGCATACCTTGGATTTTAATTTAGTGCAGTTCTCTTTGTAAGTTAAGGACCTATCCAAAGTAACGCCGAGGTATTTTGGCGTGGAGTCGTGCTGTATGCTTACTCCGCACCATTTGATATTCAGAGTCCTCTTGGCTTCCCGATTCCGCAAATGAAATACGCAAAACTCCGTCTTGGAAGGATTAGGCCGCAATGAGTTCGCTTTATAATAAGAGGAAAGCTCTTTTAAGGCCACTGACAGATGTTGCTCTGCGTCTTCAAAATTCTTTACTTGGCAGGTGAGGGCAAGGTCATCGGCGTAGATGAAACGTTTAGTAACAGGGTAGTGTGGTTGATCATTTGTGTAGATGTTAAACAAAGTAGGTGCCAGGACACTACCCTGCGGGAGACCGTTTTTCTGCGTGCGCCACCTGCTTTTTTGAGAGTGCAAAAGAACCTGAAACCGACGATTTCGCAACAACTCGCCAAGGATGTTTACGAATGACTGGTCGTTAGTTAAAGCAGCGACCTTTACCAAAAGCTGTCTTATATTGACGGTGTCGAAGCACTCAAATCGACGAAGACTGCACCGGTAACGAGACCCTTCTCAAACCCGTCCTCGATATGCTGCGTTAAAGTTTATATAAAAATGCGACTTTGTGTAATAAGTTGTTATTTAAACAGTCGTTATTTCTGCCTAGAAAATGGGTTTAAATAGACACTGTACAAAATTTTGAGTTTTATTTAGGATTTCTAAATTTATTAAAGCCTCTGTGGTAAACTAAACCACATATTTTCATCTGGTCAAATAGTTTCACCAATATTGAAAACTCATAACAAAATCACGCGATAATAATTGGATCGCATTCGAAATTCGAATCGATATTCGGTTTATTCTATTTCCGGTCGTTACTTTGACATTTTCGATAGCGCGCGAAAACCTTTTCATCACAGGAAATTGAATGTTTACGAAAATCGCGAAATATTTATTTTTGGGTGGGTTTGTTGGATTTTTCCATAATACCTAGTTACTTTATTGAAATACCTACCACAGAGAGACAAATCATACGCATATATTTCAAATAGGAATAGATTAGGCAACACATAAAATATCTCAACTTATTTACTTATATTGACGACGTATTTAACGTTGTCATTTGTTTTTTTGGGCGCAGGCTGTAGACACAGTGTTGTAGAACCTTCCTACATATTATTATTTTTACACATCTATAAACCTTCTTAATCTTTCCAACAGCAGGTTATTTTACCACTAGTAGATCGTATCATGGACATGCACTACTCATAATACTAAAAATAATGTTTATTTCATTTAAAAAATTAACATAACAGTTCCCTTATAATAGTTCCCTAAAAATATATTTTACTGGCATCTGACGTAGGTACCCAGTCTCTAAAATCTCGATCTTTTTATACACAGCCCTCGAGTTCCCCTAAGGAAGTGGTAAGTGAAAATATTATTATCCTTATCATAAAAGGAAAGAAAAAGTATAATGCAATGTAGACGACATATTTCCGGTTTATTAACCTAGAGCGTAATGTCATTTAGGAGCAGAGTGCTTGCGGTATGAAGGTACTCTCAGATAGGGATTGCAATCCAGCCCGGCGGCGGATCCGGTGCCTTTTTACCCCTACCAGATCCGGTAATAATCGACCGGACCGCTGGATCTGGTTCCCAACCAGGTCCGGACCAGGCCCCAAGTCTGATTTTTTTTGCCATTGTAACGTCAACTGAAAGTCGACTGTCATTCCATTGCCATTGTAATTATTTCTATACTTCAAACTACGAAACTACTAAATTCATCCAACTGAGATCCAATCGACGTCCAACTGAAACGATTTTACAAAGAAGACTTAGCGCCCAGATCTATAAAACATGGGGAAAACGTATGTCGATGTGATTTCTATGTAAAGTTGTTGCAACGTATACAAACACGCGTACCATCTATATGAGGGATGGTTAAGTTAATAAATAACCCACTATCTTTTCATTCTTAACAAACAGTTCTAGTTTTGTTAGTTGTATCGTATTGTTACGATTTGATTTTGATAACTGCAGTTAACATAAAAACAACTGTATGTAGCTAAAAAAATATTTTATTAATTCGTTTTTATTTCATTTAGATATGTCTCATCTTCTACTTAATTCACAAAAAATATATAGACAATTACAAGCATTTTTTCTACAGTGCCAATCTGGTCCGTCCGTCCGGATTCGTGCCAATCCGGTAAAATCCGGTTACATTGACAATCATTCCAGATTGCCATCCCTACTCGTAGAGCATTCATAGGCTTATTCTGAAGCTCGACAACCTATTTGCATATCTCATTTGCACCCCCCTTCTTGAAGCCCGCGGGGAACAATTTTCCCTCTTCGCCTGTAAGGCAGCAGCACCTCAAGTTACCATAAATTTCAATCTATAGTGGCTGTTCTTGTAAACTACAAGAGAAACCAAATAGTTCTGACCCTGCAAATGGGAATTCATGTTTTACACGATCTGTGGATCAACCTTAATCTTACTACAGGATCTGCTACAAATGATTACGATTGTTTTTTAACATGTCATCCGAAACACGGAACCAGCTTTCGCGGACAGTCGGATAATTCAGCCTGCAATGTCCTATCTAGAACAAATTCACAAGGTGATTAACATCAACTTTGTGAGTGACACACCAAGAATCGAACCCGGTGCGCCACATCATCTTTTAACAGTGAGAAGTTGATAATTATGTAAGCTTCCCTAATATCAACGCTCATGGCGACAAGAAAAGCAAGAAATACGAAAGTATAATGATAATCAGATCTTTTGAGGTTTAGTAACCAACGACCTTTCAACCATGGGAGCGAATTTCTTAGAGTTGATCTTAAAGCTTTAAATGAATCTAAGAATCAGAACGGCTAAAACTGCATTTATTTATCTAAATAATTATAATAATTTTTCTTCTAATTTCCTAACAAGTTTCATTCAGTTAATTCAGTTCATTCATTTATGTCATTCTCACTATTCATTCATTCATACGTCTGCTTAAAAAGTAAAAATATTTTATTCAGTGTAAAAAAACAAGTGTAAAAACAAAATAAAATCCACAGCATAAAACATAACAACAAAACAAAATATAAAATAAAACTAAACAAAAACTTTACCTACCCTGTCTACTATAAACCCACCCCGGATCGTTCCCGGCGCAAAGGAGCCTAATATACTGGCCGCGTTGCCCCGTTGTACGGCTAGAGAAATGCTTTGTGCCAGGAACGAACCTGAGCGGGGGTCTGCGCCCCTCTCTCTAAGACGGCGGCCAATCTCCCGCACAAAGTATCAGAATAGTTTTGATTGTGATAAAAAAGTGAATACATCGCTTGTAAACATTCATGACCACTAAGGTCACTAGGTATATTAATAGGAAAATATAGCTTTTTTGCCAAACACGATGCTTTGTCACGTTCACGTCGATGTGATGCGATTCTGGTAGGTTTTTGAGACCTGTATATATTAATACCTCTAGATGCTCCACGTTATGAAATTACAGGCTGTAAGTCTTGCGTAGCGAGTCAAAATTCTTTTAATAATGACCAACCAGCTACGCAATATACATCAATTTTTAGCTGTAAACTGAAGCCTATAAGTAGCCTGTAGTTTTATAACATTGTCAGTTTTGCCGTGTGATGCCGGCTTAGAATAGCATCACCCCATTTCTTTCCCGTGGGTGTCGTAAGAGGCGACTGAGGGACTCGAGGGTTTTAAGTGTATTGCAATTTTAGGCGACAGGCTGACAACCTGTCACTAATACTGATACACGACTTATCTGCAACGACCCTCAAATTTTGTCAGACGTGGCGATAATGACCGTTATTTGGTATCGTTATCGCTCTGCCTACCCCGCGAGGGATAAAGGCGTGATTTATGTATGTATGCAGTTTTCTTTAAAATATGGCCATTCTGGGCGTTCGAATAGGCCATATTTGACAGCTGCCAAAATCATGTTGATGTTCTGACTTGATTGTTGATTCTTGTTTGTTGACATGTCCCTTAGTATGAGCTTGATAGTTGTCAATAAGCCTTGTCATACGGCCACACTTTAGACGACTTGTGTACGTTATACAGAAAGTCAAGTCCTCAGACAGTCTGTGATTCGAATCGTCTGCTTAGCCAACGTGTTTACGTAAACAGGTGTAAAACGGATCGTTACACGTATTACCATAATGTTTGTTGTCGAAATATTCGCTCGGAAGTGGAATATATAATGAGCCGGGCGAGTTAGGTGCAGATTTCTGAAATCCCGGCTCTTGCCTCGTAAGGGGTGAGTCAGCTATTATACGCTCGTGAATTCATTTGGTAATTTTCAAGCAGATAGTGTTTTTAAAACTGTAATTGTAATTGTAACAATGATTGTACAGCTGTGATTGAAAACAATGGATTCTGTTCATAAATGGATAAAAATAACATCGCCTCATTTCTTTTTGGCGCTACGCACATTTAACGCATGACGGACCGCTAAAATATTGCAGCGGTCTGCCAGATCCATACTAGAAACGTCACTCCCCACACTAAAACCGCACTCAATGGACAACACTACGATAGCGCTGCGTCAACAGCAGCGGTTGAGCGGTTTTAGTATGGGGATTGACATTTCTAGTATGGATCTGACAGAACGCTGTGATATTTTAGCGGTCCGTCGTGCGTTAAGTGTACGATCCACCTGGGCACAGGATAAAATAATTGCTGTGGGTGTCGTAAGAGACACCAGGGTTTCATGTGTATTACAATTTTAAGCGACTGGCTGACAACATATAACTATAGTGACACAATATTTTTTTTGGATTAATCCCTCAAATATTTGTCAAACGCGGCGTATTGTTACGGCCGCAAGGGACAAAGGCGTCAAATGTATGCAACGTTTTATGGAAAAATACTGAATTTAAAAATGTATGGTGACTTAAATGGGCTGTGTTTTAAGCTTTTGCTGACTGGCAAGCGTCCAAGTCTTAAATCATGGATAAACAGGTATTCACTGTGATTCTAATTCAGCTAGATCTTTCTACCTTTTATCTCTAAACTCAATGATGTACCACGAAATTGAAAAAGAGAAAGGAATAAAAAAGTACATACGTACATATATCACGCCTTTATACGGGGTAGGGAAAGAGTTAACGGCCGTAAAAATACGGTCGCTATCGCCATATCTAACAATTAATATAGAGGGCCGTTTGAGATTATTTGTGTATCACTGAACTGACAGGTTGTCAGCCTGTCCCCTAAAAGTTGTAATACTACTAAGACCCTCAAGTCCCTCAGTCGCCTGTTACGACTACCATGGGTAGGAAATGTGGTGATGCTATTCTAAGCCGGCATCATACGGCAGTACAAAAAAAGTGTAAGCGTCAATGATACAGCACTGTTAGTGCATTAAAATCCAAATCAATTCGTTGATGTACTCATATCCTCGGTCACTTTGTCCTAAAGATAATACAAGCAATTTCGATAATGTTGATAAAACTGCTGTCTATATACAAATACAAATGAGAACAAAAACATCGTTTTAGAAGAAGTTATGTATGACCTAAAAAAGGTTGAATGGGACGAGGTCAAAAAGCTGGATCAATAGGCACGTTTGACCTTTCTCTAAATAACTGATAAAATACCTGATTTATATTTATAACAAAACGTTCTACCGTACTGAGCAAATATTTCTTCGAATTCAGTTTCTAAAGAACTAATAAAAATCCCTTTTTCTACTTTGATCTTTTTCGAACCTGAGACTTCTAAGGATCACTAGACCACAGCATGGAACAGCAAGGAAAACATTAATCTTTCCAAACACTTTTTAGTGAATAAATCAACACGGGCCGCCGCTAAGCTCGGCGCGCGGCTACTTTGAAATTTGAATCCCTTGTGAATTCAGCACGGGATTAAAATAAATTCACTCAGGTGAAAACTGAAAATCTAGGCGTTCCGTGTTACATATTGTACTAAGTTTTTGCAGGTTTAAATATTCACATAAGCGGTTAGGACAATGACTCATCGAATGAGCTGATGAAATTTGGCGACGGATATTTTGAACCATCTCTTACTTACACCATTTTTAGGGACAGACGGAAAATCGGGTGTTTCACGCTGCAAGATTCGAACAGAACTGAAAACAATCTTAAAAAGTCAGTTTACCGAATGATAGTGACAAACAAATCATATCTAGAACTTTGACATTGTTATATATTTTTCAATTATATTTATATTTTTTGACAATCGCATTATCCTCTGACATTTTTATTGGTTTTAGCTTTAAAGATAATTTGAAATAAATGAATGTAATCGAATTTAATGAGTAAATTAATTATAATAAAAAAAACTCTATCAAAAATAACGTTTCGTGGAGTCGCATAGAATTCGTGCGAATAAAACGACTATGTTCTAAGATCGTCGCTTCAAGACGAGCATCAAGAGATCGAGAAATTGACGAAGCCTGACCGGTGATAGCTCAGTGACATAGCAGTGGGCCGGTACCCTGCGCGACCCGGGTTCGATTCCCGGTCGACGGTTGTTAATTTTTCAATTTCTTATTTTAATTTACGATCATATTGCGCCTGGACCCGGAGTTGGGTAGTTCTTTCGTTTAGAGGAAAAATTCTTGCGTCAACTCAAAGCGACTGTTCCCATAAATCTTCCATTTCCGAGGAGATTTCCCAGAAAAAACTGCTTCTGCAGAGTTTCAACACTCTTGGGGACTTTCGCCAAATTAGCCGAGTGCCTAGGTAGTTGGTCTTTTATGATATTCCAAGATTCATGCATCAGCAGAGATGCATTGTAATTCTTTGCTTTGATGGCTTAGACTAAGCTAAGTGTTTAACGTAAACTAATGAATGCAAAGAAAGGAGACCAGGCCCCCAAGTCTGCTATTTTTTGTTATTGTAACGCCATCGAAACTCAACTGTCATTCAATTGCCATTGTGATTTTTTCTATTCTTCTAACTGTTAGCAGACTACGAAATGACCGAAATCATCCAACTGAAATCCAATCGACATCCAACTGAAACGATTCTCATTTAGCAGACATAGGGCCCTACAGTTTATAAAATATAGCTTGATACCTGTGATGTATCAAGCTATGTTTTATGATGAAAACTCCATAATAAAAGAGAAGTAAACAAAGGGAAATGCACCTTATGACATAGCATTTGCTTGAAACTGAAAGCTGTCACAGGTATCAAGCTAAATTTTATACAGTATCCTATACGTACTTTCGTCGCATGCTCATCGTCAAGTAGGTACATTAGAGAGAGGATTAATGGAGTGAACTAAATTTGTGCAAGTAGCTTAGGTACATTACTGCTGCTACATTAGCCCCTGCATCTGTTACCATATGGAGGTACCTACCTATGCCGGATCGCTTACTTGACGCACCACGGAGCGCTAAAACATCTGACACTATACTAGAAATGTGAATCCCCATACTAAACCCGCTCAACCGCTGTTGACGCAGGGCTATCGCAGTGTCATTCTTCGAGTGTGGTTTTAGTATGAGGAACCACTGCGATATTTTAGCTCTCCATCGTGCGTCAAGTGTGCGATCCGCCTATATAGGTATAAGGAAAACATGTAGATATGTAGGAATATAAACTAATTCTCCGAAAAACATACATGTAAGTACGAAAAACTCTCTCTCTGGGAATCTCTTTTCTGGGAATGGAACGTTCGGAATTTTAGTAAGTACGCAGTTTTCCAGTTCGTTGCACATTTGCTTCGAAATGAGAGTATTGAGAAAAATTTCTTCGAATGGTCATGAAAATTAAGGTACCTATTATAGTAGTTATATGTAGTTATAAAGTAATAATAAATAAAAATAAATAATATATATCCTGGACAATTCACACAGCGCCATCTAGCCCCAAACTAAGCAAAGCTTGTACTATGGGAACTAGATAGCTGATACTAATACATTATATACTTTTTTTTTTTTGTAAATAAAAACATATGATACATACATAGAAAACACCCAGACTCAACACAAATATTTGAAAATTAACTTAACAAGTATTTGTGTCCGGTGGGGATCGAACCCACGACCCTCGGCGTAGAAGGCAGGCATACTATCCGCTACGCCATCGGGACAGTCAAGTCAATAATGTTTTCGCGTTTGAATTTTGCTGTATCCTTTGCTCATGCCAGCCAATATCAATGTTATTTAAATTACGAATTCTTATCAATTTAGAATAGCATCAATTTCAATCCCGCGGGTTTCGTAAGAGGCGACTAAAGGGCTCGAGGGTTTTATGACAGGTTGACAACTTGTTACTACAGTGATACACATAGCTCGGTTTGTTAGACGCGGCGATAGCAACCGAATTTTTACGGCCTAATGGTCTGCCAACTTTGTAAAGGATAAAAGCGTGATACATGTATCTATGTATGTTTAAATTACTATACAGTTCGTTTTAATTTCGCTACTGAAATCAGTTGTACAAAAATTAGCCAACTTCCATCTTTGCACTTACAATTCTGACTATATATACGTCTTACAATTCTAACCTACGAGGTCTACTTACACTGGTCTTTTAAACAGTTTATAAACAAACCAATATTGGCTGATCCCTTAAAAGGTAAAAACCTGAGTGTCAAACAATACTAACCGACTCCGACGGCAGGTAATTGAAAGAGAAGGCATGCGATTACATATTCATTAGTTCATGTTAATTAGGGCTCCACACGCTGCGCTCGCCGCTCTTCAAATGCATAATCTATGAACTAGGACTAGCTGGGCTGGCTGTAATTTTAAAAAGATGGTTTTAGTGTGATGCCGGCTTAGAATAGCATCACCCCACATCCTTCCCGTGGGCGTCGTAAGAGGCGACTAAGGGACTTGAGAGTATTGGTGAATTACAATTTTTAGGCGACAGGCTAACAACCTGTCACTATAGTGATACACATGTTTTCTGAAACAACCCCGGAAAACAATCCTCAAAAATGTCAGACGTGGCGATAGCGACCGTATTCTTACGGCTGTTTAAGTTTTGCCTACCCCGCAAGGGATAATGGCGTGGCGTGATATATGTATGTATGCATGTATGGTTTTAGTGACTTTTGATTCTAGGGTCAAAAATCAAGAAAAACAGAAGACGTGAAAAAGTGCAGCTTTTTGTAGTAGTCCACCACTGACCATACGAGTATTCCCTTAATGCCGCGTTTTCCCAAATGCGACAGAATTAATAGAGAAACAGAACATTTATGCCGTGTAATGCCGGCTTAGAATAGCATCACTGCTGACAACCTGACTCTACATTGATATATAAATCATCTGAATCCCCCAATATTTTCACGACATGGCGTTTAGCGACAGTGTTTTAATGGCCGTTACCGCTCTGCCTTTGCCCCGCAGGGAAAAAGGCGTGATATGTGTGTTTGTGTGAGTGTGCAGAAAATTATGAAGTCCCATAATACCTAACCTACCCTAAATAACTGTGTCCTTTCGGTTTCATAACCTATTAGAAGGAATTGGATGAAAGTGAAGCCATAAAGGCAAGTTCGGAATGATTTTCGCGCCCGCTCCTATATAGTTGTCCATATAAGACCATATAAGGCCGATTGCTTTCTTAAACTTATCCCATTTGTACCCTCAGCGTGAAGGTATTGGAATTTCTTCATAGTGCCAAACTGCCTCGGTGGTCTTGGGGTTTGTGTGCGGGTCTCAAAACCTGGAAGCACTGATTTGACTCTCGGAGATAACGTACCTCACGAATTTTTGTTTGGTAGGCCATGACATGACTTTCTGTAAGGCCGTATTTATAAATAGCACTCTACTCTGAAATCGACCTAAGCGCGATTTTGAGAAATTTCAGTCAATAGAAAATCTCAAAATCTTACTCAAGACCGATCTTAGAGTTGAGTGCGGTTTATAAATACGGGCCTAGAAAGACCAGAAGCCGAGACTGGCTGAGTTGCCGTCTATGGTAATTTAGATGACAGTCGTTGTACAAAAACGCAGATAGCAACTAAATTAGTGGTAGGTAGTTGGAGGACTCTATCAGAGTACATTTTCGTATTTCTTATGAAAATGTCCGATAATTTGTGGCGGCCCTTATACGACAAGAAGAAGTGCCGAAGTTTTTGAGCGGCCATTTCCATTTCTATCGAGTTAGTGAGCCCAATCCGATAAATTATTGTAGTTTTGGCGCTAGTGCACGTCAGGCGAATTGTTATGAAAGTTAGAGTGATGTATGTGACCACAGACGCCTCTGACGCGGGTTGGGGGAGGATCTTCGCGACACAATTAGTGACGTCACAAATGTTACGGCTTTGGCATATCGCATACTTAACGCACGACGGACCGCTAAAATATCGTAGCGGTCTGTCTGATCTATACTATAAACGTCACACCCCATACTAAAACCGCACTCGACGGACGACGCCGCGATAGCGCTGCGTCGACAGCGGTTGGGCGGTTTTTGCATGGGAATTGAGGTTTCTTGTATGGATCTGACAGAACGCTGCGATATTTTAGCGGTCCGTCGTGCGTTAAGTGTGTGATCCCTCTTTCGCTCGGAAGTGTTCTAAGTAAGATACTTTATCATGTGTGGGCAGTTTCCTTCAGCTAATAACTGAATTGCAAATGCAATCAATTTATCATTTTATCAACCGCATGTTGCTATTGTTTTCTCCGCCATAACAACAATGACCGAGTAAGCTTCTCTCAAAGGTCAAAATATGTATGGAAAATTGTGTACTTGTTGTACTGTTTCATTTGTTTGTGTTTTCTACATGTTGTTACAATTTTGTGCAATAAAGTTTTTTTTTATTTTGTTATGTTATGTTACTATCTTTCTTCTCCACAAATTTCTGTAATAAAGTACCTAGGTACTGTTAATCTCAGGGTGGGTGAGGCATTAAGCACTTTGGATTGTTCTATGCGGCGCGAATAAATCTTACATTGGCGCCAAACATAAACTTGAATATACGTATACATACAACGAGCAACGGAATTTGTAGACTAAAAAGAGAAAAACTTCACCTTTCATCTTATTGCAGCGCTGAATAGTCTCAGGGGTCACGTGACGTCACACGGCCGTCGCCATAACTCCTGCGACTATCGCTACTTGGTCCGTGCATAGTTCCGCATTAACATAGTAAGGAACCATTTTCCATTATCATCCTTATTCGAAGCGTACACTTGCTGGACGGTATTGCGGCTAGTAACTTGCCGTGTGATGCCGGCTTAGAATAGCATCACCCCATTTCTTTCCCGCAGGTGCAGTAAGAGACGACAGAGGGACTCGGGGGTTTCATGGGTATTTCAACTTTAGGCGACAGACTGTCAACTTGTTACTACAGTGATACATAAATGACCTGAAAGGCTGTCAATATTTGTTAGACTTGACGACAACGACCGTATTTTAACGGCCGTTAGGGCTCTGCCTACACTGTAAGGAAAAAAACGTGATATGTGTATGTAACATTAAATAAAAAATTAAAAACAACCTGTGACATTCGCCATTTTGATTTGTACGTGTGTCATAGTAACCGATTATTGTTGAGATTTCATATTTGCTTGACAACCGGATCCGGCAATGCACCGGAAAAATATGCGGCAAGTGTGTAAATCGCCTCAATTTCTTGCTCGGCAGCCACTTAAGCACTTAATGGATCTCGGCTCCAGTAATTTAGGGAGGTGGATTGAATAAAATCGTAAATCTTGACACCAGGCAGTAAAGGTGTTATTGCCAGGGATGATACGTAATTATTCGTCGTGGAATTTACGGAGGTGGTCACATGACTGTGTTGTCCTCAACCGTGGACTTAAAGGTCGCTTTAGCGGCCGGTGGATATGTGATCTTATGACTAAAGTGATGATATGACTAAAGTTATTATTACTTGCAAATTGTTATTACTCGGTGAACGAATTTATGGCTAGCAAATTGTGAAACACTTACCTTTTCAAATATGTCTATTTTCGTTAGTAGCTAATTCAATTTAATATAATAATGCATGTTATAGGTAAGGTAAATTGTGATAATTATTGAATTAAAAATATTATTGACATAGGCTAGTAATACTGTTAGAAACATAAGTAGGTACTTTATTTCGTATTATTATATACTGACAAATTATCGTATTGAAATAAAACCTGCATGAATAGGTATTTATAGTTACATTATAAGCCCTCTGGCTCAGTATTGCGATACCCCGACGGGGTGTCACATATAATTAACATACCATCTGTTTACCTACTCTTTTTAAAAATGTACATTATTATTTGTGACAATGCATTCAATAAATGAATTATGAATTATGAATTATGTTGGAGAATAACATTGGAATTTAAGAAAGCTAGTATATATAGGTGTTTGCCACACTATAAGCAAGAATATCAACAATGGCATGGTTTCTCTACATATCTTAGAGCATTCACTCTAAGGAGATGGTAAAGATGGGCTAACTCCTCTGCCAGAATTTACTGCCCATTGAACCAGCATGTTTTATGAAACTGACAGTTGCCATCTTGTATGTTGTTGTCAAATTATTGTAAATTTATCATTGTGTGATGTACGTATTTACCTCCCGTCCCGGAAAAAGTGGCAGAAAAATTCGTTCGGTATTTGACTGTTTACTATCTCCTTAGGTGTGAATTCTTCCTAGTGAACCGATAACAACGATAATAGTGATAGTAAACAACTTTATTTCGAAAGAACTATACGAACTGAGCAGATGAAACTTAACGTTCAGATTACTGATATCGCCAAATAGCTGTACAACTAGAAATCATATAGATCATTCTAGAAACAGCTTTGCTTCACCGCTCATTGCACGTAAATTACCCCGCTCGCTCGTCTCGCTCGTTATACAACTGAGCTGCGTCATCTGAGTGTCTGAGTGGTGAATCTTCGCGGATTGTTCTCAAATTGTATGCCTGAGTAATTATGTGAGTAATTGTAACTAAGTGTTCATCATGTACCACTTAGTTGCAGGTAGATAGAGTACGACTTATGGAACGTTAGTGCTTGATAAATTAAAGGCTTTTAGTTTTTGGTAAGTAATGTATTAAGAAAGGTATTAGAATGAATCTGTCTTCTTTGTTTTTGTGGGGGACTCAACAAGTCGTCCTACGGCCCAATAAACCCTAGTGTCAGAATTTTTAAACCGCTGTCTACATGTAGCAAACTTCTGACATGGATGTAACGATCGAACGAATGTAAATTGGATATTTTGAATACAAGACATTCTCTTTTGTCGTGTGAGACACCGCATTGAGTCGTCCAATGACCCGATGAACTGTTATAAATGTAACTAATCTTGAATCGAATTTCCGCCGCGCGAACAAAGTCGCGGGCTCCAACTAGAATTGAATAAAATACTTTTTTGAGCTTATGTTACGGAACATTATACGATTTTTTTCATCTATTACGATTGCCTATAGATATAGTAGCTCATTTTTACATTGCACATTGTTTACGGTGCAGTGTAACAAATTCGTTATTATTATTAATTTAACCTGAGAAACACACTCATAAAATGGTTCCATTATTACCAAGTAAACACTAGGTTGTAGGCAGTGAAGTGTCGATGCACATTGCAACCTAAATGCAACTAATACAGCAAATGTAGGTTTTCTCTTGCCGAATATCAGAGTGCAGCGAAGTCGAGGCAATGCATCAAACCCGGTTCGCAAGTTCGACGGCGCCAAGTTGCTCCGGGTACCTGATAACCACACTAATGAAATGCTATCACTGATACCTACTTGAGTTGTATGAACTTTAGAAACCACCAAGGCTTCTTTCACACTCTACGTCCAACGCTGCGCATTTCTAACGTCCGTCAAACGGACGCTAAAATACACTGAACCAACGCAGTGATAGCGCACGACGGACAATCAAAAATTCAGGAAAATGACGGCGTTTGGCACGTGCATTGTGCGTTGGGACATCCGTCGAGAGCGGCTTTTGTATGGAGAGTGACGTTTCTAGTATGGATTTGACAGACGGTTCCGTTAGCGCAGCGTTATTTTTGCGCTGCGTTGGACGTTGAGTGTTAAAGAGGCCTAAGTAGCCTCAGGGGAGGTAAACACGTACAGCATACAAAGATTTACACAACTTGACAATCGCATTCAAAATGGCAACTGTCAGTTTCATATAATAACGTGCTGGGCAAATGGGCAGTGAATATAATAACTAAGCCTATTCCTTCCTTACCAAAGCTCTTTGAGTGATATGTAACGGGTGGACCAGTTGGAGAAGTAGCAAAGAATACTTACTATAGCTACTCACTGTAGTAGAGTCTCGTTGACATACATATACTATTGATCAAAATTGAATATCCTCGTACTCATAATCAAGTAGAACACTGAATAGAAGCTTTATTCAACTACTAAAATGAAATTTTAAAACTCTGAATGACCTTTGCATGTTCACTGATTGATTTTACTTATTCAGCTTCAAACGAGGCCGATCACATTTAGAACTAGGTTATACTGAGTTCATTTGCTAGTAGAAACGATAACTGAATAATGCCTACGTTTTAGAATTTCATTGTATACCATACTGTCTTTTACCGTGTGGGCCCACAAATAGGTTACAAGATGAAATGTGTAAAAACAAAACAAACCCAAAAAGCTATTGAATTTTTGTTACAATAACGTATGACAACTTGGGCAGACCTGTGAAACCTATGATATTATCATTACCATAGACCACAGAAAGTCATGAACGAGGTAGTAAAACAAGTCATGCGCGAGAAGCATAACGTTTCTATTATCTTTCTCTCTTTTCGTGTGGGACACCAAGTCTTCCAACGACCCGATGAACCCTAGTGTTAGAATTTTTCAACCGCCTTCTACAAATAGCAGGCTTCTGACATGGTTATGTAACGACCGCCGTCTAAGTTATATTCATACTATCCGCATAGCAATCTTTAGGTAAAAAGCGAGCATACGAATCCATGTTTCAGTGAATTATACGTATACATTATACTTATGTACAAACTAATTTTTATGCGGTTCTCACACTTAACACACGACGGAGGGCTTTTTAAGCGCAACCGTAACGCATACGTCTGTCAAATGCAAGGAACTTTCAAAACCGATGTTTATTCAGACAAGAACTTGCGTCAACGGGTGAGTCTCTCAAACAACGCAAGATCATCCGCTGTTGCTGCGTCAACGTCAGTTTTTTGTACCGATGGGGAATCGGGGAAATCGAAAATTACACATTTTACGCGCGAAAAATGCTCATTGTGGTGCGCAGAATTTGGGTCTCGGGACTATACCTACCTAACTAGCTTTTCACCCACACTTTCACTAAGATCTAGTACCTACCTACTGAGGTACCTTTATAGATGAATTTATGGGAACGACATATTGTACTTCAGAACCAATAAACAGTTTTCCAATTGTAGAGCGCGTATCAACGTGTTCGGTGTTGTTAGCCTGATATTTATGGGCTGTCTATAGCAGGCGGTATGTTTTTTCCGTATTTTATTCAAAACCTTTTATTGAAATTTTACACTATTACAGATAACATATAAAGTGGCAATGAAAAACCCGCGTCACTGTGCGGTTTTCTCGTACCAAGATCAACAAATTCATTACAAGTTTGGTCGAATATGAGTCCTCCGTATTGGCCAGATGCTCAGAAAACTAAGCTATTAAGAAACAAAGTGTGCTTTGTAAAAGGTAGATTCTCAAATAATCGGACTTTCGCCGTCAAAGTCAAATAAATGCCAAGTTTAGTAAGGACCTTGTGAGTTCATTATGTCGTGAATTTTGGTAGTTCGGTAGCTATCGACAGAAATTTTAAAAATAGGATACCTATGAAAAAACGCGTAGGTACCTATAAAAGGGATAAAATGAAGACTCCTCCAGATGATTGATTTCGAATTCCATTATTAAAATAAAAAAATAAACTTTGAACAATTCAATAAAAAATTTGAACTGTAAGAACCCCGTTTTTTCAAATTACTTGAGAACAAATAGAGGTATCTATCTAGAGCTGTTGGTAGTGAGTTAGTGAAATGTAAAGGAAAGCAGTTCCCGGAGTATGATGTAAATCAAACCAGCGCTGTTTTCCCGGCTATTACACGTGTCTGACGCAGAAATGGAACTGTACTACAGGGTGTGTCTCTATAAGTGGTCCAAAGATAAAGCTGGATTCTGAACACCATTAGCTTTAGGCTGATCGCACACTAATTGACGCACGACGGAGCATAAAAATATCGCAGCAGTCTAGATCCATACAAGAAATGTCAATATCCATACTAAAACCGCTCAACCGTGGTTGACGCAGCGCTATCACAGTGTCGTCCATCGATGTATGGGTAGTGAAGTGACGTTTCTAGTACGCATCAGACAGACCGCTGCGATAGTTTAGCGGGCCGTCGTGCGCTAAGTGTGCTAAACGCGAAAATTATATTGCATAAAGAACCTGGTATCGTAATAGTTTGAGTCGTTTCAAATAACTTGAAAACGAATAGAGGTGTCTATCTAGAGCTGTTGGTAGTGTACTGAGTTAGTGAAATGTAAAGGAAAGCAATTCCCGGAGTATGATGTAAATCAAACCAGCGCTGTGTTCCCGGCTATTACACGTGTCTGACGCAGAAATGGAACTGTACTACAGGGTGTGTCTCTTTAAGTGGTCCAAAGACAAAGCTGCATGCTGAACACCCTAGTCTAGCAAAAAAATGTTTATTATTTAAATAAGAAATTTAATACTGCATACAAAATGCTGTACACCAGTCAGCATTGAGCATGGCAGCTCAAACTCTCCGAATAAAAAAATCCAGATTAATAGCTCTTTTCTCTCTCTTTTTGTGTGGTAGCTGAGGATGCCATGTGGTGCCGGCTTTGAATAGCATCATACCTGATCTTTCCCGTTGGTATCGTATTATAGGCAATAGACTGACAATCTGTCACTAAATTTATACACAGTCTCCTAAAATCACCTTCAAACTTTTATCAGATCGGAAATACCCGTTCAACGGCCATTTACGCTCTGCCTACCTCGCAAGGGATATAGGCGTTACATAATGTATGTATATATCCATGAATATATCCAAGGATTTTCAAGTCTAGTTTTTTTTCTATGGACCACTTAAAGAGGGACACCCTGTGTAACGAGATCTGTGCGCGTGCCGTCGTTTGTGTGAATTTACTTACTTTACTTACTTTTCCGCGGGTAGTACGATATTTTCATAATAATATATTTGTAATGAGTATTCGAAATTGTTGCTATGTTTTGCGTGTTCTTGTTTTACTTTGGCAATGTTATTCTATTAGGCGGATCGCACACTTATTGCACGACGGAACGCTAAAATATCGCAGCGGTCTGTCAGATTCATACCATGAACGTCACTCCCCATACACCGCACTTGACGGACGACGCTGCGATAGCGCTGCGTCGACAGCGGTTGACCGGTTTTAGTATGGGGAGTGAGGTTTCTAGTATGGACCTGACAGACCGCTGCGATATTTTTGCGCTCCGTCGTGCGTCAAGTGTGTTCCTCGCATTACTAGCAAAACAACTTCCAAATCAAATTATAATAACAGTGAAAGGTATATAATTACATAGTATAAAGCTAAGTCGCTTTTCGCCTGCCTGCGTGTATGTATGCTTAAATCTTTAAAACTACACAACGGATTTTGATGCAGGTTTTTTTAATAGATAGACTGATTCAAGAGAAAGGTTGTTATGTATAAAATTTGCCGGGAAAACATCTTATTCCCTTGGGAAAATGAGCTGCAGCTTGGCGGGCCGCTAGTTAATAATATGAGCATTCCACATCATCATTATACCGCTGAAAATGTAACCAATGCGGTAATGGCGGCAATCAATCATGGGATGCATTAGCAAGGAAATATTTTATCGAACAATGGATCAACACTATCAGACAAAGGCACGTCACTCATTCGCCAGAGGAACTGACAGCATCACAAGCGATGAATGGGGCCCCAGAGTCCTGGCAGAAAAAAAACTATGATGTCTATGTAGGAATGTATACTGGGTATACGGAGTATATCTGTTTTCATGTGGGACACTGAGACGTCTAACGACCTAATATACACTATTGTCAGAATTTGTCAACCGCCTCCTACAAGTAATGACACAAGTAGTACTGGGTATATTTTTAAAGAAAAGTGAGCAAATCGTATTAAGTAAGCTCCATAGTTAGGAGACTGTTAAGGTCTAGTTTTAAGTTTTTAGTCCGCCTGAGCCGCGTTTACACTAGGTTCATAAAATTGTTATAATAAATAGAAAATTGTAAGCTATATTTTTATCTTGTTGACTATGACTAATACTTAACCATCGAAAAGCTAAATGTAAAAGAAGAACGACCATACATGGGCTAACTATGTGTCAGCGTAACAAAACAAATGAATGCAATATATAATATCGCCCATTTCCATTAAAAATAGCAACGTTAATTGTTGCACAAAACCCGGAAATTTTATAAAAATTAAATTGAAAATCTACGTTTACCTATTTTAACAAAAAAAAATTCTTAGGCGTAAACCTTTTCTACACTGCTTACCGAAAATAATGTATTTAGAACTAAATACACTAAAGAGCGCCGAACATCAGCACTTTTGTCTCTTTCGATGCCCGACTTTGACACTCAATAACTCCAGAACTAGTATGTTGCATAAAAATTCCCTGCTCTAAAATGATAAGCAATATTTAATTTCTATTATTATATAACTTTGGCTTTGATGCGATTCTTGCAAGTGTGACGCAACATACATACATATATCACGCTTTTATCCCTTGCGGGGTAGGCAGAGCATTAACGGCCGTATGAATACGGTCGCTATCGCCACGTCTTACATTTTTATGAGGATTGTTTTCCAAGGTTGTTTCATAAAACATGTGTATCACTATAGTGACAGGTTGCCACCCTGTCGCCTAAAAATTGTAATACACCAACACTCTTGAGTCCCTTAGTCGCCTCTTACGACACCCGCGGGAAGGATGTGGGGTGATGCTGTTCGAAGCCGGCATCACGCGGCAAAGTGTGACGCAAGGCTGATGAAAAACAGGACTAGCATCCAAACAAAAGTTGTCATGATCCTTTACTACTTTGAATAAATAAATAATTCGATTTTGACTGTTTAGCTAAAGTATAAAGAATCATGACAACTTTTGTTTGGATGCTCGTCAGTCTTGCGTCACACTTGCAGGAATCGCATCAAAGCCAAAGTTATATAATAATAGAGATTAAATATTGCTTATCATTTTAGCATAGGGAATTTTTATGCAACGTACTAGTTCTGGAGTTATTGAGTGTCAAATTCGGGCATCGAAAGAGACAAAAGTGCTGATGTTCGGCGCTCTTTAGTGCATTTAGTTCTAAATACGTTATTTTCGGTAAGCAGTGTAGAAAAGGTTTACGCCTCAGTATTTATTTTGTTAAAATAGGTGAACGTAGATTTTCAATTTTATTTTTATGAATTTTCCGGGTTTTGTGCAAAAATTAATGTTGCTATTTTTAATTGAAATAGGCGATATTATATATTGCATTCATTTGTTTTGTTACGCAAGACACATGGTTAGCCCATGTATGGGCATTCTCCTTTCACAAGTTGATTTTTTCTCAATTTTTCTGGCGGTTGCTCTAAAACCAGTTTACGAAATCGCAGAGAAATTCTCTTATAAAGGTTGCGTACGACCCCCAAAATAAACTCTGTATTACAGACCTTAATTTTTCACGGCTACGATTTGTCCGCCAAGAAAGTTTTCGCTCTCCTGTGGATTCCAGCAATATCCATTCTTAGACGAGGAGCACACTTGACGCACGACGGAGCGCAAAAATATCGCAGCGGTTTGTCAGGCCCATACTAGAAATATCAATCCCCTTACCAAAACCGCTCAACCGCTGTTGACGCATCGCTATTGCAGTGTCATCCGTAAAGTGCGGTTTTAGTGTGGATCTGACAGTCCGCTGCGATATTTTTGCACTCCGTCGTGTGTCAAATGTGTTCCTCGCCTTAGCAAGATTATGTATAAGAGGAAATTCTAGGAGTTTTAGGTCGCAGGAAAAGAGGTAGGCCTCTCGGGCGTGCTAGCGGCGCCCGCATAAACGAGTTTGAAGGGAAACTTCCACGTTCCTTACGAAAAACCTTCCATTTTTAGACTTCACTACGATAGGCGAAAATTTCTGTGATCTAATGGTGACCACATTGAGTCTATTGGGTTGCTGAATGACTCGGTGTCTTGCACGAAAAGAGAGACAGATTGGTGACAAGATCTTAAGATCCGCAGACCCTAAGGGCCAGAACCACAAAGATAACGCGAATCGAACGCGTGTTTATACATATTTTAATTATCTTCATAGAAAGAACGCGTTTAACGCATGTCTAACTTTTTTGTGGTAAGGACCTAAAACTTCTTTTGAGATGACAAGAATCAAGATAGATGACTGCAACGTGCACTACTTACCCATATATTTTGCAACCGAGTCATTCAGTCTGACTTTTACTGTTCCCAATCAGTAGTGATTCTCTGATATTTGTTAATTTATCATTTTGTGACATTGACTCACATTAAGTGAGGGTATTTTTTATCCAGGGCGCTTTGATACGCATAAAAAAAGATGTTGGCTGGTTTGAGTAAAAGAAAAGGCTTTAGAGTCCTTGTGAGCCTTATGTCACTTCGTCCCTGCATTTATGAAAATACTTACCTAATTACTAACTTAATTATTTTTGTTGTTTGTAAGTGTAAAACGTCCAAAATATCATAATCATACAACGTCTACAGATGATATATCTGTGCTTCCACCGTTGGTACAGCCTCTAACGAGAAATAAAACAAACTTCGCGCTCCGGTAAACTGTAGGTAATTTCTAACATTCCCTGATAGCCCAAAGTAATATCGCCACTCTAGAACTCGCCACCCAATGCCAAGTTATTAATATTGGTTCGAGCGTTATTTGTGTCGTGTTATTGCCAGCAATTTTCTCAGTGTAATATTAGGGGGTGACCATAAATTACTAAGAGGCCATGGAATGTAAGGGGGACGAAAGTTACAAAACATCATGAAAGAAAACTGTATGTTGGTCGCACCTACTCAATGGGGTCTAAAAATAATGAGTGGGTATAATATTTTCCAATATAAAACCCTGTTTTTTTTCAACATCATCATCATGGTATGTACTTAAAATAAATTCAAAATGTAATTTGCGGCACTCCACCAACAAAGACCCTTAAAGATGTTGTCAAGCTAAGTTCTGGTTTTTAATTTTACGTATCTTCGTTACAAAATGTACACATCAAACTTTCATCCTTGCGGTGCAGACCGACCATCAACGGCTATAAAAATGTGGTCGTTACTGCCACGTCTAACAAATATTTGATGGCTTTTTCAAGAAATCGTGTATCATTGTTAGACTGTTAACAAAATAAAAGTTGTAAGTCAACTTGAGTTCTAAAGTATTTAAAAAAGTCTCCTTTTTAAAAAGGGGTAAACGCGTAATTTATGTACCCCGCCAAAGAGGTAACTGTTTGTGATTTCAACTAAACTCAATTTTGTCTCGGTCCCCGTTTAGTTAAAAGACCAATATTGAAACCCTTCACTGAAAACCATTTTAATTAACATTTTTAAGGGCTTTTTAAGAGCCTGCCTGGTTTGGACGTTGATACAAATGTATTCTCTTTCTTCACGAGTAACGCCCAAAGTAAAAAGCTATATAATTTTGTTATTAATTTGAAGTCTATTGATGCGTGCCTCATATTATTACTATTTTTGTAAATTATTACGAGCAAAAAAAAAATGTATGGAAAACGAAAATTCACTCGTTGTTTCGACTTATCCATTCACAGCGGTTTATATATATAAATGATACGTAGTTATGATTTTAACGGATTCTTACTGACGAATTTATTTTGTTTTGAGTTCTCGATATTTCAAGCGTCATGATCACGGGTCAGGCGAGGAACACACTTGGCGCACGACGGAGCGCAAAAATATCGCAGCGGTCTGTCAGATCCATACTAGAAACGTCACTCCCCATACTAAAGCCGCACTTGACGGATGACACTGCGATAGCGCTGAGTCAACAGCGGTTGAGCGGTTTTAGTATGGGGATTGACATTTCTAGTATGGATCTGACAGATCGCTGCGATATTTTTGCGCTCCGTCGTGCTTCAAGTCTGTTCCTCGCCTAAACTCGAGTATTTGCGGGTGGCACCCGAAACATCGGCAACTCGGTCATCGGTAAACAAATTCGTCGGTAAAAACCCGTTAAAATCATAACTATGAAAACCTGCAGAACATGCTGAATACCGAATATAAACCGACTGTTCGGCCCATCTCTACTTTTTAGTTCTTTATAAAAAAGGCGTCATCTGACCATCGGGTGAAAAAACAAGGAAATTGCTTTAGAAAAACGCATGAGCGGCTTCGAAGTTAATTCTTTTGATGTTATAATTGCTATTACGCGTCAGAGAACCTTTTTCAAACGTTAAAATGTTTCTTTGTTCTCGTAATTTCCATTTTCTCAATAAACTTGAAAGGCAGCTGAGGGGATTCATTCGTAGAACAGTAGGTAGGGACTTACCTTGGTGACTCAAAGTAAGCCAAGTAGTTATTCTTTATAGAAACAGGCTTGACAGTCCACTGCTGGACATGGTTCTCCCACGATTGACAGGAGGGTTGGCGGGCGCAGTGCAGGTGTAAGTAATATATTTTTAATTCACAGGAAACGCTGCTGCCCATTCCCTGGATTAATTCTTAACTTCCTTGAGACCCACGGGTGAGGCAATGGGGTGATGTTATTCTTAGCCATCCATACGGCAATTCACAAATGTATTCAGGTAAGTACGAGTATGTAAAAACACTTTTATTGCACGTTCAAAAAACAAGAAAATATCAAAAAAAAGCTAAAATACAGTTTAAAAAAAATGAAATATAGTACATTTTTTTTTGCTTTTTCCGGTACATAAAGTGCTATTCTACTTGAAATCAAATCGCACTCGCACGAGTGGTATGACATAAAATGTAAGACACCGCCTGCTTGAAAAATATGTCATTCCACAAAGTTATTATGAATTATGATCGCGCCATTAAATCCGGCAACTTTGTATCTCCTGTAGGCGGGTCCGGATGTGGACGCCAAAATATTCAATCCGCGTATCCTCGGCTGGCCACTTGCCAGATGAGGCGGTTACCACATCTGACGCTCGACGCTGCGCATTTTTAGCGCATCCGTAACGCGTGTGTCTGGCAGATACAAGGAAATATCGAACGCTACCCCATGCTCAAAACCGACGTTGAGGCAGAAGCAGCCGATAAGCTTTCGTCGACGAATCCGTCTTTCAAACAACACAAGCGTATGCGTAGCTCTTCATTAACGTCAGTCATTACTACGGACAATTCGAAATTTAATTTCCTTGCATTTGACAGATTTGCGTTACAGATGCGCTATAAAATTGCGCAGCGTCGTGCGATGGCTGTGGGAACCACCTTAGTCGCATATTGATGTGCCAAATGATGAAGAGATCCATTGACGGAGTTTGGCTTTCACAAGTGAATAGAATAAGTTGGTGTAGCTGGCGCCAATGTTAATGAATTAGTGGTGCTATAACATAAGTTTTATAATTTTACTTTATTTTATATATTTGTACTTAGTACTCTTTTAGAAAACTATTCTACTAATAGATCCTAGTTTAGATAGTGTCAAAAACAACGTAACTTGACCCCAATGCTCCATACAAGCGCGTACTGACAGTAACGCTGGTCGTGATGCAACTATGCAAGCGAATGAAGTATAATTTTCTCTATTTTCCTGGGGGTGGACAGACAAAAGTATATTGTCATACAAAAACGTTCTGGTTCTAAAAGCGTAAAGAAGATTCAGAAGCGTAAGGACTGGAAGTCTACATCATAATCTAAGTTATGCTTGTTAGGCTGTTCTCATAATAACCTTCCTCTTCAAAAATGTTACCTTGTAAAAAATCACTCTTTCCATTAAAACATTGCATCAAAATACGTTGCGTTGTTTTAGAGTAGTTAGCGGGTAAAATACTGTAAGTAGGTAACTATTTTACAAAAACCAGAAGCTGAACAAAAGTTTGTATCTCAGCACTGTAACGATTGTATCGACGGATGCTGCAGCCGCCAAAACATGCAATTGGCGAATCCTCTGGCTTTGCGCCAGTCCTGCAAGCTTAAGAGCTAAGTTCCTTGTCGACTCAGCCCAGGTACCTTACCTTAAGGGCCTTTCTCCAATTATCCGGCATCCGTCAATTGCCGGTCCGTCAATTTCCGGTCCGATTTAGAAACCTATTACACTACTATACATGCTTTCCACTCTTCCGGCATCCGGCATTCATCGATCCGGGAATTTTCCAAACCGAAATTTGGTTCTGACGGTCCCAAGTGACAGACGTACAAAAAGTATGCATATAAAAGGTACTCTTTGAACTCTACCATGACGTTATTCTGCTGTCTGTCTCTTACCGGATAGGTGGAAAAGCGCCATCCGGCATTCGAATATTGTCGGAAGGCTACTTTTGACATCCGGCAGCCGGTCCTGATAAGTGGAGAAACGCTGTCACAGTTACAACAGTTCACTGATGGGTCTCCTTCTAATAGGAGATATTGCCATACTATAAAGATTCGCCTCATTTCTTATAGGAAACCTCTCACTTTACCCTACAAGCAGATTTGCGAGCGTAGTGGTAAATGCTGTTTTCACAGAAATATTTATACCGCCATCATGTATGTTGTCAGACGTGGCGATAGCTACCATATTCTTACGGCCGTTACGCTCTGCCTACCCCGCAAGGGATAAAGGCGTGATATATGTATGTATATGTATGTATGTTGGTGAAACAAAAAATAACACAACTTAATCATATCAAATGAGATTGGCAGGTCGTTGGACGACCCGGTATCCCACACAAAGTAAGTAGAAGCAGGTCGTAAGCTTGCTCAAATTTCTGAATCTGTGGTGCAGCATTAGAAGAGTTTAGCAGCGATCAGCCAAACCCATTCGACCAGTCGGAACTATAGCGCGAGTTTAATGAGGTTATCCTATCAAAGTTAGACGAGGGGATTTTGTGGAAACCCAATTTTTTAGAGCGTACATACATACATACTATCACACCTTTATCCCTTGCGGGGTAGGCAGAGCGCTAACGGCCGTAAGACAACGGTCGCCAACACCACTTCTGACAAATTGCGGGCTCATTTCAGATGATTCGCGCATTACTATAGTGACAGGTTGTCATCTTGTTGCCTAAAAAATGCAACACACATGAAACCCTCGAGTCCCTTAGTTGCCTCTTACGACACCCGCGGAAAAGAAATGGGGTGATGCTATTCTAAGCCGGCATCACACGGCAAAGAGCCAGACCAGTCTACTTTTGCGGATTACCCAGCCTACACCACGTTCTATAAGGCCTTTACCAATAAAGCAGCAGTCTGTTAGATACATTCTAAAAACGTCAAACCCGATACTAAAACCGTCAAAATAACGCAGCTACGTCAACAGCGGATGACCGGTTTTTGTATGAGGATTGTCGTTTCTAGCATGGATCTGATAGACGGCTGCGTTACGGATGTGTTATTTTCGCGCTGCGTTGTGCGTTAAGAGTGAAGAAGCCCTCATAGTGAACTAGAAAATACATTGAGTAGTCAATTTGGGCGTACGATTTCACGATATTTTATTGGTGAATAAACTTGTTGTACCGGTTGACCAGCACATTATTTCATTGAAAAATGCCCATAATTACTAAAACACAGAATGTATAACAAAAGCTGTGCCAGTGCCAAGTTCCCGACTGACTCAGCCGATGGAACTTTTGCAGCGAGTAAAACCTCCCAGATTCTATAGCTCATTCGTTTAGTGTCGCGACCAGCGTAACTTGACCTCAATGCTTAATACCCGCGCGTACGGGCGCGTACAGACAGTTACGCTGGTCGTGACACTATGTAAGCGAATGAAGTATATGCTTCGATCGAGCCAGCTTAATAGGTCGAGGCCTGCAGTTTGGTGGTTATCCAGTTTGAAGTTTGAAGGTGTACGTGGTCTGAATTTATAGTTCTATTAGTAATCCTTGAGGGATCACCTAAATGTACTATGTATATAACCTTGCAGTTACTAGTTACCTACTTCTAATAGCAGTTACTAGTTACTTCTAATAGAAGTAACCACATAGTTACACTAGTATGGCGCATCGCACACTTAACACACAACGGACCGCTAAAATATCGCAGCGGTCTGTCAGACCCATACTAGAAACATCACTCCCCCCATACTAAAACCGCACTCGACGGACGACGCTGCGATAGCGCTGCGTCGACAGCGGTTGAGCGGTTTTAGTATGGGGATGGTTTCTAGTATAGATCTGATAGAACGCTGCGATATTTTAGCGGTTTTTCGTGCAATTTTTGAAAAGAATAGCTAAAGTACATTCAGATATGGTGGGTGACAGCAGGGGCGTGCGGTCCATAAAGGCATAAAAGCACTGCTTATCCTGCGATTTTCACCCGCTTACAATTTCATAATTAATTCATTTAATTCATTTTAATTTTTATTATCTTAGAACAACACTTTATCGTAAAATGGAACGCAATTACTGTTACGCGCCACTATTGGCTGAATATCACTCAAGTACGAAATGTCAATCAAAGAAAATGGACTCGCCCGCAGTTTCGCGCCACTATTCGCTGAATCGAAATGTCAATCAGAGAAGGTGGACTCGCCCGCTGCCTAAAAGTATGAATGTGTGAAATCAACGTAACTACATTGTAGGTGTGACCTTTCTACACACACAAATGTTGCTATGGTGCAGTAGTAGTAGTTTTTTGTGTGGCGGAGTATGAAAGCTCAAGAGGCAGTACCTACCTTAGCAACATTTCAACTACAAAACCAAACGAATTTTAAAAAGTAAACCACCATAGTCATCCGCTCGCAAAACGTGCGTGGTGCGTGGGGGGTTTTAGTGAGTATCCAAACCAAAGTTCGTGTATTTACAAATTGCAAATAACCTCTATTATTTGATGCGTATTGTTTACTAATTGTTTTCGTTGTTATTTAAATTGTAGTAAAATTTAGTATTATGATTATTTGGTGTTATGGTTCTTTTTGACAAAATAAGAATGAGGTCTGTGTTGAAATAAGTTTATACAGATGACATGATAGTGTTTACAAAAAGGGCACCAGTTTTTGTAAAAAGTTTTATCATAATGTGATCTGTGTGCGATAGAAGCAGAGATGGATGTGCACCCGATTTGTAAATGACACTCACAAGAAAGGTACGTTTGCAAATTGGCTCGCGATGTTTTGTGAATAAGATACCAATATAGTTAGATAATTTTGTTTGTTTATTAATGTGACGTTTGCCATGATAAAATCCGGTTAATGTTTCGTTTCCGAAACACCTTCAAAATACCTACATAAAAAAATTTGAAAACCATCTTTGTTTTACCTACTGCCTACCCAGTGATGAAACCCTGTGCACGCCACTGGGTGACAGGAAGTATCCAGGTGGTGTCGGGAAAAGGGTAGCTACCCGCCTGGCCGGGTGTTGTGGCCAGGGGACCGACGGGTCCACCTGGATTAGATTAGAAGTTGTATATATGCGTTGCGCGGTGAACACTTCGATACCACGTTTCAGGTCCATTGTTCTGTCACGTGGCGCCATCTCTCCGATATGTTGAGAACTCCTGTTGCGTCTTGTATGCTTGTGAACCACTTGAGCGAGCTTCATGTTGTAGCCACCAGAGGTCGCTACACAGATATCAGATAATGTCACGACCAGCCTTAGCGACCAGCGTACCTATCTATGCGCGCCCGTACATGCGTGTATGGAGCATGAAGTTACGCTGGTGAGGATACGATTTAAGCGAATAAAGTTTACAAAGGCTGCCTACCGAAAAAATTGTCGATGGCTCTGGTAGGTAACACGTGCACACCACGCGTACACGTTTGAATTGTGTTCTTGAAAAGGTAGCTGCCTATTTTTACCACCAGCAGGGTTCAACCCTATCAAACTATGTACTCTCAATCTGTTGTAGTAGAGGTAAACAAATCCAACTTTGTATGTACGAGTAAAGTGGCAGGCACACTGTAACTCGTAGAAAACATCGTGCGGAACGAATTTAGATGTGCACATTGTAATGGCCGACCACATACTGAACTACGGTTTCAGCATTAGTAAATAGAAGTTTACCTTATGTTGCTGCATAAGTAGGTATATTTGCTATGTCTTCATTATGTGGCATACAAAGAAAAGACTAGCTAACGTGGAAGAGACTTATTTTGCGCGCAAAAAGACATTAAAACCAGACATAAAACAGGTGACAGATTCATTGATCTGAATCAAATTAAGGACGCAATCTTGCACTCACTGATGACTGACTGTTTTTTAATGATTGAAACCTGTATAAGCTAAGTATAACGAGGTGTATATCTTTAAATTTGAGAGTCAAACGGAAGTGTATGGGAACTAAATTATAGTAGACCATAGGTCCCTATAGTTAGTATTTTTTGACCATAGTCATTATCGTTTTACACATCAACGTTTCTGAAAGGACAGGCGGGATATCTGATATCTGTAAGATATCTCATTGTAAGTTGAACTGAAAGCCTATACGTTTTATTTTGGTTTCTATTTTCATGTAGGTCTAACTGCCCAATCGTGTTGCGACCTGCTAGCAAAACTAACCACCCAATACCGCTTGTTTCAACTATGTTTCGAAACAACGAATGGAACTAGTTTGCATGCAAGTGAAGTTTTTCATAAAACGTTCCCGCTCAAACCGAGCCACGCGCCAGACGACGGGACGCAAAAACTGTAATTATAGGAAGAATGGAAATGAAATCGTTTCTTTTGTTTCGTGGCAACTACTAATTTACGCATTATTAAATTCTCGACGGCCACTTCTTACTGCTCGTTTTTCACTTTTCTTAATAAGTAAGCGGGCTACGTTTACTGAAGTTCTATTGTGCATTTCAAGATTTTATTTATTCGTTTGCAAGGTATTGTACTCCGCATAATAAAAAGGCATGGAAAAAGGAATAACAATATTTAGTACTAAAATTATTTCTAATATCTGAGTGTACCGGATGTTTATGTACCGAAAATTTTGCAGGCATAACCAGACCATGAAACAAAATAACTTTTACTACCTATGTAAAGAAAGTGAAAGAAGCCAACAGCTGATCGAGGATATTGTATGGGAGGGTCAAAATTTTGTAATTTATCAACGTAGTTCTAATACAAAAGGTGTTCACTTTCATGATCTGATGACTGCAATGTTTTCAGGACACCGTCATTTAATACTGAATACACGCCGAATAATTAATCTACTATTATAATTATTATTGTAAGCCTTTAGTGTCCCACTACATACATATATCACGCCTTTATCCCATGCGGGGTAGGCAGAGCGTCAACGGCCGTAAGAATACGGTCGCTATCGCCACGTCTGACATTTTTGAGGATTGTTTTCCAAGGTTGTTCCAGAAAACATGTGTATCGCTATAGTGACAGGTTGTCAGCCTGTCGCCTAAAAATTGTAATTTACCAATACCCTCGAGTCCCTTAGTCGCCTCTTACGACACCCGCGGGAAGGATGTGGGGTGATGCTATTCTAAGCCGGCATCACACGGCTTAGTGTCCCACTATACCTACTAAAATAGTCAAATTAGTATCTACACTAGGTTATCTGCTCTGAATTTAGTGATATTGGACAAAATGTCTCAAGATTTTGAAGCGATTGAGGATGCCTAGGGATGAATTTAATATAAATTCCATTGCTTCTCGATACACAAGAATTTTGCTCAATCGAGAGTTGAGTGCGATTTATAAATACGGACCTAAAAGGTTTCGCTGTGAATCTACTTCGAAATAAACGTTTAAAAAAATATTCAGCACATTTCAAGAACATGGAAGATTTTCTTATTGCAGATAATAATGACAAAATGCATGGTTAACCTGGGTTGTTTTCATCAAGTTGTAAAGTAGACTCTTTTCCTGCAGTTTACGCGGTCGAAATGTAAAGGCCTACTCAGTATCACTGGCTATAACTGTTTTTCTACGGGGATAGGGAATAAACCCTGTCCTACACAGACGCGGCCTGTGGTGGCGGTGGCGGTGGCGGTCAGTTGTATGATATGAGAGTTCTAAGAATGACACAGACTCATGCGGCCTGGACTCTCATATCATCAAACTGACCGCCACTGCCACCGCAGGCCGCGTCTGTGTGGGTCGACAGTGATATTGAAAGAAAAGAAACTGGTCAGATTGAACCAAATGCAGCTCCGCTAGAGCATAATGTTCCTAAGACTACTAGTCTGAAAGCCAAACTAAAGTAAAATCTATTGCCGAAGTGTTGAGGAAAAATGCTTCCTCCATAATTATAAAATACTGATATGATTGCCTGCCGCGATTCAAAGAACAAATTGCCCTAAGTCACTACAAGTCACCTCAGATAAAGGGCTCAAGTGTAGTGATACGATTTACATAGAAACAAGCTGAACAATGTTTTATTACCGCGCGCATTTGAGTTTATATTTCCCAGGGGTGAGGAATGTGTGGATTTGCAAGTTTTGTTCGAATCTGCGCCGCCATTTGTCTTTTCTCGAGAAATGGGCTAGTGTTATTGTTTCACGGGCTTTCTGGATTTTCCGTGTTATTGGGTGTTCGATCGTGAAGGCGAATTCCACATGTAACTCACGATGCTGCGCATTTTTAGCGCATCCGTAACGCATTCGTCTGTCAGATGTGAGGAAATTTCAAATTCCCCATACTAAAATCTGACGCAGCACTAATGGATGTACTTGCGTTGTTTGACAGACGCATAGGTTCACGCGTTGAACCTGCGTCAACGTCGGTTTTACGTATGGGAAATTTAAAATTAACTTGCATCGAATAGTTGACCCAGGAATAATGTCCATTACCTACCGAAGAAAAAAGACGAGGGTTTATTGGGTTGTTGTTACGGTTATAGGACGACTCAGTCACCCACAAAAAAAAAAGGAAATTGGTGAATTAACTGTGTCCCTCTTTCCGTATAACTTTACTATATTTTGAGACGGTTATATAAATCACGTCATTTCCAAAACAAATTGTTTATTTGAGCACAGGGCGCATAAATTGTAGTCTAATTCAGAAATAGTGTTGAAGTCCAGGCTTACACCAAGTCACCAGGGAATCTAAGTGCAAAACTGTGAACTGCTTTGCAGTTTCGGTTATTTGTGGCGGTAGTTCTAAATATCAAAATAAGTATAGTTCTATATATAAATATCAATCAAAATTCTAAACACGAAATAATATCGCAAGAGATAAACCGAGATTTACCACCATGATCAATATCATGTGTTTCTATCAGTCATCATTCTCCTTGCCCTATCCCTTTCTCTGTCGGGGTCGGCTACCTAACTTACGAGATTGACGTGGAACCAAGTTTTTACACAGAGCAGCTGCCATCTGACCTCTGCAACCCGAAGGCTAATCTGGCCCGAATCCTAGGTTAAGTCACATTCAAATATCATCTGAATTCACATTTTATTGAATGTGCTTCTATCGGTAAGTAAGCATGTACAGGTATCGCTGACGCGAGGAGTGCTGAAATACTTGGTTGTTTCAACTTCAATTCGGAGATCAGGAAGGGAAGAATCTAGATACAAAACAATATTTTAAGATAAGTATAATCCTGTGATGCTTCTATTATCCTAGTACTATTATTTATTACAACTTTTATTTTCAACAAATTATCTCAACCGGCCCTCAATAAATGTCAGACATACCTAATAGCGACCGCATTTTTGCGGTCTTTAACGCTCTGCCTACCCCGCAGGATATAAAGGCATGATATATTTATGTATGTATGTACTATTATTTATTCGTTCTATAAGGGTTTAAGATTTTTGAAATTAGATCAACAAGATCTACATCTTATTCCCAGTAGACCTGCTTTAGCTGGATGGTCTAAATCATTGATCGTAAGATATTTTAAGTTCGGATCCGCGTCCGCAGGTCTCTAACGATCCGAGCTATTCCTGTACTGCTGCAGGTTGATAATTCGCGCTTGCGCTCAATCAACTTGCTTATTTTGGTCTCAAATATTTCATTAGGTAGCCATTTGAACTGAAGGACCTAAAATGGTCCTTCATAAAAAACTGCTGCTGCTGATTTGAGTCTTCTCTTTTCGTGTGGGACAACGACCCAATGAACCCTAGTGTCGGAATTTATCAACGGCCTTCTACAAGTAGCAGGCTTCTGACATGGTTGTGTAACCGCCGTCTAAGTCATCATAGACAGCAACCGGGACCTACGGCTTAACGTGCCATCCGAAACACGGAACCACACAAACATACACACACGGGTAGTTCACACACTTACGTACAATCGGGTAGTTCAGCCCGCAATGTCCTATAACTACCAGCCCTTGGGTCACGCAAACCCTCGATAAGTAAGGTACGTATTATTGAAAGACTAATTTTATTTTGGGGAAAGTTGAAATAACCAGCTCTCTGTCATAGAATAAAATAAAAGAAGCAGTTCAAATGGCATAAAATGTTGATCCCAACAATTTCGTGGCCAAAAATACAAATTGGCATCTGAACTCGAAACTACAAACCCTGTCTGAAATTCAGCAATGCGACCGCCAGAGGGACGTATTTTTGATTCTTGAGTCGCACCGTGAAACACGATTGTTTCAGATTTCTCATTCGAAAACACCGATGTAGGATTCTATAGCGGTGTTTTCGAAATGATTTGACCATGCGACCATAGAGAGATTATGGAGGTCAGTGATTTTGATATGATTCTTTGACTTGTTATGAGTTTTGACCAACTCAAGGTGGTCAAAACTCGTATATGTTATATCGTTGTTATGTTGTATCATAATATGTTATGTTACGATCATAATCATCATCATCATTGACCTTATGCGTTTGTGACGGACGATTTAATCAGTGTCTGAGGCATGACTTCAAGTTTCCGCGTCAGCCAGCTACATGTTTCAAAAATGTGTCACATATACAGTCAATGATATCGTATACGATTGATTTCATGCTATTTTTTCTATTGAATTTAAAATACAGGTCTTGTAACGTATGCAAGCATAGCGCGCCGACTACAAACGTGATAATTAAAACTTTTGACGACTCACGTCGAGCGAGTGATGTGGTATTTTAGTAAAAAGGCAATTTTAGAGTGCCTTGTGATGCCGGCTCATAATAGCTTCACCCCATTTCTGTCAGTGGGTGTTGTGTTGACCAAGGGATAATTTATCCAGGGAATGGGCAGCAGCGTACCCTGTAAATGCTACATCTTGGCAGTAAAACTCGGCAAACTACCGGCCAAGAGTGGTGAGTAATAGCAATACATCCCAAAAAAGGCGAAACCATGTCCACCAGTGGACTGTTGTGGCTGTTAAGCTTATGGTAAGATAAGGTACTAAATAATTGGTTGAGGGTTTCAAGAAAGTACTTCCAGCGTTGTAGTATTTTCAACTATTCTAGCGCAGCCAATAAGGTCACTGCAGTGAAATACGATAACATCATCATCATCTCCTATCCAATTTATTTGGTGTCGGCGCAACATGTTTTCTTCTTCCATTCGTCTCTATCAGCAGTCAAATCCTCATTTATGCCCTTTTTGTTCATGTCATCTTTTACTCATTCATTTCATGACATACGATAACACAGTTAGGCAATAATGTCTTTGAAAGGGGTGAAATCCAGTGTTTTTAACGGTAGTTGATGCTCTACCTACATTAAGGTAACTTTGGAAATAGTCTAAGCAGCAAAGGCAGTTGGTTCTAAATCTCCTCAGACAAATAACTTCATGATAGATTCCATTCTCATTAAACAACTATTCGGTGTCAAGATATACAGTTCCCTTCGGTGTCAAGATATACAGTTTTATTCAATCCACCGTCCCATTAAATTACTGGAGCCGAGATCCATTAAGTGCTTAAGTGGCTGCCGAGCACGAAATTGAGGATGATAATGGAAATGGTTCCTTACTATGTTAATGCTGGACTTTGCACGGACCAAGTAGCGATAGTCGCAGGAGTTATGGCGACGGCCGTCTGACGTCATGTGACCCCTGGGACTATTCAGCGCTGCACTTGCAAAGCCAGGAGGCGAATTTTTGTTATTTTATGTATTAAAAATCCCTGTGAACTGTTTTACATGTTGCGTGAATGACCCCTGAGAGTTGCACTGTTGCTTTCTATTTGTACTCATTTACCTAATTTTGGTTTTTAAAGATTCTTCCATCAAAAATAATGAAAATGGTGGCCAAGTTTTTATATGAAAACTAAAACCAAACATCGTATTGTAATAATTAGAACCATTACTACCCAGCTAGATAGGCATGATTTGTGTGAGTATAATGTATTATTCACTTGAATTTACTTAATGGCTATGTATTTATATAGATAAACTGTATAATTTGACTCCTATTTTAACTGTTTAAATAGCTGTTGACAAACTTGGTAAAAAGTACCTATCTACTATTTATGGAATGGGAGTTAATTATGTCACTGCAAAATTTTGCAATAGGATGCGGGTTCACAGTCATGTCATGTAAAGACGTCACACACACTGGTTCACTGTTTTAGCAACAAGTTACAACAATATTATGCTTAGCTTTTATTTACTTACCCAATTCTTTTAGGTTCCAAACCCTGCCATAAGACTCTCTTTCAATAATTCATGTTATCATATTATTACCTAATTCAGTTACTAGCTGAAAGAAACCGGCCACAACATGATAAAGTATCTTACTTGGTTAACTTCCGAACCACAACCGGAACATTCGTGACGTCACTAATTGTGTCGCGAAGATCCGCCCCCCAGCCCGCGTCGGAGGCGTCCGTGGTCACATACATCACTCTAACTTTCATAACAATTCGCCTGACGTGCACTAGCGCCAAAACTACAATAATTTATCGGTTTGGGCTCACTAACTCGATAGAAATGGAAATGGCCGCTCACATTCGCAACTTCGGCACTATAAAGAAGTTCCAATACCTTCACGCTGAGGGTACAAATGGGATAAGTTTAAGAAAGCAATCGGCCTTATATGGTCGTTATGGACCTCCATGCAGGAGCGGGCGCGAAAACCATTCCGAACTTGCCTTTATGGCTTCATTTCAGTAATTCTTTTACAATACTTCCTTGGATGAAAGGGATTTCCATATTGTGTTGGGTAAACTTAGGAGTAATTGGATAAAGTAACTTGTGTGATTCTTCATCTTAAAATTCTGATAGAATTTCTATTGATTTAAATTGTCTTTATGGCTCATCTCAAGCTTAACTTTACAAATAACAAGAAAATTACGATTGCAATATCGTATTATAAAAATATTATAACTCATACTCATAACTTGGGACTATTTAAAATTGAATGCTACACACTTGCGAATCGCACACTTGACGCACGACGGAGCGCTAAAATATCGCAACGGTCTGTAAGATCCATACTAAAAACGTCACTCCCCATACCACCGTAATCGACGGATGACGCTCCGCTAGCGCTGCGTCAACAGCGGTTGAGCTTTTTAAGTATGAGGATAGACATTTCTAGAATGGATCTGAAAGACCGCTGCGCTCCGTCGTGCTTTAAGTGTGCGATCCGCCTTAGTAATAAAACTTTGAAACGATTTTCAATCTTTTCATATTTCATAAACAGGTCCGAAAAACGAAATAAATGTTGCCAACCGGGTTAGCAGTGAAACAAAATTAATTAGGAAATAGTCTCGGAGCGGGCCGGGAAAGTTTCGGCGGGTTCGGTTTGGGGTCGGCATGGCGTCGCTCGTGCCGCTAACTGTGGCTAATTGAGTTCCATCCACCTGCGGAGGGTCGGTAACTAGTTTAGTATCCGATATTGTAAACTAAACTTTGCACTTCGTAGGCTTAGAATAGCTACACTACTACTACTAGAGCATCGCTACATAATTGAATAAAATATTTCTAGAGTGTGTGAGATGATCGTAAGATTTTTTCAGAAGCATGTTCAAAGTCCTTCAGTAATTATTACTAGTGGAAGCCCGCGGCTCCGCCCGTGTGGGAGTCGGTTTTAGTCCCGTAGAAACCTTCAGGATTTTTTTTCGAAATAACGACTGTCCTATGTGTTAATCCGAGTTCCCTCTATCTGTGCGCCCAATTTCATCAAAATCGGTTCAATAGTTGAAGCGTGAAGGAGTAACAAACAAGAAGCGTGAAGGAGTAACAAACAAATAAACAAACATACAAACCTTCACATTTATAATATTAGTAGGATTATATTCATCCTACTAGATCCCACTGCTGGGCAAAGGCCTTCAGTGATAAACGTAGAAGTTCTGGATACTGAAAGAATCGCTGGAGTAGGGGAAGGGAAAAGTTCTTATCTTTGGGTACGCCATATCTCGGCTCTTGGTTTCGAACGGCCGAAGCTTCATTTTACTAAAAATCAGCGATTTAATAATATCACAGTATACCACAGACTAGAGATGTCATACGCGCGCAGGGCCCGAGCCACGCAAATGTAATTTTTTCTCTGTGCAATATACAAAAATTATGATTGTAAGCAAAGCCAATTTTTATATACAAAAATCTTCCCTCTATTTTACCGCCGCACTATTTTGACCACGAAAATTCATGCCGGGTACTCTAACTATCATTATTATGTTTAGGTTTTAGTTGGCCTATGCGGAAAGAGCTATTATAACAAGTTAGGTAGGTTATTAATAAGTTTCGCATGAACCGGATATTCTAGATTGATGCACTAGGTGACTCAGTATAGCTTGTATAGCTAGCCTACTCTCTCTTTTCGTGGTACACCGAGTCGTCCGACGATTCAGTGAACCCTAGTGTCAGAATTGTCCAACCGCCTTCTACAAGTAGCTGGCTTCTGACATGTTGTGGAACGACCGCCGCCTAAGTAATCATAGACAGCAACCGGGACCTACGGCTTAACGTGCCCTCCGAAACACGGAACCATCTTTCTTACGGACAATCAGGTAGTTCAGCGTGCAATGTCCTAACCAGACTGGGAACAAATTCACAAAGTGATAAATATCAACTTTGTGTGTGACCCACCGATAATCGATCCCGGAACCTTTGCGTGGTAGGCAGTCGCATTACCACTGCGCCACATCGGTCGTCAGCTACCGCAGTGCAAGATATTGTAGATATTTACAAGGAACGCTGCTGGTTATGGATGGATTCATCCTTTAGTCGCCTTTTACGACACTCACACAACACACAACACAACGTTCTCTTATCACACTGTGCCGTATCCTATCACTCAATTGCATACCAATCTATTTTACAACTTATATACGGTGTAAAAAAAATACTGCAAATATTTTAAGGGATGAATCAGTCCATGAAACAGAACAACTTTCCCCATAGAACATCGGCCAAAAGATAAAAAAAAAATTCAACCTCCCTTACAGTTGACTCGCTCGGCTGCTTCATTTTGTATGGGAGCTCCAAAAATTTCTTTCATATTTCAACCTTGTAGCTTGGAGGAAGTTGTTCAGTTTCATAGACAGGTGCACCCCAAATATTGGCAGCTAATATTGCAACTTAAAATTACATTGTACCTACTCATAATTACTTATGCTAACCTTTACTTACTACGTCCAGCGAAGGTTCGTAAGTCCATTTTATTCAGATTATTTTTCTTTTCAACACTGAATTATTCATTTGCCGACGTTTTTACTTCCTAACAATACCTAAAAGGGAAATAATTACACCTTAAACTGGAAACCCTGAAGTAAAGGCCTTTATTATTCAGATTTATGATATGAATTTGAGAAGTTTTGGCGCTTTTAAAAATGATGAATTGTATAATGGGGCTGGATTACGTAAAACTGATGAAAAGCGGTGCTTTTTTATACGTACTAAGCTTGAGTAAGTAACGAGAGGCTCTGTCTGAATTGTGCGAGCGTGAAATACCTGCGGTGATCGATAAATTAACCAAAAAAGTAAACGTTGCTCTCTCATTCAATTTAATCAGCTGTAGCCCTTACAAAATATGTAGGTTATTTGGAATTATTATTTTCGGTCCTTAAGGGTTGTTACTGTAAACCCTTCAGATTTCTGTCATGTATCTATACTCGATCTAAGTACCTATAGTACACGATAGTATATTATAAGTAAAAAAAAAGTCTATGACTTATAGCATTTGTGTCGGGTTGCGCGCGCATAACATCTCAGGTCTGTGCAGTGCAATACACTATCTTCATAGTTATATCATGTTATTTTATAATTTATTTATCATTCAATTTAATCAGCTGTAGCCCTTACAAAATATGTAGGTTATTTGGAATTATTATTTTCGGTCCTTAAGGGTTGTTACTGTAAACCCTTCAGATTTCTGTCATGTATCTATACTCGATCTAAGTACCTATAGTACACGATAGTATATTATAAGTAAAAAAAAAGTCTATGACTTATAGCATTTGTGTCGGGTTGCGCGCGCATAACATCTCAGGTCTGTGCAGTGCAATACACTATCTTCATAGTTATATCATGTTATTTTATAATTTATTTAGCGGATTCTTACTGACGAACTCCGCAAAAAAACCGCGAAAGTTTAAAGGTGTTACCTATACTTATAATTAATTTTATTGTGGCTATACCGTCAGTATGGTCATGTATGGTATTAAATTATGTAAAATTACACAGGTATCTATCCAAAAGTTTTCACAAACATTCAACGAGACGCAGCGAAAACGCAAGACCGCTGGCGCGAATTTACGGCAGCAGGTTCAAATTACCGTGCACATTTAGCAACGTTGCACTTTCCTAACGAAGTGTAAACGAGTGCTGGCACTCATTATAATAATGAAATGAAACGAAGGAGAGACCGGCTCTAATTACACGTATTTTACGATTTGATTCGGCTAGGAGGACCATTAGGTTCAGCTGTAAAGAGCTCAGGAAGTGGATACTTACAGATAATTTGGCAAAAATCCTCAAGAGCTCTGGAGAGGCGGACGGCTGAGCGCGCGTACAGAAGGCTGCGTGTCTAGATAACCGCTTGCGTAACAACGATTGAATTGGACGACTCGGTGTCCCACACGAAAAGAAAATAAAATAAATAAATAAATCTTTTATTTTACAAAAACAGTTCGATACATTTTTTACAGTCCTCCAAACTGTATAACAGTTTGTTGGCAGAAAATAGCTCCCCTTAAACTTAAACTGTATATTCAAAATTATAATTAGCAAAATCTTATTGTAATACTTGAAAGAAAAACATGCATGTAACATTATTATTAAAGATAAAATTTATTTGTATTTTACCAACAAATATTCACCAAGCTTTCTTTTGAATATGGAAAGAACCATTGAATTCGCTAGATGACTGGGCCATTAATAAAATACAAAAGTTGTAAGCTTAAAACTATTTCCAAAAATACTATATACACCATTTATAGTTTTAAGACATATTCAAAGTTTAAATTAATAAACAGTTTTTTTATTATAAAAGTTAGTGTTTTGACGCCATCGAATCTCGAGAGACATGACGAATAGATAATTCGTATTATCATACAAAATATCGTTTTAAAAAGTAGCTCTTTTGATCTGCCAGTTATCATGCCTATTTCAGGAAACTGAAATAGAAAACTGGGGAATGTGAAACTTTTGAAATAAAATATATGACAATATATGACATTATTCTATTTTTAAATGAATGTGCGTGTCACATGACCAAATAATATATAATCATTTTAAATGGCTAAATGTGTTCTCTCAAGTAAGTATATTACGAAAGTTCGCAAAAATAGTCATAATGCGGTTTCAAAATCCGAAGTTCACAAATATCGTAGTATAAGCACGCCTAGCCACGCACGTTAAGCCGAAGGTCCCGGTTGCTGTCTATGATCATGTCAGAAGCCTGCTACTTGTAGAAGGCGGTTGAAAAATTCTGACACTAGGGTTCATCGGGTCGTTGAACGACTTGGTATCCCACACGAAAAGAAGAGAAGAAGCACGCCTTATTTTATTTGGTCATTCACATATTATTACGTAGTATGTAGAATCGTTACACAATCTGATATCAAAACCTAGTAAGCGGTGTTAATCTATCAGTTCTGGCTGGCTTACCGGGGAGTGGATCTCATTGGAAGCATGATTATTACCACACTGGGAACTCTGCTGCTACCCATTGTACCTACAAAAGTTTCCAAAGGAGGCGTTTCGTAGAAATCTCCTCGGAAGCGGAAGATTTATGGGGAACAGTCGCTGTGAGCTGTGACGCAGGTATACTTCATTCGCTTACATAGTGTCGAGACCAGCGTAACTTGACCTTCATGCTCGATACACGCACTTGCAACCTCGCACTTTCAGTTACGCTGGTCGTGACGTTATCTAAGCGAATGAGCTCTATTTTTGTTACCTTTGCTATAAGCGAGGGGAACCCTGACCAAACACCGGACATATTTGTTTTTCTCGTTTTCTTGCGTTTATTACACTAATGGTAAAATGGTGTTTAAGGATAATGAATGGTGTTTTTTTGTCTTTTGTGTAGTACGCGTTTATTTTGTGTTGCTGCAGGACAACGTGACTAAATATAAGTGAATTTTTCGTAGTTTTATTCAGGAGGTATCTAAAAATAATATTTACGTTAGTAGTCACAAAAATACGCCAAGCTAAATAATAGTTTAAAAGCAGAAACAATTTTCTTTCCTTTTTCTAATTAATTTAAAACAAGTGCTTTATATTTCCAGATGTGCCCAATTTTTATGTTCATGGCTAAGACAGTCGTGGTCTAAGCTCGGGGTTCGTTATAATTGAGGGGATCATAAAACTCACCATATTAAACCTGAAAAAAATAAATTAAACTACAGTGCAGCAAAAAAGAGTAGAAATTAAATAAAACGGAACTAAAAATTTTGTATGAAATTTTTTTGCCATATTTAAGCGTTATCTGGCAGATTTGACAGATTGCAATGAAAGTGGCGCCCTCATTTTTTGTCTACTCTTTTTTGCTGGACTGCAACATTGTCAATTTTAATGAAATATTAAATTTATTTCTTGAGAAAAATGGACTCTCGTCAAAATGGCTCATCGTCGCTTTAGTTCACAATATATCTAAAAGGCATCCAAACATCCTGTTTCGTTTAGAAGCAAAAATGGTTAGCGCTGTGATTGGAGCCGACGAAGCGCGTTCGGTACCAGGCTGGACCCGCGCCAGCGCTTTGCAAGAACACCGCCCATTACTCTTCATTACTGTTGCAGCCCGGGTACAACCAAGTGAATAATACCAGGAAAACAGAAGCATGTGAGAGATTGAGGCATTCACACTATGCATCAAAAGGCCTTTTGATTCGGCTCTCTCTTTGCTGGCTTTCGGTAAGAACACCGGCGATTACTCTTCATTGCCGCTGCAGCCCGGGTACAACCAAGTGAATAATACCAGGAGAACAGACGCATGTAAGAGATTGAGGCATTCACACTATGCATCAAAAAGCCTTTTGATTCGGCTCTCTTTGCTGGCTTTCGGTAAGAACACCGGCGATTACTCTTGATTGCCGCTGCAGCCCGTGTACAACCAAGTGAATAATACCAGGAAACCGAAGCATGTGAGAGATTGATACATTTAGCTGTGAGTAGAATACCAGATTTTTTTTAAAAAAAACTTCATTATAAAAAATACAAGAAAATATTTAGACTGTGTGCCTGTACAATTGAAAATACGTTCATAATAATTTTTGTATTATAATTATGAATGTTTGGACTGTAGTTAATACAAGCAAGTCAAAAGTACCAGGAAAATAGAAGCATGAGAGATTGCGGCATTGGCAGTGAGTAGAATACGGAAAGAAAAATCTGCCTGAAAATGAACCCTTTTGCGTGAAATTTACTAACTATACAGTGTATTAAAAGATTAGCTGCAAATATTTTAAGGGGCAAACCAGCCCATGAAACTGAACAACTTTCCCCAAGAAACATAAGTCGAAATATTGAAAAAAAGTGGATCTCCCATACAATTATACATTACCGACTGACCAAGTCAATGTATGGGAGGCCCAAAAAACTTTCTCATATTTCAACCTGTTTCTTTTCGGGGAAAGTTGTTCAGTTTCATGGGCTGATTCATCCCTTAAAATACTTGCAGCAAATATTTTTACGCCTTATACATATATTCACGGTCAGAATATTTTGTTTACAAGTAGGTATGAAATTTGGGACTGTACTTAGGCACCAGGAGTAACAAAATATTCAAGGCCATCGAATTGCATTGCGAAGCCAAGCCGAAATGTAAATTGTGGTTTAGGCGTGTGATTTCAGATGCTATGAATAAAATATCTCCAAATCGAAGCTGCCGCAAAACCGCATTTGAATTGCGGTATGTGATATTTAGATTCACTAGAATGCATTAACCCTGCGGCATAGCATACACTGTAGTTGCATGTCCAAATGAAATGAAATGATTGGATACGAGTGGAGCAGTTTTCAATATATAAAATAGCCTTTACGTATTTATATAAGGTGTAAAATTATTAGCTTCAAATATTTCGAAGGGTGAAGCAGCCCATGAAACTGAATAACTTTCCCTAAGGAACACAGATCAAAATATAATAAATAAAATTTCGACCTCACATACAAAATTGCCAACTGACCAAGTCAATTTGTTTTTTATATATATAATATATATATATATTATATATATATATATATATATATATATATAATTATATATATATATTTATATATATATATATATTTATATATATATATATATATATATTATATATTATATCATATATAATTTTAATAATAATTTTGGACTTCCCATACAAAATGTAGCAGCCGGGCGAGTCAACTCTATGGGAGGTTCAAATTTTTTTTCATATTTTGACCTATGTTCCTTGGTTCCTAACGCTCTGCCTACCTCGCAAGGGATAAAGGCGTGATATATGTATGTATGTATGTCATTTCGGAAAGGCAAGATTCTAAAATTATACCTGCTTTGTCTTTAGTTTATGTTTTTCAATATTATTGAAAGATCTGCTAAACACATATTCACTTCATACAATATAAGGAAAAATACTAGTAAAAACAAAACTGCCATGAGAATTTTAAACTTAATAATGATATTTTTCTAATTTTAGCGAGTATAACTCAACTTGCTTTTCATAGTACAGTTTGTTCAATTAAAAGGATATTCGGCTAGTTTGTGTTCGTTAAAAAACAAATTCGGAGGAACGTACTGTCGACGCATAACGGCTTCGTAGTTAAAATAAATCGATAAAACTTACGTTCGGCTGGACAATGATCGAAAATAAATGTTTCGCACTAAATCCTTTCGAATGTGTGTAATTCGAACTTCGATTCCGGACCCGTTTCTAGTATGGATCTGACAGACCGTTGTGATATTTTTGCGCTCCGTCATGTGTCAAGTGTGCGATCCACCTGATAGTTACGTTGTTGTCGACGATATGCTTATCAAGTGTGCCGATTTTTTATCTATCTAACTAAATCCTAACATTCCTCCTTGCTCTTGTCGCTATACAGCTAAACAGAATGAGAAAAGCCTTGTACACAACAACACAACATGTATAAAAATATCATTCACGAATCATCAACCGTATAATAGCTGACTCACCTCATACCAGGCAAGAGCCGGGATTTCAGAAATCTGCAGCTAACTCGACCAACTCATTACATATTCCACTTCCGAGCGAATATTTCGACAACAAACATTATGTTAAGTAGAATTTTTAACCGTTCACCAAAAATCTTTATATAGGTACACCTATGTAACAGTCTTTAAAACACTTTGGTAAATACAATTAATGAAAACGTAGAGATTGGTGGTGTAAAAATTTACTTTTTTTGGCTCAGCATTACATTTTCTAATGTAACGTCCGTTTATAAATAAATTGATGTTAATCACAGGTGTTAATAGTTGTGTTTTAATTAGTGCTTGATAAAAAAAAAATGGTACATCAATCAGAATAAGAGTAAAGAACAACAACTTTTATAATCTGGTGTAATAGTTATTAAAAAGTTCTCACTATAGAATATATTAGAAGGACATTATTTTGGAACACATTCAGTCATTTTGTAAGAGCAAAGAGGTAAAGTTTTTTGGAGAAAACAGGTAAATTTGAGGCACAGTTAAATACCATCCTTATGGTAATACAGCCGCGTAACGATCTGTTTTACACCTGTTTACGTAAACACGCCACCTAAGCAGACGATTTAGCTTAACTAAAACCTTGTTGACGCTTGAAGGGATGCGATAAGATAATGGTATGTCCCCTTAAAGCCCTAAACTGTAATGATAAAGTCTAAAGTTCATGGTTAGGGTTTCTTCAGTTTCATTGTAAAGTTAGATTCAGCAGGAGCAGTATATTTGCAAGACATTCTTATCGGTCAAAAGTACCCTAAACCGACGAGCAAGTATGAAAAGGCTGATGAATGTTGAGGAAAGAGGTATGTCAGGATCGTAGCAAGTGGGGGGATTTTGTCTCTGCCTACTTCTCCGGGAAAGGGCGTGATTATATGTATGTATTCTTATCGAATACCTGCACTGCTAAGCAACTTTATGATAGTCTATGCTCTCTCTCTTTTCTCTTTTCGTGTGGGACACCAAGTCGTCTATGCTGAAGGTAATCATTTGTAGTAAGATTGCAACGAAGAAAAGTTTTTAACCGTACCGTTCTCAGTTCCTCTCACCTTCTACTTCTACAGTCACAAATTGGGGGGAACATACTCACCACACGATTGGCGAGCGCAGTGCAAGATATTGTAGACATTCACAGGGAAGCCTGCTGCCCGTGCCGAAGATTCATCCGTTAGACGCCTTTTACGTCACACACTGGTGAAATGGGGTGATGCTATACTAAATCAGCATCACACGACTATTTAATAAACGCAAGTAAACTGCTACACTTTAATTACCCAAATATCTAAGAGCTGATCTATTTTAGCTGCAGTAGTAACGTAAGATAACCGTATGAATAGTCGCCACAGCGTCTTGGTGGTTACTGAAACTCTGGGTACGCTCCACTGAACTAAAATTAGCTGTGGACTGGTTGTTGCTACAATAATGGCGGCAATCATTGAAAATCGCCATTATGGCGCTGGCAGTCAAGGGAAGCAGATACGAAAGTACCCGGAACTAAATAATTTAGTTCGGAAGTCGCCACTGTGGCGCTGGCAGTCAAGGAAAGCAAATACAAAAGTACGCGGTACTCTCGTTGGTGGTGCTTCAATTAGGGCCGCAAAAATAGCTGTCATTTGTATGGGACAACCTATCCAGTGCGTAAATAACTTCATATCAATGGTAAGCTCGGACACTATCTCAGGTGGTCGATTCTCATGAATATATCACGACTATGAGAAGCTATTCGGGTGCCAAGAAGTAGAGGTCAGTATCATGAATAAAGAAATATATCACCTGAAATTTACGGTGATGTGAATTGAGAAAGATATGTAATTTGGTAAAAGCAAACCAGCTACTGATTAAGGCATTTTTAACACCTAACGCACAACGCTGAAATAACGCATCCGTAACGAAGCGGTCTGTCAAATTCATACTAGGAATATCAATCCGAAAACCGCTCAACCGCTGTCGCCACAGCTGCGTAATTTTGACGCATTTAGTAAACATCTGACCGACCGCTGCGTTATCTTAGAACTGCGTTGTGAGTTATGTGTAAAAACACGTAAGGCACTTTATCGTAGGTTTTATGCTGTTCAGTTGTTGTTTTTCAAAAATGTATTCATCTTTACAGTAACAAAACTAAGAAACCAATGCAAAACCTCATTCAAACACAAATTTGCATAGCACAAACAATAATAATCCAATCGATTTACAGTTTTGTTTCAACAAAGCGTGTAAGATTTTGAATTGACTTGCATTTACACAAAATGTATGTATATGTACAATACAAGTTCATAAAAAAAGTTCACACAAGAATCTAGTGTTGTTTATAGTAAACATATATCAAAAAGTTATTGTTGGTTCCTTAAAGGATAGTAACATATTGTGTACGAAAGATACATACTGTGCAAAAGATAAATAAGTATTTTCTGTACGTAGTTAACTTACCTTATTAACGCACAATAGATTGTACCTCGATAAACCTAAAATAGTGATACCCAATCACCTAACCAGCCTAATCATGTCATTGGACTCTGAGACTGGTTTAAAAGATCATCGAGTTCGATGGCAGCGTCGGAACCCATTATTAGAATTTATATCTTAATGAAAACGAATACATTATTGGTCCTTCATTGACTGGGCTATATGATCAAAGAGTTTGATTAAATCGACCCCATGTAATATAGGTATTTCAAGTCATAAAAACGCACAATAATAATCATTACCTAATTTTTTATTGGTCCCACATTGACTGGGCTATAAGACTATTGAGTTTGATTGTATCGACACGGTTGAAGCCCGTGTAATTTGTAGGGATTCCAATGAAATGTCCCAGGTTTATGGAATGTTGCCATTTATCTGCGTCCACACGTGTGTGGTGTTACCAATGAATGGTATTTCATCTTATTAGGTGTTGCCAACGGTAAATTGGACGTGTATTTCAAACCGTTATTTTAGAGACGTGTAGGACCGTGTAGACCAATGTATTGGGTTGTTTTCTATTGCTCATGTGGGACACCGAATCGTTCAACGACCCGTTAAGCCCTGGTCTCACAGTTTTCAACCGCCTCCTACTTGAAACAGGACTCTGACATGGTTGAGTACCTAACGAACTCCACCCAAGTTATCATAGAAGTTAAATCAATACCTACCAAACAGTAATACCTACCTACCAACATTACTAGATACGGTAATGTTGTAAAAAAAATGCTAGATGACTGAGTCCTTAATAAGATACATAAGTTGTACGCTTAAAACTATTGTCCAAAAATGCTACATACTCCATTATTAGTTTTTCAAAATATTCAAAGTTTGAATTGATAAACAGTTAAATAATATAAAAGTAATTGTTTTGACGCCATCCAAACTAGAGAGACAAGACGTCATCTAGAGTTTCCGCCGCGAAAGAAGTTCCGCGAAAAACGTTTCAGTGACCCTTATTCCGATGTCCATAAGGGTCATAATTTTTTTCGCCGGACTTCTTTCGCTGGGCGGAGTCTATTTATATTTTCATACAAAATATCGTTTTTACTAGTAGCTCATTTGACTTGGCAGTCATCATACCTATTGTGTTATAATAACAGCAGAATTTGTAATTATTTGATGTATTCGTGATGTATTAATACGGCGGCGAAGTAATCATTCCATGACATAAGCCAAAAATGCTTTATTAAGCTCTCGAGCGAATACTTTCAATAAACATGTAACGATACAACAAACCCGGGGGGTCCCGATAATACATCACCTCTTTGTTAGAAAAATGCGTTAATATTTCCCGAAGAATTTCATTACAGCTATCCTTGTTGACTTTCAAATAAATAGGCGTTTTATTGCCTTCTCTTGTAGAGATGGGGAAAATAATCGATTATCAAAAAGTTGAACCTTTTTAGAAAAAAGTTTATCTCTTATAACCAATTGTGTAGTTAGAATGTATCGCTTGTTTAACATCGTTTTTTTACAACAACATAAAAACGATATTTCTTTAACTCATAGTTATTGTTTTAAGTTAATAGTTATAGGTTTTTAGTTAGTTTTGATGTTTTTTCTGTTTCTGTCTTTCATCAAAATGTATTGTGTTGGGACTTGCATATTGGCATAGATAGGTCTAATTAATTGTTGGGATAGGTTAGATCTAATCAATTTTACGTTCCTAATACTCTTTGTTCTATTGATGGCCTTGATCTGTACACAATAATAATAATTATGATTAAAAATTTACTTGAAGAGGAGAGCTACTCTTCATTTATTTCCTATTAATAGAAAAATATCTTATGAAAAATAGATCATATTTTATGTACAAATAAAATCGATTTTATATCTACGCCATTTTCAAGATAGGAAACGATTTCTTGCTACTGAAGTCACGTCCCTATCTACTCCTCTTTCCTTGCCTCTCGATACACAATATTGGGTTAACTTTTTACATTGTGAAAACATTGTACTTTACCATGATTCTCCATGAATAATGAATTCCATTTTTGTTCCAAGTATCATATTAATGGCGCGAAGTGTCTTAACATTTGCGTTATTTCGTGGGAAGACATTTTTTGCGACAGATTACGTCGTAGATTATTCCAGAGAATATGGCGCCTTCCCTTCTTTTTGCAAACTTTTTTTTTCCTTTTATAAATGGAAAGAATTAGAGTTGATAAGCTTCTGATGTGGTTGCGGCTTGTATCAAAGAATACTATCTATACTACGCACTTTTGTATAAAGAATTGTGCAAAACAAACGTCAATGATTTCTAAAATATAATAGTAATAAGCGTCATCATTCTCCTTGCCTTATCTGTCGGCATCGGGTACCTAACCTAGGGGATTTGATGTAAAATCAAGTTTTTACACAGAGCGACTGCCATCCACGGAGGACAGTAACCAGTGGAGAACGCATGCGGGGGCGACCGCACTCACTTGATGTCTGCTATATTAAGCAGATGCATCAAAATTTTGATTAGTCGGGTTGAGACTGTGCGAAAGAACGGACGTTCCGCGCTTCGTTTTTTGGCGTATAAACGTAAACAAGAATGCCTTTCTGTGCAGTGAAATGGTGTGGAAAGTGTAGTACAACATCAAGTTCCGCAAAAGACGGGATAACATTTCATAGGTAAACATTTTTATGCTTGATTCTTTCAAAATTTCATTTTAATGAAAAATAATTCCATATTTATAATTTCTGATGCGCTCCCGTTGATGTCTTTCATTGCTATCCCTTTCTAACGCACGGGTGTGTCCATACGTAGGCTGGCTCTTTCTTCGTATTAGTGCTATACCACTGTTCTCAGAAGTATAGAATGATTTTATCGATAATTCTGGGATCGTCATAAAAGAATTATGTTAATGTACGTACTTAACAACTTACCTACAATGTATATTATACGAATGAATGCATTCGGGGTATATGGAGTGGCGCGGACGCATTCCCCCCGCGCCACCCGGAACGAAAATCAAAATCAAGTGCAAGTAAACGCGCACGCTGCGACCTTTGTTTCGGCAGATGAAATGATCGTAACAGGTCGTTTCCAATTTGGTACAATTATTTCAATACATACCCTAAAATTACAATGTAAGTAGGTACTTATAAATTTTTTATATACATATATCGCTATATTAATATTAGCATGCACATGTTTCAATAAATTTCAATCACATAATATGAGTAAACTTATTGAACGGTGATATAAAATATCGATATAATTTTACATATTTATTTTTCCCATCTCTACAAAATATGCGGTCATTGCGAAAGCCAATTGCGTCTAGCGATAATTACCTCTCCCCCCGCAAAAACCAGTGAGCTTGGTTTTGAACAAAATCGTACCGACGCGTTCTCCACTGGTTACTGTCCTCCGTGCTGCCATCAGACCTTTGCAACCCGAAGGCTAACTTGGCCCGAATTCTAGTTTCAGTCACATTCAAATATCAGTTGTATTCAAATTTAATTTTAAAGTGGGTCTCCTCACGATGTTCTTCCTTGACCGCAAGAGCAGTCAGTAAATGTACGCATTGGTACACGGCGAGGATCGAACTCGGGTCTCACGATTGTAAGAAACCGATCGTATGGCATGTTTTTTCATGCCAGCGGAGCCGCGGGCATCCGTAAATTTTATATAAGGTGTAAAAATGTAAGCAATACAAATATTTTAAGGGGTGAACCAGTCCATGAAACTGAACAACTTTGCCCAAGAAACATAGATCAAAGTATGAGAAATTTTTTTTAGACCTCCCATACAAATACATTAATTAGGTCGGCCGGTGATTTTGTATGGGAGTCCAAATTTTTTTTACAGCCTGTATTTCTTCTCCAATAACTTTGAATTTTCAACTTACAATGATTTTTCCTTTGAAGTTGTAACGGTACTTGTTAGCATTCGAGATGATATTTTAATACTGAACAAAAGACTTCCTTTGCCCTTTCTATAGCCCTTCTACACAAAGATCGAGTGACCCCTTGCTTTGTGATTGGAGTCCTTATCGTTAAAATGTCAAAGAAGATTAATTACTATGTAAATGAGTAGACGAGACAATAATCAATTTTGGAAACAAAAGCCTTTTAGGCTGCTGTACTATCAACAGCAAATCGAGTTTCAAAGGTAACGGATCAATTTTAACTGGTTTATCTTCAAGTTATTGAGGAAAACTAGAATAAGTTGATCCTTCAAATGGGGAATCTAGTTAGTAGCGTTTTTGCATAAGGCTCATGATCTTTATCACGATATGTACAAATATGTTGTAGCGACGCGTAGGCGTTCGTAGGCAATGCTACAGTGTTTCGTAGCAAACAAATCAATAATAGTCTATAACGCGTTTTTTTTCTTATTCTATCGAGTGTGACACCCAGTTGACGGATGACTCGATGAACCATGTTGCCAATAGGGCTATAGCTTGGTTGTATAACCGCCGACTTGTTACCTAAGATCGAAACCAGGAATGAGACGAAGACGTACCCTCCAAAGTAGACCAGAACCTATATACATACATAAATCACGCCTATATCCCTTGCGGGGTAGGCACAGCGTAAACGACTGTAAAACGGTCACTTACGCCACGTCTGACAAAAGTCCGAGGGCACTTTTAGAAAAATGTGTATTACCGTAGCGACAGGTTGTCAGCCTGTCGCTTAAAATTACAAAACGCATGAAACCTCAAACCCCTCAGTTGCCTTTTACGACACTCATGGGAAAGATATGGGGTGATGTTATTCTAAGCCGGCGTCATACGGCACGACCAGAAACTACTAGCGCACAAAAAGTCTACATAGTACGTATTACCTTCCAAGTACTGAACTATAAACTTAGTTCTGATAGATTGATGAGCGTAGCCGAGATCTTGTTGGACTGATTATTAACCCTACCGCCGCCGCTGGTTTCATTTAACGCCATTTACTTAACCCCCCGCAGGCTAACGGGCAATTTGTGATGGATACTCACTTCCCTATCAGCCAAGTTCACCCTGTTAGGCTAAGCTAACCCTACGGTATGGCGGATCGCACACTTGACGCACGTCGGAGCGCTAAAATATCGCAGCGGTCTGTCAGATCCATACTAGAAACGTCACTCCCCATACTACAACTGAACTCGATGGACGACGCTGCGATAGCGCTGCGTTGACAGCGGTTGAGCGCATTAAGTATGGGCAATAACATTTCTAGTATGGATCTGACAGACCGCTGGATATTTTAGCGTTCCGTCCGTGAAGTGTGTGATCCGTCTACTACACAGTCGGTTTTTTATAGATTGTAACAAAAAAATAGCTGCAAATATTATAAGGGGTGAATCAGCGCATGAAACTGAACATGTTTCCCTAAGGGACGTAGGTCGAAACACGAAAAAATATATATGTTGGACCTCTATAAATACTTATCTACTGACCAATAATTGTATGGAAGGCCAAAAAATTTATCACATTTATAGCTATATTTCTTGGGGAAAATGGTTCAGTATCATGGGCTGTTTTGTCCCTTAAAATATTTGTAGTTAATATCTTTACACCTTTTATCATGTTAGGTAGGCGGTAGTATTGCTACTACATTTTGAAAAAATCTGCGAGCGTGAAGAATGTCCAGTTTCACTATGTGATGCCAGATGCGAATAGCATCACCCCATAAACGGGGTATAAGGGAAGGTGTAACGAAAAATTTCCAGGCTTGATCAGACCATGAAACTAACTTTTTCTATGGGTGCTATGTTGGGATTAGAAAAAATTAATTAATTCTTCATGTTCATGGTCTGAGCACGCTTGCAAAGTTTTCGTTACACCGTCCCTTACACCCTATTTATACGAGTGGGTGTTGTAAGAGGCAACTATAGAATGAATCCAGGGAATGTGGTGCTTTGTGCAGGCTGCGTTATTGGCAGAGGATCAGGATACACTAGCATGATACCGCGAAAACAAAACCTTGTCCAAACAGTCTTTAAAATTATGTGATGTAGTGTGTATTGTCGAGATGACTTTCAAGTGAGTTGCAGTAGGCTTGATTTCTGACAGGTCAAGTGAGCTACTAACGATCTAATACGGTATTTTGTTTGTAGAGCTAGAAATATGACGTCACGCCGTAAATATTTGGATAGCGTCAAAACACTCACATTTATATTATTTTTCTGTTTATTAATTCAAACTTTGTATTTCGAGGAATGATGAATAAAGTCCGTAGTATTTTTGGACAATAGCTTTCAGCGTATAACATTTATATTATTTAATGACCCAGGAAACTAGCGAATAGTGACGATTGTGTTTCACAAAACCAAGAAGAATGAGGGTAGACAAATATGTCTGCCAATAGCAGCCTTTCGCAGATAAGTACTGCAGAGTACCCGTGATATCAGGAACTCAATCGAATGAATTCGTTAGTAAGAACCCGTTAAAATTATAACTATGAATAGTGTAAACAACCGCGGTAGTTTAAAATCTAAGTCACGTATGATTCGTTAACCTTTGTGTAGGCTCGTAAAAATAGACCGAGCGAAAGTTTAGAAGTGTCTGTAGTAGAGTGACGTCACCACTAGCGGACAGCGGCCGTAAGCGCTCTTTGCATACAAAACAGGGCGAGCAGCGCGAGCAGTCAATAAAAGGATCTTGCTCGCTTTTTGCCATTCATTGCTGCTTTCTAACTATGTTTTCGTGTGACAAGTCAACAACCAGAACTGTCAGATGGCCAATACAGGTCCAAGGTTTTGCTAAGATATGTGAATTAAATCAACAATCAACATGAATTTCTCAAATTTAGCCAACAATCAACCAGAAAGGGCAATGATAGTTCATTGACTCAGTGTCTCACACAAAAAGAAGATGGATGTGTGTAATGTTCAGTTCACCATCCTATCTGTATTCAAGGACTGTTCCTTACTACTTGTATACATACCTACATACATACATACATATATCACGTCTTTATCCCTTGCGGAGTAGGCAGAGCGATAGTGGCCGTAAGAATACAGCCACTATCGCCACGTCTGACATTTTTGAGTATTGTTTTCAAAGGTTGTTTCAGGAAACATGTGTATTACTATAGTGACAGGTTGTAAGCCTGTCGCCTAAAAATTGTAATACACCAATACTCTCGAGGCCCTTAGTCGTCTCTTACGACACCCGCGGGAAGGATGTGGGATGATGCTATTCTAAGCCGGCATCACACGGCAAACTGTTCCTTACTACTTGTATATGAACGTGCTGTAACTACCCAGAAATGGAACACAAACCAGGTGCGGCTAGTTTGACGCGCACATCCCAGGAACTCGAATAAAACTCGTCGAAATAACTTTGATCGTGTTTTAAAGCCTCGTGGTCTATCGCTGGCCACTCTCAGCGACTCTCGGCATGAAATTGCACTTTGTACCTGAGGCGGTTTGGTTTGGATTTCCATAAAAAAGGTTTTTAAGACTTGTATTATCATGAAATGTCTGGTGATGGACATATGGCTCTGCCGGGCATAAGCATAGGCCGCCCGACCGCATTTATCAGCTGTTAGTGAAGTGACGCTGTTTAAGTGAGTCAGTAAGAACACTATTGCAAATTCAAATAAAAATGCGCAAAGGCGGCCTTATCGCTGAAAGCGATTTCTACCAGACAAGCTTTTTAAGTTGTCAGCTTATGATGATGATGATTTTAGTTTATATGAAAAAAACTGTTCCACACTGCGGTATATACGTGGCCTTCACTTCAGAACCTTTTAAACCCGTTGTCAGTTCTACGACTTATGCGGCACTACTTTTTACTGCTTCATGTTTTAATACGTGCTAACCTTACCCACAGATAATATAATACTACTAAAGTAGCCTGAACATTAATAGCCACGACAGTCCACTGCTGGACATGGGCTTGTCCCTATTGAGGGGTATTGCCATACTCACCACGCTTGGCAGGCGGATTGGCGAGCGCAGTGAAAGATGTTGCACTAACATGGAACGCTGCTATCCTTAGTCAGTTTTTACCACAGATACCGGTAGAATCTGGGTGTGCTATTCTACGCCGGCACCACAAGACTAACATACTTAATATTTTTTTATTCTACACTGGCACCCCGCCCAGCGGCAATGCCCGCTGTAACTCATTTTCCTGTGGGAAAAAGATGTTTTCCCGGCAAGTTTTATACTTTAAAACCTTTCAAAATCACTCTATTTTTAATAAAAAGTATTTTGGTCATGTTGAGAGAATGAGTGAAAGGAGATGCACGAAAGAGATATATAAGGCGAGTGTTAGAGGAAATGTTGGAAGGGGAAGGCCGCGAAGAACCTACCTGGATCAAGTCGGGGACATTTTAAAATCTGTAGTACCCTAAGCCAACGAGCGTGCATGAAATAGGGAGGGAAATAGTCTCTGCCTACCCCAACGGGAAAGAGGCGTGATCTATGTATGTAGTATTACAAAGCGACTTTGCTTTATACTATGTAGTGATTAAGACTGTAATAAAGACGCACTTTCACGTATACAAATCTGCCGCATGCCTGATTCTGTTTATCAAACAAACACGAGCGGTGATCACTTGAAGCGTACACCTAATCATCGAGAGCCAACAGCGAGCGAGACGAGCGAGGCGAGCGGCCATTTCCAGCCACGGAGATGTGTTTTACGAGCAGTGTTTGTACAACAGTGTTTGCTGTACTGTAGGGACTTTTGAGATCTCGTTTTAAACGTAGATATACGAAGTGTAAGGGACGGTGTGCCGAAAACTTTGTAAGCATGATCAGACAAAGAACCTGAACAACTTTTTCTACATACACAAATCACGCCAAATCCCTGGTGGGGTAGGCAGAGCGCTGACGACCGTTAAATATCGGTCATTATCGCCACGTCTGACAAATGTTTGAGGGTCGTTTCAGATGAGGCGTATATCACTATAGTCAGCCTGATGCCTAAAATTGCATTACACTTGAAACAACTTTTTCATTAGGGCTATTATGGTATATGGTATATGGTTAACGTATATATGGTAAACGAGAGAAAAATCCAATTCCAATACAAAATCCTTAAGTTCAATCGTTTCCCAGCATAGGCTCCATAGTAAAAGTTGTTTAGTTTTATAGTATAATCATGGATTTCTCGGTATTACAACATAAATATTCAAAAAGGCCCTCAATATTTACGGTACAAAACGCAGGTAAGTGAAATAGTACGAGCTTCAAATTAAGATACTCTAAAATGTACTGTTTTCGAGGTGTTTAGTAGGTATCGTCCGCAAAAAGTATAGCGAGAGAAAAATCTTGGAGATCCAATAATTTATTTAGATACGAAAAGTATAAAACTAACTTTTTTAAACTAAATAATTAATTCAAACAACGTGACGTGTACACTTCAAAAAGATCAATAAACGGTAAAAAACCAGACAATAATACAATATGATTTTACCTTTACACGAGATCTCTAGCTAATATTTCTAACTGTGACGGCATTTCATACGTCGTGAATTTTCCCAAAAACGGACTGTGCCTGATTCCAAACGACGGAGCTGGGCTTGATTTCTTTCCATACATTAACTGTAAAAAAATACACTACCATTTCAGAAGCCTGTTACTAGTAGAAGGCGGTTAAAAAATTCTGACACTAGGGTTCATCAGGGCCCTAAGTCTGTTAAATGAAAATAGTTTCAGCTGGATGTCGATTAGATCTCAGTTGGACGATTTCGGTCATTCCGTAGTCTGGTAACAGTTTGAAGTATAGAAAAATTACAATGGCAATTGAATGACAGTTGAGTTTCGATGGCGTTACAATGGCAAATATAGCAGACTTGGGGCCCAGGTTGTTGAAAGGCTCGGTGTCTCACACGAAAAGAAAAAGAACTGTAAAGACAGAGTGACTGATGAAATGATGCTTTAACTGAATTTCAAATAATCTATACTGTTATACAGTACAAGCATTATGTTTACATTAGCATAAAATATTAGCATTAAGTCACAGAGCAAAGATATCACTCGTTAGGCGGTGGCCATGGGGCGGCCGCATTATGACTTCTCTAGTCTGTGCATTATATCATACAATTTTCCACGTGCTCAGACTTTATAATCAGCCAAAAATTATGAATTGAAACAGTTAAGGACATGGGGCACTTATCTTTGGCCACACACGTCTATTATAGACGATTTAATAAGTGTCTGAGGCAAGACACTGCATTGCCTGGGACGCAATCATGGAAAACGCAGGGTTGTCCAGGACCTGCGCCGCCCTCTTGACCTCCCTGGCTGATTCCACAGGCCGACGAGTCGATACATGCGGAGCCAGATCGACTGCGTGGGGCACTACTAGTCCTGAACCCCACTGAGCATTTCCAACTCTTTTTGGGTGGGTCATCGGACTTCACGAAAAGAAAGGTGGTTCCGTGATGGGGCACATGAATCAGTCGGTACCTACTTGATGCTGTCTATGAAAGATTTATAACCTAGACGGTGCTCGTTCAACAATCACAAACTTGTCAGAAAATCAGTAGTAGTCTAGAAAAAAATTGTCACCATTGTTCATCGGGTCGTTTGTCAAGTCGGTGTCCCGATAGAAGAGAAAGAATACAAAAATAATGCTTACCCTTTTCTCGCAGTATGCATTGGGTGCTGGTACAATCGTACGATGCTTTTTAGTGCGTAGCCGCTGGCCCAAGGAGTACTCCGGGCCCTTCTTCTGGACTTGGTTATATTTAGGGTTAAAATCTCCAGGTCCAGGTAATTTATCGTCATCGTTCCGTTTGAACCTCTCTTTCAAAGTGAAGGCTGGAGCTGTCCTAGGGGTTGTAAAAGGAGTTGTTGGTAAAAAAGTATTGGGAATATGGCTATACATTTTGAATGGGTCAAAGATTAAAAAATAAATAAATGTAAAATATATTTCTGATTTCTGGCTAATTATGACACTTTCTCGAATACTATACATAAACAGTTTCTGCCAAAAGTACTAAGTATGGTACACTATGATCCCCCCGGGCCGGCTGATAGAGACTGGATCATGAAAACCTGAGATGGTGCCTCATAGTGTACCTTGGGGTAAGCCCTACGTCCAGTAGTAAACTGCTGTAACCTGATATGATGTATGTTTTTGTAATTGTAACCTTCACATCATCATCATCATCAACATCACATCAGCCTAGAGGGGTCCACTGCTAGACATAGGCCTCCCCCAGTGTACGCCATAATGAACGATCCCCCGCTTTCGCTATCCAGTCGCTACCAGCCGCTCTCTTTCAGAACATCTTTTTCTCCTTTGTTATCTTATTCAACGTCCTTTCTTTTTTTATGATATGAATACATACTTGGTACTCAATGGAAGGGTCTGAATGGCGCGGGATCGTTAAGAGGCAAGTCCGCGAGTTTGAGGAACAGCGTAAAGCAGACCTCGACGCTAAGCGCGATGAGTTAAAGGCCCGTCCACCCGTCGCCATTAACTATAATTATGTAAATGGCAAACTCACGTGTCCACACTGTGCACGGGAGTTTACTGCCAAAATTGACAACTATAGCCATCTTCGGGCGCATCAGCGCCGATCTGATGAGTCGATGTGGTCGCTATGGCCGAAATCGGTCGGAGAGAGATCATCATCACATACTTGGTTATCTTGGTTGGGTTATACATATTAGGAGGACATGTCCACTGGTCCCAGGGCTGGTAGGGTGGCTTGGCCGCTCTTCGCATGGAGTACGCCGGTGCCCGCTTCAGGTGCGTTTCGTCCTTCAGGGTGTAAGCGCCAGGTCCCGGGATTGTGGTCTTGTATCCTGGCAATGCACATTTCTCCGCGATAGTGCCCGCTGGTGTTGTGTCTTTACCTAGGAGACAAAACGATAGGCAAATAGCGTGGAATTAGGTCGCTTTTTGCGTTTACCTTCGTTTCTGTCATGTACCATACTTTTTAAGCGTAAAGCACACATGCCTTCGTATGCAGCACGTGTACACAACACACGCTTACCGGTTGTAATGTATGGGTTTGTATGGAGACGGCATACCACTTGCGCGACCTACGCAACGCATGCGGTGTGCTGTCTTAGATACAATCATACACATTATAACCAGTACGTACGTGTACACGTGCACGCGTAAGAGCTGCTTACGCAGGTGGGGTGCTCTGCCCCTTAAGTAGCCTGTTTAAATCCCAGTGCTGGACAAAAACACGAATGTTAAAGAAAACATACATAAATACATATATCACGCCTTTGTCCCTGGCGGGCTAGCCATAGCGTTAACGGCCGTAAGAAAACGGTCGCTATCGCCACGTCTGACATTTTTGAGTATTGGTTTCCAAGGTTGTTTCAGACACAGAACTAGGAAGTTCTGTGGTTTCAGAAAGCATGTGTATCACCATAGTGACAGGTTGTCAGCCTGTCACCTAAAGAATGTTATACACCAATATTCTCAAGTCCCGTAGTCGCCTCTTAAGACAACCTCGGGGAAAAAATGGGGTGATGCTGTTCTAAGCCGGCATCACACGGCATTTTATAACTTTAAGTTAAAGAAAGCTGTATAGTAAAATAGTTTTTACCTTTCCTAGTCAGTCCTCTGATATCATATTGTGGAGCAGTGGGTTTCGCGGCGGGTTTTGTACCTAATGGAGGTACGTATAGACCAAACGAGTAGGCTGGTGCTTTTTTAATATGTGAGAAGCCCGGTCCACCTAAAACAGTCAATAAAAATATTTTGTTAGTTTTTATACACGGTGTAAGGAAAAAAAAACTTCCTTTCAAGGGGTGAACCAGCCCATGAAACTGAAGAACTTTCTATAAGCCTTTCTATATTTCTTGCCTCAGACACTGCCTCGTCTGTCATAGATGAATGAGCACAGAACACTATTACTCCTTGGCGTATGAGGCCAGAAAAAATGATGACACCTATTAGCCGTGTTTCATGGCATCAAAGGGCAAACACACAGAGGAAGAAACAGTAGAAATGTCTTACAGAATATCTCAGGTATTTTGTCATAGTCTGCTGGTCCTGGTAGTACGAGGCCATCCCACTTGGTTTGTCGCTTCTCTGTTGGTTTGAGTTTGTTCTGTTTTATCAACTTTGTCCTACATTCATTGCCCCACGACGACATGGTGCTAATAAAGTAAACCCTTTCTCTTCGTTATTAGAATTTATATGATAAACAAAATTCAATTCAATTTCTTGTTTTATGGCGTTTTTATTTTGTACTGTTTGTTTTGACGTGAATTTGACATATACATAAGTCAGTGGATTGGACAAATTGGCATACAGCAAAGAGTACCTTTTATACAGTGTAGGAATAGACAAAAGAGCGAGTTCTAATGGAGTTCTAAAAATTGACAAACTTATTGTATACTAGCTCAAAACGAATTAAGAAAGTTAGTTGTTGTTTATTGTAGTTTACAATACAAATTAATGCAACTCTCGAATGATAAATAGAAGTTGAAGTGTTTACACGTCATTTCCGGATGGTATCAAGAAGTGACTTTTAAGAATAAATTTTTCAAGCTACTGAAATAAAACGTGAATATAAATAAAACATCTCCTTAGCATGGCCATGGATAATTAGTATTCGTTGGTCATGGCTAGCTACACATCGACACCTCCTAACCCAATCCAAAATTTGCTAGCATCGGAGGTGGTAAAAGCAGATAATTGTACATACACACATAATATGACTCTCACATCATACCACAAAACTAATCTAGTTTAAAAATAAGTTTCTTGTTTATCACAAGAAAGGCTATGAAAATCTAAATTTGTCATGATTCTCCTATACCGAACATACCAGGGTGCCAGCATAGTTGAAGAGTAGTGTCCGGCTGGCTTTTTTCCGGTACTTTGATGTAGATTGACACATATTTGCTGGAAGATCTGAGATCTGAGGTGGTAAAAGCGGAAAATTTTACATACAGAATATATGATGATGATGATGATGATCTTTCCGACCGATTTCGGCCATGGCGACCACTTTGACTCCTAATCAGATCGGCGCTGATGCGCCCGGAGATGGCTATTGTAGCCAATTTTGTCAGTAAACTCTCGTGCACAGTTTGGACACGTGAGTTTGCCATTTACATAATTATAGTTAATGGCGACGGGCGCACGGGCCTTCAGTTCATCGCGCTTAGCGTCGAGGTCTGCTTTACGCTGTTCCTCAAACTCGTGAACTTGCCTCTTAACCATCCCGCGCCATTCGGGGCGCTGTGCTGCCAGACCCTCCCATTGAGTGGGCTCAATGTTGCATCTTTTCATGTGTCGTTTCTGAACATCTTTATATCTGAGGAGTTGTCCGCCATGCTTTCGCTTGCCCTCCTCTAGCTCAGAATAAAAGATGCGCTTCGATGACTCTCTCCTCCGACATCCGGGATACATGACCGTACCACCGAAGCTGACGACGCATCAGATAGGCCTCAATGCCACCAACATTGGCTCGTCTCAGAACTTCGGTATTGCGCACTCGGTCGGACCATCTGATTTTCATGATTTTCATAATATAAACATTAGAGGAAACAAAGCCCAAAAATAACCCAGATTAAAAGTAAGTTTCTTGTTTAACACAAGAAAGGTCATGAAAATATTAATTTGCCATGATTTTCCTATACCGAATATACCAGGGTGCCAGCATAGTTGAAGAGTAGTCTGACACATATTTGCTGGAAGATCTGAGATTGGAGGTGGTAAAAGCGGTAAATGAAAGGTAAAACTAACCCAGTTTAAAAATAAGTTTATTAATTACTTTTGTAAAGAAATGCCACAAAAATCTTATTTTGTCATGACTTTCCCATATCGAATATACCAGGGTGGCAGCATAGTTGAAGAGTAGTCTCGTCCCGGCAGGCTATTTTTCGGTACGTTGGTCGGCCCATCAGCGCGGCCACGGTCAGCTTTGATGTAAAATGACACCCCGACGCCTCTCAATATTTGCTGGGTTCGCACACTCTTCAACTCTGTGAATTTGAAGCGGAAAATTGAATAGAAATTAAATTCTGTCCAGTAACTGGCAGCAGTAGCACATAGAAGTACCTTTATACGGAATCGAACTGTTTTCAAGCAGTTTGTAAGAAAATGGAAAACCTGTTTGTGAAAATTGTAGTTACAACTGTTACTGTGACTATCAAACATGATACTGAACATGAACATGAACTGTGAGTATCAAATATACCTAATTATATTCAAACATGTTGTTATGAAGGCACCTGTGTAATGTCCATTTAAAAGCTCTAGGTACCACCTACAGACTAACCCTAAATTGATCATTATCCGAGCTTTCTTGTATACGTTACGGGATCCGTAAAGTCCTGTGCAACGAAAGCATGTATGGCAGATTTTCTTTGGATGACAGCGTCGTATCTACGGAATCATTTTCATGGCTATGCCTCTATAACGTTTCCACCTGTCCCATATTGATAGCTGGATTAAAGCGTCCGATTTCGAAATACTTCGAATATATCAGCAAGGGCGATCCATTTTGCGCTCGTTTCGACGTCTTTTTCCACTTCAGTAGTTGCGATGCTTGAAGTTGAAGAGTTTTAGAGGGAAATTTTAAGTTTTAACTCTTCAGATCAATCAGGTAAAAGCTGTGAATGCAAAAAAAAAAAACGAACTAAAACTATCTTCAAAAAGTGTATATTATGTTCCTGGCGTAATATAATTGTCGAACGTATGTTTAAGGATAGTTAACCGTAGAGTTGTGTACTACAAATGTTTTTTTTAGGAAATTGAAATATTCCATACAATATTTTAACCGGTTCTATTGGAACAAAACTATATTTTACCGATATACCAAACCCACGTTTTTTTTAAAACTACATACTTTAGGCGTTGTGACAAATCGACTTTGACACGGTTGGAATTTCTTTTTTTTAAATTCTCATGAGAAAATCTTCTACTGATTGGTCTTATGTCACACGGTCTACTACACAAATCCATTTTCACATATCCTAATAAATTCACACATACCCGTAACCTAAAAAATCGAGTAGTAGAAATAGAAAAACGTGTGGTTAAACCAGTCATTGCGGAATCCCGTGTGCGATTTCAGTAAACACACTCTCAGGAAATGGGTTCCTGAAACGTAGCAATTTTTCAGCGTATCCGCTGTATAAGCATTCTCATTTTCATCCGATGAATACTCGTCATTTACATAAAAGGTAGCATGCATCCATGGATTGGATTTCGCCATTCCATCAACCTCTTATCTGAAATATTCAGTCATTTATTTCGTGATTTCCATGTAATAAAATAAATTGAAAACTGAAAAGCAAACATGAAAAATGTTACTGTTTATTAAACAAGTTCGTTTAAAATTGCTTACTAGAGAAAAAGGGGTTACTAATTAAATAAAGTCGATCAGGTAGGTATTTACTGTATACCTTATATATTTTAGTTGCTAAAGATATATTAGGTATAATAATATTAGCTGAAAATTCTCTGAGGGGTGAACCCGTCCATGAAACTGAGCAACTATCCCTAAGAAACATAGGTAGTTTGTATGGGAGGGCTAAAATTTTATAAAATTTTTCAACCCATATTCCTTGGGTTCTCTTACTACTTCTTGGTACCTGTAAAAATATTGGCAGTTGATATTTATAATTTTAGCTCCTACGAATGAAGTGGCAAACAAGCATAAAGATCTGAACAACTGCCATCATAAAACAACCCATGTACATAATTATATTCCAAGTAAATATCAAACCAAATCCAAACGAATCTCAAACAAGTACTACACTGTATAAGAGCGTTGAGTACATTACAGTTCCCGTATATCTGGACGACCTCGTCCGCAGAACTTCCTACTGTTCTCAAAGTGTAAATAATGGGGAATTTTCTAGCCAATCTTCAAGTCTTCTTCTTCTTTTCGTGTGGGACACCGAGTCGTCCTACGACCCGATGAACCCTAGTGTCAGAATTTTTCAACCGCCTTCTACAAGTAGTAGGCTTCTGACATGGTTGTGTAACGACCGCCGTCTAAGTGATCATAGACAGCAACCGGGACCTACGGCTTAACGTGCCATCCGAAACACGGAACCATCTTACTTACGGACAATCGGGTGGTTCAGCCCGCAATGTCCTAACCAGACTGGGAACAAATTCACAAAGTGATAGATATCAACTTTGTGAGTGACCCACCGAGAATCGAACCCGGGACCTTCTGCGTCAAAGGCAGTCGCACTACCACTGCGCCACATCGGTCGTCAAGTGTACCTACTAGATAGCTCTGGGTTACACTGAAAAAGTTTCTTTCCAGGGAAATGCATTTTATGTATTGGAGCCAAAATTTTAACTTAGCACAACGCCATCTTGTTTGAAGTTATAAAATGAGGTGAGAACTGTCAGAGTGATAATTTCCTATTGAAAGCATATAATATGCTCCGAAATATCTACGACCAAGAGAGAAATCCGACCCAAGACCGGACCTGGAGAAGGACAACTTCACATTTAAACCCGGAACTCCGTCAGGCGCGTGTGACAGAGGTCTATCGTGCGGTAGACTCCTGCAGCCGACCTGGCTCCGCACGTATCGACTCGTCGTTTCTGTGCGGTCAGCCAGGGTGGCCGAGACGGTGGCGCAGGTCCTGGGCATCCCTGCGTTTTCCAAAATTACGTCCCAGGCAGCACAGTGTCTGTGGAAAATCGGCTTATATAACTACGAAAAATCATGCCTCAGACACAGATTGGATTGTCTGTCACGGACCGATGAGGCCGATGATTCACTGTTTAAACTTTTTGTGAAAAAAAGTATATCTAGTGTTATTTGATTAAAACACCAAGTATTCGATTTTGATTACTAGGTATTTTGCTGACATTTCGATAAAATAGTAAACAATCATTTACTGTTTAGTTTGTTTAATATTACAGTTTGAGTATCTGTGGAGGACCTCGTCCGCAGAACTGGCCGCTGTTCCCAAACCGTGAATAATTGAAAGCATGGTGGATTACTTCTCTTGTGGAGGAAATGCTCGTGTTTAACGCAACTTGCTCCGCTAATGCATTTTGTACTTTGCTATTCAGTTGCTTGAATTTCCACGTTTGCGTGATTTATTTCTGCTTTGTAAGGAGTTATATTAGTGGCTATTTTGGTCGTGTGATGCCGTGTGATGCCGGATTAGAATAGCATCACCCCACGTCCTTCCCGCGGGTGTCGTAAGAGGCGACTAAGGGACTCGAGAGTATTGGTGTATTACAATGTTTAGGCGACAGGCTGACAACCTGTCACTATAGTGATCCACATGTTTTCTGAAACATCCTTGGAAAACAATTCTCAAAAATGTCAGACGTGGCGACAGCGACTGTATTTTTACCCCGCAAGGAATAAAGGCGTGATATATGTATGTATGTATGTATTTCGGTCGTAACGGCTGATTTTTAGAAGGTCAAAACGACGATTTAATTGCTTTAGGAATGAATACAAAAAAATGTTTTTTTGTGTTAGGAAAACAGATGGAACAGGCGTCGCTAGTACTAAGTAATGACAAAAATCCCGAGTTCAAATCTTGTCTGCGGCTGAAAATTTTGCATGTTTCCTTTAGTCTTTAGGAATCAAACACTTTCGCAGGTAGATCTATAAGCTCACTTTTGGTGGGCTTCAGATTTTGAACAACTCTTTTGAAACAATTTCCAATAATTCCAGAACTTAAGCTTTCATGTTACCAAAGGAAAAACACAAAATTGCTCTCAAAACGAGCGTTTCGGCTCTAGAGTCTTTGTACAGCTCTTTAAAACCGAGATAATCTCTCTCACACTTGGATAATTCATTATGCTCTCATTGTGAACCTACTCTGTGTTCAGAAAGTAGCATTAATTAATTAGAGCAAGAAAGAACTGCCTGTATTGTTATAAAGTCGACCCATTATCAGTTAGAGGAGCCAGTTGGAAAGAGGCCGGACGGCGTTTCTTCTTTTTTTTTCTTTTATTTATTTACTGGAAGAGGGAAAGACTTTACTAAGTATCGTTTGCAATAAAAAAAACTGAAAGTGGTTAAATTCATAAGTTTTTATTAAATATCATTAAAATTCCCGGACTGTAATCGTTTAAAATTATTTTGTGCTACTCGGACTAATACTGCATTAGGTCCATAAACGGTACATTTTTTTGCGGCGTTGCATTCTTTCCTTTTTTGCTATAAAATTTCAAAATGTATCGAACTTCTTCATTGGATTCACTCATTTCTTCATTAGATTCATTCAAACACACTTCCTATATATATATAAATATTTTTAAAATGTTACTTTTTTAATGGCACCAAAACTAGCCAGCTACGATTAATACAGCCAAAGAGATTTTATTACAAGTTAGTAAATACTATTTGAGAAAAGACTTTTTCTCCGACCTGTTAAAAGACTGAAAGATAGTAATGAATCATTACTAATGATAAATATTTTTTTGTTTGAGGGATAGGTTTCGTAGGGAGGCAAATCAAAAATAACGGATCAGTTCTCTTCAATACACGAAAAGTTAGAGATATTTTTAGAAAAACAAAAAGAAACAAACTGAAATCAAGGTAATAAAAATTCACTTTATCTGTCGAAATGTCGCAGCCGTAAAAATATTACGAACTTAAGTTTTAAAAGGTTTTTACGGTCATTGGCACGTACACCCAGTGGTATAACTCCCATCGGGTCACCCCGATCGACTGAGCCGAATCCGAACTCCCGGGAACAGGGAAAGTCAATTCGAGCTGGCAACTTTTTTCGAACTGCTTAAGCGCCATCGAGCAGACCTTTTTAAGTACAGTAGATGTAATGTAAGACTGAGTATGATAATTTCAGGTGTATGGTTCACTTTAATTTATGTGGTTCAGGTGGTGAAGTGAATTTTAGCTATTACTGCTTTCTTCAAATCAGTAGACTTTATTCAAAATAGTACACACTGTGTTTGATAATAAAAATTGATGAATTTTAAAAATAAATTGTGCACATTTTGTACTAGCTTCTGGTACTTTGTGGCGCATCGTTCTTTAACTCATGAAAAATCTGCTTTCTACACCGAGCGTTCTAAAATTCCTGATTCAGCAGTGCGGACGACTTTATTCAATAAAAAGTCTGAGTCAGTTTCCAAATTTTAAAAAAATAGTTGTGCTCCGGATTTTTCTTTACTGTGCCTTTTCCATTGATTTTCAACTTCGCTAGTTCATTGTTTTACGCTCCGTTGTCAAATGAACTTTATTGGCCATTTAAACTGAGTTGAAGTTTGAATGGCTTATGGAAACTGACAAAGCCTATTCGTTGAATAATGTAGAAGTTTTATTTTCGTTTCTGGGTTATTCAAAAATAAATTTCAATTGATAATTGACACAATTCTGTGTTATTGGTAGTTAGCTACGAGTAGGTAGGTAGGACAATATTGTTCTTATAGAAAATATAGTTTATACAAATTCAGTTTACACTTCTTAGAAGTATTCAAAGTTTGAATAGAAAAAAGTAAGTGTTTTGACGCCATCCAAAATAGCGAGACCTCGTCATCAGTTAGTATGTTTGACGACCGATGTGGCGCAGTGGTAGTGCGACTGCCTTTGACGCAGAAGGTTCTGGGTTCGATTCCCGGTGGGTCACTCACAAAGTTGATATTTATCTCTTTGTGAATTTGTTCCCAGTCTGGTTAGGACATTGCGGGCTGAACCACCCGATTGTCCGTAAGTAAGATGGTTCCGTGTTTCGGATGGCACGTTAAGCCGTAGGTCCCGGTTGCTGTCTATGATCACTTAGACGGCGGTCGTTACACAACCATGTCAGAAGCCTGCTACTTGTAGAAGGCGGTTGAAAAATTCTGACACTAAGGTTCATCGGGTCGTTGGACGACTCGGTGTCCCACACGAAAAGAAAGAAAGAGTATGTTCAGTTCATACAAAATATCGTTTTAAAAAGCATTTCATTTGACCTTCCAGTCATCATGGCTAATGCCTCGCGGTTACAAAGAGCAGCTGATACAGACTACTACCAACTGATCTATTTTGTCAAAACATCATTTCAATTTTGAACTGGCAACTACAAAATCTATATTTTATTTATTCCATTTTCAAAATTATGACGCTCGTTTCTGTTCACTTGCTTACTTTTTTTTACAACGCAAGGAGGGTCAATTTCTGAAATTACCGCATATAACGCCAAAATGGTAAACTGATACCGTTCTTTCAAATATCGAGGTGTTTTGATGATAGAGAGTATTCCAAAAATAGTGACTTCATTGACCATTCATTCATTTCTCATTTATATAATGAAATACCTACCTATCTACCTGCATAAAAACTACAGAAACACCATCGCGATTCCTACAAATCTTTATTTCCAATTTACGTAGATCGTAGAGTCGCCTTTTGTTTCATTCCACACAAGTTTACCTCAATCAAAGAGAAAACGTTCTTTTATACTCTGTGTTTCTCACTCGTAAGCTGGCTTATCTCAGTAGAAGTAAAGACGTAATAAAGTTTAGTGAAGTGGAACGTGTGCGACGCGCACCGAGGCGGGGGATTTCCTTATAAAAGTACTCTCTATAATTATACTTAAGCTTAGTCTACATTTAATGTGTAAAAACATTATACCTATTTGTCTTTCTGTCATATTTTTTTACATATGTTTCTTCCTTTTTATTGGGATTTACCGCACTCACAGTGCTATATAAGGTGTAAAAATATTAGCTGCTAATATTTTAAGGGGTGGATCAGCCCATGAAACTGAACAACTTTCCCCAAGAAACATATGTCGATATGAAAAAAAATTTGGACCTCCCAACAAATTGACTTGGTCGGTCAGTAATTTTGTATGGGAGGCCAAATTTTTTTTCTCATCATTCTCATAAATGAAAATAAGCAACCTAAAAATGTACAAGCGTCAATTTCTCGATTTCTTGATACTCGTCTTGAAGAGACGATCTTAGCGACATCTAGTAGTAGTATCATCTCTTTCTTTCTTTTTGTTTTCTAAACTTTAGAACCAAACGTTTGAATTCCTAAGATGTTGAATTTTCAAAATGTTGGATTCTAAACACTGACCTCGTTGAACCTACGAAGGTTTTTTATATGTATTTATTAACGCTTTTTATGCAATTTTTTTTGCAATAGTAGATAGTACCGAATCGATAGTCAATTGGAACAAATAAACAAGTAATTTAGCCACCAATTGAGCTAATGAGTATTTAATTAGAGGTTTTCAATCGGATCGTAACTATATTCTGTTAATTATCCTATACCAATGTTACCATGCCTTTGTTCTGCTTTTGACTTTTGCTAATTCAAAATGTTCAGTGACATTGTCTTGTTGATTTGAGTACTTCTCGTAGAATTAACTACGTAAAAATAATGAAAATACAGTAGGTAAATAAAAAAAAATACTGCAAATAATGTAAAGGGTGACCCCTTGAAACTGAACAACTTTTCCCTATGAACATAGGTCGAAATATGAAAATAAAATTTCGTCGTCCCATACTACAAAATTACCAACTGACCAAGTCAATTTGTATGTGAGGTCCAAAATTTTTTTCATATTCAACCTATGTTTCTTGGGGAAAGTTGTTCAAATGCATGGGCTGGTTCACCCCTTAAAATATTTGCGGCTAATATTTTTACCCCTTATATGCTTGTGTACTCTGCCTTACTCGCAGGACGCCCGGCAAACTTATTATTGGCACGTCCATTTTGTTACTGGAGGGTAGTTATTTCGTTATTGCCTGATGATCCTGATATTTCTAATTTATTAGCGCGGAGACTCACTAGGGACTAAAAAGGTTGTCAACTGCAAATTGAACCATGTAGTAGTAAATACCATACAAATCAGCCTATTAAATGAAAATTTTCTTTAAAATATCTATTTGAAAGTAGCTTTTTCCGGATTCGACTTGTTGAAATATTGAACCAAACCAATAAAAAGCAGAACTTGAAAAAATATTCATGAAAATATTTTTTGTTATACTTAATCCAAAATTCAAAATATATAATTCAAATGGTCCAGGCTGAGTATCCTGAAAAGTACTTGCCGTATTTCCATGACATGCATTTTCGGGCTTATAGTGCAACGGGTTTCGATGCGATTATTCTTCGTTTATAAAGTGATTCAAGAAGAAAGGTCATATGATTTTTTCCCACGGGAATTAGGTTAACAGCGGGCGCAACCACTGGGCGGTTATAGTTGCACATAAAACGGGCCAAGATGTCTCTCCTAACTTTGAAAATGTAACACAAAAGATAAGTGTAAGGTTTCACAAAGTCTGTTTTAACGACCGACTGCTAACTACAAGGGAAAAACTACATTGTTTTTAGTAACATGCGTTTGGTTTTGTCTAGATATACATTTTGTTATGTTCTTTGTGTAGTAGAGTTTTAAGGTGTTGCTTTTAAGTTAGTTATTGTATAAAATATGTATTACAATATTATCTGATTATAAGTTAAGTATACATTTCAAATTGTTTAAATTTTAGTCAGTATAAAAAACGGTTATTTTCAACATTTTTAAGGATATTTTTGCTAAAAATTTACTGCGAAAAATCGGAGCTTTGGTCGATACAACAAGAATAAATACTTACTGAATTTCATATTCTTTTATTTTTGAACAAAAATATATTTAAATAATTATATTAGCTAACTATCTAGTTCCTGTAGTACATACAAGCTTTGCATAGTTTGGGGATAGATAGCGCTGTGTGAATCGTCCAAGATATTTATTTATTTAAATAAAAAAGTATCAAACTATCTTTCCCGCCTGACTACTTAGATAATTACATGTTGGGCGTACCCCAGAGAGATGAACGATATTAAGATCCGAACAACATCTGATTAATTACGTGCCCAAAATAAGATATAAGAGACTCGAGGGTTTCATGTGTATTGCAATTTTTAGGCGACAGGCTAACAACCTGTCACTAAAGTAATACACGAATCGTCTGAAACCTCTGAAACAGCCCTCAATTTGTTAGACGCGACGTTAGCGACAGTATTTTTACGGCCTTTAGGCCGTTAAAGGCGTGATATGTTGATGTATGTATTTATGTTGAATAATAGGTACCCATTTTCGTTTTTAGATGTCATAAACTACATATATACGAGATCGGAACAATAAGGCTTAGATGGACTTTTGGGACGGATTTTAATTATAAGAGTCAAGTTTTTCAGACTGTTATTCTAAAAATATGCTACGAAATTAAAAAAAAGGTTCCCACAAATTATATACCTTTCACACATACACACTCACACACACACACTCAATAAAACTGAACTTAAATAAAACCATCTATAGAGGTTTCTGGAGCTTAGATTTAAAATCTTCTTTATTTTTCAAGTCTATTTCCTGGATTATAAATTCATATTAGATTATTTCATTTCAACCTACATCGAATGAATTAAGCAACGCATGAATTTCAGTTCTCATTCAACAAGATCTAATTAATGTAGTACAGTAGCGAAGCGGACTTTCATATTCGTACTTCGCAGCAAATTCGTCTGATATTCCGAACATTGTTGCCAAATGATTATGCGTTTCGAAACTGCACTCAAAGTAAGTACGTACTCAACGGAAATTATTTAGAACATTCGTGGATTTATTGTACTGCACTTGGAAATGCCAACTGAACTTTAGTTTCTGTTGTATTTAGTACAGTGAGAAAATTATGTAGGCAAATAATAGTAATTCATCAATAAGGTAAGAATTTTCGGCCCGACTTATAGCAATACTAGTCGGACTGCATTGTTACCGCTTGTTCAGATTGTAGGATCATCTGTCAAGTTCAGTGCACAATAATAAAAGACCCTATTACTCCTACCTATGCTGATTTTTTACATTATTCGCATGATCGCCACCCAGTAAAAACTAAATGAACAGTTAAATAAACATTACATTTTATAGGTAGTTCATATATTATATTATTTTTTGACAGAATAGCTAATGACTTATCAAAAAATTGGTCAAATAAATTTGACGTACGTTCATTATGGCGGCTTAAACTTTTCGTAGTGTTTGAATTTTCCATGTAATTTATTTTAGTTTTTTATTCTGGACTTTGCAGACGAGCGTTACAGCCAGTGTCACGAAGAAAAATCTGTCTAGTTTATCTTTAGAGATTCCGTAAAAAATCATGAATTAGTTTCGTGAATTTCGACTGTGAGTTTAAAGTACTTAATTATTTCAGGGGTGTTTTAAACTTCACGGAGCAACACGAGCACGTAAAGCTAACTGAGTAAAATAGTTCACTAGTTGTCGGGAATTATAGTATAAGCGGCCGGGGCCTGTCAATGGTCGGCCACATTTTATAAACAACATAAATATTTTCAAACTCAAGGCTTTAAAGACTGCTTAGGTCAACTTCTTTCAGCTGATGTGGTTACATTTAGGAGCAATTGTTAGCGCAAACACTATTTTGCCACTAAAGTACAAAATCCAGTAAAATGTAGAAAAAAAAAGTAAAAACAAAATCAAAATAAAGTACAAGTGCCAAAACTAGTGATTTCTCGAACTCTTGCAAGGTTTAAGCTACAATATACGAATCTGGCAACTGCTTTCTAATGTTAAAATGCTAAAACGGCATATGTAATATCTGGCACAAATGCTTTTCAAATTGATTGAATATTCAGCGGCACAAAATATTAAACCCAACGAAGAGAAACTGACAAATTTTTACCTAAATTTTCAATACATATATTTCGCGTTTTCTCAAAATCACACACACTAAAATATCTCGCCTTTATCCCGTGAAAATACGGTCGCAATCGCCACGTCTCACAAATATTGAGGGTTCTTTCAGATGTTTTTTGTGTCACCTTAGTGACAGGTTGTCAGTAAAAAGGCTTTTCAAAATCACTTTGGTTTTATGTCACTACCTCTTTGTCTATTATACTTAGTTGCCGAGTTTCGTAGTGGCTGTAGTAATTGTTTTTCGTGTTCCATTTACTGGCCCCAGGCGTCGGAAACTCCAGGACTTGGCATGTGAATTACTAAATTCACTAACGTTGTGTGGAGGAGAAAAGAGAATGAATAGAGCGTCTAAAACATTATAATCACTGGAGTTCTTAGGGCATACAACCTATGGAGGTGGTAAACAGTTAATTACCGAACTAATTTTTTTGCCACTTATTGCGGGAAGGGAGGTAAACACGTACAGCATACAACGATAATTTTACAACAACTTGACAACCACATACAAAATGGCAACTTTCAGTTTCATATAACGTGATGGGCAAATGGGCAGTGAATTCTGGCAGCGGGGTAAACCCAGCCATTTGCCATTTCCATAGGCTGAATGCTCTAAGCTTGAGTTATTTAGGTTATTTCTCTTAAATAGCGCTGATAGCGCTGCTGTTGAAATACGACGGACTTCGTTCATAATTTTTCAAAATATTCATAGTTTGAATTAATAAAATTGTTCTAACGCCATCCAAAATAATTAGATTCTTATTTTCATACAAAATACCATTTTACATCGTTATGAAAAGTAGCTCATTTGACCTGCCAGTCCACAACCCTATTGTCGTCGCAATGTTCTGAAATCAACGGACTCCTTGTACACATTCACTAGCGGCCCGCCCAGCGGCTGCACCCACTGCAACTCATTTTATCGTGGGAATAAGATGTTTTCTTTGCAAGTATTATACATAAAAACATTCCCCTTGAATCACTTTATCTATTAAAAAAATCCTGCATCAAAATTCGTTGTGTAGTTGTGAAGATTTAAGCAAACAAACAAAAGCGGCTTAGCTCTATACTATGTAGTGATGATACGTTTGTCTTAAAATTGTTACTTGCATCAAACTCACACCTAAAGACAGCCCAAGGTGCAGTAGTAATTCAAAGCACAGGTCAGCAAGATGAAATCTTAAGCCTACAAAATGTCTTAAAGCCGGTAATCCCGTGAATATTTTATAAACAGCTGACAGCATTTGAGTTATACTGCAGTCGGGCGCTTACTCGGAAAACCAGCTTAATAATTCATGGACATTCTGAAGGAACACCAAAACCTGGAAGCTTGGAACGAGCGAAAGTAAAATATTTTTGCATAAACCTACAATGGGATAAAGACCCCTGGCACGTTCTGAATTTTGAAATTGAATTGTATGAATGAATTTTGTGACCATTTCATTTATACCAGTGGTTTCTTTTGAAACAGTTTCTTTAAAGGACATAGTACAGCAGTCAAAATGCACGCTTGTGCGCTGGCGCAGCTGTAGGCGCTCTCTAGGCTTGTTAGATGTCTGGGTCATTAATAAAATTCAAAAGTTTTCTGTTTAAATCTCATCAATCTCATTATCATCAATGGCATGGCCTTTGCTGAACATAGGCCTTCCCTAAAGATTTCTACCTTATCTGATTAGAAGCGGCCTACATCCAGCATTTCCCCGCAGACTTGACCAGATCGTCTGTTCGTCTCGCTGGCCGTCCTACACTGCGCCTGCAAGAAAGCAATGGAAATACTGATGAAATAATTGCATTTTGCAAAAGATTTTTTTTAAATTTTATTTGTTCGATAGATATACGCTGCTGAACGCGGAGGCAGATTGTGCATTTTTGTCGCTCGTTCCGCGCTCTCACTTGCACTTCAAGCATTAAATGGAACGCCTCAGATCGAGGTAACGCCGCATGAATAATTTGGTGCACTTGGTAAATTATTTGGTGCAGCAGCCGTTTTCATCGAAATACAAGACGTTGTCACGTCAAAAATTATCATACAGTTTATCACAACAAGAGAATCTACAAGGGAATTCTATATTTAGCAACTTCCGACCCTTTCAAAGTTATTAACAGAACAGATACAGATTTACAACAGCTGTTGGAGGAAAATGGCGCCCAAAATTATAGCAGATAATAGGATTTTAATTGAGATCAGGCTTAACAGAATAGAAGGCCGTTTGCAGGCCAATAAACTTTTATACTCGACCATTATCGCGAGTTTCGGCTATGGCGTTGTAGGCTGGAATTGTAAGCTGAATTTTGTCCTGGTATTGTGAGGAATTTATAAAAGCAATAATCTTTTAGAACAGGAATAAAACAATTTTACGTAAACACTCTATGTAATTCTAAATGAAAAAGAACTCAATACTCTATTACAACAGGAATACAACAATTTTACGTATGTACCCAAATAACTGAATTGCTTTAAATAGAGTTATCTGTTGAACATAGAGTCGACAAAAGACCTGATCAAGTTTGAAGCAAGTAAGCATTTATTTTCGAAAAATGGTTTTGTTGAAAATGCATGCAAATAACTCATCAATCTTCTTAATTTGGGCCTTTATGAACGCATTTTAACCGAACGAGCTCATTCATCAAAGTAAGAACAACGATTATTGGTGGCGAGAAAAATAAAAAAACCTGCCGTTTATCCTCTTATCGACTGATGCTGGAAATAAATCTGATAGTAATGAAATTAAGACTTATGCAGATAATTATCGGTGGTTTTTTAAAAGTTTTGTCTTGATCTTGACTACAGATCTTAGCAATCGAAATTGCATTATCTATCCTTGTACGAAAACGAAACGGAAAACATTCTTATCATCGTAGCCCTGAATAGAGTCAAGCAAGGCCAAGACCAAACTTTAAGACTTTTTCAAAGCACGTGCTCTTACACTAAACAGCACAGAAGTAAAAGTCACTACACTACTAAGAAAATGGTCTTGAAATCTAAAGTAGGATCAAGTCGATTGATAAACCATACAACAGTATTGTACCATATATAGTTACTTTTAGGACTTATCATGACGCATCGACCCTCGACTCGTTTCCAGCGGATCTGTGCCAACTGGCCCCTGGACTATGCTATTCATCGATAATTTTTTGGGACTACCCTCACTCGAGCGATTCAATTTGCAGTTTCTAAAGTTACATACAACGTCTATGTTTTATGTATGGTTGTTTTTACCTACAGCAATCCTGCCAAAGCGAAGCGCCAAAGGTTGATGCTATTTTTATGGTTAGGTACAGGGCATTTTTGGTACTAAGCCTCTTTCAATATCAAGTCCATCTCTTGTAGTAAACATAGGGTTCGTTGGGTTGTTGGACGACTCGGTGTCCCATACAAGGAAAGAGACAGAGAGTGAACATTTTTAAACTTCATACATAACTAATTTTCATTATCTTGCTGTCACTGTGAATAAACTGGAAAGTAAGCCATTTGCACGGTGCTGAAAAAACTTCTTGTTATTTATTTACATGAAAAGTAGACTCATAAAGGAGCAAGTTTCTCACCTTATAAATTACGCTCAGAAAGTAAGTACGTTGCTAAGATTTTAACTTCATAACAACGCAACCTGCTTCTATGGTCCAGTGGGTATAACCAATGGCTCTCAATGGAAAACTTTCAAGACAATCTTCAAGTGTACTCGTAAGTGCATAGATGGGAGAATTGTCTTCTTAGCATAGAATCCCACCATGTCCAGTCCCTCCACGCTGAGTCTCTTGATGCTTTTAGTTCTTCACGCCACTAAAGTGAATAAAATATTTCCGAGAAAAAGTACTTAACCAAGTGGAGTGTCAATATACTGAAATGTCAAAATTTCAACTAGATACATGACACTAAAAGTGAAATAGGACAAAATGTCAGATACAAAAAAAACATCTAGATACGATTGATGGTGCTTCGACATTGTGAAGGCAACAAATTTTGCCTATAATATACATACATACTTAGATCACGCCTCTTTCCCGTTGGGGTAGACTGACACTGCCTACAATATACCTTCTCATTATAAGTTAATTTTGGAAAGCTCTGAAATTCTGGAAAGCACATCAGCCAATACAACTGCGGCTGGTTCAAAAACCCTGTAGTCGGGATTGCGTTGAACAAAATACTTTTATACCAAGAATCGTATAAAAATTGTACACGCATTGTGTGTGATAGTCCATTTCAATGGTTCTATTGACAAGAGATATGTACTTGTGTACATGACTATTGTATGGTCAATATGAATAGATGGAATATTTTTTGTTTTCAGAGAGAACGCACGTATCTTATTTTATTTTTGTGTTGGGTTGGCATCCTGTCTACATTGTTTGAATAAACTTGGAATAAAACATTTGGTTTTTTTGTCAAAAGCGGCCTAACCCAAATCGAAGGTGGTCTAAAATTTTTTAATGTATTATTTTGATCTTTATAAGTATTTCAATTATATTTACTGTTAATAAATTTTAATATTCTATTCTATTTTCCTACGCCTTTTTACCTTCTTTTCCTTTCATCTTACATGCTGGATACTCTGTGGCAGCAACAAATAAATTCCAGACCGATGCTATCACCGGAGGCAATTAAGATAAGCGGACATTGCGCTGTCGCATCGCTCACCGCGGCGTTTAGCATATTTCTATCTGTTTTTTTGGGAAAGATGTTCAGTTTCATAGTCTATTCGTTCACACTTTAAAATATTTTTCAGAAATATTCTATTATTCTTCTTTGCCAGTGTTTCACTTTTCCTTTGGTCTATACTCTTTTGGATGCTAGATACTCTGTAGCAGCGACGGATAAATTCCAGACTGATGCTATCACCGGAGGCAATTAAGATAAGCGGACATTGCGCTGTCTCACCGCGGCATTTAGCGGATTTATACACTCCCTAGAATAACACGCTCCATAAACCCTTAGAATCACATGAGAGCTCATTGGTAAAAGAGTGAAAATAAGTCAAAAGTTGTGGTTTCAATTCGAATACAAGTAGATTTAGGTTAGGTTAGGTTAGACCCTTAGGCAATTGGGTCAATGGCTATTTTAATTGTAAGGCCGTTGTCACACTTAAAGCACAACGCTGCGTAATGCATGGGTCTATCAGATCCATACTAGACACGTCATTCCCTAAAAATTATAAGTAAAATAAAATTAACATTGCTGGTTAGCACAGGAGAATGGCCTAAGTATGCGTTGACAAAGATTGAGTTTCGTAAGAAAAAGTTTAGCTTTCAATTGGTTTGTGGATTGGCAGGTCAAGTGAGCTACTGTTTAAAACGATCTAAAACGATATTTTGTATGAAAATAGAAATGTACGAAGTCATCATATAGATATTGCTATTTTGGAAGGCGTCAGAACACTTACTTTTATGTATTTTTTCTGTTTATTAATCCAAATTTTGAAAAACAATGAATGAAGTCGTTGTTTTTTATATATTCTTATTTTTACATTTTTATATTTTACTAATGACCCAGTCCATAACTGAATTTATGTATCAGACATTTTGAAAAATATTATGTTTATAAAGTACTGCATTTTCCCGTTAAGGCGTTATTCATAGGTCGGAACTAAAAGCTGCCTCATGCAATCAAGAACTAGTCAACAACTACAACTGGAGATGCGTTTACAAACAAGAAAAAGTTTCGCTTTCGAATTTATTTATTTGAAAAATTTTATGTTCATACAGTAGGTAAGCACATTTTCCCATTAAGGTGGATCGCAGGTGACGCAGCGCTATCGCAGTGTCGTTCGTCGAGTACGGTTTTAGTATGGGGAGTGACGTTTTTAGTATGGATCTGACAGACCGCTACGATATTTTTGCGCTCCGTCGTGCGTCAAGTGTGCGATCCGCAGGCGGTATTCATTGGTCGAGACCAAGGGCTGCCTCATGCAATCAAGAACGAGTTGACATCAACAATATCTAAGTTAGCAGAACAGCGGGGCTGCACTCAGCACTGGAAATTGAATTCCTAAGTTATTCCCTAACTAGTATAGAACTGAGTCGTTCCACAGACCTAGACAAATTAGGTTGTTGTTTTTAATTTGATAGAAAGAACTTTATAGTAAACTATAACGCTATTAGGTACAATGTCTAAAATAATGAACGCTTATTAAAAAAAACAAATTTGTTTGTATTTATTTACAATCTTTCTTCTACGTTGCCTGTTCGATGTCCCACTGCAGGGCAAAGGCCTCCCCTCTTTCACGCCACTCGTCAAATTTACAAAAATCAAAAGTTTACAATATTAACAATGCTAAAAATTATTATAATAAGCCTGTAGCGTATTTTTTTATGAACAGCGTAATAATTAAGAAAGAAAAAAATATGGTAATTTTAATGCACGTTTTCAGAAGTAACATATTAGTATCAACACGTTGTAATCTAATCATCAGCCACCTCCACTTACCCTTTTAAAGTAGGGGTCAACCTATATTCATTCATTCTTAGTAGTCGTATGAAAAACCAGAATAAGAAGATCTCATAGAAAAATTGATGAAATAAAGTTACCTGCTTACATAATAATTCAAAAACGGTTCACTAGGTCGTTGGACAACTCGATGTGCACACGAAAATAAAGAAAGAGCAAGAGTACACACGTAAACTGATGGATTACGAGTAATAATTCGCAAGATTTCATTCCGTAAACAGATTGAAAAGAATCTGCACATTTGAGTCGTGAATGCAAAACATTCGACATATCTCGATTGGAAATCACGCCCTGAACGTGATAGCTGATAACCCTAAAAAAGTCACGTCTTTATTTTGAATTTGAAATTGGAATTTCGCATCAAACTTTTTAAAACTCCCAGAATACCAGCCAGTAAAACAATATTTTTTTGAACTGTCACCTCGAAACGGGACAAACGTGAAATTTTTAATTAGTTTTCTTTTTCTCTTTCAAATTTTCTGGCCAGTGCTTGCGTGCGCAGTAGGTATGCATTAACGCTGTGATCAAATATTTGCGAGTATATTTCGTTGGCCACAAAATGAGTCGAGTCGGCATTTATTGCAAAGTAGCCGTATTTTTTACTGCTTATTTTTAAATGCATCTTTCATCTGAAGTTATGATACGACCAACGAATACAAGCTTGTCTATAGTAACAGGCTGTCAGCCTGGCGCCTCATGAAACATTAAACTCGCGAGTCCCTTAGTAGCATGCTACGACGCCCACAATTAAGAAATGGGGTAGTGATATTCTAAGCTGACATCATATTGACGATATACCGGGTGTTAGGGACAGAGTTCAGAATACTGATAGTACGAGTTCGGAATACCTGTACAACTTCCGAAAAAATATTTCTGGAAACTTCCAAAAATTTTTGGTTTTTCCTAGTAAATAGAGCCGTATTTAGTGTGAGAGGCCGAAATTTTTTTGTCGTTTCCTGACATATGTTCATAGGGGAAAATTGTTCAGTTTCTTGGTCTGTCAGTGCCCTGTCAGTATTCAGAGGGCTGTCCCTTGCATCCTGTATGTAGTAGATAATTTTCTATGACTCTAGATATCCGTGTTCGTTGAGCAACAGTATTTTGTATACTATACTATGTAACCGTAGGCCGTGTGATGCCGGCTTAGAATAGCGTCACCCCATTTCTTCCCCCGGGTGTCGTAAGAGGCGACTAAGGGACTCAAGAGTATTGGTATGTTACAATTATTAGGCGACAGGCTGACAACCTGTCACTATAGTGATACACATGTTTTCTGAAACAATCCTCAAAAATCTCAGACGTGGCGATAGTGGCCGTATTCTTGCGGCCTACCCCGCAAGGGATAAAGGCGTGATATATATGTATGTACTATGTAACCAGTTCGTTAGTAAGAGCGCGCCTTGTTAGTTCATTTTCTCATGTTTGCATTTCCAGTATGAACTAGATTTCCATATCACGATGTTGGTTTATGTTATTACGAACTAAATGTAAGCAATGTTTTAGTTTATCTTCGTAACGCCCAGATGCCTTATCGAAATAGAAAAGCAACCTGGTCCATTTAAAACCCGGGTATATCTATGGTTTATTTATGTAGATTATGAAAATCGGTATCAATTTATATTTCACAGTTAAACTTATTAACAAGACAGTCAGCATTTAAGACGATGCAATGAGCGTCGAAGTACCGAAGTCCAAAGATCCAGGTCATATTATCAGGCATGGCAGTGTCAATATTACAACCTCTTAGGCTAGCTATAGTTCAGATAAACTATGAATGCAAATCTGAGAGGCATCGGTTACGAATGTCTTGCGACTACTCTTGTTAGTTGGTAGTCTTGATAGTTGCCATACTCACTACGCCTGGCAGGCGGATTGGCGAGCGTAGTGAAAGAACAGGGAACGCTCCTGCACATTCCTTTGATGATCATCTCTTCGTCTCTTTTTAGGACATCCACGGGTAGAAATAGATGATGCTATGTTAAGCCGGCATCACACAGCACACGACTGTCTGCCTACGACTTATTAGTTCAGGAGACTTTTATAGATTTGGAAAGAAGTAAACAACTTTGAAGAAATTACTGAATTTACTTTGAAGTCTATGTTTTGTCTCAATTTAATTAAAATGGCTGCTGTTAGTTAGTCTTAACAAATGACGATCTTAACTTCACTAATTGAAACAATATAATAATATCAAAGTCAACTTGTAAGTAAATTCTCGAACAAAGAAAAGACTACTCATTAATCTTATTTAAAAATAACAAATAAATGGTCGCCATTTATTTATCAGATCTAAGTGATAAATACAAGGAATAGGGATGGGACCAATGCTGGCTGAGTCATGTCGTTATTTTACTTAGACGACAGTTATTACACCACAATGTTAGCGGCTTCCTACTTATAGTAAACGGTTGAAGAACTCTGACCCCAAGGTTCACGAAAATGAAGAAGAAGAATTGACTCATTAAAAGTTGTGAGTGTACTGACGCACAGATTTGAATGAATTCAAATTATACAATATGTTAGGGTAAACTTGGATTGTTTCAAAGGGTAAATTTTCTCACAAAATTGCTGAAATTTTCTTACGAAGCGAAAATAATTTCGCAAATGTAAATAACTGAACTATATGTTTTCCAGTTTATAATACTCTACAATGTAAAGGAATTCAATATTGAACTTATTTAAAATTTCTTATTTTTATTTAAATCACTGAGAAATATGCTAATGTCTTTAATTACAAATAAGACATTAGCGCATTCACGTACTTTTAAGTCATAAAAGTAGCTCTAAGTAAGCTCATGAAAAGATTCCCAAAAAACTCAAATGAGTCAACTCCTTGAATCTACCTAAATCCCATCACTATTTGGTGTCGGAGAGACAAATGATCGCGATACATTTTTGTGCCCAACCCGCAATTTTGGTTATGAAAGTGGCGTCATGATTAATTTCGTAATATCTGGCTCTCATTTTATCTTGCTGCTAGGTATTTCTCTTAAAAAGCTTTCTTCCTTTTATTTCTTCACAAATTCTATTCTTAAGCAACAAATAGGCCAGAACTGTCATATTAAATTGTGACATTGAACTTGAACTTTAATGAATGTGACAGTTAAGTAATATGACCTTCCTATCCAGAGACGAAAGTAAAGAAACAGGTGTTGTATAACATTGTTATATTTTCAGAAAAAGTACTTAGGCAAACCACATTATTTTTCCTGAATGAAGGATAATATAATATGGAAAATGGGATATTTTTTATGTCATATAGACCGGAACCCGTCGATAGAGATTGTTTTAAATTCATTATCATACGCATGAATTTGTCATCAAAGGTTTTTCATGCAGATTGTCATGTCACTTTTTTTTAATAATCGGCATATATAAGGTATAAAAATATTAGGTGCAATTATTTTTAACAGTGAACTAGCCCATGAAACGGAACTAATTTCCTCAATGAAGATAGGTCGAAATATGTAAAAAAAATTGGACCGTCCATACAACTCCACGGGAGGTCTAATTTTTTTTTCATATTTTGACTTATGTTCCCTGGGGAAAGTTGTTCAGTTTCATAGGCTGGTGCACCCCTTAAAATATTTGCTGTTATTTTTTTACTCCCTGCATTAATTACATAGGTTGCAATGTGACTTTTCATTGATTTTAAACGTTGTAATGTGACTTTTCATTGATTGTAAATCCATAAACCATGAATAATATATTCATCCGCCAAACTATTCAATGAACACTAACATACATATTAAACGCCAGTAACCGAGTAATGGGAATACCGGGCCGCATACCGACAGGATTACGTACAACGGAATGTAATCAAATCAATAAAGCGAATACCTACAGAGCGGCTGTAATTAGGTAGCAAACTAAGGAACTAATGGCGCCACTTTCGTCTGTCCCTTCTTTCTGTGTTTGGTCCAAAATGTGTCAATGTCAAGCTCAAGCCGTGTGATGGCGGCATAGAATAGCATCACCACATTTCTTACCCGTGGATGTGGTAAGAGGCGACTGAGAGACTTGAGGGTTTAAGGTGTAGGGATTGCAACTATTAGGCGACATGCTGACCACCTGTCACTATAATGATACACGAGTGATAATAAAAGCGACCATATTTTTGCGGCCGTTGACGCTCTGCCAACCACGCAAGGGATAAAGGCGTGATATGTGTGTGTGTGTCAAAGTTCAGTTCCTTCTTATTGGTGTGTTAAGGCATACTGCCAGCGGCAATGAGCTGATAATAATTATTCAGTCCGATCAGTTCTTCCCAGAACAACTCCTAAGCCCAGTCTCGCCCCAAGGGCGTGATCATTTTGTATATGAGCCAAATCATTTTTTGACACTCTGACTGCCCTACAAATAATAATAAGTTTTGAATTCATTCTGTGAAAGTACCTACCTACTTTACCTATCCATAAGAAATTTGAAAAGAGCTTGGGTCCGATAGCTGCCTGAAAAATGAAGAGGTCTCGGGTTGCTAAGGGTGAAATTTGTCACTGCCCGCGAATCGAACCCTCACTAAGTTCTTCGTGAATAAATTGTGGAGGTACCACACCGTAATTTAAAGACTGACCTCAACTTGTAAACTCGAAAACTGAAAGAGTGACGTAGATAATACTGCATGTCATTCAGTTAGAACACTATTTGAAAGTTTGTGGGATAATATAATTTTCCTGTTACACTAAAATTAACCAAAAAAAAAAAAAAATGAATACTGAAATCGATTTAACTTACAAATCTTTGTTTCAGATAATTCACTAATTCTTATGTTACATACATAAATCACGGCTTTGTCCCTTGCGGGGTAGGCAGAGCGTTAACGTTCGTAAAATTACGGTCGTTATCGCCATGCCTGAAAATATTAAGGGCCCCTTCAGATGATTCTTGTATCACTGTAGTGACAGGTTGCCTGTCGCCTAAAATTGTAATACATATGAAACCCTTGAACCCCTAAGTTGCCATTTACAATACCCGCAGGAAGAAATGGGGTGATGCTATGCTTATCTTATCTTTCGCCTCCATCGTCCAACTGCTTGGCAAAGGCCTCCCTCTTCTTTTTCCATCCTGTTCTGCTCTTGGCCACCATGTAACAGTCCTTTCTAAATGTATCCAGCTCGTCACGCCACCTGCGACTTTCCCGCGGCGTCATCTCAATTTTATAAATCACCAATTCACAACTTAAAATTTACACTCTATCTCTCTCTTCGTGTGAAACACTGAGTCGTCCAATGACCTAATTAACCCTAGTGTCAGAATTTTTCAACTGCCTCCACATGTAGCAGGCTTCTGACATGGTTGGGTAACGACTGCCGTCTAATCATAGACAGCAACCGGGACCTACGGCTTAACGTGCCATCCGAAACACGGAACCATTTTTCTTACCGACAATCGGTTTTTTTAGCCCGCAATGTCTTAACCAGACTGGGAACAAATTCACAGTGATAAATAGCAACTTTGTGAACCTTCTGTGTCACAGGCAGTCGCGCTACCGCTGCGCCACATCGGTCAAAATTTAAACTGCAGTAAGTTTCAATTGTAAGAATTGCAACTAGTCTAAATAGACGCCTTCCGTTTTTCAATTATAAAGGCTTCTCTTGATTTTAAACAATATTTTGTTCATAATTCAACAAAACATTTTAACAAAATCAATTTTCGTCAAGTGATTTAATTCCTCCATTAGAAACGTCTCAAATTATTAACCGAAAACGCTTTGTATTTAGCAAAGTTGGCTTTTTAGCAGGGATGTGAAAAATAGTCGATTATTCTTCGAAAAAATCAATTATGGTATTTGTAATCGATTAATTTGTAATTAGATTTAATAAGATTTCTCAATATGTATTTAACTTTAGATTTTTTCGCCACGTATTTGGACATACGAATTGTTTCATATTTTGCATAATATCAGTTTAGATACGCAACAAACACCTAAGTCCCTAGTAAGTAATAGGAATATTTTGATTTGATGGTATGAAGTGTATGTTATTTGAAAATTTGCCTTTAGTAGGTCTTCTGCTTTTCGTGTGGGACACCGAGTCGTCCAACGTACCGATCACCACTAGTGTTGGAATTTTTCAACCACCTTCTACAAGTAGCAGGCTTCTGACATGGTTGTGTTACGACCGCCATCCAAGTGATTATAGACAGCAGCCGGGACCTACGGCTTAACCATCTTACTTACGGACAATCGGGTGGTTCAGCCCGCAATGTCCTAACAAATTCACAAAGTGATAAATAGCAACTTTGTGAGTGACCAACCGAGAATCGAACCCGGTATGAAACATGTACAATTTTGATCATTTTTAATAGATTTTTGTAACTAAAAATAATCGATTAATAAAACAAAACGATTTTTGGTTGCTAAAGTCGCACGGCATCCCTGCTTTCTAGTCGTTTCTCGAAGTTATCAACATTACCTATTCAGCAATAAATATTTCAGTAGCAGACTCGGGAAGTTATTCTGCTTTGGGCGTGTTGAACTTAATTTATTGATTAAAAATCAATTTTAGTTGCCTAAGTCACATCCCTGTTTTCTAGTCGTTTCTCAAAGTTATCAACATTACCTATTCAGCAATAAATATTTTAGTAGCAGACTCGGGAAGTTATTCTGCTTTGGGCGTGTTGAACTTGACAAAGCCTTTGACTCCGACGAGTTTGATTCCGGAGAGAAACGGACCAAGTTTGTGCCAATAATGATACAGAGTGCTACGGAAATAAATATATTTGGAAGTTAATATTAATCAATTAGAATAGCCCTTTTATCGAACCTCGAGCTCTTACAATGAGAAGGTTTGAGACCACAGTGCCCAAAATGACGCGTGATTGTAAAAAGACAAAAGGTTTACAATCAGCGTAAAGCGTGATGTGGTGAACAAAGAACAATGAGCCTTGCAACTTTTTTTTACAATGACACACATACATACATACATACATATATCACGCCTATATCCCTTGCGGGGTAGGCAGAGCGTCAACGGCAGTAGAGATACCGTCGACATCGCCACGTCCGACAAATATTGAGGGCCTATCAGATGATTCGTGTAATACTGTAGTGACAGGTTGTCAGCCTGTCGCCTAAAGTTGTAATACACATGAAACCCTCGAGTCTCTTAGTCGCTTCTTACGACACCCACGGGAAGAAATGGGGTGATGCTATTCTAAGCCGGCATCACACGGCTAATCCATTTTACAATGACTAATCCATTTATCTAGTGAATACATACATTGTAGTTGGTATTCAGTGTAAGGCGGCGACGACGGCTAGCGCTGCGTCGGCAGCAGTTGAGCGCTCTAGCATGGGGAATGACGTTTCTTGTATGGCTGTCAGACTGCTGCAATATTTTAGCGCTCCGTCGTGCGTTAAGTGTGTGATCCTTCATAATCTACTTGGAAATAAAACATTTTGATTTGATTTGCTCACTGCAAATCTCCCCGCATCGAGCGTATCAACTCCGCTCCGAATAGGAGTTAGAGTGGTCGTCATGGACGAAATTAGAATGCTTCTTTCGTGTCGAAAACAAAACTTAAATATGCCCAGGTGTGGCCATGCAGTCAGCCTCGTTGGTGGATCCAATCCAAGGGTCCTCAAGCGAACTGTTGTTGGGTCTTCAAGTGACAATGATCTTAAGCGACATCTTCTGACAAACCACGGATATTGAGAACTGAAATCATTATGCAGTAAATATAAATGCCTATTCAGTATCGGATTTCAGATTTGCTCTGACGACCGACGTTAAGCCGTAGGTCCCGGCAGCTGTCGGTGGTCGTTACCCAACCATGTCAAAAACCTGCTACTTGTAGAAAGCGGTTGAAATTTTTTGACTCTAGTGTTCATCTGGTCGTTGGACGACTGGGTCCTACACGAAAGAGAGATTTCAGATTAGCACAGACTGCAGTGATATATTCCTATATGGGGGGGAGCAATTACAAGGAGTAGTCGGTCTTGCACCTGTTCTCCAGGCTACGAGGCGTGGGTCCTGTGGCGCGGGGCGGGGGGCGCGGGGCGCGGGGCGCGGGGCGGCTACGTCTGCCTAACTACCCTCATAAATTGTGCAAGTGGTGAAGCGGCCGATTCTCCCGGGCGGCGGTTTGAAAAGTCAGCTTTATTTGGCATACTCTGGACTAGGTAGATATATAGGTAGGTATGTTATTGTTAAAACTTGAATATTCTCAAACCAATCTTTGTTATTTAGTCTCGATAACGGTGATATCTTTTATTAAATCATCATTCCTCCTTGCCTTATCCTGTTATCTATCGGGGTCTACCTTTTATCACATTACCTCTGGTTTTTATCGACTTTATATAGATTTCAATACAGAATTTTGTACATTAAGTACAGAAAGAATGATTTTTTTACTTTACTGGTAACAATGCAAGCAGCATGGGCAACAGCATAGTTGTCTGGCTTATTGAAGAATTTTGAAAATTTGTCCATTGAAATAACTAAAAACCCTGTACCAACTATCAATCTAAATTGCTTGTGCTATATAAAATACTATTGTTGTGCATAACGTTTAAACCCCAGAGCAATGATATCAGGGCATTTGAAAAACCATAGGTATGCAATAGAACTAAACCAACCTACAATAATCCCAAAGCAGAAATAGAGAAATACATTTTCTGAGGCCATTCATCTTCGACAGCTCTTTTCATCCATTTGAATTTCTCCTGAACTTTCCTAAGTGCCACCAGTTCGTCTTCGTTGATAATTTCGCTGGCGCTGTCATTGAGAAATTAAGTTTTGAGTCTGCCATAAATCGGTGGCTGGGCTTCGCTTCGTGGCGCGTCACCTGCGACCCGCCCCGGGAAATGCATGAATAGATTAGGAGGCGGTGAGGGAGAAAATTATCTCATATTTTAATGTAGATACTTATATTTATTTTAAAAAAATAGGCAGATATCTTGATCTGATTAACTATGTTTTGGGTAAAAGTTTTTCCCTTTTTGACCATAGTACACCCCTCAAGTCTACCTGGGTGGACCGTGGAAAGTTTAATTTTACGACCGTCCACTTTTGTTCACCTAGGTTGTCTAGATCCACTTAGTAGTAAGTTTGATGTGCCAGATTTTTTCCATTTATTTGTTGTCTAGATCAGTTACTAGAAACGCGGGATTGAACACCGTTATAGTTATTAATTTTATTCTATCCGTCAAAGGAAAATAAATCAGTAAATAGTAAAATAACTGTCAAATATCTAGCTTGAAACAGAAAAACGTCACAATTTTTTTGTAAATGTAGATCATTTCTCGTGATCATTTCTGTCTTCATTGCCTCTTTACCTATAAACCGTCACTACGCTTTGCTTAATTCTTTGCTATCCACGAGGCGTTTAAAGAGCTTTTCCTTATTCTCACGCCTTGTACTTGTAGTTTTAATATTACTTCCGTTTCCTCCTCTGCATGGAACTAGAAGATAAGAATTATCCAACTCCCGTGATCCTCTAATACTGCTTAAGTTTTGAAGTTATGCTTATAATAAGTAGTCTTAAGACACTGAAAAATAGATACAAGTTTTGTAAAGTTTTAAGTAGGTAGGTATACAAAGGGTGTCAATTTTTTTCTCTTCGTATTTGTATACAAGTTTTCCAATATGTAAAGAGAACTTTATCGCGGTACCTGTCAATGATTGGTCTTTTCTTCTATGGGTAAAAATGCAACAGAGGGCAAACAACAGAATTCATTTGAAAATAAATAAATTATGTAGCCTTTTCAGTGTCCCATTGAAAAACATTTTTTTCTTTTACCGCATCTATAGATTTTAATTTATAAAACTTTTCCCACCTTTTCCTGTTGAAATGGAAGTTCGGTAACGCTTTTGACGTTGACTTTTGCTTCCTTGCATCCATTTCTAACCAACTAAGGGAGGTAGGTTCGAAGTTTGCCCGGGTTGAAATAAAAGCATACGAATGCTTTTCAATTGACAAGACACTTTGTCGCGTGTTGTACATACATATAAATACACATACACAGTTCACGCCTTTATCCCTAGTGGAGAGGCAGGGCATTAACGACCGTAATATTTCGGTCATTATTGCCACCTCTGCCTAATACCTGAGGGTCTTTCCAGATAAGCCGAGGATCACTACAGTGACAGGTTGTCAACCTGTCGCCTAAGAATGCAATAGTCAGTCGCCTGTTATCTAACGAAACCCACGGGGTAGGAATCCCGTGTTGGATCTTGTATCAATACACTAACAAGATTACAGAATAATCCGATCCAATCCGTTGCTAGAAGCATTGATAATATCGTCCAAATAGTTCAATAGCTATGCTTAGCACAACCGTATCGGCGGTTCACAGCGGCTGCACATGACTCAAGAGTCGTCACCTGGTTGATATTAGCCGGGAATTTATGGGCCTCGGCCTGCTGCGATTCCAGTCCATATTTCATCCACCCACCGACTTTTCAGCCGTGCTGGGTTAAGCCGGTATTTGCACACGAAATGTATTGATATGGAAGCTTGTTGGATGAAAGGGTATCTCTATGTAGGTATTATACTTAGTTAATTAGTACCGTTCAGAGTCATTTCTAGGAAATAAACCCTAGCTAGATAGATTTATCGCCCCCGATTTGCCCTATATAGTCACTAATTTTCATGAAAATCGTTGGAGGCGTTTCCAATTATATATGTAAATATCTATCAAATTCTTACTCGTTTAAACATATTAGATAGATAGATATGCGTCAGACGTGATTAACAATGTATTTTACCATCATTATTCACTAGACCTAAACTACAGATTTTTTTTTGGTTTTCCCGCGGAAACGTTTTTTTCACGCGGCGGTATTCCATAACGTATTTTAATACGCAGATAGAGTACGGGATATCTATCACATAAAACATTACTATGCCTACGAAACCATAGGAAAATTCAGACTGACTTTTTTTGTACTATTGTAAAAACAATTCGTATTCTACCGATGTAGCCTGTCTTTTCGCTATTTTTATCCAACCATCGCTTTATTTTCGCTTCGCTTCTCTGAGTTTTCGTGTACAATTCTTGGCTTTTCGCGATTCGGTTTCTTCTAAAAGTCTCGTGAATTCTCGATACTGGTCCTATCTGGTGCGCTAAATTTGCCGTGCAGACAGACATAGGTAGACGGTGGTAGAGGGCAGAAATAACGTAAGGTAAGAAGCGTGCCCATACAGATGGTTCACTTAGTACGCATACACTGGGCATTTCCACAAAAGTGATACTCGCTCGTGGGAAGCATGTTTAAAGAATTTTATCTTCAACGCGTAAAAAATCTCTAGAACGAGTGTCTAGCAATTTAATGATCAGGTCCTATGTCTACAAATGGTCTCAAATATTCTCAAGAGAAAGTAACCTACGCGAGAGTTCGAACACGCATAAATAGACTTTCGATTGTATTAAGTAAAACGCACACCACCAATGGTCCAGTAATTTTGATGATTATATATGGAATTGGGTAATTAACTTTTGTCAGACAGCCGGATCTCGCCAAGCACAAGAAATCATGTGGTAGTCCAAGAACGTTATGTTAGCAGTGATAAAAGAAGCACCTCAGTTTTAGGTGTTTAAAAATCGAAAGTAGCAATAACGAGCCTTCTGTAACCCTCTTTGTTTTATGGCACAGGGCAACTTTTAGGCCGTCTGGCTTGGCGCTAGGAATAGAGCGATCGATATTGCGAGCTAAATCTACTTATTTGATTGTCCGAACGGCGTGGACTGAAATATACGCGACTGGATCCATTTGTCTCGTGCAGGCTTTAGCCAAACAAGATCTAAATAGGTTAAAATTGTCGCATTGCCATTTATTTGCATTGGTTTGGATTTCAATGTATTAAGATAGAGGAAACAAATTGGTGTCTTGGCAATGTGTACCTCCGCACCAAGCGAGATTTCATTTGTGTAAAGTATCGAAAATTTTACGATGAGCTCTAGGGCCCTGGTTGTCATATTTCTACAAATATTTTTAAACAATCGACGTACTAGTTATTGCGGATTCTTTATCTATCGTCTATGACAGTGATTGAGCGTTCAAGGGAATTTTAGGAATTAATAAATATAATAACATTATCGAAAAAACCTCTCATACAAGATGTACCAGCCGACTGAGTCAGGTTGTACGGTCAGGGACAAAAGTGGAGTCAGTTCTCAGAAAACTAGTTGCTTGCGCACACCACAATACACTCACACATTTACAAAATATTACGTAGCTAACTGACCAATGTGCAAACCGAGTAACATCCATAATTTCACCAAGTTGACTATAGGCGCAGTTGGCCTAGTGGAGAGCAAGTAAAGGTAGATAACAGGAACTTCGTCAAAGCAGTGGTTCGAATCTCGGTCGTGTTTTACCTTAAATTATTTGGTTTTTATTATTATTTTGCCTTAGATTGTTTTACCCGATGGGATTGCATTCGGAAGGAGTTCGTATTTTGTCGGTGTTAGCTCGCTATCGTGGGTGCCCATGTTTTCTGTTACATTCTTTCTTCGCTTCATTTACTTTCATTACATTTTTCAAAATGAGTAATAATTTAAGTAATGAGGATAAGCAGCGTATTGTTGCGTTGCATAACGTTGGACATAAATAATCGGAAATTGATGCTGAGACCGGCTATGCCGTAAGTATCTATAATATTTCAAATTACTACTTTATTTTGTATTATTTACATTTTCCTGTTATAACATAGTTTTAGTTGCATAGTTTATTAAAGTATTAATTTTACCAATTATGCTCGTTTGTTTTGTTTTAGTGGAGAACAGCGAAGCCTTGGTTGACTCGTTTTGAAGAAGAGGGTAGTGTCGTTGCTCGAATAAATGTTATAAACTGGCCGCTAAAGACCTGGGGTCTAAAGAAAATCTATGGGGCTTAATGGTGCAAACCCTATAGAAAATCTATGGGCTTAATGGTGCAAAGATGGGATATGCGTAATGAAAGACGAAAGGAAGAATTGGAGTCTCACTGCCATGAAGTGTGGAAGCATGTGAAGGTGCGGAACCAACATTTGCTCCGAAATGGTCTCTTCAATGCCACGGCGTTTGCAAAATGTAATCAAGTTATTTACTTATAATTTTAAAGAAGAAGTATTAATGTTTCATTTTTTTTGGTAAACTATATCAGTCAGACAATGTTTTGTTTTGTATTACGTAGGTAATCTAAACAAAGTTACTTACGAAATTTGTAAATTTTCTTTGTTTTCTTGAGATTTAGCTTCAATATCTTTTCTTCTTGAAAACGAATACTTTAAGCTAAACCTTGAGACATTTAACCTCATTATTTTTTAGATCTGCGTAGTAGATGTCAACTTCATTATTAAAATATTGTTTAAAAAGGCTTGTTAAATGTTATTTTACAGTTTTTGATAATAAAAATATTTAATTTGTTAATAATTGTTTTCATTTCACTTTAGTGTTGATTGTCCTAGTCCACAACAGAATCAACAGCAACAATAAAACAAAAAAAAATGGGATAAGTAACGATCCTAAACAAAACTAAAACATGTCATAGAGACCCGAACCTGATGTTATTCTAATCTTTGACGTAACCTGGACGTAGCAACCATTAGACCATTTACGCTGGTGATATTAACGTTGAAATAGAAGTATGGGTCTAATTAAACCAACGCAGCAGTTTAATTGGTTAGAGTTACGACGTGGTGAGTCAGACCTTAACGTTCAAACAGGCACTGTTCTTAATAGTTCTTCTCATAAATTCATAGAGGTCGCTGAGCAATGTTTATATGAGTTTTGACTTAAGTGAGCTTGATTTAAGGTTTACTTTTTAAAAACACATTCGAGTATGTGTATGTGTGAGTAAGTTAAAATGATTGTGTATGCGATAATACACCCTCTTGACTGACCCCAATTCTGTCCATGACTGTACAAGATGGCATTTAAAACTCATTTTCGCTAAAATGGTTTTTACGACATTTGTTACACGAAGGGTTGATATGTCAGGTCGATACTTTTCCTAATATCCTGTAATAATATGCGTGTTTCCTCCTAAGTAGTAAATGCAAATTTCTCATAGGATGTGAAGTGAACTAATAAAAGAAAAACGGTTTGCCCCAGGTTTTTCACCTCAAGCTCTGAATAGAAGTAGCTTTCACGGGACCGGAAATGAGTCCCAGCGGATATCGTACCCTGCGACGTGGGGGGGGGGGACTTCCGGTCGAAGTGTCTCGTCTTCATTATCTACGCTCTTTCTTCAGATTTTGTAAATATTTGCTGCTTCTTTTTTAGCGAGGAATATTTTATGGAGTTCTTCTATTGTGTACCTATTAATACTTTTTAAGTCTGGTATGGAATACGAACAGGTTCTTATTTAACAATTTATTGTATAAAAGAAGTTTTACAAGAGATAAATAAAATAGACACAACAGGCACTGCTTATCTCTAAAAGAGAAATTTCATACAGCAGACCTAGCGGAGAGAAATGGCATGTTCTTGTTTACTTTGGCCAGCTTAAGATTAAAGTCTATAAAATTTTGTGTCTAAACTTTTGATTTGTAAAATTTTGCTAACGTTCAATACATTTTCTTTTTTCAATATTAATTTATTTTCCAAAATAGGATTTTTTTATAATATGAGATGTAAGTCCACCTGACCTAATCGTCCAGTAGTTGTCGTTGTCTTCGAAATTAATAGCAATTGCAGGCCTGATTGTCCGTAGGAAAGATGGTTCTGTATTTCGGAGGGCATGTTAAGATGGTGGTGATGGTGGTGATTTGCCGCGTGGTGCCGGCTTAGAATAGCATCGCCCAATTTCTTCCCGCGGGTGTTGTAAAAGGTAACGAAGGGACTCGAGGATTTTATGTGTATTGCAATTTTAGGCGACAGGCTGACAACCTGTCATTATAGTGATGCACAAATTATCTGAAAGGGCCTTCAATACTTGTCAGACGTGGCGATAACGGCCGTAAGTTTACGATCGTTAACGCTCTGCCTACCCCACAAGGGATAAAGGCGTAATTTATGTATGTATGTATGTTAAGATGGTTGCTATGATAACATAGACGGCGATACTCAAACACGTCAGAGGCCAACTACTAGTAGTAAGCGGATAAAAAATCTGACATCAGGGTCCATCCGGTCGTTGAACGACTCATTATCACACACGAAAAGAAGATGAAGATAAAGTATATATTTGAGTAAATATCACAAGTGGGGTGTACGTTGCCAAAAGCCCGAGAGATCAAATATATTAACTCGAGATACGAACATCGTCTAATTAATTACGTGCACGGGGTTTTATACAACTTATATTGATATAACTTTCTTCAGAAGTGCTCTCAGTGGAATATTATTATATTATGTGTATTTTTGTTATTTTCGCAAATGGACTCTATAAGGCGCAAAAATATTAACTAATCAGCGACTCAACACGATACAAATATTTTAGGGGCGAATTAACTCATGAAACTGAACCACTTTCCCGAAGAAACATAGGTTGAAATATGAAAAAAAATTTTGGACCTCCCATACAAATTCTTCTTCTTCTTTTCGTGTGGGATACCAAGTCGTTCAACGACCCATACAAATTGGTTTGTTTGGTTAAAAATTTTGTACGGGCGGCCAAATTTTTTCATATAAATCATCCTTAGTACCTTTTGCGCAAAGTTGTTTGTGCATATTTGCAGCAAAATTTTTACAGAATCATTTTTTTCAATTTCTAAACTGTGTTCCTAGAGTGATGTTGTTCTTTTTCTTAGCACTGGATAAAAATTACTGAAAAACCATTAACATCAGGTTACTTGTTTTTCGGACATGGTAAAAAATCCCACAATTTTTTACCTACTTTTATAAAAGTTACATTTCATATATTGCCGTATAAAATTACACAGTACACCAACTCTGCGGTTCTGTTTTGATATAATGACTCTACTCTTACACTTTAAACATTTGTACCTTTTACGTACATTGCTACTTATTGCTCAAACCAGTTTTATGAACCTCGAACAAAAGCAGCAATGTATAGCTAGCAGTGCTGCCAACATACGAGTGTAAATAGGACCAATGGCTGCCGTCGCCTTCTTGAATAATAAATAATAACCCAGTTATTAATCGATATCGATGAAATTTATGCGGATTTGCCGTAAGCAAACTGAATATTTATGTTTTATTCCGAGTATAATCCCAGTATTGGTTTTCATTCAATGATAAAATGGAATCGTAATTTAAAAAGGATTTGAACCATCGAGAGAAAAAATATTCTAAATTTTCCTAGAGATTTAATTGGGTCTAAATGCAGATAAGAAAATATAAACTTAAATGTATATACGTAGGTAGGTATTTAAAGGATTTCTTGACAGCTGAGAGATTTGACATACCATTGTCGTGGAAAATGTGATTGTTTGGTTTCAAGATTTTTCAATATTTCAATCGTTTATTTGAATGTGACATAACGATAGCGGACGCATGACGGGCCGCTAAAAGAACGCAGCGTTCTGTCAGATCCATACTTGAAACGTCACGCCCCACACTAAAATCGCACTCGAACACTTTTATAGTGTCAGTAAGTTACTGAAGAAATGAAATACCTTGTAAAAAAAATGTCAGCCATAATTTTCTCTTTTATTTTAGAAATTTTATGTTCCTAGTAGAAATGCGGAACGAATGTGACATTAAAGCTCTTTGACGCTAGAAGTTGATATCTACGTATTTATGCAGTCTAGTTGAAATGGTTTAAGGATATTTTTTTTTATAGAAAGTGTTTTTTTTCTCTCATTTCAATTTCACGGGCAGAGAGTCAACGGCCAATAATTATGAACACGTTCGTCATTTCATTTTTTGATATAAGTACTAATGCCGTAAAATTTATGACTGAAACGGGGTTTCGTTGAGCCACATTTAAAATGATTAAACGCACGTTTTGCGAAGTAACATTCATGTATCAGATCCAACATTCCACTCCATTTTTTAATTTAAATTCGTGTAAAAATACCCGTTTTAAATGCAGAGTTCACTTAGAATTTAAATTAAACTTATTTCGTGTAAGCTAGGAGAAAGGATTGCGAGATAAGATTTTATTTTTGCGGGATATAAATTACTGCTGGACTTTTGGCTCGAGTGTGATAAGCTTGTGAACTTTTGTTTTTATAATTTATACGAGGGAGACAAAACTTCGTTGTTTTGTTGAGTGGTCGTTTCTAAGTTGCTGTCTTGTTTAGCCCCTTGAAGATCACTTTGTTTCTTCAGAATATTTTTGTAAAAGTATATACAGGACTGTCTCACTCTCTCTTTTCGTGTGGGACACCGAGTCGTCCAACGACCCGATGAACCCTAGTGTCAGAATTTTTCAACCACCTTCTAAAAGTAGCAGGCTTCTGACATGGTTGTGTAGCGATGGCTGTCTAAGTAATCACAGTCAGTAAGTAAGTGGTCACAGTGTGTCTGTCTCATTTGGCGTGCTATCGGCCAAAATAATCTAGGTGAGTATAACTTGTAATAAACTTGACTCCAAAATCGAAGAAAACGAAAAGCAGCCCTTGGAAAAGTGGCCAGGTGAGAAAATAAGAATATTCTGGTAATCTACATCTAAAGACCTTCGTAACATATGCGGGACAGGGTACGATCACTCACTTATCTCTAGAAATGAATAGCATAGAGGGAGTGTAGAGAACAGAAAAGGGTCAAATATATATTAAAAAAAACTTTAAAAACTATAAAAAATATTTATTTAATCAGAGCAACCCGATCTAAAAACCAGTGCTGAAAATAGTGCATCGGAAAGCATGTTAAGCTGTCGGTCCCGGTTGCTGTCTATGATTATTTAAAGGGCCGTCGTTAAAAAAACCATAACAGATAATAGGCAGTTTCCAAAATATTTTCATTTCGTATTCAACCAAGATGTTCCTGGCGCATCGCACACTTAACGCACGATGGACCGCTAAAATATCGCAGCGGTCTGTCAGATCCAAACTAGAAACGTCACTCCCCATACTAAAACCGCACTCGACGAACGAATAGCGCTGCATCAACAGTGGTTGAGCGGTTTTAGTATGGGGATTGTGGGGATGGGAGGTCGTGCATTAAAATCCTCCTCTCATGGCAAGAACAACTTGCATAGATAGTAACTTTTTGAATGTTTTCCATTTTAAAATTCATTCATATAGACTGAATTTATAGACTTCATCTCAAGAATTCATAAGATAACCACTTCATTTTCTTTAGTCTAAGGCGACCATTCGCTCATGCATTCCTTTGTCCTCTCGTGAATCATGCATTAAACATGTCTCCCTTATAAATTCTAAAGTAAACGATGAATATAGACCGTCTACGTGAAATCGTGAAATGCGTAGCAGTAATTTGAATATTTAAGGTAGAAAATGTGAGGAAGTACGCTATTTCAAACGTTTACTGGATTCTTTAACCGCTATTTGTTTCTTTTCTCCGCCAGTGACTTCACCATTTGATATGACACAACATTCACTTTCTCTTTCAGCTGGTGGAAGTAGTGTCGTCTAGGTCGTCCTCTTCCTCTTTTTCCTTCTACTTTTTTTTCTCTTCAGGACACTGTTGCGTCGTATAAAGTGGCTTATCTTCTTTCCATTTCTGATCTCATGGAGATTTTCAACAATGTTCTTTTTCCTTGACCAGTTGTAGGATATCTTAACGATGAACACATTTTAGTTTGAGAGGTACATCGGCATAGTTTTGGTTTAAGTTCTAGACACTGGAACCTTATTACACTATCCAAAGTTTATTGAAATAGGAAAATGTATGAACCGAAAAAGACAGACAAAAATGATTTTGTTAGGTTAGTGCATAAAAATCTTAATACAAAAAACAAAATACATAAACACAATATAAATAAGTATTAAAGGTTCTATACACAAAGGTTCTCTACAAAAAACGCACAAAACGAAATCGACTAAACCTCTGTAGGTGGCGCTGGTGGGGCGTAATGCGATAAGTGGGGAATTATTTCTTCCTGATCTCATAACGGGGCTTGTATGAGTTTATGAGATTCCCTGCTCGTAAACCCGTTGCTTGTAAAGATGTGTTTACTTGGACCAGACTAAAATGATAAATGGTGCTAGAGATTGCGCTGTTAGCCGGTTAAGAATAGCATCACCCTATTACTGCCCGTGGGTCCCGTAAAAGGCCACTAAGAGTTAAATCCAGGGATTAGGCAGCAGCGTTCCCTGTGAATATCTTTAATACCTTGCATTGCGCTCTCCAACCCGCCTGCCAAGCGTCCAGCAGTGGACTTTTGTGGCTGTTGAAGTAGTAATAAGATGCATAATATGTCATGGAGTGTCTCCTAAACTCGCGGTATTTAATTATAAACAAAAATGGCAATTTCTCAAACATGACGCTTAGAACTATGTCTCAGTAAATAATGTTACACTATAGCGAGTCCAACACCTGACGTCCGTTGGAGCAAATTATACATTAGGTATTATACATAGCAAAGATTGCATCAGTCATGATAATAAGAGTAACAAATGCCATTGCTTGCGTTGCATCTGACAGACACATGCGTTAAAAATGCGCATCAACGGACGCCAAGTGAAGCAACCGCCATCAGTGTGAAGGATCTACAGGATTTATTTGATTAGAGGAACCGGACGCTGTGCCGGACACGGCGAAACTGGGTTTATGGCTTTATTTGCACACTATGCGAGTTTTTGTACCTATATATTACATACAAAGATACATATATCACGCTTTTATCCCTTGCGGGGAAGGCAGAGCGTTAACAGCCGCAAGAATACGGTCGATATCTCCACGTCTGATATTTTTGAGGATTGTTTTCTAAAGTTGTTTCAGAAAACATGTGTATTACTATAGTGACAGGTTGTCAGCCTGTCGCCTAAAAATTGTAATACACCAATACTCTCGAGTCCCTTAGTCGCCTCTTACGACACCCACGGGAAGGATGTGGGGTGATGCTATTCTATATATTTTCTAGCGAAAATAAATATTTCCATAAAATACGTGTTCTTGATCAGTTTTAAAAAAGATAAAACCTGAGTTGATGTTATTATTGTCCTGTTTTTAAATTGACTGGTTATTTTGAATTTTATTCGAACGCGGCAGATTACGCATAGTGAAATGAGATTTTTCTTATCCATTTTAGTTCTTTACCGTAATAAAGTGCATACCATAAATAAGTCTCGAAATTAATATGTACCCAGTACTAAGGAACACTAACTAAGTATTATAACCAAAGGATACTAACTATAGCTACTTGCTCTAGTACCAAAAAATACTAACTATCTACTCCCAGTACATAAACTACATGCAACAGAGAATGAGTTTATAATCGGGATCTCGGAAACGGTTACAACGATTTTCATGTAATCTCGTGCCCATTGCAGATTTGAGTGCTGATTAATCGACCCACGAGTAGTTATATTCCATTTTACAAAAAAACACTTAGAACAACAAATATTACAAAAAAACACTTAGATCAAAAAGTATCAAACATTGCTCGGTCAACCAAGTAAGTACTACGACTAGAGATGGGATTCTACCCGGGTAAATACCCATGTTTTCGGGTAAATACCCGGTAAAAACGGGTAAAAATGGGTATTTACACATCTACCCATTTTTTACCACCCGGGTATTTACCCACTGCCCAACTACGACTATTATTTGATTATATTTATTACCCAGTGTGGCGCCAGGCGGGCATAACAAGTTTATGACTCTATTTGCAACTACCCCTGGTCATCCCCTGTCACTAGAAGTTTATCATCCCCTTTGTCAAAAATAAGTAAGTTGTTTTTTATGGTTTATACAGGGCGTATAAACTTTATTTCGAGTATCCTTACAAAGTTAACCAGCTGATCGGGAATTTTGTATGGAAGGTCGATTTTTTTTTATGCTTACCAACATAGCCCCCAAAGTTTTCATTACACCGTCTCATACACCCTGTATACCTGTATAATTCGGTTGTGGACTGTGTCATTAATAAAATATAAAAGCTTTACGCTTAAAACTATTGTCCAAAAATACTACTGACATCATTCATAAATTTTCAAAAATTTAAATTATTAAACAGAAAAATTACATCAAAGTAAGTCTTCTGACGCCATCCAAAATAGCAATGTATGACGTCATACATTCCTATTTTGATACAAAATACCGTTTTAGATAGTTTTAAAAAGGAGGTCATTTGACCTGCCAGCCCTGAACCCTATTGTTTTCTTTACTGTATCTTCTGGCGATTAAAATTTAAAAAAATCAAGTGTTGCCTGGGACTCAAACCCGTGAAACCCGTGTACTATTATCCTACTACATTGCCGCTGAGCTACAGACGCCTCGATTGATCTTTGCCACATTTTCAATATGCAAAAAAATGTATATCGAGAAGTTATCGGGGTATTGATTGACTCAGTGTCCCACACGTAAAAGAAGAAGACCTGCGGATAAGTAGTTTTCAACGGTATAGTGTTTCATCCTAGTTTGGTTTTTTACAGTTTATTAAATATATACAATTCGATGCTCACTGGAAACATCTTTGATGTCAAATCAAAACCATCCTAAATTCCGCGGCAAGTTTTTTTATTAATTGTATTAAAAACAAATAGGATGAAATTTTCAAATATTTGTGTCTTAACTGAACTCCTTTAATGACTGTACTTACGACGTACTTCTGATGCAGTATCTACCTAGGCCGATCGCACACTTACCGCACGACGGAGCGCTAAAACATCGCAGCGGTCTTTCAGATCCATACTAAAAATGTTAATCCCCATACTAAAACCGCCCAACCGCTGTCGACGCAGCGCTATCGCAGTGTCATCCGTCGAGTGCGGTTTTAGTATGGATCTGAGAGACCGCTGCGATATTTTAGCGCTCCGTCGTGCGTCAAGTGTGGGAACCGCCGTAGATGTGCTGAAATGTTAGTAAATGTAAGTGCTCTGCAGGCTGTGGGTATCTGTTGACAGAACGTGGAGATGAGTAATGGCTGTCTGAAATCTGTACCTGGCCAGACTGAGCTAGGAAACTAGCGGCTGAAACCTCTATCTGGCAATATTAAGCGAATACCACATTCTTAGGCGAAGAACACAATTGACGCGCGACGGAGCGCAAAAATATCGCAGCGGTCTGTTAGATCCATACTAGAAATGTCAATCCCCATACTCAACCGCTGTTGACGCAGCGCTACCGCAGTGTCATCCGTCGAGTGCGTGCGAGTTTTAGTATGGGGAGTGATGTTTCTAGTATGGGTCTGACAGACCGCTGCGATGTTTTTGCGCTCCGTCGTGCGTCAAGTGTGTTCTTCGCCTTACGTCCGATGGTACAAAAGAGTTGTATGCATTGCAATACAACAATTTATCACTATTGTCAATTTTATGAAATGAAACGACATACACAAATCACGCCTATATTCCTGGAGAGGTATGCAGAATATTAACGACCGTAAAATTACAGTCGTTAAGTCTGACAAGTGTTTGAGGGTCGTTTCAGATAAGTCGTATATCACTATAGTGACAAGTTCTCAGCCTGTCACCTTAAATTGCAATATACATGAAACCCTTGAGTCCCTTAGTCGGCTTCTACGACACCCACGGGAAAGAAATGGGGTGATGCTATTCTAAAAAAATGGACCTTATATATAAAATGTACCTACAAGCCGACAGGGAGTTTGTATAGGAGATTCTTTTTTTATTACGACCTTTGTTGCTCGGGGAAGTTGCCGTTTAAAATAAAAACCCTGTTATGAACCACGCTGGTATGTTCGGCAGCATTGTGTCTAGTTAATCTCAAAAGACAGCGATAAATATATTAGTAAAACAATAATTATTCACTACGCAATGTCAAGCAAATCCGCCAAAAATGGGAGTGGGCCGGTCATGTTCGTCGGATGCACCCAGATCGATGGGCCAAAATCGTCACTAACCGAGCCGAGGCAGACCCCGAAAACGATGGCGTGACGATCTTGATGCCTATGATGGGGAGTGGACCGAGTTGGCTTTGGAACGGTAGAAGTGGAAGACCGCGGAGGAGACCTTTGCCCAGCAGTGGGATCTAGTAGGCTAACTATAATAATAAAAATAAAAAATGTCAAGCGGATTTTTTTGCCCAATTTGTTATACATCGCGCGTACCGGGGACCAAACGGTAGCAACACTGTAGCGAGGTGTCAGTTTACATCAATGCTTGGCCTGGCGCGCTGATGGGCGGCCAACGTACCGGAAAATAGCCTGGCGGGACGATATCACTCTTCACCGATACTGCCACCCTGGTACTCATAAACTACGTACATACATATATCAGGCTGACAATCTGTCACTATAGTGATACACATCTTTTTTGAAACAACCTTGGAAAACAATCCTCAAAACTGTCAGACGTGGTGATAGTGGCCGTATTCTAATGGCCGTTAACGCTCTGCCTACACCGCAAGGGATAAAGGCGTGATTTATGTATGTATGTATCTGGGTCAAACGGTAGCAACACTGTAGCGAGGTGTCAGTTTACATCAATGCTTCACCAGGCTCGCTGATGGGCGGCCAACGTACCGGAAAATAGCCTGCCGGGACGATACCACTCTTCACCGATACTGCTACCCTGGTACTCATAAACTACATACATACATATCAGGCCTGTATTCTTTGCGATGTAGGCAGAGTTTTTACGTAAAATGGGTATTAACGCCACATCCCACGAAAAGTGGTAATTTGATTTCATCTAATCACTGCCGTGTGATACCGGCTTAGAATAGCATCAGACCATTTCTTTCCCGTGGGAGTCGTCGAAGCCGACTAAGGGATTTGATTTGGTTTTATGTGTACCTTTTGCAGTTTGAGGAGACGCGACAGGCTGACAACCTGTCACTATAGTGATATACGACTTATCTGAAACGACCCCCAAACACAGACGTGGCGGTAACGACCGTAATTTTAGGGTCGTTAACATTCTGCACCCCGCTAGGGATATAGGCGTGATTTGTGTGTGTGTGTCTATCCATTTTTCCAAATATTTAGACCTTCGGGAAAGTGGTTCTGTTTCATGGGTTATATTTAACCCTGTAAAATATTTTCCCACACTGTGTAGGCTATCTAAAAAGCAAAAGAAACAACAATAAGTTGCCTGCGATATCTGAATCTGTTTTGCAGTTTTGAACTTATACCTGATTCAGGCAAATACTAAGTAGTTTGGAAACTTTGGAAACAGTAACCCAAAGACAAACATCCGATATCTAGTGCACTCAGATTTCCCGAAGCTGGAACTTCCGAGTTGCCTCATTAGGATACCTTTATTGTACTATCAGCTGTAACTTATATTACGTATCAAGTTCTACTGGTTATTCTTACTAACCGTATGGAAGCTAGTATAAATAGATCCCTTAAAGCAGAAGGAACTAACCGTGTAACTGCACCAATTATTGTAACTTCTCATAGTGCTTCGTTTGTTCTGTTTTACCTTCTGACATATATAGTTGAGTTCCAAAGTTTTGAAGTAGGTGGTCAAAAGAGATAGATAGTACGTACATCCACCACCATCCATCATAATAAGTGCAATAGAGACAGGTGCCAACAGAAGTTTTTGCGTTGCTCCTATATGAGGTAGTTAAACAAGTAGGTTTTTAGTAAGATTCGAAAATCTGACAGACGCCTGCGTTACGGATGCGCTAAAAATGCAACAATGTCCTTAGGATATCAAATACTAGCACCTCATTTAGGTCTTTTTCGCTCTATTACGCTGCGCTAGCGCTGCGTCGACAGCGGCTGAGTGGTTATAGTATGGGGATTGCCGTTTCTATCTGACAGACCGTTGCGTGACGGATGCGTTATTTTAGCACGGCCTTGGGCGTTAAGTGTGGTAGAAGACTTCAAATAAAATTGTTCTACTTATTCATAAATGGCGATAATATAGTCATGATATCCCGTGACCCAAGCCTGTGATGGATCGCCTCAAACTCCGACGCGCGGTGAAAAATGACGATCATCTTATTGTTCCCCGTGGAAGTATTCTAAATTCAAATCAGAGAGTTCTTTGAGGGCACCTTGTTTGGAGATAAAAACCTTTGGGCGAAGGGACCTCATATACAGGGTGTAAAAATATTAGCTGCAAATGTTTTAAGACGTAAATCAGCCCATGAAGCTGAACAACTGTCCCCAAGGAACATAGGTCTAAATGTGAAAAAGAAATTGGACCTCCCATACAAAATTACCGATCGACCCAGTCAATTTGTATGGGAGCGGAGGCCCAAAAAAATTTTTCTTATTTCGACCTATGTTTTTTGGGGAAAGTTGTTTAGTTTCATAGGCTGATTTACCTCTTAAAATATTTGCAGCTAATACGAGTATTTTTACACCTTATATTTCTTTACTACCTAGACGTGTGTAGACCACTGTGACTAGAGCCTTATTTAGAAAATGCCTATTTCAGAACGATCTGCTGGAAATAGATTTATGGAAAAAACTGGAATGCAACAATTTTTGTTTCTGAAGGATTTTAGCAACCGATGATGGTCAAGTGGTTAGGACACCGCGGTTTGACAATCATGACACTCGAGTTCTATACCCGCCATCTACCAATGTGTTTTTAATCACGTACATTTGCAAATTACCAATTTTTCTCACTTACTTCAATCAAAGGCGGTTCGCACACCTGACGCACGACGGAGCGCTAAAATATTGCAGCGGTCTGTCAGATCCGTACTATAAACGTCACTCCCCATACTAAAACCGCACTTGACGGACGACACTGCAATAGCGCTGCGTTGACAGCGGTTGAATGGGGAGTCACATTTCTAGTATGGACCTGTCAGACCGCTGCGATTGTTTTAGCGCTTCGTCGTGCGCCAAGTGTGCGACCCGTCATACTTATCAATCTTTTATGTGTTCTTCAGTAGAAAAAGTAGCGCGTGGTCCATTTTGGTGTTATTAGAAATCCAATTAAATTACTTGGTAAAATAGATGGTTCTAAACTAGCATATATTTTACCGAGTAATTTAATTTTTGACCAATAAGGAACAAGTTAACTTTCTACGTAAAATATGGGTAGGCAGACTTTTGATTTTTATAAGTACTGACTACCCTACAAATCTAAAACGATTCCGAATGTCGTATTACATAGCTCTCAAAGTAGATATGTGGAGTTTATTTGAAATTCTCTTTGCCTAAGCCCGTTGAGACAAATGGACAAAGGTTTCAGTCGCATTTATTTCTGGCCGTACCGTTCCCTTAGAGTATTCAAACTATGGAGATGACAAAACTGGTCTTCCCCTCTGCCCGAATAAGGGACTCTATAGAGCCACATATTACTTATATATTTGTATTGATATATACATCCAGAGCCACGATATTTAAATTATATATGGCGCGCTCCGGGTTACTGGATATTACTTCAATGTCGTGTTTTTGATCGGGCCGTCAGTTCAGTATGCACTAAAAAGTTCATACCCAGCACCTGCAGCGCACCATAAATATTTTCTTTCATGCAAATCCTGCAAAGTGTCCTAAACACTGCCCATTTACCCAGAAACTTAAGTTGTTATTTTGTTTGTAGTTGTCAAGTTGTTGAAAAATTATCGTTATTTGCTGTATGTGTTTACCTCCCCTCCCGCAAAAAGGGGCAGAAAAATTTATTCGTTTTTCGACTATTTACCACCTCCATGGGTTGTATGCTCTTAGGCCGTCCCAGTTAAATAGATTTGGCTTGTCGTATCGATCTGACTATTTGTAGCTGCACGCCAGGTCGGAGAATTACCCCAACTTGCTACCATTTCTCAGTGTCTGAGCCAAACATTGCCACACCTGATAAACATTTTCTTTTGTTTCGTGTAAGACACGGAATCGTCCAGCGGCCCAATGAACTGTAGGCGGATCGCATACTTGACGCACAACGGAGCGTAATAATAAGGTGGTTGAAAAATCCTGACACTAAGGAGCCCAAAGATATCGCAGTGGTCTGTCAGATCCATACTAGAAATGTCAATCCCTATACTAAAACCGCTGTTGACGCAGCGCTATCGCAGTGTCTTTGGGTCGAGTGCGGTTTTAGTATGGGGAGTGACGTTTATAGTATGGATCTGACAGATGCTGCGATATTTTGCACTCCGTCGTGCGATCTGCCTTAGTTTCAAAAAATTTCATCCGCCTTCTACAAATTGCAAGTTTCTGAGACATTTGCGTAAAAACGCGTTTTGCGTGCCCCCGTCTTTGTAATAATAGACAGCAACCAGGACCTACGGCTTAACTTGCCATCCGAAACACGGTACCATCTTTTTTATGGACAATTGGCTAGTTCAGTCCGCAATGTTCTAAAAAGACTGGGAACAAATCCACAAAGTGATAAATATTATCAACTTTGTGAATGACCCACCGAAAATCAAACCCGGAACATTCTGCGTCATAGGCAGTGCAAATACCACTGCGCCCCGTCAGTCGTCACGTCACCTGATAAACTAAAAATTTACTAAAATAACACCAACAGAAGGTAATTCCTTACAAAGTCATAAAAGCGTGAAGCTAACGAGCAACAGATAAAAGGAGAAGTACTGCTACCTCAATGTTTTTTGGTTTCCTTTGAAAAGGGGCGGCAAAAAATCAATAGGGAGATTTTGCTCTATTTTTGGAGGGTTTATCCGTTAAAATTCGATGGAGCGATATGAGCTCGGGCGAGTCAGTCAAACGCTGTTAGGCTACGCCCGAGGGGTGTAAAATATGGACAGGGTCTAGATGATGGAAACCGGAATACCGGAATTTAGAAAAACCAGAATACAGAAAAGATTTTTCAGATATTTAAATCCCGATTTGATGATATTTTAAATTGGTTTTAGAAAATCTGAATATTTTTACAATCCAATGTTTTTCAAATCCAATATAATATTTTTTTTCACTACCTACAATTCACGTGAATAACTAAGTAAATGCATGGCGATCAAAAAGAATTGAAAATATTTTTTAGACATTTTCCACTGAAGAACACACACACACACACACACATATCACGCCGTTATCCCTTGCGGGGTAGGCAGAGCAATAACGGCCGTTAAAATACGGTCGCTATTGCCACGTCTGACATTTTTGAGGATTGTTTTATTTATTTATTTTACTATTTATTGTACACATGAAATTTTACAGGACAAAACATAAATAAAATGGACACAACAGGCACGATTTCCAAGGTTGTATCAGAAAACATGTGTATCACTATAGTGACAGGTTGTCAGCCCGTCGCCTAAAAATTGTAATACACCAATACTTTTACGACACCCGCGGGTAGGAGGTTGGGTGATGCTATTCTAAGCCGGCCTCACACGGCAGAAAAAGAACACAATAAAATAGATTATGACATTATCGAAAGAAGATGAAGACAAGACATTATCGAAGAGACATTTTTTTATTATGCAGGTACAATACTTCTCAAAACCGGAATTCCAGAATTGAGGGCCAATATTAGAAATATATTAGAAATTCAAGACCGATTTTGCCAACCTTTCGTTTCAACGGACCTACCCTAGTTGGATCGCAGTGTGTCGACGGTCGAGGGCCATAAATTCCGTGCTAATATCGTTCGGCGCCAGGTGAATTCTGCATTGTGCAGTCATTGGAACTGCTGGACTCACAGGCTGGACTGTTTTACTCATTGAAAATCTATATCATATATTACTATACAGGGTGTAAGAGACGGTGCAACGAAAACTTTGCAGGCGTGATCATCAAAGTTGTTCAGATCCATGGTCTGATCACGCCTGCAAAGTTACACCGTCTCTTTGACACTGTATAGTGATAAGATAAAACACATCATAGGCGATTAAGGGACTCGGGTGTTTCATGTGTTACAACTTTTAGGCGTCACCTGACCACCTGTCACTATAATAATTCACAAATTATCTCAACCGGCTCTCAATATTTGATTAGACGTAGCGATAGTGACCGTATTTTTGCGTCTCCGCCCCGCAAGCAGTATAAGCGTGATATGTGTATGTGTATGTATGTACTCAACTCTGAAATCGATCTTGAGTGCGACTTTGAGATGCTGTTAGCATAGTAGTTGTTTTTGACAGACATTTGTCAAAATCGCTTTTGAGATCGATCTCACAGTTGAAACCGATTAATAAATACCGACCTTACTTTGGGTTAGAAATCAAAAAAGAGCCTTCAGCAATGCGCGGCCACATCTCAAATCATTATTCAGTGGAGGCAGTACTTATCAACCTATCCTTTTAAAGTATCATCTAACACTGGTTTTTTCAACTGCTGTATGAAAGACCACTATATCTTGGTCTCTTTAATAGGCCGTACGAGATCCGACTACAAGACTAGGTTTAATTACTACAGCCCTGACGGAAGCAATCAACGGTGTATTAGTGATTAGCATAATCATTTTGCGGCTGCGTCCCGGCTAATTGGCCCGAAATTGACTCAGATTAGTTATGCAAATAAAGCGTTGCTTACCAAATACTAGGTATATAAGGAGTCAAAATATTAGATGTTATTTGAAGGAGTGAATCAGCTCATGAAACTGAACCACTTTCCTCAAGTAACATAGATGAAAATATAAGAAAATTTTTTTTGCGTCTCCCATGCAATTTGACTTGATAATTTTGTATTGGTGGTCCAAATTTTTTTTCATATTTCGACCTATGTTCCTTGGGGAAAGTTGTTCAGTTTGATGGCCCAGATCACCCCATAAAATATTTGCTCCAAATTTTTTTACAGCATGTAGAGGCACAGGTATTTTGATAGAGCAGAGGTTGGTCCTGAGAAGGCCAATAGTCACTGAGAGCTTTGCAGATCTATTATGGCAAGAGAGGCACAGGTAATATAGTATACTAACGTATGAGGCCACAGACCAACGATATCATCTGCACGCAGATGATATTATGATTGATATTATATACACATACCTACCTATATATTGGTCTTTACAAATAGGTACTGCCTGATACAGTCCTGTGTAACCTTACCAATGTCAGCAATCTGTTTAACGTTGATGAAATTAATGAAAATAATTTGTAGCAATTCCAACTTGACAGCGTCATGAATTGTTGTAATAAATCATAGTTCCACTGGGAACCGGGACAAATAAATTATGACGTTTGCCAATTTGCGTTCGTGTTAAATTAAATGCTAAACTCAATTTCCTAGAGTTCAAACTACAGTTCAAAATTTTCGTGTTACATTTGTTTATTGAAAAGTTGCCAACACTTAGTTATTTAAATTTTGATATTATGAATAATTGGGTCAAGGTACACTTGTATGCCGTGTGATACCGGCTTAGAATAGCATAACCCCAAATCCTTCCTGCGGGTGTCGTAAGAGGCGACTTTTTTAGGCGACAGGCTGATAACCTGTCACTAAAGTGATACACATGTTTTCTGAAACAATGTTGGAAAACAATCCTCAAAAATGTCAGACGTGACGATAGCAACCGTATTCTCACGGCCGTTAGCGCTCTGCCTACTCCGCAAGGCATAAAGGCGTGATATATACTATAAGGTACACTTGTGTATACTTCAGTCGAAGGTCGTTGAATGACTCGGTGTCCCCACACGACGGTATTTCGGGTTTCATGAAGACATGCAGACCTGATATTTCACATCCGAACAAATCACACACAAAACAATCTATGTGTGATTATCTCAAAAAGAGAAAGAAAACGTAACAATCAGCCGCAAATTACTGATACTTTCTTTAATCGAAACGATTTCTATCAGTTTTATGTGCTTCTCTAGACTTTGCAATAATCAGTTAGCAAGTTTCTCCGCACTTTACAACAAGCATATAACCAAGTCTCGCACTTATGGGCCTTTCTCCACTTATCCCGCATCCGTCATTTGCCGGTCCGTCAATTTCTGACCCGATTTAGAAATCTATTACACTACTACACATGCTTTTCGACTCTTCCGGCATCCGATATTTATCGATCCGGGAATTTTCCAAAATGTAATTTGGATTCTGACGCTCCGACAGTGACAGATGTACAAAAAGTATGCATATAAAAGGTATCCTATGAGCTCTACCATGACGTCATGTCATCTGTCGTTTACCGGATAGGTGGAAAAGCGTCATCCGGCATTCGAATTTTGCTGGAAGGCTACTTTCGGCAGCCGGACAGGATAAGTGGAGAAGCGCTTTTACGCCCCTCGCAAAAACAGAGTACGAAGACAAAACAAGCGATGTTTTTGGCATCAGCGTACCATCCATCACGGGGTTACTCAGCAATTCGCTGACAATATCGATTACAGTTCAGGGAAATAATATTTATAACGCTCGCCCGTCAACCAACGTAGTCCTCTGTTTCAGTTTTTCAACACCCACAATAAACATTGTACGATCGCACTGATGGACTGCAGTTGGGTGATTTGCCGCTTTGACGTTTCGCCACTGTGACAACTTTGATGTTTTGACGAACTGTAGCAACCCTAAAATACGTGTTCTAAAATGTTTTACGTGACGTCATCAGAGTGGGTACAGAATGACTATTATATTTCTAGGGAAAGTCGATATAGAAACGACCTATAGTCTGTAAAATATAGGATGATTCCTTTGACGCTTGTGACCTTGGAGCAAATGCTATGACATAAGGTCCTTTTTCCTAGTAAACAAAAGAAATCACATCCTATATTTTACAGACTATAATTACGTGTTCATTTTTGTAAACAAGTCCTGTCGCGAGTTATAATAAAATTGAGCCTAAAATTTTATTTCTACAGACGCTTTTTTTGTGGTTACCTTGCAGTTTGAATGCAGTTGGTCTAGGCGGCCCTTAAAATAGAACACATATTTGCGGCACTTTGGAAGTTGGAAGAAAACCATCAATTCAATAATGGTCCTTTTGTTTCTAGATGGATGAGTATCGCATATTTGATAGGCCTATTGGGGGTTATAAAAACATTGTGAAAATGTTGATTTATGTCGTTGGTTTGTTAGATATTGTATGTATGTATGTATGTAATAACTTTATAGTACCAAGCAGGAAATTACAAAAAACACTTAAATAGACTAATATAATGTGTAGGCACAAAGGCGGACTTATCCCATTAAGGGATCTCTACCAGTCAACCTTTGAGAAATCCAGAGGACATGGTGTGCGCAGGTGGACTATGGTACAAATCGAAGAAGCGATAAAATTACTAATAATATATATAACACCTATATGTAGATAAAATAACACGTATTAAATATACAATAATAAGAGTAAATACCAATAATAAATATTTAATAATACCTAATAAACAAATAATTAAATACGTAACATATAACATAAATATATGTAATATACCTAAATACAAGCCCTATAAATTATCATTTGCATCAAAACCCCAGAGTTTTCTCAAATTAGTCTTGAAAGCGACGATATTTGTACTTTTCCGAACGTCTATAGGAACCTTGTCTTTATTTAGTTTTTATTTATATTATACCCAGTCTTCTACAGTCTTTGGCTCTTCTTTTTGTGTGAGACACCCAGTCGTCCTACCCGTTGAACACTGGTGTCAGAGTTCTTCAAGTAGCAGGCCTCTGGCATGGTTGTGTATCGACCGCTATCTTAGTTATTATAGACGGACGGGACCGATGCTTAACGTGCCCTCCGAAACTCGAAACCGTCTTTGTTTTTGGAGAATCTGGTGATTCAGCTTGCAATGACCTAACCAGACTGGGAGGTGCTACAAGCATCTATTGGCAAATTGTCTTTAAAACAATTCAAGGTTTAGAAAACATACGCTTGGCCAAAATAAAGAAAGAATGCCAGTATTTGAACATACATACATACATACATATATCACGCCTTTATCCCTTGCGGGGTAGGCAGAGCGTTAACAGCCGTAAGAATACGGTCGCTATCGCCACGCCTGACATTTTTGAGTATTGTTTTCTAAGGTTGTTTCGGAAAACATGTGTATCACTATAGTGACAGGTTGTCAGCCTGTCGCCTAAAAATTGTAATACACCAATACCGAGTCGAGTCCCTTAGTCGCCTCTTACGACACCCGCGGGTAGGATATGGGGTAATGCTATTCTAAGCCGGCATCACACGGCATCAGTATTTGAAACTCGTGTATAAATAATCATCATCATCATCATCGCATTCTTCATTACTGAAGGTCGTGAAAGTCGTAAAATTATTGGTGGCTTTATTTATAATATGTTTCCTTTCAGTCCTGTCCTGGGCTTCTTATAGGCGGATTGCACACTTGATGCATGACGGAGCGCTAAAATATCGCAGCGTTCGGTCAGATCCATACTAAAAATGTCAATCCCTATACTAAAACCGCACTCGACGGACGACGCTGCACTAGCAATACATCGACAGCGGTTGAGTGGTTTTAGTATGGGGAGTGACGTTTCTAGTGTAAATCTGACAGGCCACTGCGTTATTTTAGCGCTCCGTCGTACGTTAAGTGTGCGATCCGTCTAATGTCTGACGTGTACCGCAACAGCTAATTAAATAACGTTTTTTAAAAACGTCAAAGCCACGAAAACATAACATACAAAGGAGGACAAAGAGTTATTTGTGCAAAGGTGTAAGGTCACATTTGGTAGACCTCAAGCAAATTATAAATACAACTGCGAGGGAAAATTCAGACCGCAAAACTTTAAGGGCGTAGGCATCGTAACGCGAATGTTTTGCGCAGATTTTTGACGTCCATTTCTGGCTTGCTGTCCAGTAGTTGGTTAGGTATTTCCCATATCTAAGGCGGATCGCACTCTTAACGTACGACGGAGCGCTAACATAATAGTAGCGGTCTGCAGAGCCATACTAGAAACGTCTCTCCCCATACTAAAACCGCACTCGATGGACGTAGCGCTATCGCAGCGTCGCCAGCGGTTGAGCGGTTTTAGTATAGGGATTGACATTTCTAGTATGGATCTGACAGACCGCTGCGATGTTTTATCGCTCCGTCATGCGTTAAGTGTGTGATTCGCCTGACGCAATACGCTGTGCATATTTAATGCATCCGTAACGCACGCGTTCATATGCAAGGAATTTTTAAATTCTCCATTCAAATAACCGACGATGACGTAGGAACAACGCAGAAACTTGCGATGGTATGTATGTGTCTCTGTTACACTTACTACGTTAGATGTACCTAACTTTTTTGCACCAGCGGCCGTCAAGTGTGGGATTTGCCTTAGTGCCAATCGCTTGTCTGGAGTGGAGGCCTCCTGGTGACCTAAAACACAGGTATTTTTATACCCAGTTTAGGCGCCAGCTTCTAGTACCTACAAACTGAACTCTGTATAATGTGCCTACCTCGTTTGAAAATGTACTATGTTGTGAGGAAATAAAAACTTTTTATTTTATTTTATTTTTTAATGATGAAAAAATGCCCAAGTGCTAGTCGGACCCGAGCACTAAAGGTTCTGTTCTAAATTGTATAATTATAGCATAAAAAATTACATAAGATGTATGTGAGCCCCTTAAAGACTTGGACGTTGGACGACTCTGTGTCCACGAAATGAGAAGAAAGACTAATTTCATTTTGTTTTTTAGTATTTTTCTGTATCGTCAACAGTAGTATATGTTTTGTGATTTTAAGGGCTTTAGCACAATAAAAGTTAGACGAAGACGAAAGCGTGTTTAAAAAATATCTTTAACAAAAAAAGTACGCTAGACACGCGTTCAAGTCGCGTCTTACTTTTTTGTGGATCTTAGGATCTAACTTTTTAAAAAGGAAGTGCGTAGCTGTAGTTAGTATTCTTTGCTTTTTTTTTTCTTATCTATGATGGGCTTACTCTTGACCCCAATCTTACCCTAGAGCAGAGATGGGATCTACGGTGGAGCGAGCTTGCCCAGAAGATGCCTATTCACTCTAGACTTGCTATGACCCTTTATAAGATACAGACTCCTATTTACAGAGAAAAGCGCAACAAAGACATTTTTGTATTGGAGTTCCCCATAATTTTGATGATGATGAAGTAGAAATGGAAGCCGAACCACACGCGACACTTGCTCACAGATACGCACACTCCAAGTCCTAATTTCCCATCCCTGAAGTTTTAATGAACTTGGCGCTAACTCACTTATTTTTATGTTAATTAAAGTATTACGAGATTTTGACGCTGGGCCAGCTTTTGACGGCGGTGTAAAAATTAAGAGTTGGTAATACGAATGTTATGCCTACTTCTGTTTTATTATAATGGCATGTGAGTTGCATACTTTGTATATAGGTATATAGTTAGATTTACATACATACATACATACATATACCACGCCTTTATCCCTTGAGGGGTAGGCAGAGCGGTAACGGCCGTAAGAATACGGTCGCTATCGCAAAATCTGACTTTTTTGAGGATTGTTTTCTAAGGTTGTTTTAGAAAACATGTGTATCACTATAGTGACAAGTTGTCAGCCTGTCGCCTAAAAATTGTAAAACACCAATACTTTCGAGTCCCTTAGTCGCCTCTTACGACACCCGCGGGAAGGATGTGGGGTGATGCTATTCTAAGCCGGCATCACACGTTAGTTAGATTTAGCAAATAAAAATACGAAAGTTTTCGATGTGTAGCAAGCGGACTGGCTATGTCGTAGAGAAGTGATACGCCGTAGACAAATGCTACGAGAGCCAGCTACGATGCCTACGATAATCTACGATCGGCACTGTGAGCCTGCAATAGGCATGATGATTGACAAGGTAAATGAGCTACTTTTAAAAACGATACATACATACATAAATCACGCCTTCATCCCTTACGGGGTAGGCAGAGCGTTAACGGCCGTAAAAATACGGTCGCTATCGCCACGTCTGACAAATATAAAGGGCTGTTTGAGATAATTTGTGTATCACAATAGTGACAGGTTGTCAGCCTGTCGCCTAAAAGTTGTAATACACCTGAAACCCTCAAGTCCCTCAGTCGCCTCTTACGACACCCACGGGTAGGAAATGGGGTGATGCTATTCTAAGCCGGCATCACACGGCATAAAAACGATAAAAACGATATAACGTATAAAAATGCCGTCATATCTCTCTAAATTCAGTGGCGTCATAACACTTACTTTTATATTATATTTCTATTTATTAATTATTAGCCTTAACTATTTCGGAAAACTATAAATGGAGTGTGCAGTATTTTTTTAACAGTAGTTTTTTTTTGTACGAATGATAGTATCAACAACAATAAAAATATTCAATAAAATACATGTAAAAAATGCATTTCAATCTTATTTTTTGTTGGGTTGGTGTTTAAAAATATCATCAAACGCAGAAATAAATATTAAGCTATATTTAGTTAGGCCTATAGAGCTTACAAAATCTATAATAAAAGCCGGATACTATGTGGCAGACGCCACCGTATCACATTGCGGCAGTCATAAAAGTTTTTTTTTTTGCGGTAGTGTGACTCTCACAAACTGCATAATCTTGCGATGCGTATGCGATTTCATTTAGTTACGATACTTGTCAGTTACTTAACCAGGTATTCAGTAGGTTATTTTTTTTTCTATGTCGATTTAAGATTAAGTGTGATGCCGGATTAGAATAGCATCAACCCATTTCTTCACGCGGGTGTCGTAAGAGGCAACTAAGAGACTCGAGGGTTTCATGTGTATTACAACTTTAGTCGACAGCTTGTCAACTTATCACTACAGTGATACACGAATCACCTGAAAGAGCGCTCAATATTTGTCAGACGTTGCGATAGCAACCGTACATTTACGGCCGTTAAAGCCTCTGCCTACCCCGCAAGGGATAAAGGCGTGATATCTATGTGAAAGTTTAATGAAATATTTTCGCAAAACGGCAGTAAATTAAAAGAAATAAACGACCTAAGGGCTATTGTTAGTACTTTATACGTGTTTCAGGGATCGCCCTTTTTCGCGCCCTTTTCCTTAACATTTGCTGAAAGGAAGTCGGAGCCGTATGATGAATGGAGCTACTTTCTTATGCTAATCGGTATAAAAATGATATTGCTTTTCTGTACCGAAATGGAGTTGAAAAGGAAATGTTGCAAAATAAGCCCAGTAGAAGTATTGGAACCTTGTAGATTTCAAAACAAATAGTTTGCCAAAATCTAAACATCTTAGAGAGGAGAATGTGTTGAAATTCTCGCCAACACAAGCTGAGGCGCATCCTTTTGCCTTTTTAATTGTAACTGTAGCACGTAGGTTGTCAACACAATAAAAAAATATTATTTATTTGACTATTTACACTGTAGCTTTTGCTTGATAACTGTAGTCCTTAGATATTCTAAGATTCTTGGATGTTCTCATTCTCTTTCTCTCTTTTCGTGTGAGACACCGAGTCGTTCAACGACCCGATGAACCCTAGTGTCAGAATTTTTCAACCGCCTTCTACAAGTAGCAGGCTTCTGACATGGTTGTGTAACGACCGCCGTCTAAGTGATCATAGACAGCAGCTGGGACCTACGGCTTAACGTGCCATCCGAAACACGGAACCATCTTACTTACGGACAATCGGGTGGTTCAGCCCGCAATGTCCTAACCAGACTGGGAACAAACTCACAAAGTGATAAATATCAACTTTGTGAGTGACCCACCGAGAATCGAACCAGGGACCGTCTGCGTCAAAGGCAGTCGCACTACCACTGCGCCACATCGGTCGTCTCATTATATCCTCATCATTGGTCTCGTACGTATGTGACAGGTGATTTATCAGTGTCTGAGGCAAGACTTTAAGTGGCTATAAAAGCCGATGCGGGAGCGGTATGACTTTCCGCACACACTACAGGTGATGGTGGAATTAGAGACTGTTTTAGGTATCGTTTTTGCCTTTGCCTTTTTACCCTGTCACCAACCCAAACGTGGCCGTCACAGCTGTTCATTTGTATGGTGGCTGTTGAAACCTTCTATATCATCCGGCCAGTCTGAAATTGACGACCGATGTGGCGCAGTGGTAGTGCGACTGCCTTTGACGCAGGAGGTCCCGGGTTCGATTCTCGGTGGGTCACTCACAAAGTTGATATCTATCACTTTGTGAATTTGTTCCCAGTCTGGTTAGGACATTGCGGGCTAAACCACCCGATTGTCCGTAAGTAAGATGGTTCCGTGTTTCGGATGGCACGTTAAGCCGTAGGTCCCGGTTGCTGTCTATGATCACTTAGACGGCGGTCGTTACACAACCATGTCAGAAGCCTACTACTTGTAGAAGGCGGTTGAAAAATTCTGACACTAGGGTCCATCGGGTCGTAGGACGACTCGGTGTCCCACACGAAAAGAAGAAGAAGTCTGAAATTCATCAATAATGCCAATTCAGTGTTGTCATTTTCATATGACATTGTGAAAAGAATACACAAAGTGCAGTGTCCTTTATGTAGTATTTTTGTGTGCCATATCATATCATACTTTTAGCCGTGTGATGCCGGCATAGAATTGTATCACCCCAATTCGTCCCGCGGGTATTGTAAGAGGCAACTAAGGGACTCTTGGGTTTCATGTGTATTACCACGTATTACAACTTTAGGCGACAGGCTGACAACCTGTCACTACAGTGATACACGAATCATCTGAGGGGGCCCTCAATACTTGTCAGACGTGGCGATAACGACCGTAATTTTACGAACGGTTACGCTCTGCCTATCCCCGCAAGGGATGAAGGCGTGTTTTGTGTATGTGTGTGTAAGTATTTTAACTTACAGCCCACGATACCGCAAACTTAGCGGCGTGTCTGAAAGCATCCTAGAAAGTCTGAAAGGTCCTAAATCATCCAATCACGGACCTCGAGAAACAACTATGGACGGCTCGCTTCGCTCGTGCCTCTGCGAGTTAGGGAATAACTTAGGAATTCAATTTGCAGTGGTGAGTGGAGCGGCTGCTCCTACAGCTCGGATATTGTTGACGTCAGCACAATGTGTTATGGACCTCTATATAATAGAGCTTGCATTCTGTCATTGCAGGTTTTTTTGAAATAATGAGTTACCGTGTGATGCCGGCTTAAAATAAAATCACCCCAGTTGTACCCGCTGGTATTATAAAATTCATCCCGCAAACACAAGGGAGTGTCTAAAAGCAACTCGCGCTAAATCATCCAATCACGGACCTCGAGAAACAACTATGGACGGCTCACTTCGCTCGTGCCTCCGCGAGTTAGGGAATAACTTAGGAAATCAATTTGCAGTGGTGAGTGGAGCGGCTGTTCCTACAACTCGGATATTGTTGACGTCAGCAATGTGTTACGGACCTCTAGATAATAGAGCGTGCTTTCTGACATAGTGCCGTGTGTCCCGATGGCGTAGCGGATAGTATGCCTGCCTTCTACGCCGAGGGTCGTGGGTTCGATCCCCACCAAACACAAATATTTGTTAAGTCAATTTTCTCAATATTTGTGTTGAGTCTGGGTGTTTTGTATAAAAGTATATATGTATTAGTATCAGCTATCTAGTTCCCATAGCACTAGCTTTGCTTAGTTTGGGACTAGATGGTGCTGTGTGAATTGTCCAAGATATTTTTTTATTTTATTGTTGACGTCAGCACAATGTGTTACGGACCTCTAGATGATAGAGCGTGCTTTCTGTCATAGTGCCGTGTGATGCCGGCTTAGTATAGCATCACCCCATTTGCTATCCGTGGGTGTCGTAAGAGACGACTAAGGGACTTGAGGGTTTCATGTGTATTACAATTTTAGGCGACAGGCTGAGAACATGTCACTATAGTGATACACACATTGTCTCGAATGGCCCTCTATATTTGTCAGACGTGGCGATAGCGACCGTACTTTTATTGCCGTTAACGCTCTGCCTACCCCGTAAGGGATGTAGGCGTGATATATATGTGTATGCTGGCTTAGAATAACATCACGCCAATTGTACTCGCTGGTGTAGTAAAATGCGACTAAAGGATATATTTATTTATTCAGGGAATGGACAGCAGCATTCCCTGTTAATTTACAATTTGCGCTGCGCTCGTCAATCCGCCTGCCAAGCGTGGTGAGTATGGCAATACCTACCCTCTGATAGGGGTAGGGCTATGTCCAGCAGTGGACTGTTGTTGCTGCTATACTCACTGGCCTTATACGCCCGTGACAGACGACTCAATCAGTGTCTTAGGTAAGAGCACAGACACTGCGTTGCCTGGGACGCAATTATGACAAACGCAGGGTTGCTCAGTTATAACGAGGTAGCTAATAGCTTTGCGTTTTAGTAGATAAGTACTAGAGTTAATGAAAAGACTGATTATTGAATATGGATATGTGGGACACCGAGTTGTTCAACGACTCGATGAAACCTAGTGTCAGAAGTTTTCAACTTTCTTCTACAAGTAGCAGGCTTCTGACATGGTTGTGTAACAACAGCCGTCTAAGTGATCATAAATAACAAGAAATAAATGTAGTTGTTAAAATTCAGTACAAAAATTAACCAACTGTAGATACTGTAACCTACCACCCTTTTTATACGAAGAGATAAAAAAGAATCTCCTTAGAAGAAAATGAGCCCCCATTGTGCTATACTTACTATTTACTTTGGCCACCAAATACAACTGTCAAATCAATCCTATGCCCTAGATGCCCTAAGCAGAGCTGTGTTCCAAAACTTGGAGTCTTCTCCGCAGCATAGTTTGAAGAGAAACTGGGTTGCCAAGTCAGTTAAATTCAGGGGTCAAGTAATGCCTTAATCATAAACTAATCCATTATCTTCCAAACCCTGTTCACTTATTCATGTGGTCTGGCAACTGGCTCTTCCATTGTATGCATTGGGATAGAGATGTGCTCTGCAAATTGTATAAAACATTAGAATTACGTCACCTTTGTGTAGAAAACTTGCATAGATAAAGCCAGTTTAAGCTGTTGGATGGCTGTCAGTGAAGAATATAAGTATAATAATCAGTTATGGTAATTTAAAATACATGTTTTACAGTATACAAGACTCGTTATTTGCACGTTACCAGTTCAACGGGTCGCTGGACGACTCAATGTCCCACACGAAGAGAGAGAGAGAGAGAGTTCAACGTGCGTGCAAAATGTGCAATGTATAGGAAAGCCTAGTATTTTCCAAGTCAGAACCACCAAACGTACATACAGATACACGCATATCATGTCCTTTACCCTTGTGGTGTAGGCAGAGCGTTAACGGCCGCTTAAACACGATCGCTATCGCCACGTCTGACTGTTATGCAGTTCTTAAATGTTATTAAAGGCCCTTTCAGATGATTCATGTATCACTGTGGTGGCAGGTTGTCAGCCTGTTGCCTAATAAATTCTAGACTCCCTAAGTTGCCTCTTACGACACCCGCGGGAAAGAAATGGGGTGATACTATCAGACATAGTACATGTTATACGAAATTGAGGAAGTAAGGTCATCATCATCATCATCATCATCATCAGTAAGTAAATAAAAAAACTTTATTGCTCAATCAAAACACAAACACATAACAGGAAAACCTATAAATAAATATGCGCATAGGCGGCTTGTAAAAGTATAGAGTTTTACATTGAGAAGTTTGTTCAATTTAGTTATACGAGTACGATCTCCCAAAATACATTTCACGAAATACGAACATACTTTCATGTTTTTATTTCTCTTCTAATTATCACATTACACGTAGACCCTAAATCGTAGTTATTATTACGGTCTGCGTAGTGTGTAATCCTCGGGAGCGTATAAATCGCGCGCGTCCGCTAAACGCCGCCGTGAGCGATGCGACAGCGCAATGTCCGCTTATCTTAATTGCCTCCGATGATAGCATCGGTCTCAAATACTGGACCTTTTAGAATATATTTTCCTTTAACAGTACCATACACGTGTCGTACGTAGAAATCGGTATTTTATCCGAAGGTTGGCGTACTTTTTTAAATTATTTTGAAATATCTGAGTACATGAAAATCTTGGAAAATCTGGAGAAAGAAAAATGGGATGCCTTATCACCAGCTGTATTAGTTTAGAACATGACAAACCCAGTGATTACTTGCAATAAATGTAACCTTTGCAATATATCGGGATGGGATTTAAGGAAACGAAAGTAAAAAAAAGTTAAATTTCTAAGGGCCTTACTACGGAAAGTTACACATGCGTTGAATGCGTGTCTAGCGTTTGTTATGTATAAAGATACTTGCACGTGTTTCACTCGCGTATTTTTTTTTGTGACGAGGCCCTAGGTACATAGTTTTGGATATTCATTGCTATTTAAGACCCAGTATATTTCAGGCAACCACGAACTGGCCCCTGCAATACTTTTTACCGGCAAAAAGTTAAATGCTTAGCGGTTATCGGGTGATACGATAATCGTTTTAGCCATTCTCAGAATGTTTATTGTTTTTTAGCGTTGTGTTTGGCGAATCGCACTCTTGACGCACGACGGAGCGCTAAAACATCGCAGCGGTCTGTCAGATCTATACTAGAAATGTCGATCCCCATACAATGACCGGCGAGACTGCAATAGCGCTGCGTCGACGGCGGTTGAGCGGTTTTAGTATGGGGATTGACATTTCTGATAGACCGCTGCGATGTTTTAGCGCTCCGTCATGCGTCTAGTGTGCGATCCGTCTTTACTGCGGGCTATAAACAAGTTTGTGAGCTTTCAAGAGATATCTGAAGCCATCCTAAAATGATAGTTAATTTCAGGTGTTTCTTTGATAACCTGTTTTTGATGGTCTCTTTTTGCAACAAATGGTGATAGGTCTCTGACGTGGTTATATAAGGTTTGTGTGTGACCCAAGTTAATTTTGTCTTTTTATAGTTTAGGAACTATTTGAGCCGATTCGACTATGAAACTGCCCACACGAAAATAGAGAATACTAGTAAGTACCTAGTAGGCTTCAGAACCAATTATTGGTAGGTACACGTGTGATAGATTGGTCAAACTGCGTATAACTACTGCTTCAAATTATTACAAAGAATTATGCTATGCAAAAATTGACAATTCGAAGCTCTGCTGTCCTGATCGAATAGGGAATTTTCATTTATTTAATTTTTTAACAATTATTCTAGTCGCTGGATAGATGACGCTGTGCTTGGTGTACCGCTAAGAACGGAACGTAATATTTAGTTTTTGTTTTTTTGAAACTTGGACTCTGACTCATTTGGAACGAAAGTGTCAGTGTATGCCAGACTGTCAGTCAGTGTCGCAATATTTTTTTCTTTTCTACTTTTGGCTTTGGAATCTACATAGTCAGTTCAACGCCATCTATCGAGTTCTTGGAACACTCGTTTTTTTATTCTCAAAAAGAAAACCTATTGACATGGATGAATAAAACACGATCACACAGCGCCTGTCAATAAAACCGTGTCAGTGGGTGCATGACGACCGATGTGGCGCAGTGGTAGTGCGACTGCCTTTGACGCAGAAGGTCCCGGGTTCGATTCTCGGTGGGTCACTCACAAAGTTGATATTTGTCTCTTTGTGAATTTGTTCCCAGTCTGGTTAGGACATTGCGGGCTGAACCACCCGATTGTCCGTAAGTAAGATGGTTCCGTGTTTCGGAAGGCACGTTAAGCCGTAGGTCCCGGTTGCTGTCTATGATCACTTAGACGGCGGTCGTTACACAACCATGTCAGAAGCCTGCTACTTGTAGAAGGCGGTTGAAAAATTCTGACTCTAGGGTTCATCGGGTCGTTGGACGATTCGGTGTCCCACACGAAAAGAAGAAGTGGGTGCATCCAGCCAGGTACCATCAAAGCAAGGAGGATGCAAGCTACACCACCTATTCATTCATTTGAGTGCTTTGTAAGATAATAAAGTGATACTGGTATATCACTAAAATCAGCTCGAATTCAACACTTGCAGTTTGCAGCGAATTGGACTGTAATTTCGAACAATGTTGCCAAATGATTATGCGTTTGAACACAGATATTAGGAGACTAGATGACACATTGTGATGAACAAAGAGTCCACTGTGCTAGACATGGGTCTTCCCTTATTGGGGAAGAGTTAATTAATTTGTGGACTTCTATGCACGCACGCAAACGAATTACGACTTCACGTTTTCCTTTCATAGTATGAAAGACTGGTTCACCTTGTCCCTAAGACAAAACTGCTTTATCCTATCCCTAATAACATCTCAGTCTCAAAATAAAAATAATAATCATCATCATCATTTCAGCCGCCGTGTGATGTCGTTAGAATAGCATCACCCCATTTCGTTCCCGTAGGTGTCGTAGAAGCCGGCTAAGAGACTCGAGGGTTTCATGTGTATTGCAGTTTTAGGCGACAAGCTGACCACCTTTCACTATAGTGATGATACACGACTTATCTGAAACAACCCTCAAATATTGTCAGACGTGGCGATAAACACCGTAATTTTATGGTTGGTAACGCTCTGCCTACCCCGCCAGGGATATAGGCGTGATTTGTGTGTGTGAATCATTTCAGCCATAGGACGTCCACTGATGAACATAGGCGTCCCCTAAAGATTCTACATTGTCCGATAAGAATCGGCCTGCTTCCAGCATTTTCACGCAGACTTGACCAAAACCGCAGGAACCGGAAAATAATGATTTTGGCTTATCCAGCCGATATGCATCTACGTGTCAGAAACTGTTTTCAAAGTTAGTGCGTACTTACGGGGAATTATTTCTAACATACTACGAGTTATTGTTGTGCAGAGTTGGCACTCTCTCTGATAGAGCCGTTTATACCATGTTTATGTAAATGTTGTTGGATATCAGAAACAATGTATGTAGTGGGTTTTCATATAGAGCCCTGTTAAACACAATAATGGTCTCTACCGTGCAGGTTTTATTGCGCGTTGTAGTTTCTGTGAAATACTGGATTGGAGTAGAATAGGTGGTTCTCTTATTGAAAATAAAAAAAACTAGTAAACCAAGAACTCCGTTAATGGCGTTGAACTGTCTATATTACTAGATTCTAAAGCCAAAAGACTAAAAAAACATCGCGACACTGACTGATAGTCTGGCACGCACTGACACATTCGTTACTAATGAGTCCAAGTTCCAAAAAAACAAAAAAAAAATGTACCGTTCGTCCTTAGCATTAACGTGTAAAGCACAGCGCAAGTAAAAAAAAATAAACAATAAAATTGTTTGTAAACGAAAATTCCCTGTTACCCCAATTCTATCTGTGGGTGTTGTAATAAGCGACTACTGGATAATCATCTAGGAATGGGCAGCAGCGTCCGCTGTGAATACAACATCTTGAAAAGCATTCGCCAATCCGCCTGCCAAGCGTGGCGAGTATAGGGGAGGCATCAAGGAGACGCTTATGTCCAGCACTGAACCATTTTGGCTGTTAAGGTTAAGATTTAAGGCTTGGGCCGTGTGATGTCGGTGTAGAATAGCATCATCACAGTGTATTACAGCTTTTAGGCGACAGGCTGACAACATGTCACTATAGTGATACACATGTTTTCTGAAACTACCTTCGAAAACAATCCTCAAAAATGTCAGACGTGGCGATAGCAACCGTATTCTTACGGCTGTTAACGCTCTGCCTACCCCGCAAGGGATAAAGGCGCGATATACATACGTATGTATTCATTAAACCCATTTAAAATGTCCGCTGAGAGATTATCAGCAGCATATCGACTTACTAGCATTTTTTCGTTTCATGCGGGAATCTGAGTCATCCAACGACCCGACGAACCCTGTTATCAGAGTTTATCAACCACCTCCAACTAGTTACAGGTTATTAAAACTAGGCCATGCACTTACGCATTTAAGGTAGTAGGTAATACAAATATTTACTCTAAAAAGTTGATCCGCGAAATGCGTATTTTGAAATTCTACTGATTATAGTCATTCCACGAAGTGTGCTGAATCTGAAACTCTGAAAATGTTCCCGTAGCCTGACTCTTATTATTATTCATACCGGCGCCGGCTAATTGATAATAAAAACTTGTGAATTTTAAATAAAAGTTGTGCATTTTATATAACTCTGCTGAAATATTCAGGTCATGGAGATGCATGCTCAAATATTCTTTCATGGACAGCTTAAAATTTTCATCACAGCATTTTCATATGCGAATCCATAAAGGATCATTCGATAATGCTGAAAAAATATATTTTGCGTATTTTTCATCGACCTTTCCATTCTTTCTTTTCTTTTTCGTGTGGGTTCGAGTCGTCAAACGACCCGGTGAACGACCTTTCGATTGAGTCAATATGGCACTTTCTATGTAGGAGTAGTATAAAAGTGAATATAGATGGCGCGGTTTAGGAGCTAGGTATGATCTTTTTTGTTCATATTGACGCTCGGATCAAAGAGATAACATTATAGTAATACCCAGTATCCCGTTGCGCACCATCTATATTTTTTGAAATAACGTCGCACTTGACGTATTCATCACAACAAACATATGAGAGATCTGTGGCCCTAGAAAGTCCCTAAAAATCAGAACCTTAATGAAAATTTGTGACTGTCAAATAAATATACCAAATATACTAAATGACATATCAAAGAAAAACGGCACTCAAAAACACGAAAGAAATGTCTGATAAAATAGGTTGAATCATGGATGAATAATCATTTTGACCAGCCTTTATAACAGCAATATCATAGTATGGAACTCAAAATGGCACTATCAGCTTAATAACGCCAGTAATAAGGTCATTTGGCATTTCTACATGTGCCGCATTTGCGGTATGCCCATCAAACTGTTTTGCAATGAAACGTATACGCAATAATGCGCTGGCGGATCGCACACTTAACGCACGACGGCGCGTTAAAATTTCGCAGCGGTCTGTCAGATCCATAATAGAATTATCACTCTTCATACTAAAACTAAACTCGACGGTGGCGCTGCGTTGACAGCGGTTGAGCGGTTTTAGTATGGGGATTGACATTTCAAATATGGATCTGACAGACCGCTGCGATATTTTAGCGCTACTTCATGCGTCAAGTGTGCGCTTCGCCTCATAAGTACCGGATTATGGACGTCATTTCAGTCTCAATAAAGTTGCAGTTTCCTGCTGAATAAGCCGGCTGCTTTGTAACTGCAAACTTTGATTCATAACGGTTGTGGTTGAGTAACAGTGTATGTAATGAAACAGTATAATTAGCCGCCCAGAACAACGCCAAACGTGGTGTAGCGGTTGACCCGGCAAGTCAAACGACATGGACTCAAATCCCATCAGTAGAATGATTTTTTTCCACTTGTTTCGTTTGTACAAAAAGTTAACAATTTAATTAGGTGAAGCTTATGGTTGAAACGTCTTTATATTACGTATCTAAGTGCAGATAAACCGTAAGATATCTTTTGTACCAATCGATCAGGATAGCGATCAGTACGAATGCAAGCCACCGAGTAGTTTGCGAAATCCAGTGTTTTGAGAATTGCAAACAACTGCTTGGTTTTTTTGTCCTATAGCATACGATAAATAACTCATTATAACTTGCTGAAGAGATTACCAGTTTTAAAACGCTACTCGGAATACTCGTACACCTGCTTCGTATCTATCAATTAAAGTGCATCCTTCGCGAGAATAAAACTATCTGTAGATTTTTATACACTGACATTTTCCTGCTGAGTTTAGGCCTTTTCCCTACATTTTCTTTTTATCATATTAATGAAATACGCCCAATACAAACTGTACAGTAAAATTAAAACAGCAATTGCCAATGCTTGGCAACAGCTATTGCCTTTTGATCGGCCTCTATTTTCCTTACTGGGTTTTCAATTTATACTGTGGCCAAGTGCTTAAGCTTAATCATGCGCTATTACAGAGGATTTTTGAATAAAAAGAGGGAGAAATTATGTTTTTGCGTGAAAAGGGAACCATTAAGGCCTAAATGTTACTTTGTTCATTACGCGGCGAGGTGAATTACGTTGTTAACCAGAATTAATGGTTAATATTATTAAGGTGAATTGATAATTTGCACGTCATATCCGAATTATATTGGAATACCGGTAGGATAGGAAGTTCTATGTGAAAATCACCTTTCAGGAAAAAATTACACCAAAAGAAAATCTTTAGGGTTCCATGGTTATTATCATCTAATTGTTTTAAATATAAAAAATCGCTATTTTTTTGGGAGTTTGCCCATGAACATTATACATATATGGCAGGTACACTTTTGAACTTGAAATATGTAGAACACTGTATAAACAGAATGTGAATAAAAACCTGTAAATTACCTACGTATAATAGTTTCAAAAAAAAACCTGTTTTGGATTCTTAAAAAGTTGAAACCCTTCATTTATTGCAAAAAAAATTGTCGTTTCCGTGAGATAATCTATAATCGATAACGTCGCTATTGAAAGAAAAAATCAGGCAGAACGCCTCAAATTTTTCTACCTCACCTAATCGTGAGTTCAAATAGGTAGATAAAGGCGGCCATAGATTATCAAAAACAGACTACCGACTTTCAGCTTTATAACGGATACAGATTTATTGCAGCTGTTCGCTGCACATGGTGGCCAGCATTTCAGCAGATAATAGGATTTTAATTGAGATCGAGCTCAACAGAATAGAAGGCCATTTTGTGGGCCAATAAATTTTTATACTGGCCCATTATCGCCGGCCCGTGGTCGTATGGTATTGTAGGCTGATTATGGCCCACATATTGTTAGCGCGACTAAATTCGTGCCTGCCAAATCCTTTTGGCTTTACGTTTGGAAATGCGTTTTGGGGTTTACCGTATTATAGACCGATATATATGAGTTTTATACCTATCAGAAAAACCGTATAAAACAAGAGAAATACAAGTTCAGAAACAGTTTTTGAGAGAATGTGAGATCTAAACAAACGGAATTTACTTGTAATACCCACCTACGTATTCAATTCAACTCACGAAATAGAGTGACCAAGCTAAACGCAGGGCTGAAATTCTGCTTAAATATCATTTTACAAATTCATAAACTATGAAAACCCCAATTTTTATTACCAATAATCGTTCCGTAAAACGTATCACTCTATAACGACGTAATTAACATTAACTGCACTCATTCATTAATCCCCAAAAGGGAGAACGAGGCAATTGGCGGTCTGATAGACAAAAGTGGCCGGGGCTTTTCCCATCGGATCGGGGATAAAATCGGAAGGCCATAAAATGAGAATGTGCAGTATTTCACTCGTGCCGTTAACATGACGCATCGACCTGGGCGTGCGACCCGGTCGAAGCAGATCTGTGCCAACTGGACTCTTGGATTTTATGAAAAGTATTTACCTATTGATTCTACTTGTACTCATACTTATTGATTAGAAAGGTTGGGATAGTTTTACTCATGGCCAGTGAGCGTGGTATGCTAGAAGATCCTGTGAAGTGAAGAAACTTGAATATGCCTGACGTTGTACAAAACCATATTTATGTACCATCGTGCTTTTGTTTTTGGCGTATTTAATACATGGAGTCATGTGACCAATAATTTTTTTTACCATTCATGGTGCTAAATTGTTAAAAATGTTCATTGACACCGCCCGATTCACTTGAAATAAAAAATGGTATTATATTTCACAAGTACCGTTAACATGACGCATCGACCTGGGCATGCGACCCGATCGAAGCAGATCGGGGCCAAGTAGCTCTGGACTTTTGGATTTCATAAAAACTATGCTCTTACTTACCTACTAATTCCGTTTAAATACTTATTGATTAGAAAGGTTGAGGTATGCATAGGCAGTAATCGTGGTAAGCCAGAAGAGTCTGTGACGTGAAGATACTTGAATATGCCTGTCTTCTATCCATCGTGCTTTCTATTTTGGCGTATTTATAGCATGGAGTCATGTGACCAATAATGTTTTTACCATTCATGGTGCTAAATTGATGAAAATGTTCATTGACACCGCCTGAATCACTTGAAATAAAAAAAGGTATTCTATTTCACAAGTACCGTTAACATGACGCATCGACCTGGGCATGCGACCCGGTCGAAGCAGATCGGTGCCAACTGGACTCTTGGATTTTATGAAAAGTATGTACCTATTGATTTTGTTTGTACTTATTGATTAGAAAGGTTGGGATAGTTTTATTCATGGCTAGTGAGCGTGTTATGCTAGAAGATCCTGTGAAGTGAAGATACTTAAATATGCCAGAGGCTTTACAACACCATGTATATCTATCCATAGTGCATTAGTTTTTGGCGTATTTATAGCGACCGTATTCTTACGGCTGTTAACGCTCTGCCTACCCCGCAAGGGATAAAGGCGTGATATATGTATGTATGTATGTATGTATTTATAGCATTGAGTCATGTGACCAATAATGTATTTACCATTCATGATGTTACATTGTTATTAAATGTTCATTGACACCGCCTGATTCTCTTGAAAAAAAAAATGGTATTATATTTCACTAGTACCGTTAACATGACGCATCGACCTGGAACGCGACCCGGTCGAAGCAGATCGGTGCCAAGTTGCTCTGGACTTTTGGATTTCATGAAAACTATGCTCTTACTTACCTACTAATTCCGTTTAAATACTTATTGATTAGAAAGGTTGAGGTATGCATAAGCAGTAATCGTGGTATGCCAGAAGAGTCTGTGACGTGAAGATACTTGAATATGCCTGTCTTCTATCCATCGCGCTTTCTATTTTTGCGTATTTATAGCATGGAGTCATGTGACCAATATTTTTTTTTACCATTCATGGTGCTAAATTGTTAAAAATGTTCATTGACACCGCCTGATTCGATTGAAATAAAAAAATGGTATTATATTTCACAAGTACCGTTAACATGACGCATCGACCTGGGCGTGCGACCCGGTCGAAGCAGATCGGTGCCAACTGAACCTGGACTCTTGGATTTCGTGAAAAGTATGTACTTACTGTTATTGATTACAACACTAGAATAGTTTTAGGCGGTTTGAGCACGTCTGTAACGCTAATTTTCCACACGACATTGTAATGCACCAATACTCTCAAGTCCCTTAGTCGCCTCTTACGACACCCGCCGGAAGGATGTGGGCTGATGCTATTCTAAGCTGGCATCACACGGCCAACCTGTTACATTATATATGGTAGATACGTATCTCTATACACCAAGTTGTTCAACAATGAACCCTGATGTCAGAATCTTTTAGCGCCTCACAAAGCTGCTCATAAAATTTTGGCATATCAAATTGTTGCGTCGTGTTACGATGTAATTTGGTCAATCCGTGCTAATACTGCATGCAATGCACTCAATATATCTGCCTCAAAATTGTAATATTCATTGAGAATCCTCGCTCGCTAGAAAATTCTCTTGAAATAATGATAACTATAAAATAAGATTTATGTTTCACAGGGACCATTAACACGATGCATTGACCCGCGACCCGGTCAAAGCAGTTCTGAGCCAACTGGTTCCTGGACTATTGTATTTGAAATTCATCGATAATCTATAAGAAGCTGCCGTGTGATGCCGGCTTAGAATAGCATCACCCCATTTGTTTCCCATGGGTGTCGTAGAAGCCGACTAAGGGACTCGATTGTTGCAATTTTAGGCGACAGGCTGACATCCTGTCACTTTGGTGATACACAACTTATTTGTAACGACCCTCAAACATTTGTCAGACGTGGCGATAACGACCGTTATTTTACGATCGTTAGCGCTCTGCCTACCCCGTAAGGGATAAAGGAGTGAGTTGTGTGTGTGTGTGTGCTACTACAGCCACAACAGTCCACTGCTGGACATGGGTCTCCTCAAGTTAGGGTGTCAAATTCGACCCATAAACTGGACTTCGACATACGCTACTCCGGCAAAACACATGTTCGACATAACAAAATTTCGACATTACGCTACTTTGACAATAGACACTACGCTTCGCAGGCGGAGTGCACTGCAAGGTGTTGTACACATTTACTATGACGCTGTTTACCATTACCCTAAGTCGCCTTTTACGATACCCACGGGAAGAAACAGGGTGATGCTATTTTAAGCCGGTTGTAAGTAACCTGTGGAGGTTTGTGCGGGTACAGTCTAGGAAACATAATTTGAGTGATAAATGATATCTCTAAACGATTGTTTTCTATTGCGTAAGTCTTTTGTTGTGATCTCATAAAGAAGACGCTAAGGCGGATCGCACATTTTGACGCACGACGGAGCGCAAAAATATCGCAGCGGTCTGTCAGACACATACTAGAAATGTAGAAGACAGAGAAGAGAGAAGAGAAGAGAGTATGGACCTGACAGACCGCTGCGATATTCTAGCGCTCCCTCGTGCGTCAAGTGTGCGATCCGCCTAAGCCGAATAGGCGCAAATTATATTTCCCAGACTATTCCTACCTACGCTTTATATATCAGAAAAAATGGTGCAAATCCGTATACCCATGTATCTGTTAGTAAATTTTCCAAGGTGCACGGTATTTTTCGCCCGGTAGTAGGCGATATCGTAACTTTAAATCGAATTTATCGTTTTCCGATCACGGTCGGTTTAGTTCAGCCGGCTAGACTGTAAATTGTCGATTCATGAAATAAAATTAGAAATTCTTTTTGGACTGGGTGATGGGTCATTAATAAAATGGGTATAAAATTTGTACGCTTAAAACTATTGCCCAAAAATACTACGGAGTTGATAATGATAATTTTTCAAAATATTTAAAGTAGAAAATAAACAGAAAATGTATTGAGAAACAGAAGAATTACATTAAAGTAAGTGTTCTGACGCCATCCAAAACAGCAATGTATGACGTCATAATATTTTTATTTGATACAAAATACGGTTTCAGATCGTTTTAAAAATTTGTTCATTTGACCTGCCAGTCTACAACCCTATTTGCTTTACCTAAAGTATGGTATCTACCTAATGACTTAAATTGTACTATTAAATTTCAATACAAAAACGTAAACTTACCTACAGGTTTCTACGATATTACTTTTTTTATTAAAATTACACAACTTGAATAATAATGAAGGTGTTTTAAGTTATGAACGATGTCATTATTAAGGAAAAACTAGACCGCCTTTACAGTAGAGTAATCTCGGTGGAAAATATGATTATTTTCAATGTTGAAAACTATTATGTATTTTCTGCCAAATTCAAAATTTCAATTTCAATCGTTTATTTCCAAGTAGATTCACAACGAATGCTTTCGGAAAGTCAAGAATTTACAATACAATACTGTCGCTAAAAATAAATAAGTCATTGTAAAAAAGAGAAAATTGTCAGACACAATTTTTTTTTGTAACAATTTTATATTCCTGGTAGAAACGCGGCACGAATGGGATAAAAAAGGCTCTGCCTCGGGGCCGGCCAGGCTGACCACACAGCGTGTAACTTACTAGCATGTAGCTATTAAAGTGAAATTAAAAAAAAAAATTACATGCGTCATGTAAATCAGCCGGACCCCCTGAACAGAAAAACCACCCAAAAACCTGCTCAAAAGTGCTCCTATACTCAATTAACAATTTGTATCATAGGACCTAAGCTACCCTAGCTATGTTTTAAAATATATTAATAGCCCAAAAGACGACTACGCTAAAATAAAATAAAAGTACTACAGTAGATAGATAATTGTTTCGTCTTATAAAGTCTTCCTTTCTTCGAGTATTTATGTCCATTTTAGATTCCATGCATGCCCCGATTTGGTATTAAAAATGACTGCATGTTTCTTGTGCTGCGACATTGTCTATATTATGAAAACTCGGTGTCCCACGCGAAAAGAGAGTTGACAATGGTTAATATAAAATTAATTGCTCGAATTTTCAAAATGTTTGGAAATATCATACCCATGATCACGATACATAAAACTATGTTGAAGTGGTGGTACACATTAATGTTATCAAATACATTCATTTCCACACTGTTATTATCGTTTTAATTATCACGATAGATACGATTCCATTATCATTATTATCAAAGTATCATTTCACGTCTGCACAAACGGATCAAATTGATGAACTTCCTTTTTGGAGTCGGTCAAAAAACATTACAGTGTTGCCAATAACATGACTCATTTAATGTCGACGATTTTTTATTCAGATTATGGCGACTATATTACCTGCCCCGCCTAACACGTAAGTAGTGTTGCCGAATTATCGACAGTTTTGCTATCGATAACTTTTCATTTGAAAAACCATTAATTTATAGGCCAGTCGATAAGTTATCAATAATAGTTCAAATTGAAATATCATTGAAACGTGCAATTTTATTGATAGTATTTTATTGATAGTATCGACAGTTCGGTACTATATATATAGATTGTTGGATCGATATTATCAATAGTTTTAGGAGTGATAGATAATGAAGCTATTATACTATGGAGGAGGGAAAAGTTAGCTTTCAAATTATGAGAAACGATACTATCAATAACAATCAATAGCTGAACGATATCCTAAACTATTGATAAGTATCGAAAACGATATTGATATCGAGTAACTATCGATAGACTTACGACTTTCAATATTCCCCGATATTGTCGATAACAATCGATACCTAGATGAACAATATTCTTAACTACTGATTAACTATCGATAGACTATCGACTATCGATAGTCCGCTATCGAGCGGCAACTCTACACGTAAGGCTAACTCCGTTAATTTATAGTTGCTCCGTTAGCATGGGACTTACTACTTAGTCGTTGAGTTTCAGATATGCGGGTAAGTGGTTATATTTATGCCAGCTTGGTGATTAGAATTTTATCAGACTGAAATAGCAAACATAAATCAGATAATAAAAAAAATTACGAAGTCATATTTTATGTTACAGCATGGAACACACTTTTTTGTAGTATAGTCGCCGAATTTAAATCTGTTCAACACACAAATCACGCCTTTAAGCATTGTGGGCGGGCAGTGTTAAAAATTATGACAAATTATTTTACTCGCCGTTTCATTAAGTCATATCCACAATTAATAATACAAAAAAATCTGCGTGTGGCTTAGAATAGCATCACCCCACATCCTTCCTGCGGGTGTCGTAAGAAGCGACTAAGGGACTCGAGAGTGTTGGTGTATTACAATTTTTAGGCGACATGCTGACGACCTGTCACTATAGTGATACACATGTTTTCTGAATCATTCTTGGAAAACAATCCTCAAAAATGACAGATGCGGCGATAGTGGACGTATTCTTACAACAGTTTCAGTTGCGATTGATTGGGCATCAATGGCTACTTGGCGCGTGTCTCTCTATGGCCACCAAAAGGTTTTATGTGTGGCTTAATCCCCAGGAGGTCAGTGGATGGTCGACCGCCAATAATAAAGGTGCGTTTCCATTAGAAGCCTACTCATCATTCTCCATGCCTTATCCCGTTCTCTAATGGGGTCGGCTGCCTAACCTAGGGAATTTGACGTAGAACCATGTTTTCATTTCAATCCATTTGAATCCTACTAATATTATCGTATGATTGTTTGTTTGTTACTCCTTCACGATAACACTACTAAACCGATGTTCATGAAATTTGGTACACAGATAGAAATTAACTTGGATTTATACATAGAACAGTTGTTATCCCGAAAAAATGTCCCTGTGAGTTGCTACGGGGTTTAAACCAACTTCCGAGCGGGAGGAGCCGCGAGCGTCCACTAGTAAGTTTATATGACACGAATTACTCACGAAGACGCCGTGCAAAAGCAACACAACTTTCTTGCAGGCGGCCGCATTCATTATAAGTTAGTTTAACTTGTTAAGATAACCACAAAATCCATGCAGGTAGCTGCTACGCCAACGGATCACTACATAGTATAAAGCAAAGTAACTTTTCGCGTCTGTTAGTATGTTTGCTTAAATCGTTAAAACTACACAACGGATTTTGATGCAGTTTTTTAATAGATTGAGGGATTCAAAAAGAACGTTCTTATGTATAATACTTGCCGGAAAAACATCTTATTCCCACGAGAAACGTCTTATTCCCACGAGAAAATGAGTTGCAGCGGGCGCGGGGTAATAAATTCAAACAATCCGAACTGAGTGTTTCAGTTTTCTCGCCAATGTTTCGTTACAGTTACTCGTCCTTTCTTGCAGTGGACACACAGTCCAAGGGTCAGCGAATGGTCAGTCGCCATTAATTAGGCCGTGGCGGGGTCCTTGGCGGTTTTTGCGGCGACAATTGACGTATGTTTCAAGCGAGGGTGCTCGTTCCAGTCCTCGGCCTAAGCTTCTTAATGTGTGTGTCTGTATCACCTTTTATCAGGGATAAGGGAAATAGCTCGGATATAGTAAATTGTTCGTAAGAAACTGCGAATTTGTTTGTTTATATTAGGTAAAATTCAGATTATAATGATTACAGACGGTTCCGTTTCGGTTACGTAAACCGTTTTTCCTTGGGAACAAGACGTTTTTCCGGCATCATAGGGGATTTTTTAAAGCTTTTCTACATAATATAAGACAGATCTCGAGTTAGCTTACAATGTCATACCTGTTAGGTTAAATTTACCATTGTTGTTATAGGCACTCAACTAGACAAATTATATTTCCTTGGGGAGAAACTCCATCTATGCACACTTGAAAACGGGCTAAAAAAATCCCATTGTAAACCTTCGTCTAGAATCACTTTATCTATTAAAAAAGCGCAATAAACAACTTCGTTTTATACTATGTACCTACTGATATTCAACTCCAGTAGTCATATCTTGTTACCTTGTAGTTATTCTATTTAAACGTGTATCAAACCAAAGATTTCTCATAACAAATGCAACTTATATTTTTGATACAAATTATTTTTCATTAACATTTAGATGGAAATCCGAAACAAATTACCGTCTAGCCCAATTTGAATCTTGCAAAATTAATGTGACCCATTTGGCATTCGAAAATCAAATTTCCAAATAAAATTAGCCAGTCGGAGATCGCACTTTAATAACCACTTAAGGCGACAACAGCTCCAAAAAATAAGTATCTTTCTTTTACGTTGCGTTAGAGAGAAATATCGGATCGTTGGGCGACTCGCTGTCCCACACGAAAGGAGATGTGAGAAACAAACGATGACTGTTCAGTTTAGGAAATACGAACATTTTCTTTATATTTAATGATATATTGAATTATTTGAAAAAGTAAACCCTTAGATTGCATAAACATTTAATGAGAAAGAAGAGGGTACAACATAACCTAAAATGAGGCCGAAAAATGCGAAATTAGAGCCAATTTAGCGTTTTTTTTTATCAAAGCAACTTTGTCTAATCGTGTTTTGGTTTTGCCCCATAGTTTTGTAGCATATCGTACTGAAATCAACTTCGCCTCTTTTCATGAAGATTTTGAGAAATGCTTTTGAAAATCCAATCACTACTTTTACATTTTCGGGGAAGTGTCTGAGCTGATTTTGCCATAATAACCACTTAAAATGTATTGGTACTCTAGGCTCTCTAGGCGAATGATTGGCGCAATGGTATTAATTTTAAATGAAACACAGCTTTTGCATTGGTTGACGGAATAGTGCTAGTTTTAGACTGCGAGTGAAACTAAACTTAGGGTAGACGGTGCCCTGCATAATATAACAATTATTAATAAAAGAATGCGAACAATTACCAGTGGCATTATATAACTTTTCATCAAAATTCATCATTTTAACTTGCATATTTATTTTCTGTCATATTTTATATCTCGGTGACAGTCGAGAACTGTTCCCAACATACACTTTGAGTCGGCAGCATAACGATGTTTATCTCAGTTCCAGCATGTTTACGCATATTGACGACAAAAAAAAAACAAAAAATACGTAGTTAAAAGTAGGACACCTAGTATAAAATGGGATCCAAATAAAAAACCTCTCAGAAATTACTCTTCTCTTTTCGTGTGGGACGCCGAGTCGTTCAACGTCAGAAATTACTTACAGTGATCATTTTTGATGCTCTTAGTTTACCGTACTCGCTCATTGTAATTTTTTAAAGCTCTTATTTATTTACCCTATTGTACTCGCTCTACCCAACAATTTTCTCCAATACCTACGGATATCGATTGTGACTATTTTCAGATACATTTCAGGCCACTGTTTGAGGTCAGGCGAGACTATTAAGCATGCATGCTACTGTCGGGTCCGCTGTCACATTTTGAAAAGCTCTCTTTTTCAATAGACATTTCAAGAATAGATCCTAATTTTTTAACTAGTTTTACAGTTTAAAACCCGTTAAGTTGCGACTTTGTGATTTTTGACATCAACAAGTAAATGACAGGCATGCCGTGGTTTGCGGCGTTTCCGTGCGATTTCATACAAGTCCTTTCCTCAAAAGAGCTATTCTTTAGGTGAATGTTTCGCTAAAGCGTATCGCACACTTAAAGCACGACGGAGCGCTCAAATATCGCAGCGGTCTCTCAGATCCATACTATAATCGTCACTCACCATGCTAAAACCGCACTCAATGGATGACACTGCGATAGCACTCCGTCGTGCGTTAAATGTGCGATCCGCCAAACTGTTAAGTAGGTCTTCCGCGAACAGCACAATTTGTGATTTTTGACAGCAGCAAGTATGTGACATGTATGCTGTGGTTTGCGGCGTTTCTAATTTCTATGCGATTTCATACGAATCCTTTCGTCGCATTTTTCTCTGTCATTTTTATTTAGCTCTAGCACTAACTATGAATTTGATAATGTGAAAAAAATAAATTTAATCTAAAAAAGAGGGCAGGTCGTTTATTTGCGATTTCATAAAAATCAACTGTCAAAAAACAGACAGGTGAATATTCGCATAATTGTGCGATGCTTATCGGAACAATAATTTTATTTTAGTTTAAATTTTTCCACTCTTGTTTGATTGTCGTTATACATTTTAGCCCAGTTTGCTCTCATTTCAGGTCACTGAGCATACGGTAGCCAAGGAGACGGCTCTCAGAAGGAAAAAAGCTACTAGATGTCGTGTTTAACATACCTATATCGAGGTTCAGTCAGGATTCGCCATATTTTGTGGGGATTTGTTAGGAAAACGACGGAATTGTTCAACTATCTTCTTGTATTGTCTTTTCGTAATTGTTACAGTATTATTATCACATTATTTCATATTTTTTTCACATAATCGACTCGATACATTTCACCAAGACGCTACCACTTTGACGTTCTTACAAATCTAACTTTCATTTGTTTTCCGTACGGGAAAGGCAATAGCTATACTGCCAAGGAGTTTCTATTCAGCCAGTGGTCTTTGCCGACACCTATATTACCTATGTTATCGTACCTATATTGCCGTGTGATGCCGGCATAGAACAGCATCACCCCATTTCTTTCCCATGGGTGTCGTAGGAGCCGACTAAGGTACTCGAGGGTTTCATATGTATTGCTACTTTAGGCGACAGGCTGACAACCTATCAATATAGTGATACACGACTATCTGAAACGATCCTTATACATTTGTCAGAAGTGGCGATAACGACTGTAATTTTACGGTCATTGTCGCTCTGCCTACCCCGCCAGGGATGCATTCGTTATTTGTGTATGTATGTCTGTATGTTATCGTAGGTATATATCCTACCCAGTAGATGCTTCTCACACTTGCCGAACAATTTTGTTGTTTTTTGTCGAATGGTGATGCTATTCTGACGAGTAAAATTTTTATGAAATCCCATGAAGAAAATATAAAATACGTCACATCGCACTACGTCTGCTATAAGTTGTCATAATGTTAGTTGTCAGTCAAACTCTACAGTCACGCAGTTTACTGCTAAAATTAAAGTCTAACTAATGAGCACGGTTTAAATCCCGTAGTATCCTACAGGAAATTTATTCGAGATATCAACTGTCTATGTGTTAATCCAAATTAGTCTCTATCTGTGTGTTAAATTTCATGAAAATCGGTTAAGTAGTTTTAGCGTGAGGCAGAAACATTACAAACGTTCGCATTTATAATATTAGTAGCATAAGTGGTCGCATATGATACCGAAATCGATTGAAAAGATCATAATCACCAAGATCAAAAAGATCAAAGATCATAAAAAAACAAGATCAAAAGATCATAGTAATTTTAGTAGTACTAAAATGGTTCGCATTATATTTCAGTCGGAAATATCATCATCTCACCGCAAAATAGTGCGGCCGATGTGCAAATGGCCGTATGTAGGCACGTCAGGTGCGGCGATGAGAACGAAGGGCGAATGTCGGAATTGTCGTAAAGAGAAAATTTTCATTTCGGCGGTATCGCAAAAACGAGCGGGTCGCCCACCGCGCGCTACTTAATTCCGCACACGTACTGAGAAAAAACAAGGCCGCAATTCGGAAAAACAATTGGCTATGCCTGACGGGTCAACTGAGCTACTTTTTGAAACGTATGATGTTGAATGGCGTCAAAAACTTTCTTTTATATTATTACTATGTTTAATAATTCAAAGGATCATGACCATTTTACAAAGGATTCCCGCCTAGAATTGCGTAAGAGCTGGAGTTGTTCTAATCGGATCATTAATAACCACTTATTTACCTCCAGTTTTTATTTTTATATTAAAAACCCGGAGATTAAAAATATTTACGAAAATAATACATAACCTTTAGAATAGATTACCCAAATGTAAACATATTGACATTTTACACGACGCACCACGGGTTTGGAGGGAATCGACATGTAGCCGTCTCTGCCACCCGTGCAACTAAAGAGGTTTGGTATTTTTACCTAAAAATGATGAACCTAGTTGTTGTCAAGTATAGTAAGTCGTGAGTGTCGTGACACGTGTGATGTGATGGAATAAAAGAAACACGACTCACTAAAGAAAACCGTCAAAAGTAAAAAAGAAACAAGAACACGTTTCAAGTCACTTTTGTGTCATTTTGTACCCATAAATCTTAAAAAAGAATTTGGTCAAGTAGTTTTACTATTTCTATGCTGTATTACAATGAAGTGCTTAGATTATAAAACTCCTTGTGCTTTTTGCGCGTGTTTGATTGAATTCCTAGTTTCATGATCAATCAATACAAGATTTAGTTACAAATTAAATAAAACTCCGGGTGCTCAGCACACTTTCAGGTAGTAATACGGGATAGATTAAATGTAAAAATAATTTTAATATTAGTTTTATCTTTACGCAATAGAAAATCGCGGACCGCAAACGGTCATTCGTCTTTTGAATATATCGAAAACCATGAATGAAGGCTGTAGTATTTTAAACAAGTTTAAAATTGCAACTTTTGTATTTTATTTAGAACCCTGTCAACTAGTATTAGCGAATTTTAAAAAAATGCACTGTCACTTTCTTTCAAATAGCTTATAAAAATGACAGGAGAGAATATCTAAGTCATATCATTTTAAAAAATGACAATTAAGTTCTTTGCTATTTCTCGTTAATTTAGTCGGCAATGTTTTTACTTGTCTCCTCATTTAGATAACGCGCAAAATGACTTAAATTACCTAGATATCCTTTTTTTACCTAGATAGTACCTAAGGACTGCGTTATTTTAAGTAAGGTTAAACCCATTGTTTTTCCGAATCGCAGCTATATGTACCCTACGTTTCAGTGTCGCCAGTTTTTGCTGTACATAGCTGCACAGCTTATTGTTTTCAAACCAAACGTAAAAGAAAACCGACAATGCATGATGTATAAAAACTCGTAGTCCAAATAACACGAATCAGGAACAAGCGTGCAAACACACGGCAAGCACAACAGACCAGTTTTTACTACCTTGAACGGTTGTGATAAAGTTCATTTTGGAGTACACACGAACTTAAGGGCTTTTACAAAAATAAATATTGGTCATCTTTGCTACGATAGTGAAATCATTTTAATGTTATTTTCTGTAAGTAAGTAAGTAAAAACTGTTAATTTTGACGTGCAAGTTATGACACATAATCTCTTTATTCGCAAGTTATGCCCAGTCCTACCTACAAGGGATCCACTTAAACTGGATTTCATAGATTTTATAAGTAAAACAAATATAAGTTGGTCTTTTAAATGGGCAGGTTCTCTTTTTTGTGAGGGACAATGAGTCGTTTAACAACCCAATGAACCCTAGTGTCAGAATACTTCAACCGCCTTTTACAAGTAGCAGGCTTCTGACGTGGTTGTATATTTGTATAACGATCGCCGTCTATGTAATCATAGCCAGCAACCGAAACCTACGACTTAACGTGCCAACGTGGTTCAGCCCGCAATGTCCTAACCAGACTGGGAACAAATTCACAAAGTGATAAATACCAACTTTGACCCACTGAGAATTGAACCCGGAGCTTTCTACTTCACAGGCAGTCGCACTACCACTGCGCTACATGGGTAGGTTGAAGTTACATCAAAATAGATGCGGTCAATGCACTTTCGCATTTCACCCTCAACTACTCTGTACCATTTGATTGATCCGTAGGCGTCTACCCTTTAGATACTATCTTATATTGATACTCCTAGTTAACCCTTCAACCCCCGGCGTTTCAATCTTCAGTGGTGCGTTTGAGCTAACCAAAGGGAGTTTGAGCTTGGCTATCTTTGCAGTGAAGATAAATCAAAGTTGAATTAGGATGCGCTGCCCATAATTGATTGTGGCTTGATTGGTTGTTTCAGGCACGTAAATTTTTTATATTCTAAAAAGTTTACGTTGTTTAGGCAAGAAAAAAATGCTTCTTTCTTTTTCGTGTAGGACACCGAGTCATCCAACGCACTGATAATGCTAAAACTGCTAATAAAATACAACTAGTAAAACGTCTTAACAAGAATATATTCATTTTATGCTCAATGAATACCTTTCATTTCATTCTCTGGGTCACTTCACCTGTGCTATACTATGTATAAAACAACAACACTAGCCATATTATGCAACTACTCTTCTCTGACTCCAGCTTATCGATAATTCTGTTAGTTATTCAATATGGCTCAATGCTCATATTGAAAAAAAAAAACAATAAGAAGCCGCTAGCCGGGTTATCGGCTCACCAAACACAGCACCGACCGCTCATGAATTCTTAAAGGGCGAGCTACAAAGGCTCCGTCCACAACAGCATAAAACAACTCAACAAAGTGTTCTCCAGGCTCCACGTGGGAAAAGGAAGGTGCAAGGAGTATTGTTAATTAGTGCCTCGCAAGTCGACGAATGCATGGAGTGGCTGGAGAAAAAGGAAAACTCGAAGCTCGCGAGGTGTTCGTGTGAGCTGGGGCTTAGAGCCTGCGCTATAATAACCTACCTCATCGCGTCCATTGCCGGCTAAGAAGCTGTTACCCTACGGCACAGTTCCAAGCAGTAATGGAAGGGGAAAAGACGTAGAGGGTCCGCGTAATCCAGACGGTTCAAGAGGCATGCGCGGTATACCGACCAGCTGGCTCGAACCCACAGTGTTGTTCACAGCCACGGCGGACGGTCGCGCGCTGCCGTAGCGACATTTCCTTACGTAAGTCAAAATCACGTGGCACCCTATGCACCTTACATTTGAGTAAAACCGTGATTATGCGAAGGTAGAAGAACACATCTGAATTTGGTTGTGTGAGTTTTATTAGTGCGTGAATCAGTGTTTGTTTGGTATTGGACTATATTATGTTCGCGAGAAGCGAAAGGTAAGACGAGATCAGCTTTTCACTTGATAGAGATGTTTGTTGGTTTGCCAGCAAAAATAAAAACCTGCCATATTAATGTGACCAGCATTCCTATGTTCTACCCTACGGAAAGTTCAGTTTTAAGACTTTTGTATGAAATATGATAATTTTATGTCATGACAAAACGATCCATAATGCAAAGACCGAATTGAACTAATTATCAACTCAGATGAAATACACGTTTGATAAACCTAAAATATTTTGCTTCAATTAAATAGCTCTTTGAAATTATTTGGTTAAAATACTATCAAAACGTAATTTGACCCATATTTATATCTAAATAAATAAGTTGAAAAGGGGTCGTAAGTCGCGTTGATCGATGGTTGAAAGACACATACGTACCGTAACTTATTTTACAATTGCTTTAATAAGGCATCAACACTTTTGCGGTATATCAGTATCATAATTATTACACAAAACCCTAATTTCCTTAACTCTTAAATCTCCAAGAAAATTATACAAAATATAGGACAGAAACCACAAAAAACTAAAGCAGCAAAAATATCAAACCACGCAAGCAGAAAAATGTGCAAGTCTCACTATAATTACAAGGCTTACACTACTTTTAACCTAATTACCTACAGCTTTAATCTATGCCACGTGACTTTCTGTTCTGACTACATTTTCCAGGCAGGAATTTAATAACATTGTATGAAAAGCGCCATTACTCATCGAGGGGAGAAAATTATGGGTTTTCGTTCGCTGTAATAAATGACCGGTGGTATGTTTCACGATGACGGAGTTTTTAAGTGCTGGAAAATGTAGAGCTTTCAATAGAGTGAAATATTGTTTTTAAGATGAAATTTTATGCCATAAAAATTTGTCGATGTTGGAACACTGTAGCTAAAAGTAGGTATATCTTTGTGACTATATAGTTTGGAGACGAAGATTTGGATACCAAGGGACTAAAATATTTGTGCAGAAAATCTTTTGTAAAGCCAGTTTTCTGCTATACTTATGTTAATTACATTCTACAACGACAGTCGTCCGTTAATGTGGAATCAATTATGACGGTAATTCGGTATTAAAAGTTATATGCCCAAAAACATTTTTATATCAATCGAGGTTATAAAATTTATAAAGTATATAAAAGAATAATAATATGCTTGATAGTGATTGTGACGTCTGTTTTTAATAATGTTATTTAAAAAGTAGCTCATTTGATATATCAGTGAAGTACCCAATTAGGGAATGAATGTGGTTTATTTATCAGTTTATTTACATATAAATATACTTATAAGCTAGTATCAGCAGTGAATTCGTTTTACACACACACACAAACATACATATCACGCCGTTATCCCTGGTGGGGTAGACAGAGCGTAAACGACCGTAATATTACGGTCGTGATCGCCACGTCTGACAAATGTTTGAGGGTCGTTTCATATAAGTTGTTCATCACTATAGTGACAGCTCGTCAGCCTATCACCTAAAACTGCAATACTCGTGAAACCCTCGAGTCCCTTATTTGGCTTTTACGACACCCACTGGAAAGGAATGGGGTCAAAAAGGTCATGTTATTCTAAGACGGCATAACACGACAATTCCTTTTACAAATGCAAAATTAAGTCAAATGTTAGATTTTCACGTACAGGGCGCGATTCGGCGATCGAATCGTGTCGAGTGTTTTGCATTCACGTCTCAAATGTTGAGATCCGTTTCAATCTGTTTACAGAAAAAGCGGGTTATCTTACTGTGTGGGTTGTTTTTACTTAGGCCTTTTTCACACTTAACGCTCAGCGCAGTGCTAAAATAACGCAGCGAAGTCAAAATAATACAGATGCATCAAAATAACACTGCTGAGCCCAAATAACGGTGCTGCGTCAAAATAACGCAGCTGCGACAACAGTGGTTGAGCGATTTTAGTATGGATATTTTCGTTTCTAGTAGATATAGATCTGACAGACCGGTGTGTTACGGATACGTTATTTTAGGGCTGTATTGTGAGATAAGTGTGAAAAAGGCCTTACGTATTTTTTTTTTTCTTAACTTGAGTTACTCAAAGTCATACAAAACCGGATTGACGGCAAGCTTGATAGGCATCAACCCCCGGAACAAGCTGGTTTTCACCCTGGATTCGCCACCACAGATCATATGCAAGCTCTTAACCAGATCATAGAAAAATACACCGAATACCAAAAACATTTATACGTAGCATTCGTGGACTATAACAAGGCATTTGATAGTATCTACCATCACAATATATTCACCGCATTACGCCAGCAGGACATAGATGAAACGTATATTAATATCCTAGAAAACATTTACAACAGCAGCACAAGTTCTATCAAGTTACAATCGACCGGCCCAACTTTCCGCATTGACCGTGGCGTTAAACAAGGAGATCCACTGTCGCCAAGGCTCTTTACAAGTACACTTGAAGAAGTATTTAAGAAACTGGCCACTGCGTGGGAGCAGGAGGGGATTGTCGTTGGCGACCGTAGGCTGACAAACCTCCGCTTCGCTGACGACATTGTCATCTTCGCCCCAACGGCACAAGGTCTAACCCACTTATTAGACAGTCTTAATACAGCCAGTCTCGATGTCGGACTTCACATGAACCGGTCCAAAACAAAAGTAATGACCAACAGCGTTAAACGAAAGGTCGAGGTAGAGGGGCAGGAAATTCAGTACGTTGACGAGTATATCTACTTGGGCCAAATAGTTTCCTTCCAGAACCGACAAGATAAAGAAATCGATCGTCGAATAGAAAATGCCTGGAGGAGCTACTGGTCCATGAAGCATCTAATGAAGGGAGACCTCCCGTTATGTCTAAAACGGCAACTCGTCGACATGTGCATCCTGCCCATCCTAACTTACGGAGCGCAGACTTGGTCCTTGACCAGTTCACAAAAGTTTCGACTCGGGGCATGTCAACGAGCAATGGAGCGTAGCATACTAGGAGTCAAAAGGACGGACCGCATCCGAAACACAACCATCCGCTCCAAAACTCAAATCACTGACGTGGGCAAAAAAGCCGCAAGACTAAAGTGGGATTGGGCTGGCCATGTGAGCCGTATGCACCCGGAAAAGTGGGCCAAACTAGCCACCGAGTTTATCCCTGAAGAACGTCGCCGTAGAGGGAGACCTAGAAAACGCTGGAGGGATGACCTGGTTGATTATGATCCCAACTGGTCGGAAACAGCCGCAGACCGGAAAGCCTGGAAAGAGAGAGGGGAGGCCTTTGCCCAGCAGTGGGACAGTGTAGGCTAAATTAATAAAAATAATAACTTGACTTACTTGTTTAGTTCTAAGAATGTACATGATAATGTGCTACGAATTGGCTACGTTGCTACGCTGTTTTGGTGGTCTTAAAACCAGTAGCAAGTGTACGTACATAGATGGCGCTGAGCTAAACTGAAAAATAATGTTTTCAAGGAAATGTAATTAGTCTAGTTAAGCGTCTAGTATAACTCAAATGTCAAAACTCAAATGACATTATATACTAGCTCGAGGTCTGTCAAATAGAAAAACTTTGAAAAGTCAAAGATTCGAAGATGTTTATTCAGAGTCCTCATTAGGAGCACTTTATCTTATCTATCATGCACTGCAAATTTTCCCGTGGGATTAACACGTTTTTTATTTTTCTGGGCGTGTATAGGACATAGACACCTTTATCTTGAACTATTTGTCAAAATAAGACATTTACGTGGTTTAGGAAATAGGAAGCATTATCCATGACAGATTGACAGAAAATCACAAAAGCGAGCGAAAATACAGTTTCCGTTCTCGATATTTTATTATTGACTCAAGATAGATATTAAGATATTGAGTTGCAAAATAACGATAAAAGCGAATTTTTCCACCAAATGGCGCATTTATTCAGCAAATTACAATGTTTTGGCTCACACACCGCTGTGACCGGGAACTACACAGAGAAGATACTCTTCACAGACAATGTAACGGTGAGACCACGCATGGACTTCGTAAATGTATAGTCCAATCTAGATGGACTGAATGTAAAGGCATCGGTCTCTCGAGTGCTAGTGACAACATAACGTTTTCTAAGACAACACAACCTTAATTCCGAATATAAAGAGGAGTATCCCGGACCTTTATTACTACGGCACGCATTGCTTCAGATGATAAGCTAAGTAAATCACGCATATTATACATACATACATATATCACGCCTTTATCCCTTGCGGGGTAGGCAGAGCGTTAACAGCCGTAAGAATACGGTCGCTATCGCCACGTCTGACATTTTTGAGTATTGTTTTCTAAGGTTGTTTCGGAAAACATGTGTATCACTACAGTGACAGGTTGTCAGCCTTTCGCCTAAAAATTGTAATACACCAATTACTCTCGAGTCCCTTAGTCGCCTCTTACGACACCCACAGGAAGGATGTGGGGTGATGCTATTCTAAGCCGGCATCACACGCATATTATTCCATGTATAATCCAATAAGCCACTTTGGGATATTACGTAACAGGCAAATGCAGCTAACGTACATATTTATCAGGGTATAAATTCAACATCAAGATAACAAAATTGTATCTTATTCCGTTAAAAATACTACTGTTAATAATATAACAAACGAAATATAACTGAAATGGCAAAAAAACTGACTCTTACATAAATAAAATTTTACTATTTAACAATGATAATGTTCAAATTCATCAAATTCAGTAGAGCACTGGCCGATTCTAGAAAAGTCATAAACTTTCATGACATCGGACAGTTTCCAATGCTGCACGATGGATATCTCATGCGTGGTCTTACCTGATACAATGCCTATGACGAACGTGTGTGGGATGTAGGTCATATGAAGATCTCGGTAATGCACCGCTCTACTGCCACTTTCATTTTTTGCATGGCAGCGAGAGTGCCAAAACTTTGGCGCACTGCGTCTCCTCTCCTCTCACTAGTGTTGGCTTTTTATCGATGATTTGTCGATACATTAAAAAACTGTAACACGTGTGATGAGACATTTTTAAGGTGGGTTCAAATTGGATGGATTCCGCTGTTTGTGTAAGTACTATTCACTCCAGTGGTGATATTTCCATATAAAACCGCGCAAGCTACGATTTGGGTATTACCGCTCTCCGTATACTTACTATGGTAATCCATCCAGATTTGACCAGGCCTTCGAAGCTTAAATTATGTCATCATCGGCTTTGTTGAGGGCATGAACTCAGTTTTTTGTACAAAATTTTCAGTTACGACAATAAGTTGCAATAGCACCCCAGTCGACTGATTTTCAAGGTCAAAGCTGAAGCATTCAAATATCGATATTCCGACATCACTAGATCCAGCTGAATATGTATGGAGCCAGGCGTTGGACTTGCCAAGTCAAATTCGTTTACTTATTCACCGTCTCTTACTTACTTATTCAACGTATCCAATTTATTCGACCTTTCAGCGTTTAAATATTCAATTACGCTTCTAACTTCCTTTTATATGCGGGTGACGAAAAATTTTTTTTTTTTTACGTAGCCTGTTCGATGTCCCACTGCAGGGCAATTTTACGGATTTTTTACACTGGATTCCCAAAAAAATTTTTTTTTGTTATTAAAGCTGATTTATAGGCAAACGATCTCAATTAATATACTTCTAATGACACTTTGTTTATTTTGTACCAAATAAAGGTAAAATTTTGATTATATTTAATATTTTTTTATTTTAAAATTTTCGATCCCTTAAATGCGATTGACCCTTGTAAGTCACAGCGATATAAAAATGAAGTAAGTACGTTGAGTAGCACCTTAAAAGGGAAATGTCTGTACCTACTAACAGAATTAGTTTCTTTTTAGCCAAAAGAAAGAGATGTAAGTTGATCATAGGGTGTTTTTCTAAATCAACAGACGAAAACCTCTTTTCTTTGGATTTTCTCTTTGATTCGGATCATCAGAAGTTCAATTTCTGAATCGTAAATTTTCGTTTCATGTGAAAATGTGCTATTTATTATGCTTGTATCTCACGTTCTACTTTACTTATCGATTGCCACATACCCTCAAAAAGTCACTCATATTTTTCACCACTGTCGAACCAAAAAAAGGAGTGTAATGTTTTTAGAGTTCGTGTATTATTTATTGATTGTAAAAACATCAAGTAAAAGACAAGTTGGCCCAATCGTTTTGAACTTTCATGCACAGAATCAAAAACAAACATTTCAGAAATATAGCTCCTGGTATGCAAAGTTTCTATACAAAAACCTATTAGCATAGGTGTATTTAGTCCAGATGGACTGATAATGCTAATGTCAAGACATCAGTCTTACGAGTGACTTTGGCAATTTTTTTCCTTGTTTAAGACTGGAATTAAAAGTAAGCCTTTTCATACCCTTCTCTGGTTTGTAGGTACCATGTCATCTTGAGTATGAAGCTTGAAGCTTAAGATCTTGCACCAAACAGGCGGACCGCACACTTAACGCACGACGGAGCGCTTCTCCTTCTTTTCGTGTGGGACACCTAGTCGTCCAGCGACCCGATGAACCCTAGTGTCTAGATTTTTCAACCGCCAAATATCGCAACGCTCTGTCAGATATGGATCCATAAAAGAAATGTAAATCCACTAAAACTGCTCACCCGCTGTCGACGCAGCGCAGCGTCGTCCATTGAGTGCGGCTGTATGGAAAGTGACGTTTCTAATATGGATCTGACAGACCGCTGCGATATTTTAGCGCTCCTTCGTGCGTTAACTGTGCGATCCGCCATAGTGTCAGGCCGTGAGAAGACGTTGCTTTGATGAAGCTGACCCCCTTTGATACAAGCTACTCTGAGTAGCATTTGATACTCAATCAATAGAGTACTGGCTACTTGATTGATAAAGTGGGACTCAATTTACAATTATAATCAAATAATTATTCAAAATAATTGCCAAACGGGATTTTTGTCCCCAGCTACTATACGACGGACTGGTAAAACATCGCAGCGGTCTGTCAGATCCATAATAGAAATGTAAATCCGATACCAAAACTGCTCAACCGCTCTCGTTGTCCGTCGAGTGTGGTTTTAGTATGGAGAGTGACGTTCCTAGTATGGATCTGACAGACCGCTACGATATTTTAGCGCTCCGTCGTGCGTTAAGTGTGCAATCTGCCAAATGACTGATAGGGTAGGGTGCATGCAGACCATGAAACCGAACAATTTTCCTCTAGAAACATATGTAGAAAACGAAAAATAATAATTTGCTTCTAAAACATTACACCTTTCTATCCAAAAATAAATTAATGAAAGATTGTAGCTTCGTCTGTAAGCAGATCAAGAGCTCTATTTTTGGATTTTCGCACAAGAAAATTTGCTAACATTTCTTTTTTTGCCACACGTTACACACAACTCTATTCACACTTGTCCAAATAAATTCCCACAAACATTTTATATTAGTAAACTGAAGTATCAAAACTTTTATTACTTGTGGTTGTACCAATCGTTGCGGGCTTTCGTACACGGAATCGATTTACGATTTTTCAGAAATAGAGCTTCTGTTTCGAAATCCAATCATATTGGAGAACCAATTATTGCCCGAGCGTGGGCTGTTACGATCGCTCCATTAAATTTCCTACTCTTAAGGGACTTGTTTTGTACGCTGTTTGAATTTGGAGCCTGCTTACCTTCTAATATTCAGTTTTATAAACTAAGGGACTCGAAGGTTTCACGTGTATTACAACTTTAGGCGACAGGCTGACAATCTGTCACTACAGTGATACATGAATCATCTGAAATGCCCGCAATATTTTGTAAAACGTGGTGATAACGACCGTGTTTCTACCGTTGTTAACGCTCTGCCAACCCCGCAAGGGATAAAGGCGTGATATGTGTATGTGTATGTATGTATAAAATCTACAACGGTTTTAGTTTTAGTTAGGTTTTCCAGTTTAGAATAAACAGTTGAGTTTTACCATTCAGATTTATTTCGCACTATAAGTAATCCATACAGCCCGAAAATTCATCGTAATAACGTTTTCACAATTCCACTACCATTACACTGCTTAAGATCACACAAACGCCACATTTGCATAGCTATTTGACCCACGGCGCGGCTATTTTGTTAACTTGTAGAAGTTCCACGGCAAATATAAATTCAAGCGAGATAAATTTATGCGGGGCTAAGACCGCATTGCCACGGTCCCGGTACGTCACCAAAATATTCTACTAATGTGCTTAAAATATAGCTTAATACCTATGACGTCTAACGGTCTCGAGCAAATGCAATGAGAAAAGGCCTATTTTCCGTTGTTTACTTCTCTTTTAGTATGGACCTGTCACAGGTATCTAGCTATATTTGAAGCACTGTAGTCCCGGTTCGGTGCATTAGCATAACTTTTCCTAATTTACGTACATACACACATATTGTATTTTTGTGTAACTGGGTAAGCAGAGAGTTAGTTGTTTCAAAAAATATGGCCGTTAACGCCATGTTCTACAAATATTTCAGAGCTTCGAACAATTAGTTACCTCATACGATTCCCAAGCGAATGCGAAATGGGTTGAAGCAGTAGCATGATGCCATAGATAGGTAATGAAATATTTCAATTTTTTGCACCTGCTGATCAATGCTTGTGGCAAACTAGACTAAGATTTTAAATCATAAGCTCTGTGGGGACAAATCTGGTCACGTGTGACTAAATGAGATTGTGGGGCACCGGGACTGTGGTGACCAATCGGGTCACGTGTGACTAAATGAGACTGTGGCAAACCGGGACTCACTCGGGGCTAAAATTCTGCTCCAGCGGTCACAATTATGGGGGTGGTGCGTCCATGCCTCCATTAGAGTTAGTTGTGATTTATATTGCGTACCTAGAGTGTTGCAGTCCTTTACATAGATTTTTAACCGTGTAATCTTTTGCTTGTCTCGTTGAGTACATTTATTCTAAACATAAAAATCAGTTTTTGTGTCGTTTTCAATAAAAAAAGGGAATTCAGTTTGAATTTAAGGTAAGTGCATATGTATGATTACTAATTAAGTAACTACCGGAATCTGCGCAACAGATGTGAAATCATCGAGAAATACATTCAAAGCTCATATCCTCAATCGGGCAAATAATTATTTATTCCTATCCTAACATCTTTGTGTAAGGGTTTTTCTTTTGTTAAGTATACCTACTTCAATCAGTATTTCAGTTATAAACAACAAGAAATAATTCCAATTAGGTAAATAAACGATCTGAGTCCAAGTAATTTGTTTTTCTAATGTGATTCAATTTCTGCCAATAGTTTCCTAGAAATTACATAATATCAGCAGGTTTTGTTTTATCGTGGATTTATTTGTCATTTTTCTTTTTCTTTTAGCATGCTAATCCAAAATCTAAATCCACGATAAAACAAAACCTGCTGATATAAAACTATGCACTCTGTTAAAACTTAACGTCAAGGTTGACATCAACTTTCTTCTCTTTTAGAAAATATATTTTCGTGGTGATAATCCCGTTAATACTAATAATTTAAGTGCTGTAAACAACCGCGAAAATCTCAAAACATGTACAATTTATTTTGTTAATAATGATACTATTTTTCGAATATACTGGAGATAAACTTACTAATCACTAGTTTTTTTTGTCTAGACCCAAACCAACGTAAAACCATTTCTACCTAATGGAAGGTACACTTACAATGATAGCGCAATATTTTGTAGGTGTGTATGTAGTTATCGTAGTTACTACTGACTACGGAGGTAGCTCGGATATGTTTTATTGCAGACATAAAAAAGTCAGGCGTTCAAAGGATGATGTGTTTTGCTTGGCACTAATAATGTACGTACGGGAAAGGGACTGTATTAAAAGGGCTTTTTATGGTTAGGCAAAAAAGGTTGACTGGAAAAAAGGAAACAATTTCTTTTTATGTGTTACCGAGCCCTTTGGTGTCGGGAAGGGAAAGAGTTCAAACCCGAAAGATTTATGTATCCTCCCGAAAAAGGTCTTAGCTGTTTTTTTTTTGTTTTTGTTTATCTGTTAATAGGACCGTATTTTGAGTCTGGACCTTTTATAAATGGTTGTGTCGACACATTACTAAGTACCTATTAGATGCTACCGTACGATAGACCTTGTAAGAAATCTCGTTGCAATGGCTAAGGAAGTGGAATCCATTATATTGTTTCAATATTTCAAATCACGTCTTTATCCCTTGCAAGGTAAGCAGAGCGTTCACAGTCGTAAAATACGGTCGCTATGGTCACATCTGACAAATATTCAGGCCGTTTCAAAGTCGTGCATCACTATATTGACAGATTGTTCGCCTGTTGCCTAAACTTGTTATACCTACACATAAAATCCTTAAGCCTTTTATTCCCATTCTACGATACCCACGAAAAGTAAATGAGGTAAAGCTATTCCGAGCGGGCATCATACAGAACTCTAAGTAGTAGCTATCGGAGAATATTATTTATTGACACATAACATAACCCACACTAGTTGTTTGCCCATTCAAAACTAATTACTAAACTAGTTATATTTGGACGATCTATCACAAAATGATTACCTATGGCAACCCCAGAGGAAATTATGTGGGAGCCATTTTGATATATCTCGTGATATGCTACAAAATGGAGATCAAAGTTAGGCAGTTCTTTTACATGAAGTTCGTTGCTGCCCTTTTTAGCGCATCCGTAACGCACGCGTCTGCCAGATGCAAGCAAATTTCGAGTTCTCCATACTAAAAACGGGCGTTGACGGAAGAATAAAGTTTGATGTGATAATTTGTAGGTAAACTATGCTGAATTTTATTGTCTTTGACATAAAGTGGTACATCATTATTGACAGTTAATGTCTGTAATATAATATGTTAGTCTAGTAAGCTTTAAAAAATATTCAAAGAGAAGCTTTAATAAAACAGTTGATCGATATACTTCTTAGTCAAACTAGATTTTTTTATACAAAAAGATGATAGATAGACTCTATCGTCGTCGTACATCGACTCAGCTTCCTACACGATTCGCATCATCATTCCCCTTGCCTTATCTCGTTCTCTGGCGGGGTCGGCTACCCAACCTAGGGATGTTAGCTTCTCTGCAACCCGAAGGATAACCTGGGCCGAATCCTAAGTTAAGTCACATTCAAATATAATCACAATTCAAATTCTATTTCATCACGATGTTTTTTCTTCACCGTAAGAGCAGTTGGTAAATGTACGTGAGTAAAAACACATTGGTACATGGCGGGGATCGAACTCGGGTCTCACGATTGAAAGACCGGTGTCCTAACCCTACACGACTCGCATACAACCACTAAATTATAATTGTCATTTGACCTATTTGCTGTATACGTTAGCCAGTCATTTAATCCCACGTGGATGCACAAATTATTAAACCAAACAGTCAGTTTGTTTGCGAACAGGTAATTGGCTCGTTAACTTGTTTTAATTAATATCTAAATAGATGGTAGCAGCTCTAAATCCAATTATTTGGCGTGGGTTGTTTACTCAGTTGAGTTGTGTATTCAAAAGTTTGACTGTTTCTGTTGTTTTTTGGGTACATCAAGCATTTATCCCTTGCGAGGTAGGCAGAGTGCCAACGCCCGTTAAATAATAAATGGTGATGTTTTTGTCAGACAGTTATCCGTATAGTCCGTCTTTAGGCATCAGGCTGAAAAGTGCCCTCAATATTTTTCAGACGTGGCTGAAAGCGATCGTATTTTTACGGCCGTTAACGGTCTATCTACCTCACAGGAGATAACGCATGGTTTCAGTATGTGTGTGACCGTGTGTGTGTCCGTATAGTCATGTTTCCTATTCAACAAAATAGAACATGAAAGATTTTCAAAGCGAATGTCTTTTGAGTTGTCATATGCATCCTATTCAATCTGAATTCACGTTGACCTTTATGTAAACCTGCAATAACTAAAAATCAAATAAGTAAATATCCTTTCTGGAACCAACATTCTAAGTTTATAAAAAGATATCACGGGAAAAACTCATCTTCAGGAATCAGGTCTGGATTTGTACGTTATTTTTGAACTATTTCTATTGTTAGAGATTTGACAGATAGGTAAACGATTCAGTCAGTAACGGTACTATAATTTATGTAATCTATACAGGATGTGAGGAAAAGTAGTAACTTCCTTTCTTGGATGAACCAGCCCGTGAAACTGGAAAACTTTTCCCAATTTTTGGACCTCCTATACAAATTATACCAACCGACTGAGTCAGTTTGTATGTGAAGTCCAAATTTTTTTTCTTATTTCAACCTATGTTCCTTGGGGAAAGTTGTTCAGTTTCATGAGCTGGTTCATCCCTTGAAAGGGAGTTAGTACTTTTCCTAACGCCCTGGATAATTTTTGTATAGCATGCATATTCACAGCTGAACATATCTTTATAGGCTTTTATCTCTTGCCAGGTAAGCAGAGTAACACCAACGAAATTTTTTGAACCAGTGTTTCATTCGTCTTGGTTTTTTTTACCTCCTCTCAAATTTTAAGCTCACTCGCGACTGACTTGAACTTTCCATAAGTATTATTTTAAATTCACCAACTTGGCGACAAGAAGCGAAGTTCTGCTGTTGTCGGCGAGTCGCGTTCAAAAATTATGTACTCGTTTGTGAAAGACGTCACATTACGAACAAACTTTGAATATTTCCGCGAAGTTCTTCGGCCAACGAGTATTCTCTTTGTTTAAACAAATTGACAATAATTTTACCAGGAGATATATTTTTGCTAGTAGAAATGAAAATATACTATATCAATCTGCCTACCTAATATCCCGTAAAGACCGCTTAAATTATAAATGTGAAAGTTTATGTTTGTCTGTTTGTTTGTTACTCCTTCACGCTAAAACTACTGAACCAATTTTCATTAAATTTAGCACACCGATAAAAGGTAACTTGGATTAACACATAGCAGTTTTTTTAAATAATATTTTCTGTGGTATGCTACGGAAATAAAAACCGACAACCACGTGTACCTACTACTATCATAGGGAAAAAAATCTCATTCGCGATGACATCTCTTTTCTGTGATGTGACTAATATTATATGCCATAGGGAGTTTATTGAGGTCAGTGGTCATAGTATTTGTATGAAATAAGTTGGCCCTCCCATAATGGACAGTTTGATGTGTTTTCGATAGGACATATTCTTGAGAAAGCATCAACAGATATTCAGGATAAAGGTACTTTAAACGTAGCCCATTTTCGTGAACTCCACGGTCGGTCAGTAATGAAAATATCCCATATTTTCCCTTTATTGGATTTTTATGCGATCCTGTCCATCGATTTTCAGAGGGCCTGATTACTTTTTGCGATTACGGCTTACCTATTTCAAGTATTGCATATGGTTGGTAGTTAGGGTAAATAAAAAAGGATGTCTACATAATCCAAATCAGGAACATGATCATTTTATTTTAGAACCAAACAGGTTCCATTGATGAAAAATTACTTAATTTTGATGATAGCATCATACCATTTCTTTCCCTTGAGAAGGCGATTATTATTGTATTGCAATTTTAGGCGGTAGGCTGACAACCATACACGAATAACTGAAATGGGCCTCAACATTTGTCAGACGTGGCAATACCGACCGTATTCTTACGGCCTTTAACATTCTGCCTACCCCGCAAACGACAGAGGCGATATACGGTATGGGCCGCCTAATGTGCGTCTTAAATTGTAGGAAAGGAAAGTCTTTGATTAGGATAGGATAGGTGTGGTGTTATTCTAAGCCCGCAATACACAACATGAGCCATATGAGTCTAAAATCGTGGAAAAAGGGAGGTTCGATTAGAACAATACACAAAGGTATCAATTGTTATATTCGACAGGCCTGCGGGGTTGTTTTCTATTCTTTGTAGATAGAGCTTGAACCAGCTAGAACCGGTTGAATACTGCAATAGTCCCGCGTAAATTGCAGCCGCGAGCCGCGGTTCACCAACGGCAAAAATGTGGCGCTTTCATAAAATCCGAGGTGTCATTTCCTTTTGAATAGTTCGTTATATCTGCGACCCGCAGCGTGTATAAAGTCTCAGGTTATTCCGGTTATTACGAGTCCCAGCCACCTTTTCTGTTGTAAAGAGGACAGTAAATCTCTACACTATTGACGGGGGATGGCGCTCGTTACAATGCGGTATCGGACGCCGTAGAATTTTATACTTCCACGTATTTGGCACTATTTTCATCCGCCTTTCAACTATGTTCGGCATTCATTGCTGCGTTTGTTAGATATTTTGGTCACAGCTTTGAAAAGAATGCAGCTATGAAAAAATATCATGACCCTGTTTCTTTGACATGAGTTGATGCTCTCGTTTGATGTGTTTTAAGAACTCGGCCAAATGTAATTCATGTGAGGCTATTTTATGCTCAATGATCGTAAAAGTGTGCGGCAATTTCTTCCTTCCGAAAAGGATGGAATATTTTCTTCTTTTGTGCGCTTCGCCGATAAATTAGGCGTGTATAACATAGCTTCGAATCCCGCTCCGGTGTGTGGTGTTCCGGCTATTGGTTAAAAAATCTTGTAAAAAACGCATGGTACCACACATGGACACCGCATCTTCGTGCGCGAGTCCAGCGAGGTGGATTCTTGCTTCAAGACGGAGACAGGTTGTACGTCAAAAATGGATATTGACAGAATAGGACGGAGCGCATATGGGCTGTCGTGCATCGGAATTTTGGACAAAAGCACGGAAACCACACACTGTAGAAAATGAATGTTTGATTCAATTAAGCGCTTATTTTTATACCAGCGCATTTAGTAATTTGTTTGCATCAGCTAAGTATCTTAGTAAAAGAAAACAATCACATGACAGATCTTATCAAGAGCTTGATAGATCTTACTAAAATTCTTGGTAAATACAAACAAATCGCTTAATGCGCTCGTATTAAAACAATACATACATATATCACGCCTTTGTCCCTTACGGGGTAGGCAGAGCGTATTAAAACAATAGCTTGATTATTTCACCAAACATTATTTTCTATGCCTCCGCAACCCTATCAAGATTGCATCGCTTCGTTGTCCGGAGCGTTGTTGGTTGTCAGTGTGAGAGCCGATTCAGCCCTATATTGGTATTCGTTCACCATTCTCTATCTCTCTCACTTTTATAGCGATGTTTTTGCAACCATTTAGTGCTTCTACATACGATACGAGGATAAAATATGAATGCTATAAGCGTCTCTATCGGTAACAAATAATCTACTGCTACGAGTAATAGCTATGATGTTTCATGCTTCGCAAGCAAACTATAGAGTAACCGTATCGCTCCGGACTGTTGTGCCCTGTCCAAGCAAAAGTTCTATAGACGCCAAATGTAAGAAAAGTATAGAAGTTCAATATCGATGTCACTGTCGTTTTGCCGTGTCATGTTGGCATGCTGTGTGATGCAGAGCATCACCTCAATTCTTCCCGCGGGTATTGTAAGAGGCAACTAAGGGACTCGAGGGTTTCATGTGGATTACCACGTATTATTTCAATCTCCTCCAGCTTGAAGCCGACTCCTCAAGTATGCTGTATCCATTGGCCGCCATCGCTCCACCAGATATCTGCAGAACAGTGGCAAGCTCCGTAGAGATGAGCAAAAAAGAGCAAGACCCCCTACACCTAATGTATGGGAGCTCTTCTATACCGTCTAGGCTCGTAAGTCGGCGGAGCTTCCTCAAAAATGTGGTCTCCGGCACCGGTGATCCGCGCCAGGTCAGGGTTGGACTTTGGAAGGAGAGGGTTCCCACTTCATTCGTTGAAGCATCTGAAAACCTACCCCCCGGTCATGACTTGACATGGCCGACTTGGAAATCTTTAAACAGATTGCGGACCCAGGTCGGCCGCTGCAAAGACAATCTGACTCGGTGGGGCTACATCGATAGCTCTAGTAACATGTGCGAATGTGGTGTAACTCCACAGACCATGGAACACCTCCTGTCCTGCTCCGCGTGCCCCGACACCTGCACGCTTGATGACCTCATGAAGGCCACAGAAAATGCTGTCCGGGTGGCTGAATTTTGGGCACATAAAATCTAAATTTGCCATCGACACGATAAGAAGAAGAACCACGTATTATAACTTTAGGTGACAGGGTGACAACTTGTCACTGCAGTGGTACACGAATAATCTGAAGGAGCCTTCAACACACCGGGCCGTAATTTTACGTTCGTTAACGCTCTGCCTACCCCGCAAGGGATAAAGGCGTGCGTGACTTGTGTATGTATGTAGTTTTGCTACTGATGGACAGAGAGGCTCCTTTTGTACCCGGGCCAACCGTTAATACCTAGTAAAGTGCACTGTATAGCTTGCTTCTATTACCCAACGTTTGCGAAAAAAGTGTACGGTTTTTCAATTCTGGCAAATATGTATTCACCACAGTATCCTCCATTGAATTTTGTACACAAACGGAATAATTCATTGCGTTTCCATCTCGATATATGTAATGGCGTTTTGTGTGAACCCTCTTCATAGAATCGGCTATAAATCCCACTTGGAAAAATACTCATCCTGACAAAAGCGACATCGTAAATAAACAAGTAGGATATAAGTTACCTTTCTACCTGCTTTATAAGTGTATCTATTTATATTTGAAAACGCTTGTGTGGCGCAGAACTGGAAGTAGCCTTCGGTAAATTTTACCAATCTAGTCAAAGTGGATACAGGCTTTAAGTACGAAGTAAGTTGACGTGTTGAAATTGATCGTCCCAGGTTGGTCCCTGGCCTAAGATGTTATAATATGACCAGAGATTTAAATGCAGGTAGGTATCATCAACCTGCTCAGCAACCTGTGAAATAGATACCAAAGTCTGCATAGATAGGTTGCATAGATATACAAAATCCTATTTCTCATTCAACAGAAAATTTGTGCTATTCCAGACGTAATAATAAAAATAAAATCCGAGAGAATTGTTTCCTGAACATGTACGGAGAACCTTTCCAAACGGTAGAGCAAAATGTTTACTTCCGAGTAGTGGCAATACAAACAAAACATAGTGCATTTCAATGGTATCACTAGTACCTACTCCACTATATAATACACGGCGTGCGAAGGCGTTCGTGTTCAAGTGAAGCCAGATATAAACAGGCAGCATATGAACCATGAAAATAAAATGGCTGAAGTTATTGAAACTATTGCTCTACTGGAGAGAGGTGCACTTCTGCAGCGAGACTTGAATGTCGAATCAAGGATATGCTGCAGAGCAAAATCAAACACGTTTTTAGAAATTGACAGAGTACAAGAAAGAATATCGTGGATGCTTTTCGACTTTGTAGGTTTAATTCTTTGTATGTAATGAAATAAATGGGAATTTACAACCAGGAATATTAAATTGTCTATTAAAAACAATCTATTTTATTAAACTTTGTATAGCTATCCAACTATTTATATCCCTAGTAGCGATGAACAACTTTAACAAGGACCATGGGTAAGAATATAACACGAAATTTGCCTCTTACGTCATCTTCTGCTTCATTTATTATGAAGCGTGGTGTTATAATAAAGACACTGACGTACAGGCGGTCTGCTTGGTACAAACGCTTTGTATTATCTATAGTATTCATGCTTTATATACCCCTGACAAAACAAGAGACGTGATCTAGTTGGTAGAACAGCACCACGCTTTGCCAACCTAACCGACGCTTTCTCCGCGGAAATGATGAGCGGAATCGACAAGTAAAAGGCATTAAATCCGTCTGCGCGGTTCAATTTGCATTTGCAAAATTGCATTTTCGGTCGCCGTCGACAACGGGGCGACTGGAAATGTTTGCGGATGCCTTCCAAAGATTTGCTTAGATTCTCACGGATTCTCGCCCCCGGCTGATAGATACTGCAAGGAAATAATTTTCCGTTCATGTGGCACTTTGGGTAAAACTAATTTTGAGCTCTGAGCAGACAGAACCAGTGTTAAGCCAACTCTAAGCAAACGAACCTTCTTTTGCAACATAATTGCTTTTTTGTCATGCTGGCATCAAAAACCTTTTGAAATGACAAAAGTTGCAGGCCTCAAAAATCGTAGCGGAAGTCAAGAATAATGTCATTTTGAAAACATTTTTGAAATAAAACATCATCAAAATCAAAATTTTTGCAAAAAATATTTGTAATGTATAAATTTTAAGTGATATTTATGTAAATTAAGACAAAAAGTGCTTAAAAATGAACACAAGTTGTTGTTTTGCACCGCCGTTGGTTTCACCGACCAACCCTGTGTCGAGATACTGTGAAGAACCAGCGTGGTCCGCACCATACCTGCCATACCGTCAGTCGTGTGGTTACGACGACAGTAGCCACAGATCTCACCATGTGTCGCGATACGATCATTACCAAGGACATCATCGTGATTGTCCCCATGATCACCATGATTGTCGCCAAGATCACCATGATCGCCACCATGATCGCCGTGATTACCACAGTCCGCAGTACTGCCGTAGCTGTCATCGTCACCACAGTCCACATCACAGCAATAGCTATCATCGTCGCCACAGTCCGCATCAGTGCTGTAGCAATCATCGTTATCATTCAAAAGAGTCATGCTGCCCCCCACCCCGACCCGCCCCTCAATCGTGCGCGCCACTCCGTACTAAATACGTTATACCTTGCTACAGATATGAAGATGGACGCATCGTAAGTGTCAAGATTTTATAATTATTCTGTGAGAGACTAGGTTATAACATGCTTTTCTCGATTGTACATTCACAAATAAAAACAATTTGTACCTTGTTTTTTACAAACCAACATCGCGTATTAATTCCGTTCAATAAATAACGGCAGGAAATTTCGTCCGGTAGCCAATGATTGATTGTTAATTCCAGGAACAGTATGTTCCGACACGTCACGGTTCTCTACCGAAGACCGCGTACGCCCGAAACGGCATTCAGGATCAAATTCACGGCTACCGAGGGGCTCAACGCTATCTCTGTGCTTCATCAACTCCAGAAGGCATCTTAGTCCACACTGTAGTTTATCCCATACGAAAAATGTGTCCCACGTTTTCTTCAGAAATGTGGGCTGCCAAGAAAAGACCTAAAAAACCATGTACCTAGACTAAACAGGAACACCTAACCTTATTAAAAGGCATTCGTCTAATTCTAATGTACGTCTTACATTAACTAAAAAAAGAAACTCTGCAGGTGACAGAACTACCGGCTTCTGCGCTAAAACGGAACGGAATGCAAGATCAATGTCACATAGAAGCTGGAGGAATAGACTATATACGAAAATGCTGGGACGAACCCATATTCAGTGACTGCCCATTATTTTTGCGGATAAAGCCACAGCCAAAACTTCCCGCTTTAAAACCTACAAAAGTTTCTAGGTTGATGCCTTATCCTTGCAGACAAAAATATTTATATAACACCGAAGCAAGCACCAAAGGGATTAACAAAACGACATAGATTTCTAAACCTCCGAACAAGAGAGTTTATTACACGGAAGATTGTTGACGATGTACTTTATGTGAATTGTGACCGTCTGATCGGTTTCAGGTGCGCAAGTTGCCCGTGTCTTCCTTCAAGCGTAACGGCATGCAAGACCAAGAGCATTCCGTTCATAATGCAACGAATTTTCTGAAAAGATGTTCTCATGACGTTGCCATTGAAGTGGATGTGTGCACCAACCCTTTGAATGTGCTCGACCCAATAAAAATACCCGAAATGAAACCACTCAGCAACAGATTGCTTAAAAGACAGGCTATCCCAGTTTCTGTAGAAGATATTATCGATATTTGTTGAAAACGAAAACGTACTGTGAAATTAACGTCTAAATTGTGAAGCAATAAACTTGTCTGGGACAATATTTCGAGAATATAATGATGCTAGTATGTGAGAAAGTTTTTTATTTTTCGTAGTCTAGAGATAGATTTAGATAACTGACGCAGGGCGGACACAGGAGCAAAATTTAAAAGCAAAATTTTAATTATATATACTTCATTCTTGTTCATCAATAATCCTAACAGCTATAATCTACTGCAGATTCGTTCTCTCTATGTGGCGTTTGCCGTACCACTATCAGGGTGTAAGAGACGATGTAACGAAAAATTTGGAGGCTAGATCAGACCATGCAACTGAACAACTTTTTCTGTGGGGGCTATGTCGGGAAACGAAAAAATTTTTTCGACTTCCCATACAAAGTCAGTCAGCTGGCCGGGAATTTTGTACGGAAGGTCGAAAAAACTTTTTCGTTTCCCAACATAGCCACCATAGAAAAAGTTGTTCAGTTTCATGGTCTGATCTAGTCTGCAAAGTTTTCGTTACACCGTCTCTTACACCCTGTAGTTAAAATAAAAACAATAATATTGCCCTATATAGGTTCATAATTTTTAAGGTACTTTTGTACAATGGGTCTTTTGCCTGAATAAAAAAACAATTATTATTATTATATTATTATAAGTACAGCTTCCCATTTGCTTCACTTTCCGAGATTACAATTCGTTTTCTTTTGCTGCAGAATCAACCTACAGTGCTGATGCAGCGCGCGTGCGAGGTTGCATCTGGGTTGCGCCCGCGCAGAAAACCCATATCCGAGAGAAACGAGGTTCGTCACGGTTATACATACATACATACATTAATCACGCCGTTATCCCTTGCGGGGTAGGCAGAGCGTTAACGGTCGTAAAATACGGTCACCATCGCCACGTCTGACAAATACTATGGACTCTTTCAGATGATTCATGTATCACTATAGTGATAGGTTATCAGCCTGTCGCCTAAAGTTGTAATACACATGGAATCCTGGAGTCCCTTAGTCGCCTCTTACGACACCTGCGGGAAGAAAGTGGGTGATGCTATTCGAAGCCGGCATCACTCGGCAAAAACACACATAATTATGATAAAATATAATTAATGCTTAATCACCGCATCAGTATATACTTTTGGGAAATTTAATTTGAGCCGATTTGACAATGAAACGAAAGGAAAATTGGCTCAAATTATATATTAAAACTGCCAAAAACGTTTGGCAGACGGATTAGAGAGCGCAGTTCAAGACATTGTACTGCCAGGAAACTCTGATGCTCACTCCTTATGTAAACCTATCCCCTAGTTGTTTTTCACGACCACGGTTAAAGATGAAGTAATGCTGTTTTGAGCAAGCATCACACGGTTTACGCTTACAATGTCAACCTAGAATTTAGTAGACCTTTGGTAACGACTTCTTAGCTGGCGTTGACAAAGTAGTTTTAAAATCACATTCCAGGGTGGTTTCTATTTAAAGTACATAAATTAAGGTAGTTAACTGTCATAGACTTAGATAGGTTTTCTAGGAAATTGTAAAATAACTTAATTTTAATTTAAGTTAATTTTAATTCCTGATTTTCAATTAAGTTATGCCACAATGTCTGAAAAATGGAAAACGTTACTTTTATGTAAATTATTATTTTTAGTTCTTCGCAATGTTTTCATACATTCTTCCAACACACTTTGACAGAAAAACATTCTTTTTTTTTTTGAAAAACCAATGTTTTAATTTCAAGATTTAATAAAACAAGTACCTAACTGTAGACAGATATTAGGCAATAGAGAGCAGGATAGCAAAGGAAAGACTCACTCGAGAAGGTTCATAGAACTATTTGCTTGGATTATTCCGATATACTGTTAAAATGGCGGATTCATTTGGTATATGGGAGAGAGTCACCTGGCGGGATTCGCACGCAATATCCGTTCAGAAGCCAAAGCAAAAGCCGCTAGGAATCGCAGCGGGGAGGCGCCACGGGAAGAAAATCCAATTTGATTAGAACCGAGTTTAGGTTGCAATAGAAAAGTAGAGATTGATTTAGAACAATGAGAAACTGGAGATAAAGAATACAGGTCAAAGAAAAGTGGAAAATACATAGTGAGATTAGAAAAGAGCCACAAAAAGAAAATACCTAATTCACTCAAAGTATTGGTAGGGATAATATTTTTATTTTGAAAAATCTAGGAAATTACCAGAATAAAACTTGTAAATAGTGTTCATTTTTAGGTTGCAACTTCAATTGGTTGCAATCATTCTTAAATCTTACATGTCCTTTCTATACTTCATTTTTAATGTATGGAACCCAGACTAGAAAAATGGATCGGATCTAAATCCAAAGTTTATTACACTCAGTGTTAATATTGAGAAGATATTAAAAAACTTTTCCATTTGCACCAATAAATTTCCATCGAAACCCAATCACAGATTTCTTTTGCATTCATTCGATTTGCATCTAAATTCAAACTCTTGAGGTTCACTTTAAATAAAATTCTCTTTTTGTTATTTTAAATCTCCTTAGACACAATCGTCGTAAGGTTTGTAATTAGAAGAGATTAATTCTGCGAACATCAAAATCGCTTCAATAATTCCCCGTCGAAAGTTCTGCAAAGCAAATTAATAAATACGAGCGAATTTAATTCAGTCCCGGGGCGGGTGCGTTTGCGAAATTCTGAAGATTTGATGTTATTCGGTCGGTGGGCGTCGTTGGCATGTTTGTGAATTGTGACATCGATCGCATTCGCGTGCCTTGAATCATAGTAGGACTTGGAGACAGTAACTTCTCATATGGAGCCATGTGTTCTGCGATCATTTTGGAAGTCGTAATAGTTGCCTGAGTAAAATCACTCCAAAGACAAAGTTTTGAGCGCTCTTGAGTTATTGGAGTCAAACTGTTACGGCCAGGCTTCTTTTCAGTTCGTTTATAATTTTTGAATGTTCCTATTGAATCAAATTCAATGGAATCAGTAATGACTTTTACTCTTTTTGTCACCTATAAACATAATAACTATACCTTTTGACATTTTTACACAGTTGAATCACAATGAGTGAGTGGATTCCAAATGTCACTGTCTGCTTTACACGAGGTCCATTCTGATTTTAACGAACAAAAAGAAAAATGTAAAATTTTCTTTTTTTGAAACAAATAAAAATAATATTATTTGTACTGTGTCTGAACCGCAGTGTTTGTGCGGCGAACGCGCCGAGGGTTCAGATGGGGATTTATTTTCGACTGCGGCTTAAGATACCGGTCCTTGTGATTGGCCCCATAATCCGACGGCTCGTAGGATTGTTACTACAACAAACACGCCCTCATCTAATCAAAAATTTATTCCGCACCAGATCTCAGAATCACGCGCAAATTGACTATTTTTGTCGACCCTCCAAAAGAAATAGCAAAAGTTATAACTGTGTAAAAAAGCAATTACACAATCCGGAAAGTTGGAGATTTGTAAATATGGAGAAAAGTAGATTGGACAACGGTATCCGAACTTTCCGACCTTGCCTAAGTCCGGTAATTAACAGGAAGTATAGTATTACTGTAATACGAAAAGTTCTCGGGAATTTTGTTTCTGGATTTGTACTTTTTACCTGCAAAGTTAATTAATTTACGAGATCTGAGTTGAGAAACTCATCTGCTTATGCAAATTGAGAGTGACTGTCGCTCCAAGTAGGTTCAGTGATTTTCTCAGCAGATAATATCTTATGGATTGTCACTTCAGGAAGTTGCTTCTGGAATTTTGTATAATTAATTCAAATTAAAGCAAAATGCCGTTGGCAAACATGTAATTCCGCACAAAATTTTGTTTACAGCCATCTACATTAGAGAGCAGTGAATTAGGGTCATGTCAAAAATAGAAAATATCTCGGAAACTAAGATTGTTAGCTTAGTGAAATAAATTGCTTTCAAACGACAATTTAGTGTTCCTTAAATGCTGGTTTTTTTTTTGTTAATGTGAGGATATGCCATAAAACAACGAAATCTGAAAAAGACTGACATTCGGAGATAGTACTATGAGACTACTGCATTCATTTATGCCTTTATTTCTAATCTGTTGTTCAAGTGTGTATGCAACCATATTAATGTTAAAAATGTTGAATATTTCTAATTTAAGCTGGACCTTAAGTCTGTTAAATGAGAATTGGATGAGAGTTGAATGTCGATTAGATCCAATCAGTTGGATACTGCTAACAGTTTGAAGTATAGAAAATCACAATTGCAATGGAATAACAGTTGAGTTTCTATGGCGTTACAATGACATAAAATAGCAGACTTGGGGCCCAGTACGAATGTCATTTAGACCTGGATATTGCACCAAATTACTCACAATGCAATTGAGAAGCATCAAATTGTTTACCTGACGCAATTTATTTCATTAGGAGAGCAACTTTTAACATGACCCTTCATTGCTCTCCAGTGTAAATTCGTTTCATGAGTAGGAGGGCGTACTACGTCTACAGCCACAACAGTCCACTGCTGGAGATGGGCCTCTCCCAAATTAGGGGGTATTGTCATACTCACCACCACGCCTGGCAAGCGGATTGGCGAGCGCCGTGCAAGATATTGTATGTAGATATTCACAGAGAAAGCTGCTGCCCGCTCCATGGATTCATCCTTTAGTCGCTTTTTACGACACCCATAAGCAGAAATGGGGTGATGCTATTGAAGACCGACAGTAGGGTATAGGTATAATCATTTTTTTTTATGTGTTAGGTAATCTTAAAGTCAGGTTCCTAGTTTGTCCAGTTCATCCGATTATTTTTTTTACACTGAACGTCTTTTAATCACCGTTATTTTTATTTTGTTTTTTATTTTTCTTGTTTTCCTTTAACAGAGTGACGTGTACATCTATGAGAAAAACGTCACCCACTCTTGTCCACCATTGGCTTTCGGCATGAACTATCCAGGGCCAACCACTGTCCATACCATTCACAGACATGGCGCTTCAGCTAATACCCGAACTCCGTTTGCAAACTATCGCCATTTAGAGCATATGAAAACACCGTATGTATAGTATGAATTAACCTAATTACAATTTCACACGTACAATAGGTCAAAATAATGTTTGTTGAGTATTTTTTATTTTTTTAATCTGTGATGGGCTTGCTCTTGACCCCAATCTTACCCTAGAGCAGAGATGGGATCTACGGTGGAGCGAGCTTGCCCAGAAGATGCCTATTCACTCTAGACATAAATAGATTCAGGTTATATGCACTCGGAAATACAGACGCAGGCAGGGAATTTTGTTTTATTTTTATCGTTTTTTTTTTAGAAAATACCAATAGTGAAGACAGAAATCTAAATCGATAGATGACTGGGTCATTAATAAAGTACAAAAGTAGTACGCTTAAAACTGTAGTCCAGAAATACTACATATTTATAGTTCTTCGAAATATTTAAATTCATTTATTACAGAGATATTTGCAATTTTTTACATGACCCTAATTCATTGCTCTCCAGTGTAAATTCGTTTCATGAGTCAATAGAGTAGAGGTATTAGGCAATTTTTTTCTAATGTGTTAGGTAAATCTTGAGGTTAGGTCCTTACCTTAGTTTGTCCAGTTAATCCGATTAATGTTTTTCACACTGAACGATTTTTTTAATCACATTTATTTTTATAATTTTATTTTGTTTTGATTTGTTTTATTTTTTATTTTTGATGTATTCCTTCAACAGGGCCATGACGTGTATGTCCGTGAGAAAAACGTCACCTACTCATTTCCCACACCTCTAACTTCCGGCATGAAGAATTATCCAGTGAAAACCACTGTCCGTACAAGTCATAAACAAAGCACTATAGCTACTATCTTCGCTCCGTTTGCAAAACTAAATTGTCTTGTTGTAATATAGGTTCATTTTTTTTTTGTGATTCTGCTTTTGTTGTATTTGTAATTTTTCCCTAAACAACTGACGGTCGTATTAAAGTTTTATAACGTACGTTTTTTTTGTTTAATTTTTAGTTTATAGACAAACTAACTTTTGGTAACAGTTGTGAACACATTCAAGTAGGTTTAGGTAGTTCTGCTTATCTCTAACCCTTTGGCGCTCAAAAAACTTTGCTCTGCATTGAATAATTTGCAGTGGTTTCTCAGATACCTGAGTAAGGGGTAAAAGAGGCAGTAGTATTACAACATTCTTAAATAATGTCATAGTTTTTACCTGGAAGAGGAGCTGTTTTTAAGAGGCGTATGAATAGCATAAATTAATTACAATTTCACACTTACGATAGATGTCAAAATAATGTTTGTTTATATTTCATTTTATTTTTATTGTTTTTGTTTAAAAACTACACTAGTAACTACACTACATACACACCAATAGTAAAGACATTAAGCCAATGTATGACTGGGTTTATAATAAAGTACAAAAGTAGTACGCTTAAAACTGTAGTCCAAAAATAATACATAAGTATAGTTTTTCTAAATATAAGTTTTAATTAATGAACCGAAAAAAAAAAAAAGTAATTGATTTGCCGCAAGCCAAAGCAGGCATATCGATGTGGTTCTCCCCAGCACGGCCCATGTGGAATTCCATGATCCTATACATCACTTAACTCTTTAAAGCAGATATTATTGTTGGTCAGCTCCTATACTATAGGCACACAATAAGTATATGTGCCTATCTTTTAAACTAAAGGTCGACAAATTCTGTGCTTTTGCATACGTGTTTCGACAAATTCCCGACAATTTTTTCCCAAAATCAGTTCCTCGCTACGTGCCGTGGTTCTCGAGATCCATCGATGGGCCGTGCTGCAGAGAAGCTCTCTCCAGCATGCCACTTTGTTTTCGTTATATCTTTTAAACGGCTCACCGGATCTTTATGATTTTTTGCATGTCGTGTCGACAAATTCACGACATTTTTTTCTTATATTCAGCTCTCCGCAAAGTGGTGCGGTTCTCGAGATTCACGATGGGCCGTGTTGCAGAGAGCCTCTCTCCAGCACGTCACTTTCTTTTCGTTATATCTTTTAAACGGTGTCCTGACAAATTCTGGTTTTTGTGCGACAAATTTCGACAAACTATCGACAATTATTCTGTATACTCAAGGTCATGGAATTCCACATGGGCCGTGCTGGGGAGAACCACACGACATATCGCTCCAAAAAGTAGCTCGTTTGATCTGCCGGTCATCATGCCCTTTACAGGTTTTCACTGTTAGACATTTGGGTAGAATATAAAAAGCAGTTACATTAAACATTAATACCATGTAGCCTAATTCATAGAGCAAGGATGAAAAAATACTTATAAATTATCTTACTATTATCTTACTATTTCCAAAAGACGATACTTTTGGACGAATATTGGTGCAAAGTGATATTGCGAACAGGGTATCAGAAATTTTTAGGCGAATATAGGCGCTCAAACATAAAACACCATTATTCGGGGAACAAAAGTTGTTTCACTAGGAAGCTATCGCTTATAACAGGTTTATTCTCCTAGAAGATACAGGGCTCATTTCGAAAGAATAAAGTTGTCTTTGCAAATAACTTTGTCAATAAATAAGCTAAAATTCCAAAAATAATTTGACACACGTAAGGTTAGTTAAAAAATATAACAAATACCCAATCCAGTTATATGGGGTGTCCCATTTTAAATGCTCAACTAAGGGTCCAAGACTAAATCCCTACCGACTCCCTTCTCTTTCCAAACGTAGCAAATGGTGTTTTATTTTCACCTGTATGTAAGTAATAACTAGAATTATAATTTTTGCCGTGTGATGCCGGTTTAGAATAGCATTACCCCATTTCTTCCCGCGGATGTCGTACGAGGCGATTAAGGGACTCGAGGCTTTCATGTGTATTACAACTTTAGGTGCCAGACGTGGTGATAGCGATTTTTACGGCTGTTAACTCGCTGCGTTCCCCGTAAGGGAAAAAGACGTGGTATGTACGTATTATAGTAGTGATGTAGTTTATCAAGTATATTTTAGATCATTCAATGCGTATAAAATTGGAAAAAGAAAATTTGTACAGATTTCGCAGCCGTTACGCTGTTTCACAATAACACCAATACAATTTTGTTACAGACGGAACGATGGCCGGGATCGGGGGCACGGTCGAATGGAAAATCCGAGATTCGTAATAAAGCGGGAGTAAACTGCGTAGTGAAATAACAATAAAACTGAGTGCAATGATGTCCGGAGTGAATCTGTTCTTGTTGGGGGGGTTGTTTTGAAGTGAGTTCGTTGTGTTGTGGAGGGGGATGCGCAGGCGGCGCGGGGGGGGCGCGGGGGGCCGGTGACCGCGCGTGGGCACCATGCGCCGGGCGCTGGTGGTGTTTCTGGTGGCTAATGCGTGCGCCGTGACCGCGCAGATTGCTTGGACACCTATCTTCCTCGATGGCAGCAGTAAGTATTGTAACTATCTGTATACACAGTACTGTATTGTAACTATCTGACCCCAGTATCTGATATTCTAAAAGCATTCATTGTGGGTACAGAAATAAACAATTGAATCTTGAATCTAAGTAAATAAATTATATATATACCTACTTACTTAATGTTGATAAAACATGTGCTATGCTGCTGCTTCCGATAACGTGTGGTGTCAGCAAAGTAAATAGCACCACCCTCTCTCTTCCCGCGGGGGTCGTATGAGGCGACCCGGGTTGTTGGATGACTCGGTATCCCACACGAAAAAGAAGAAGAAGACCCGATCTAAGGCTGGTCCTAGAGAAGGACAACTCTACACTAGACCCGGAACGGGGTCTCCGTCAGGTACGTAAGACAGATGTCTATCGTGCGGTAGACTCCTGCAGCCGACCTGGCTCCGCACGTATCGACTCGTCGTTCCTGTGGAGTCAGCCAGGGAGGCCGAGAGCGTGACGCATGTCCTTGGCAACCCTAAGATTTCCTTAATTGCGTCCCAGGCAACGCAATGTCTGTGGTTTTGCCTCAGACATTGATTAAATCGTCTATCATAGACGTATGAGGTCAATGATGCCGCAGCTGCAGTGCCTTTATTTCTTTTTTTATCCCAATCGTGCCGCGTTTTGACTAGGAACAAAATTGTTATAAAATGCTAATTCATTTATTCACTGACGGCATTGTATTGTTACTTTCTGATATTCTTAAAGCATTCATCAGAACTTCGTAAAAATAATTATTCTCTCAAAATAATTTGCTTCTTATAAAAATCGAACCTACGAACCTTAGGCCCTTCCAAACCAAACCAACTCTAACAACTTAACCACAGAGGCAGATAGAGCGGTTGATTATTCCGTTGAGAGGTCCTTAGGGAGCTGAAATAAAGACACGCTGCGAAGAATCTCGTTCATAACTCAGGCTGGTAATAAAAATAAAACAGTGCTGCACAAGCACATAAATCAGCGGCCCCTTGGCGAATCGCAGCCAGCCACTGAGTGGAGTGGCGCGTCAAAACTAGTCGTAGTGTAACTTTATTAAATAGGGTCCAGTGGTCAAGTAGTCTTAACTTCCTATAAAAAATCTGCGCAATTTTTAAAACTCGTGTTTTGTATTGGAATTAGCGATCCCTCGACTTATCGCAGCTAAATTCTGAGTGGAGTGGCGTCAAAACTAGTCGTAGTGTAACTTTACAAAACAGGGCGGTCCAGTGGTCAAGAAGTTGTAGTTATGACGCAATTTTTTAAACTAAAAACTTCAAGCGATTTCACTTTAAATACTTCAATTTCAAACTCTTTCACTTTTAATTTTAAACTCTTTCATGATCATGATATAAGTTACTTCATCATCAGTCCACATCCACCCACAGGGTATGGGCTTCTAGTCTATTTCGCCACTCCTTATATTACAGTCCTGAGCCAATCTCATCGATGTGACCCAGTCAATACTTAAAACTATAAGACATTATAACGGGTTTTAACTCACGGTAGGGATATATCGGGTAAACTACCCGTGACCATGGCGATTGCAACATCGCCGAAATATTGGGTGCTCGATATATCCCTACCGTGAGTTAAAACCCATTATAATGTCTTATAGTTTTAGTGATAATAACCACGGAACCTTAAAATCAGTCAATACTTTGTGATGAGTTACCTACCTACCAACATAAAAAACTCTCATTCCTCATTTCAGAAGATAGAATCAGATATTCACCAATATTTACAACATCTCGTTTCCCACAAAAACAAATTTTACGAGGGTTTCTTTACATGTCAGCATACTTTATTGCTTGTCTGCTGGATCCAAAAATACAGTGTCTCATCCCGATAAATCCTTCACGGCATACAAAAGAGTTATTTCTTGAACCACAATAGTGTTATTACTAGATCGAAAGTGCTTGACCTTTCAGTGGACCCTTGAGGATAAATAAAAAATAAATGTATTTCAGATAACAAGTACTTATTCTATAAAAAGATCGAGAGATCTTACGAAAACGTTGGGTTTACTTGTTTTTCTACAAACAAGCTGTCAAGGGTTCTGTTTTTTATTATTTCTACCCTCTTCGTTCTCAATGAAGCTTGGAATATGACTCCATTGAAATATCGAGTTTCCCTGTTTCCATTTCAGTACTTCTCACCCTCATTATTGCTTAGTTCTTATAGGAACTGCAAGAGTATTGAGAAAATAAACAGAATTAGTATTCATTCGTTTTATTTTTCTATTCTCATAAATAATGCATTGTGTGAGCATCTTAAAGGTAAAATAGATATTAATATTCTTCCTGCATTTTCGGCCATAATGTTTGCATGGTAATTTTATTTTATTTCGTCCCATAAACTTTACGAGTCAAAATAAACTTATACGCTAAATTTTTGGTTATGTAGGAGTATCGTGACTATTGCTGCCAGACAGTGGATACAGGAGACACAGGGTCGCTGTATATGGCGCGATAAAGAAGAGGGTTACGCAGCAGTGGATAGGTATAGGCTGATATTATGATGATGACATTATTCAATCTCACGTCCGGTATACATTCGAACCCCCTTAAGTCTTTTGCGTGCGATGCCACATAAAGAAGGATTCAAGGTCCAAACTGTGTAGCTTAGCCTAAGCTTAACTGTATCGGAAATAAGAAAAGCAGCATAATGTGTTTTCTACTTGATCAAAATGATCTCTGCTACAAATACACTATTGACTGATTTACCAAGGCCACCGTTGTTCCGTTCTTAGTTTAATATGTTTCGTTTTCTGTTATTTCTTATTAAAAGTGTTTTTACGTTTTTACTTACTGTTTGTTTTTTCCCCTGCCAATTGCTTTCTTGGCGCAGGACAGAGATCAGTGAAGAGAGCCAAGATCCTCTTTGGGTCGCTGAGTCTGCGGAGTTAGTTTTTTTGATTGTTTTTTCCAGCTTTAATCTAACTTTATGTGTGCAGGTCAAGTGGACCTTTGGACGCAATCGTCGACCGGCTGCGCGTGTCCAGGGGGCGTCGGCGGCGATGAGTGCGCGTGCTGCGCGCGTGACGGCGCGTGTCCTTGCGGTGACATTGCGCCGGCGCGGTGTGCGCAGTGCGGGCTTGAGCAGTACTGCGCCAATAGTACGTATCATTGACTCTATCATAGTGTAGATAGCTAGGTCTGCGCTAATAGTACCTACGTATCATTTGCCGTGTGATGCCGGCTTAGAATAGCATCACCCCACATCGTTCCCGCGGGTGTCGTAAGAGGCGACTAAGGGACTCGAGGGTATTGGTGTATTACAATTTTTAGGCGACAGGCTGACAACTTGTCACTATAGTGATACACGTGTTTTCTGGAACAACCTTGGAAAACAATCCTCAAAAATGTCAGACGTGGCGATGGCGACCGTATTCTTACGTCCGTTAACGCTCTGCCTACCCTGCCAGGGATAAAGGCGTGATATATGTAAGTATGTATGTATCATTGACTGTATCATAGTGAAAACAGCAATTACTGCATCAATAGTACGTATCATTGACTTTATCATAGTGTAGATAGCAAGGTGAGCGCAGTGGGGGCTTGAGCAGTACTTCGTCAATAGTACGTATCACAGCGTAACGTAAGCCTTTACGATGTGTGTTTTGTATTAGTGGCCGTTAATAACCACCGACTTTTAATACCCGAAACCCGTACATACGAGTATATTTGCGGGTGTAAACCGTTACTATCTACTAAATCACTATCAAGACGTCAATAACCTCAATAAAATACGATCTCGTGAAAATTGGTTTTGTTTTTGTGCCTATACTTATAAGCTGCCAAAAATTCACCCTTCACCTACACTAAGCTCAAAATTGTTTGTGTCCATGTTGACGCGATTCCTCGGAATTTTAACTAGACGTGACCAAGCAATCGTAAACGAACAAACTGCAGAATCTCCCTTTGCAAGCAAACCGCCCATAAGCGTTATTATTGGCCAAGTATACAGTATTGTATAAAATAAAACAGTAGCAGAACTTAAGCCGCCTCTGCGTAACTGCCTACGTACCTAGCTTTCGGTGTAATTCAAGAGTAATTCTAAATCCTTTTTAAACTGATAGGTATGTCTACACTAGGAAAGCAGCCCCGCGTACTCACCACCTCATGAGGCACGCGTCGCACGGTGCGACTCGCACCATACACCGAGGCCTATGTAGACGTATCTCGTCTGAGACATGTGACTAAGCACTTGCCAGCATTCATTCGTTTTCTTGGCGCGGCAATCAATTCTGACGACGCCTGGTTCATCGAGAGTCGGATTGTACGAAGATTCACCTACCTAACCTACTATTTTAGCCTATATATTGTAATGTACTGTGGCCAAGGGTTTAATGGACCGTTATTCAAGGAAAAGGTAAACATTGTCCCAGTCGCAATGCCCACGGGGTTTGCTCCGGACCCGAGTCCGTTTTCAAATTTTCCGCAGTCGCTTTGTTTGGTTTTCTTCGTTAAAAATATTCCTGCAAATGAAAACGATTGTCCTAGGACTGGAATAATCTACGGTCTGAGATTATCCAGTCTTAATGACCGTTGAGAATGTATGCTGAAGCTATTAGGAGGTACATTACTCTGGGTACGCGGTTCCGGAACTTAATAGATTCGATACGCACATACCAAACTACATATATGAAGGACCAGCTATGTTAGCCAAAATGGTACTCAATCAATAAATGAAGCATTGATCTTTGTAAAGCCTAGATGCACTTTAAAAATTATTCAGTTTTTATAGATGTGCACCCAAACTACCTATATAACGGGCCTCCTACGAGTATGTTAGCTAAAACCCAAAACAATGAATGAAGCATTGATCTTCGTAGAACCCAGATGACTCTTAAAAGGAATGCAGAAATTACCAAAAAATATTACCTAAAACAAACTTATAGTAGTTGATATTTATCCTACATTCATATAAACTTATTTCGATGTGGCTTATATCAGTAAACCAATTACATGCCGGAACTGTTAATTTAGAGAAACCTTAAAGAAACGTACTTTTAAGAGGTATCTGGGCCGCTATCTGTAAAAAGGTCCCGGAAGTCTGGGCATTACGAGATGGAAGTAATCAGAAAGTAAATTGATTTAAAATGACCAGAATGTTTCCTCATCGGCTATTAATTAATGAGTTTCGAAAGGAAGTTGGATCTCTTTGGTAATCGGTTTTCTTGGGTAAATTTTTCGCTTAAATATTGAGACACGTACCTACCTTCTTTTACCCTCAAAAGTTTCTAAAACGATAATTTTGTATATTCGTTAAAATATAAGTTAGGCGGCGAAGTCAATTGGGCAAATCAAATTATTTTTGTATTTCGATTTATTAAGAAAAACTGTTTAGTTTCATATACAGGATGTTAGAAAAAGTATAACGTTCCTATCAAATTAACCAGGCTATGGAACTGAACAACTCAAACATAAAAAAACATTTGAACCGCACATCAAACCTGGGCTGGTATATTTTGTATGGGGGGATTAAATTTTTCATGTAACATCCTATGCTCCTTGAAGAAGCTTGTTCAGTTTCATGAGCTAGGTTCATCCCCTGAAAAGAAAGCATTACTTTTCCTAACATACTGTATAGGCTTTATCACCCTTTGTAATGTTTTTACTTATATTTCTTATGATCACATTTTTCCTACAGTGTGCAACATCACGATCGACTCACGGGTGCTCAAAACCAAGTCCGGGAAGACCTTCGGGCAGATCAAGTCCCCTTCGATTGAGGGTCCTGACTCCTGCTCCTACTTCCTCCAGCCTGATGCCGGCCAGCGCGTTGAGATACAGATCTACAGGCTGGTGTCCGTCGGGAGGTTCAATGGCAGCAGGTGAGAGAAACTTAACCCATAATCAAATAAACTTTGAATTCAGATGATATTTGAATGTGACTTAACCTATGCCGTGTGATGCCGGCTTAGAATAGCATCACCCCACCTTCTTCCCGCGGGTGTCGTAAGAGGCGACTAAGGCACTTGAGAGCATTGGTGTATTACAATTTTTAGGCGACAGGCTGAAAACCTGTCACTATAGTGATACACATGTTTTCTGAAACTGCCTTGGAAAACAATCCTCAAAAATGACAGATGTGACGATAGCGACCGTATTCTTATGGCCGTTAAGGCTCTGCCTACCCTGCAAGGGATAAAGGCGTAATATTATGTATGTATGAATGTTAACCTAGGATTCGGACCAGGTCAACCTTCGAGTTGCAGTGGTCATAAGGCAGTCGTTCTGTGTAAAAACTTGGTTCCACGTCAAATCCCCTAGGTTAGGTAGCCGATTCAGACAGAGAACGGGATAAGGCAAGGAGAACGATGATGAGGAACGATAGTTAAGTCCCTTTTGATCGAGGTATAAGATGAGAATTCAGCCTACAGTTGTAAGAGTGTCGATTTGCAAAAGTGGTGGCAAGACTAAGATTTCAAGCAAACAGAACACGCGGTGTAGATTCTCTGCGATAGTATTTGATAAACCGAGTGAAGCTTATCATGCTGCTTTACTTGCGCTCCACATTTTGGCCCGTGTCCCAAAAAGATTTTGGTAGGATTTTGTGTAAGTATTCTATTTGTTATCTTTCTAAGTATCTTTGGCAGCTAGTATTTTAGATCTCAACACATACAGCTTAAAAAGTTACTAGTGGCCCGCCCAGTAGTTGCGCACGTTACTCATCAATCTATCTACTCTTGAAGAATACTTTTAGGAGAAGAGAAGAGTACCTTTTTAGATCAAGGGAAAATATTTCATACCGTCTGGTTTCCTGATAACGACGGAAATGTTTAGGTTCCTCAACTTTGACCTTTCAGGTGTATTTTCTAAAATAACCTTTCAACAAGTCGAGGGATTTTCATCGACAAGGGGCAGATATATAATTGGACTTTTCTGATGAAAGAAAAATTTCCGAGAAATCTAACCTTTTTCCGATTCATCAACTCTTCTCTACATATCGTCTTCCTCAAAATAGCTAAAAGAAATGTTGTCTCAATGTATAGGTAAAGTCTTTTACACATTCAGCCCCCTATAAATTCAATGGACGACTGAAAAACAGTCCGTAGAAAAGTATCTTAATCAGTCTTTCTGGGTAATACAAAATAGGCCGAGGTTTCTCGAAAGAAACAGCAAACAGAAATGTTACTCACGTCTGCAAACATTTGAGAAGCCCCCAGGACGGGTACCCGACCCATTTTCCATAGTGATGCGGTGGTCCGAAGACGTTTCGCTCAAATAGGTATTCAATTTGTCGGCACATTGATCACAGCTGCGTGCGCATGACACCCCGTCCCGGACCCTTTACACCCAATTCCAACCTTTTTTAACCGAACTTGGCCACAGTAAAAAACAGAAGTAAGTTACAGCAGCATGACTATCTAAGTACAATTTGTCCGTTTCGATTTGTTATTGAGTTGACCCAGTTTGAAAATCATAGCATTTAATGAACCTGGAATATAAAATGCTATTACATAATACAAGGCATTCTCTTTGGTTGTGTGAGATACCGCACCGAGTCATCCTATGACCCGATGAACCGTTATAAATGTAACTAACCTTAAATCGCGGGCACCAGCTAGTATAAAATGAAGTTGTTTTTTGCGGTTACTTACTTATGTCTATTTTTTCACACCTTTAAGTTGCCATACTAACAGCATTTGGAGTATCTATCATGAATACTGCTAACTCCTTCTAAACCACACAACGGATTTTAAACAGAAATAGTTATTAAAGTAAAAGGTTTGCATATATAATGATATTAATGATGATTATCTCTCCGACCGATTTCGGCCAAGGCGACCACTACGACTCCTAATCAGATTGGCGCTAATGCGCCCGGAGATATTGTAACCAATTTTGGCAGTAAACTCCCGTGCACAAACGTTCCATATATAATAAGTATACTGGGAATGCATGCTGGGAGAACATTTTAATCCTATGACGATTGTCAGTTAACGCAACCGAGGGTAGCTATTAGTATCATTAAGTACATTTTTGTAATCAAAACGTTACGTTTTAAACGGATGCATACGAGTAAGCGCAGAAGTCCTACTTATTCATGCCTACTGTAGCCCAAAAAAGCTTAGCAAATAACCAGGCATATTTAACCTATTACCATGGAATGGAACATCTGAGGCTGAGGTTGTGCAAACCTAAGAGATTATATGAATTTGAATTTATTTTTTTCATAGAAGGCACATGGATATAATGTCATACCTATATCCCTTGCGGGGTAGGCAGAGCGTTAACGATCGCAAAATTTACGGTCGTTCGTTATCGCCACGTCTGACAAGTAGTGAGGGCCTTTTCAGATGATTCGTGTATCATTGTAGTGACAGGTTGTCAGTCTGTCGCCTAATATTCTAATACACATGAAACCCTCGAGCCCCTTAGTTGCCTTTTACAACACTCGCGGGAAGAAATGGGGTGATGCTATTCTAAGCCGGCATCCCACGGCACCTAAGCCAGCATCACACGGCAATGGTTTTTAGTCAATATCTTATTATTACCTAACTAAACATTTTGTTTTTCTTCCGGCCAGTTGCGTGGGCGGTTGGCTGCAGCTGAGCAGCGCAAGTGCAGTCAAAGGCGCGCTCAATGCCGCTGAGATGCGGTTGTGCGGTGCGAACGAGAGATACACGCCGCCGGTCGTGCTGTTCGCCGACCATGGCGCTTCCATGCTCGAGTTTAGGTAAGACTCTCTCTCTTTTCGTGTGCGACACCGAGTCGTCCAACGACCCGATGAACCCTAGTGTCAGAATTTTTCAATCGCCTTCCCAAGTAGTAGGCTTCTGACATGGTTGTGTAACGACCGCCGTCTAAGTGATCATAGACAGCTATCTGGACATACGGCTTAACGTGCCATCCGAAACACGGAATCATCTTACTTACGGACAATCGGGTGGTTCAGCCCATCTGGTGCTTCTATGCTCGAGTTCAGATAAGAGAGTGCAGTGAAAGGCGCGCTCAATGCCGCTGAGATGCGGTTGTGCGGTGCGAACGAGAGATACACGCCGCCGGTCGTGCTGTTCGCCGACCATGGCGCTTCCATGCTCGAGTTTAGGTAAGACTCTCTCTCTTTTCGTGTGGGACACCGAGTCCAACGACCCGATGAACCCTAGTGTCTGAATTTTTCAATCGCCTTCTCAAGTAGCAGGCTTCTGACATGTTTGTGTAACGACCGCCGTCTAAGTGATACATACATACATACATACATATATCACGCCTTTATCCCTTGCGGGGTAGGCAGAGCGTTAACAGCCGTAAGAATACGGTCGCTTTCGCCACGTCTGAAATTTTTGAGTATTGTTTTCTAAGGTTGTTTCGGAAAACATGTGTATCACTATAGTGACAGGTTGTCAGCCTGTCGCCTAAAAATTGTAATACACCAATACTCTCGAGTCCCTTAGTCGCCTCTTACGACACCCACGGGAAGGATGTGGGGTGATGCTATTCTAAGTGATCATAGACAGCAACCGGGACCTACGGCTTAACGAGCCGTCCGAAATACGGAACCATCTTACTTACGGACAATCGGGTGGTTCAGCCTGTCTGGTGCTTCTATGCTCGAGTTCAGATAAGAGAGTGCAGTGAAAGGCGCGCTCAATGCCGCTGAGATGCGGTTGTGCGGCGCGAACGAGCGATACACGCCGCCGGTCGTGCTGTTCGCGGACCACGGCGCTTCTATGCTCGAGTTTAGGTAAGACTCTCTCTCTTTTCGTGTGGGACACCGAGTCGTCCAACGACCCGATGAACCCTAGTGTCAGAATTTTTCAACCGCCTTCTGAAGTAGCAGGCTTCTGACATGGTTGTGTAACGACCGCCGTCTAAGTGATCATAGACAGCTATCTGGACCTACGGCTTAACGTGCCATCCGAAACACGGAATCATCTTACTTACTGACAATCGGGTGGTTCAGCCCATCTGGTGCTTCTATGCTCGAGTTCAGATAAGAGAGTGCAGTGAAAGGCGCGCTCAATGCCGCTGAGATGCGGTTGTGCGGCGCGAACGAGCGATACACGCCGCCGGTCGTGCTGTTCGCGGACCACGGCGCTTCTATGCTCGAGTTTAGGTAAGACTCTCTCTCTTTTCGTGTGGGACACCGAGTCGTCCAACGACCCGATGAACCCTAGTGTCAGAATTTTTCAACCGCCTTCTGAAGTAGCAGGCTTCTGACATGTTTGTGTAACGACCGCCGTCTAAGTGATACATACATACATACATACATATATCACGCCTTTATCCCTTGCGGGGTAGGCAGAGCGTTAACAGCCGTAAGAATACGGTCGCTTTCGCCACGTCTGAAATTTTTGAGTATTGTTTTCTAAGGTTGTTTCGGAAAACATGTGTATCACTATAGTGACAGGTTGTCAGCCTGTCGCCTAAAAATTTTAATACACCAATACTCTCGAGTCCCTTAGTCGCCTCTTACGACACCCACGGGAAGGATGTGGGGTGATGCTATTCTAAGTGATCATAGACAGCAACCGGGACCTACGGCTTAACGAGCCGTCCGAAATACGGAACCATCTTACTTACGGACAATCGGGTGGTTCAGCCTGTCTGGTGCTTCTATGCTCGAGTTCAGATAAGAGAGTGCAGTGAAAGGCGCGCTCAATGCCGCTGAGATGCGGTTGTGCGGCGCGAACGAGCGATACACGCCGCCGGTCGTGCTGTTCGCGGACCACGGCGCTTCTATGCTCGAGTTTAGGTAAGACTCTCTCTCTTTTCGTGTGGGACACCGAGTCGTCCAACGACCCGATGAACCCTAGTGTCAGAATTTTTCAACCGCCTTCTGAAGTAGCAGGCTTCTGACATGGTTGTGTAACGACCGCCGTCTAAGTGATCATAGACAGCTATCTGGACCTACGGCTTAACGTGCCATCCGAAACACGGAATCATCTTACTTACTGACAATCGGGTGGTTCAGCCCATCTGGTGCTTCTATGCTCGAGTTCAGATAAGAGAGTGCAGTGAAAGGCGCGCTCAATGCCGCTGAGATGCGGTTGTGCGGCGCGAACGAGCGATACACGCCGCCGGTCGTGCTGTTCGCGGACCACGGCGCTTCTATGCTCGAGTTTAGGTAAGACTCTCTCTCTTTTCGTGTGGGACACCGAGTCGTCCAACGACCCGATGAACCCTAGTGTCAGAATTTTTCAACCGCCTTCTGAAGTAGCAGGCTTCTGACATGTTTGTGTAACGACCGCCGTCTAAGTGATACATACATACATACATACATATATCACGCCTTTATCCCTTGCGGGGTAGGCAGAGCGTTAACAGCCGTAAGAATACGGTCGCTTTCGCCACGTCTGAAATTTTTGAGTATTGTTTTCTAAGGTTGTTTCGGAAAACATGTGTATCACTATAGTGACAGGTTGTCAGCCTGTCGCCTAAAAATTGTAATACACCAATACTCTCGAGTCCCTTAGTCGCCTCTTACGACACCCACGGGAAGGATGTGGGGTGATGCTATTCTAAGTGATCATAGACAGCAACCGGGACCTACGGCTTAACGAGCCGTCCGAAATACGGAACCATCTTACTTACGGACAATCGGGTGGTTCAGCCTGTCTGGTGCTTCTATGCTCGAGTTCAGATAAGAGAGTGCAGTGAAAGGCGCGCTCAATGCCGCTGAGATGCGGTTGTGCGGCGCGAACGAGCGATACACGCCGCCGGTCGTGCTGTTCGCGGACCACGGCGCTTCTATGCTCGAGTTTAGGTAAGACTCTCTCTCTTTTCGTGTGGGACACCGAGTCGTCCAACGACCCGATGAACCCTAGTGTCAGAATTTTTCAACCGCCTTCTGAAGTAGCAGGCTTCTGACATGGTTGTGAAACGACCGCCGTCTAAGTGATCATAGACTGCAACCGGGACCTACAGCTTAACGTGCCATCCGAAACACGGAACCATCTTACTTGCGGACAATCGGGTGGTTCAGCCCGTCTAGCGCTTCTATGCTCGAGTTTAGGTAAGACTGGCGAGTGCAGTAAAGGCACAATAATGCCCCAGAGATGAAGTGGCAAGTATGTAGATCATGGTGCTTCTACGCCCTACCTGACCATGGTAACTCAATGGGTTTGCATTCGGGTTGCAGCGGTCAGATGGCAGTCGCTGTGTGTAAAAACTTAGTTCCACGTCAAATCTCCTGCTCCCCAAGTCTGCTTTTTTTTTTTGTCATTGTAACGGTACCGAAACTCAACTGTCATTCAATTGCCATTGTTATTTTTTTATACTTCAAACTGTTAGCAGACTACGAAAAAACCGAAATCATCCAACTGAGATCCAATCGACATCCAACTGAAACGATTTTCATTTAGCAAACTTAGGGCCCTGGTTAGGTAGCCCCGACAGAGAACGGGATAAGGCAAGGAGGATGGAGGTAAGAGACTCGTTGCAGCTTTGTAGTAAGAGTACAGTTACACAACCTTACTACTCCTAAGCCTACTCTCGACTGGAAAATTTGACCTTTGACCTGAATTTGGTCCATTTGAAGCCCATGAAAATAATAATTTTCTTGAATAAATTTCTTTTTAAATTACGTCTTTCGTCACTTTGCTATAATATTCACACCACCAAATTCCAATTTTGATTATCAAAGTAATACTCAAGATATGAGACAATAATGTTCCGCTTACAGTTTCTACCTCTTTTATCTCTCCATATGAATAACCTAATAACCAGTTTAATCCAAATACGCCACAAACGAGGAGCTACATTACCGGAATTAGTCCCGGATAATTTTCAATTTGCTGAGCGATGATTTCCACCTGAGTGCTCCCATTTTATCACTCCCCCAATAATGCAAAGCAATCCTTTGAAACGCTGAAACAGATCGATCATTAAGCGCCACACGTTTCACAGTAAATCCAGCCTATTCTGCGGCATGAATCCGACTGAAATGAGCAATAATTAATTACATTTTCGCTCACTAAACGGAGGCGAAGGCATGTACCCGCATTATTGTTAGTTAGCGGAACGCTTCCGCCGCAACCATGCAGAATTTATCTCAAGAGACAGCGAGACAGTTCACGACGCGAGAAAAGCCTTACAAATTCAAAGAGGAAACTGTCTTGGATTCCCGAAAAGAGCACCCGGAGACCGTTTCATATTTATCGCGCAGATCTAATTTTTGTGGAAGTTCTCGCGAAAGGAAAGTTAATGTAAAACAAGGCGTAGAAAAAGTCGTCAAGGGGGATTGCTCCTGTTTACACAGTTATGTTTCAATCTGCTCTGAGATGGATGTGTAGAGTGAGTTGCGTCACAAAAATGAGAAAATATTCTTGCGTGGAGAATATTTTCTCTTTTTGAGACTTTTGTATAAACCAAATAAGCACGTATTACGACGCATCTGTATTATTTGACTTGTAAGTTGTACGTCTAGTTAATATAAGTCGGCAAAGACGTTGCTTTTTGATGAGCGTTCCCCCTTTGAATACGTTTCAATTCAATACAAATCAGAGCAGCACGCAGCGCCAATCCAGTCCTTCAATGTACTTACATTTTCGTATCTAAAATACCGGGCCTGCCGAGTTCCTCATACGTTCGGGAGTGGGAACAAAAGGCCATCACAGCGGAACCGGTAATGCTCGATTCGGATTGTGGCCGGACGCGGCCGAACGCCCGACGAGTAGCGAAATGACCACCGCCGCATCGGAGCGTCCGACGCCACTACGATGCTATGAATTGCTTCCATGCACCCTCAATAGACAAGTTGTACCGTCCCGCCGATGAAAGGCTACGTCCGGGAAATAGCTTTCGAATTCTCTCGCCCATGCAATAATGTTAGTGGGGCTTTCTGCGACATTGCATGCTTGTTCCAAGGCGCCGTTTTCCAACTCCACCATATTTACTGCAAGTAAAATGCAATGAAATTTATGTTCTCAGGAAATGCCTGACGTAACCACAGCGTAGGTATATTGTTATGTAAATTAGAGTTTCTAATCACAGCCATAATCGGATCGTTAAGCTCCAGTGCTCGCGCCTGTGACGGAGAGAATTCATCAATTTAAAGGCTTATTGTATGCTTACGGATATTGTTTTGTTACCAGGATAACAGAAAAGACGGTGAGGTCGCAGTTCCTCGCATTCTTCAGCTTCACGTCTTTGAGCAACACGCAAGGAGTTGGCTTCCATCCGCGAGGAGGATCTAGAATACCTCAAACAGGTAAAAAAAAAACAAGTTACTCCGGTATTACCAGTTTATAATATTTTGAGTTGTAATCTTTATTTATAAGTTTTTATTGTTCACCTAAAATAAGCATTGGTAATGCCAGAATTAAATTAACTATAGTCGTAATGTTGCCACCTTTGTATTTAGATTTAAGTGCAAGATCCGAGAGCTCCTTAATACGATACATTTCCATTGTAAGCTTCTCTAGTATTACGGGCTTATGTAAATGTGGGTAATAAGGTTTAGCAGGTTCATAATGGTGGTAATTATTTATGTAGTCAGTGTAGTCTAAGTATTTATTGTCCATTGTCTGCAAGTCTCAGAGCGGCGCAAGTGTAGAGGACGTTTGGTCCGACCCTCGTCACTACTTTCTTTATAAATATGCCGCCCTGGTACCCGATGCCCGAGGTGTCGGGTGTTCCTATGACTTATTCAGGTCAGCAAGGTTCTTTCATAAGCCTGGTTAATTGTGAATAATGTAGCGGTCTAATGAATCCCGCAGTCTTTTTCTTTTACCGCCATTTATTAGCGGTGAAGCTAATTTGTTCCTGGTTTTTTCGTTCGTACTGTCTAGCGTTGAAGCTGCCGACTCCGTACGTGCGTAATAAAATAAAATTTGTTGCAGAAAGCTTGTTTCAAGAAGAGCAATTCTTATGTTTTATCTCGCGCAGTGAACGTTGCGAGCACTGGCTTGCACAAGATGATGTGACAACCCGCTCGCGTATATAGAGAATTGTTTCCGCTAAATTGACACCCAGCATTTTCGTTCTTCACACGACGTTAAATTCTTTTGAAAACATTTTCGCGCTGCTTATTTGCTATGGCTGTTTGCACGATAAATTCTGTGTTGGGCTTTTAAGCAAACGAGAGACCCACTCGTGTTATATTTGCTGACGAAGTTCATTACACCACACCCACCCCTTTTTTGCGTCAGTGCTCCATTTTCGTTTAGCGCCATTTTCATCCACTCTCCTTTATCAAAAGGCAGACATTATAAATCTCGATTTATATTTTCTTCTTTTGAATTTTAAATTTGCTAAATTGTTTCGTGCATTTATTTTATTTTCAAACCAGGAGAGTAGGAGATCAGTTTCGGAAAATACTCTTATATTTTCTGAAACGCTATCGTAAATTTTGAGGAAGCTTACGCACTTTTAATTTTATAGTTTAGTAAGTAAGTATGGTGACCTCATCACTACGACTGTTCCAGTTATATGCGTGTAAGAAATTCAAAATAAGTGAATGTTTGGTGCAGTGAGCTCGAACACGTTAAATAAAAATGAGAAAAGATGGGTTCGATTCCCGGTCGACGCTTGCCAATTTATCAATTTCTTATTTTCATTTATGAAAATAATATGGCACTGTGAGTGTAGTAAACCCCAATAACTCAAACACGTTAACTTTACTTTTGAAACAATTACAATTTTGTACATCATATTTCTTTTCAGTACTTTACTTTACAGTATTGTAACTCTGACATTCTAAAAGCATTCATTGTGAATCTACTTGGAAATAAACGATTGAATCTTGACTATTTCTTTTTTCATATAGGCTTTAATTATGATTTTCATCTCTAGATTGCGACTGGCTGTACCAAGACGTGTCGTGTCGCGGTCCCGGATCCTGTGTCCTCGCGAGCCCCGGCTACCCCGGTCTCTACCCACCACACCGTCGGTGCCGCTACCTCTTTGCAACCAACTCTGTCCACACTAGAGTGAAGATCATTTTCACGTCCATCTTGCTGCCGAGGAAGTAAGTACAGTTATCGAACCCTGGACTTCTAGTATCCTGGTCTCTACCCACCACACCGCCGGTGCCGCTACTTATTCGCAACCAACTCTGTGCACACTAGAGTGAAGATCATCTTCACGTCCATCTTGTTGCCGAGGAAGTAAGTACAGTTATCGAACCCTGGACTTCAAGTATCCTGGTCTCTACCCACCACACCGCCGGTGCCGCTATCTGTTCGCAACCAACTCTGTACACACTAGAGTGAAGATCATCTTCACGTCCATCTTGTTGCCGAGGAAGTAAGTACAGTTATCGAACCCAGGTCTTCCAGTCTGGGCTACCTGGATCACTACCCACCACACCGCTGGTGTACACTATAGTGAAGATTATCTTCACGTCAATATTGTTGCCGAGAAAGTGAGTATAGCTATCGAACCCAGGCTGTCTAGTCCCAGCTACCCCGGTCTCACCGCCGGTGCCGCTAAGCAAAATGCCACTAATGTGAAGAATATTGCATCAAAAGTAATAAATAACATTGCAGGGTGCTTCTACTCACGATTCTAAACAACTTTTACTATGGAGCTACCTGCGAAACCGCAAAAATATTGGGTGTTCCACAGAACAATTCATACCTGCTCAACAAAAATGTACGGAACAACCCATTTTTTTTTTTTGGGTTTCGCAGGTGGCACCATAGTAGAAGTTATTCATATTGAGTAGAAACACCCTACAAAGTGTGAAAGAAAATTCGTAATTGAAGCCTCACAATCATACAGAAGCCCAAAGATTACCAAATCTCTGTTAGTACGGAACAGTGTCATGTTACTTACACATAACTGTTCCTAAATACTATCATAGGTACAGTATAAGGCGATTGACACACCCTGGGTTGACCCTGACGCAGGACATTATGTATGAACATGCGCCGACCGCGTGACCTGAAAATATTATTATTGGACCCGGCTGCCTTCTAAAGGTAAGATAATACATGAACAAACAGCCTTCTCAAAGATAGCATGACATAAAAATACATGACATTTTGACTTCTGCTGTGGTGTATCAAGAATTTTAGGGGAAAGTTGCAATGATTCATTCTTTAACCCCTCGGGTGGTTCGGAATCATACCGTAAGTAAATGACTATAGCTCTGTTTATAAATTACATTGAGTTACACACAGGATTCATGAGGGTTTCATGTGCATTGCAATTTAAAGGGCAATAGGCTGAAAACCTGTCACTATAGTTATAAATATTTAAGTATCAAAAACACCCCTTAATTTTTGTTAGTTGTGCGACGGCGACCGTATTTTTACCTATCATATAGGTGTGAGATGAGCATGTATGTGTTCACTCTTTTCAATTTATCTTTCTAACCCAACTTGCCTCTTTAGTAAAATACATTTTCCAGAACAATATTCATATCGCCGAAGGTATACCTAACCGAATTGACATAACCCGAGGCGAGCCATTACGCGCGGCCGACGGAGCTGCGTGACCAAACTGTGTAATACTGAAAATACTCTGCTCATGTTGTACACAAAAGGGGCATAAGGCTGCTTTACCACCAAAGCTATGCGAGTAAGATGTATCGTAGGATGAGTAGAAGTGCTGTGGAAATGTGTTGGGCTTTCCACCAGAGCTGTGATAGGTAAATATTTTATACGAGGATGTGCGATACGTTGCGTAGTTGTAAAATGTGTGAGCGGGAGGTATCCGGTGTAGTAGGGGTTCTTCGGAGCACATTTTTCGCAACATATTCTCACATATTCCTCCCCACACATTCCTCGCCACACATCCGTCGCAACACATTCCTTGCCACACATTCCTCGCCACACATTCCTCGACGCACATTCCTCGCCACACATTCCTCGCCATACATTCCTCGCCATACATTCCTCGCCACACATTCCTCGCCACACATTCCTCGCCACACATTTCTCGCCACACATTTCTCGCCACACATTCCTCGCCACACATCCATTGCAACACATACTTCTCACACATTTTTCGCCTGTATTGTATGCAGCAAGACCTCTTGTGGATGACTTTTGGAGGATTTTTTCTCGCACACCGCTTAGCTACCTCGCACTCTGGTGGAAAAGCAGCCTAAGGCTTGTTATTGCTTGCCTGATCGCACTCAATCTAGACAATTGCCTTGTCGGTAAAACTCGTATGCGTAAAGTCAAGGTCGTAAGGATTGTTATCCTTTGGCATCATCATTAATCTCGTTCTTTCATAGGCTACGCTAAAGTATACAGACGTCCTTCAAAGACGGGCAATTTTTTTCTGAAATATTAATATCAAACTTTGAAGATCAATAAGTCCTCGTCACTCTTATTAAGAGCTTACTTTGACAGAAATTATTACTTGAACAGCTATAGAATTTAAAGTGCGTTACTATAGTACGGGATCCTGCCATACATACAACGACCTTCACCGAGCTGTTGAATAGATGAAAGTATTTTTTTTTATTATAAAATATTGCATTAAATATATATTGCGTGTAGATTGCCTAAAAAATTCAGTCCATAGTATGTTTAAATTAAAAAAAAAAGTCTTTTTGCGCAAGGTGTAAAATTGTTAGCTGCAAATATTTTAAGGGGAAAATCAGACCATAAAACTGAATAACTTTCCCCTAGAAACATAAATGATGAAAAGAATATGATAAAAAAATTTGGACCCTTAAACAAATTGACTGTCCCGATGGCGTAGCGGATAGTATGCCTGCCTTCTACGCTGAGGGTCGTGGGTTCGATCCCCACCGAACACAAATATTTGTTAAGTCAATTTTCAAATATTTGTGTTGAGTCTGGGTGTTTTCTATGTATAATATATATTTATTTACAAAAAAAGTATATATGTATTAGTATCAGCTATCTGGTTCCCATAGTACAAGCTTTGCTTAGTTTGGGGCTAGATGGCGCTGTGTGAATTGTCCAGGATATTTATTTATTTATTATTTATAATTCACAGTTAAAAAACTTTTTTATTTAATTATACTCCTTTATTGGCATATTTTATTGTATAAAAAATAATTTAACAACTCGGTGAAGGTTGTTGTATGGCTGGATCTTAGACCACTTTGAAAGTCAATCGTCTAAGTTTAATACCGAAAATAGTTTTGATTCGCTCGAGAGCACCTAAATCACACTCATCGTAAACTTCTCGAGCACAACACTAAAATTTATTGGACGTGTGACCGGGGACCGTATTTTTTGATATTGTGGGCGGCCATATTTTTTTCCATTGCAATTCCTCATAAAAGCTTCAGCCATTACGCGACGACAATAAAGAATTAGGCTGTTATTATGTCGGGCGCCCCCATTTTTTGTGAGGGTGTATTTTTATCAAGTACCCGCATGAATTCCCTGTCTGTTTGAAATGCGAACAATCGTTTTAAAGTAAATACAAAAGAAGTCTGCTATCTCTTTCGACCAGGGAGTCAATTTCAGAAAGGTTGTGATTCGGATTTGTGCACGAAAGTCCGCAACAATTGTCGTAACAACACGTTTTTAAATTAATACTACTCGATTTTATTTTTAAATTTATACTACACGATTTTATTTTTATTTTCCTCTACGTTTCATAAAGCTATAAGGCATTTTCTATGTAGGTTTAGTATAAAGTATCAAACTGCGTCAAGTTCATCGACTTACAAAAATAGCGCATTCATTCCATTCAATTAGTCTGTCGTCGAAAGGGATCTCAAATAACCCAGAGCCTTCGTGGCTTCATTATATCGGTTTATTTCGGCCGTCAAATGAATACGGCAAGTAATCGTCTTGTCTTATGTTTCAATTTTGGTTGAACTTGGAAATCAGGGTAACGAAATCGTAGGCAGTGAAGACTGTAGATTCTTGATACTTCCCGTCGAAGGTTTTTACTGTTTTATAGCAACTTTGGTGTCACGTTTTTTTTTAATATATTGGCGTCCAAAGAAAGTTTAACGTAAAGGTACTGCTTCGTAGCAACTACCGAGCCAGGTAGCAAAATTTACGCAAATTTAAGACGAAGCACGAAGCACGCTATGGTAGTATGTGAAATATTTTAAACTAGCTGGTGCCCGCGAACTTCGTTTCGCCATATATCATCCATCATATAAGCTATATAAAGGAAGCTCACTGATAAACATGGGCCTCCCCCATAGACTCTAAGAACCATAAAATAATATATTATAAGCTTATATTAAATTGTTGGTAGATAGGTACCCAAAAACTTGGTTTCGCCGACTATACAGTGTGTAAAAATATTAGCTGCAAATATTTAAATGGGTGAATCAGTCCATGAAACTGTACAACTTTCCCCAAGCAACATAGGTCGAAATATGGAAAAAAAATTTGGACCTCCCATACAAAATGTAGCAGCCGAGCAAGTCAACTGTATGGGAGGCCCAAATGTTTTTTTCATATTTCGACCTATGTATTCCTTGGGGAAAGTTGTTCAGATTCATGGGCTGATTCACCCCTTAAAATATTTGCAGCTAATTTTTTTACACTTTATATGTAATTTAAAAAAACTGTTAAATCCTAAATTTACAATTTCCACATGCAAAAAAGAGTAAGAAAACGGTGATTCTTTTATATATGTTTGGTCTTTTTGATTCCTGTAGGTTGAATTTGCTGAATCAGGTTACAGATTAGTCACTCCCTGTTCCAAATCCTCGCTTTCCAGTTCATTTTAGCAACTTTTTTAAAATCGTGCTTTTACTTCCAAAGGTATCAATTCCGTGAAGTAGACTGATGCCACATTTCTTAACATTGTGATGGATGAATAAAGACCGAGTTCATGAGTGTGAATAAATAAAACATAAGCTTATTAAAAACCAAGTAATCCCACTACAAATCCTATCCTATCCTACTTCCTACTAATATATAAAAGATTTGTTTGTTTGTTACTCCTTCACGCAAAAATTGCTGAACTGATTTTCATGAAATTGGGCACAGATGATGTGTGATGCCGGCTTAGAATAGCATCACCCCACATCCTTCCCGCGGGTGTCGTAAGAGGCGACTAAGGGACTCGACGGTATTGGTGTATTACAATTTGTCGGCTAAACATATAATAACAGTATGTAACAGAACAACATTGGCTAGTAACGTAGATATAAAGAATAGCCTTAACAAAATTATCAAGAAAAATTAAAAACAAAAAATTGTGGTACTTTGCTGGCCGACTTACATCATAAGCAGATCTATTTCCGCTGAGCCATTTTAACCATGGTTGGAGCGGCAAAAATAAGGATAGGTATCCCTTCACACAAACTTTTGCTTTGTAGCTATTGCAATTTTCCCGCGGTAAATAGTAGATTACGCACCAAGAAGACGATGTATAAATAAAGATTGTATCGTCTGGTACGCAACTTACACGTCTTACCACGGAACTTTTGTTTTCAAATGTAAAAAATATTGAATTATTAAAAGTTAAAATTATTCCAATATTAAAGACATATTTTTGTAGTCGTAGACATATTCGTAGATTTTACTTTTCTCATTTATTGAGGTTATAAAAATATAGATTAAAAATAATAAATACGGCCTCTTGTTATTTTTCTTTCTGCGCGCTTATTCGAAGTGACACAGTTCGTGCTGGCCAGTTCGAAATTTGAAATCAATCTCGGGTCCAATAAGCCCATACACATCTTTTTACTACGCGGCACTATGAAATTTACGTGATCTACAAACTTATTTTATGCGTAGCAGCCAACCCCCCTTTTAGGGGTATGTTTTTTTTAGCCTATAACCTGGTCGGTGATTTACTTGACATTTTGGTACAAATTGCATCAAAATCCGCTCGGTCATTTTCGCGTGATGCTTCCGCATATCCACAAACAAACACACAAACACACAAACATCTAAACATCTAAACATCTAAACATCCAAACAGACAAAAATTTAAAAAATTGCAGAAACGTGTTTTGTTATCAATATTAAGTATTACGAAACAATTTTTTTTTGGATATCTTGTATGTACAGACTTTCGGTCCTCTTGAGCTTTATTATATGTATAGATGCCTACGTCAGAACGAACTCGTAACAGTTACGTAGCAACTTCGTTTATGTAAAATATAAGGTGTAAAAAAAATTGCTGCAGATATGTTAAGGGGTGAATCAGTCCATGCAACGGAACCACTGTCCCCAAGAAACACATGTCAAAATATGAGATTTTTTTTTATCTCCCATAACACAGTTGACTTGGTCGGTTGGTAATTTTCCTATTTTATATGGTTTGTTCTAATTTGGTATGTTCCTTGCGGAAATTTGTTCAGTTTCATGGCCTGATTTACCCCTTAACATATTTGCAGCTAATTTTCTTACTCCTTGTGTACAAACATAAACGTAACTTGTGCTAAATCGGGCGCTCAACATTCGTGTCAATAGTTGAAGAGAACCATACGTACATAAACACATTCAAATGCGAGTTAATTCAAGTAGTCTGTCGTACAAACAAACTTGTAGCAATTTCGTAGCTGCTGCGTAGCAAAAATATCAATGTGTAGTACTTGCAAATACATGAATGAGCAAAGGACATTTACAGATTCTGAACTTTTAGAGTTTTCTTGAGCGTAGCTTCTATGCGTTCTATGTACACTTGAAAATGGGCTACAAAATTTCCTAGTAGCCAATTTCATACGAAGCGTGTGCTAAATTGGGCACTCAACAGTCAACATTCGTGCAAACACACACACGAACACATGTAAATGTGAGTTAATGCGTATCTGTATGCAGCTCGCGCGACTCGAGTTTAATTGCGATATCCAGCTCTCTGTGATCCGAGCTTGTAACGTCCCCACTCTAATCCTGCCATCTAGCGGCAACGATCACACGGCCTACTAGACGGCGTGGTAAAATAGACCATAGAGCAGATATATAGACGAGATGGTGTATGACGTTTTCTATAAAAAAATGGGTGAAGATAGCGCGTAGGGGTGAGGGGAGCGCACCGGCAGTGCCACTTATCCATAGCGACTACCTAGTACTTGAACTAGAATCTGTGACGTCAAGACTACATTAATGGTACCGTGGCAACATCGTTTACGGTTAATCTTAGTAATTTGCTTGTGGTAGAAGTAGAATACTTTTTGTAAACACATCAGTGCTATTATGTATCTGATACTAGACCGCGTGGTGTTTAAAATAGCATCCCCCTTTCATACCCGTGGGTTTTGTAAAAGACAACTTAGGGATGACTACAGGGCATTTCTCGTTGCCTTTTGGCAAAAGCACTCCCTGTGTATTCAACATCTTTCACTGCAATCGTTAATCTGCCTGTCAAGTGTGGTGAGAAATTGGGGGCGGTCCGTGTCCAGAAATGGATTGTGGTGTTGTGTACTAAAAAGTGCGACCCTATCCTATTTGATTGGAAAATTTGGCACACTCGGCGTCTAGTGGACTACGAGGTCGCTGAGCTGAGACGTTCAGACACTAGGCATTACCATCACTGCACTTTCATTACAACGTACATTCTACACCTTGTAGTTATCACATTTCTTATGTATAGGATATGTATTGTAAAAACCACTTTCGCCACTATACGTCTAGATTATTGCAAGCAATTATGGACTCAATTCATTAGCATTCTTTCTCGCAACTTAGGCGCTATCTACACTAATATGAGAGTTAAGACGTACGAACGACGTGAAGCCGGCCGTCGGCGATGAGACGCGCGTCTCACAGGTGTAGACGGCGTCTCTTCTGTTTCATACATTTTATGTAGAAACAGTTTAAAGCGTCGTCTTGTCTCATATTTCTCGTGTGGAAACAACGCCTTATCATGCTTTCTGTCCTAAAACAATTGACTATCTGGTTACTTCTCAGACAATTCAAGTATGCCCGGGACAAAACAGCTGCTAGTACATTATTATGTTCGTTTTTATCACCCCCATTCCCATCCAAGTGCAACACGAAAGCTACTATTACGACATTGTAGTGACGTAATGCTATAAATGCTACAATGTCATTTAACTCCACTCTCAACGTAAAATCGTTCTAAATTTGCGGTGCTCAACCACTAAGAGGATTACATTTGTTACCATAAAATGGATATCAATTTTATGCAAGAAGATAAAAGATTCTTCTGCGTATAGCGGAGAGGAAATTTTAAAATTTCCTGTTAAGAAACGAGTGCGGTTCAGATGCTTTCGACGTGAAGCAACATTATTAAAATTTCTTTTACCTTTTTCTTCGTAAATAGATATTTTTATTTTAACATTTTGCTTAAAAGTTTCTAGTGGAGGGAATCTATTACAGGCGTAAAGAGGGGTTGGTATCGTTCGTATAAAACACGTTTATTCTCAAAGGAGTGTTGGGGCGGGCATAAAAGCGCTATCTGGCTGCAATACGTTTGTAGACACACTAATAGGTACGCGCCCGCACTGGTGTAGCCACGCCCTTGCGCCTAGCGCACGGTAAAAAGATTTTCGATTATTGTCATTATTATTTATTTATTTAAGTCACTACAGTGATACACGTTTCATCTGTATGGATCACAATAAAAAATTTCAAAATCGTCAAAGTGTTACAAAGTCGGCATAAAACGACTAGATCCTATCTTGCTAGGTGCTTGTAAAGTACCTAACAAAATACCATAATAGGGAATTTTCTTTTATTTATTTTTTATTTTTATTCTAGTCGCTGGATAGACGGCGCTGTGCTTGGTATGCTACTGCAAAGAACGGAACGTAATATTTAGTTTTTGTTGTTTTTTTTTAACTTGGACTCGGACTTATTTAGAACGATGACAGTGTATGCCAGACTGTCAGTCAGTGTTGCACTGTTTTTTTAGTCTTTTGGCTTTGGAATCTTTACAAAAAACAAAGTAACATAGTAGGTTCAACGCCATCTATCGAGTTCTTCTAATACTAGTTTTTTTTTTTAAATTCTCTAAATGAAAACCCCCTACTACAGTACAAACTCCCTTATTTTGCTCCAGTGCCGGCGCCAGCTTTCAGATTTAGCGCAAACACATCTACTTTAAAGTGCAAAGAACGAGCTATACATTTATATATCGCTCGTTGATATCAGACGAATGTTTGTGAGGGGAAAGCGAACATTTTTGAACATCGCGGCGTAATTAGGAAATCGCAAGGACGTTTTTCATGTATTGAGTAAGATTTTTACGTGACAACGTCTTATAATTCGTTGGAGCTAGCTGCACGCATCATAAAACATGACTCACGCGGCGTTACCTCGAGCTGAGGGGTCCATTTAAGGCTTAAATTGCAAGCGAGAGCGGGGAACGAGCGACAAAGAGGCACAATTGGCCTCCGAGTTCGAAAGCGTATACCTACCTATCAAGCAAATATTATAAAAGTTTTCGACCGATATGGTGCAGTGGTAGTGTGACTGCCTTTGACGCAGAAGGTCCCGGGTCCGATTATCTCGGTGGGTCACTCACAAAGTTGATATTTGTCACTTAGTGAATTTGTTCCCAGTCTGGTTAGGACATTGCGGGCTGAACCACCCGATTGTCCGTAAGTAAGATGGTTCCGTGTTTTGGATGGCACGTTAAGCCGTAGGTCCCGGTTGTTGTCTATGATCACTTAGACGGCGGTCGTTACACAACCATGTCAAAAGCCTGCTACTTGTAGAAGGTTGAAAAATTCTGACGCGAGTGTTTATCGGGTCGTTGGACGACTCGGTGTCCCACACGAAATGAAGAAGAAGACTATTACTTGTTGTAGCTAACTCTGCATATCTATTGGGGTAGCTACAGTTAGTATTATTAAAGTAAGATTACCTATCGGTAATCCCTACGATATTTCTGGAAATATAATCTTGCTTGAACTTACAACGTTACGGTATTCCGACTTCTATAATAAACATTTCTACGAAACAATATTATCGTTATATTAATTTCCTATTCTCATCCACGCACGAACAGGTATAAAATTTCGTCGAAATTTCTGGAAAGCTCTCGATTTTTCCCATGAACACACACGAAAGTATCAATTAGTTGGAGTGGAAGTAAAATGTTCCAAATTCCTGGACACTTCCAGTGTAGTGTCCCGAATTCCTGAGCATTTTCCTTTTGTCAGCGAAAACTCACTCACATTGAAAAGGACGTTAAATTGCTAAGTGGTATCATGCGCTGTCAAGTTGTTAATGTTCGACTCACAAAGACATGAGCTATGTTTATGGTAGATATGTATGTAGGTACGTTTGGATATGCTTATTGAAGAGACTGCGCGACGCTTTTCAAAGGTAACGAATATTTGGGGCACGGTCGAGCCTCCGCCAATACGAGAAAAACGAAGCAAACCGCACCACATACCTTTTCTCTAAGTGGTTAGTCGTTTTTTCGAACCCGTAAATCTATGATAGTCAAATTTTGAATTTTTAATGTACTGATTGATAATATTCTGGATATACATTGTCAATACAGTATAAACTTCTAAGGCCCGTATTTTTAAACCGCTCTCAACTCTGAGATTGATCTTGAGTGCGACTTTGAGATGCTGTTAGTATTAACTAACATGTGTGAAAGTCGCTCTCGAGATCGATCTCACAGTTGAGTGCGATTTATAAATACGGACCTAAGTGTACACGTCCTAGCTCTATTGACCCTTACAAAATTTGATCATAACATATTTACCCTTTTGTACCCACTTATATGGTCAATTAGGCCTCTAGCTGTAATCATGCACCTTGTTGTATTTCAAAAATCCCAGAAGAATAGGTTAACCTTACCTACATATGATTAATATACGCAAAATAACGAAGTAAATTATAGACCCAAACATCATATGAATTAACAAACTTGAAACGTAAAACATACATACAATACAAGTTGTCATGTTGAATTAAATAATATAGCTCGAGCTGAATCCTTTACCGTCATACCCTACTCAAAATGGACGCTTCGGTTTACATAATGAAATTATCTATGTAGGAGTCAGTTCACCAGTTCACCGATGATAACTTGACATTTTCGAACTTCAGTAGATTAAATGCCGTAGTATCTTTATTTGATTATTTTAATCCGGTTGTAGATTGGGTCATTAATAAAATATAAAAGTTTTACGCAAAGTATTATCCAATAAAAAGAAGTCTAAAAACTAAAACCCGACTACTGAGATTTCGCGCTCTAAAAAGTAAGAAACAAGAAATCTGAAATAATAACTACTCACGATTGAATGTGTTTTTCGTCTCCAAAATTCATACAAAGTAAACAGCTATTATAATTTATTTTCATGGCAGTTTAATATAAAGTTCATAGTGGTTTTCAGGTGATAGCTGTGGTCGTTTGCCACGTTGCCTTATTTATTTTATAAACTAGATAGTACTAAAACACGTGGCAAACGACCACAGCTATCACCTGAAAACCACTATGAACTTTATATTAAACTGCCATGAAAATAAATTATAATAGCTGTTTACTTTGTATGAATTTTGGAGACGAAAAACACATTCAATCGTGAGTAGTTATTATTTCAGATTTCTTGTTTCTTACTTTTTAGAGCGCGAAATCTCAGTAGTCGGGTTTTAGTTTTTAGACTTCTTTTTATTTTAATTATTTTGGGGTTGTAGACTTAAATTTTCACGATTGTTTGTTGGAAGATGTAAGTAGGTACGAGTTTAAACTGTATTATGATTTTGTTAGGTGTATATAAAATATGCTAGTAACCCCCCGTGTGATTTCATTACCAAAACAAATGTTTCAGTTTCTTTATTCTGAGGGGGGAGGGGGGGGCAAGCCCTTCTCAACCTCCGTGTCGATGCTTGCTGTTGGTTTAATTACTAAAAAAGATGTCTCCGTTTCTTTTTCTGCGAGGGGGGAAAGCCCCCCCTCAATCCTCCGGGTCGATGCTTGCTGTTGGTTTCGTTACCAAAACAGATGTTTTCATTTATTATTTTAACTACGTATAAAATTTAATACGAATATTTGAAGCGTTATGACGACAAGTTCTAAGAAAAATGCACAAATATCTGCTTTTAGAATATTAGTTGTAGGATATTTTATGTACATACATACATATGCCTATCTATACATACATACATATAAACACATATCACTCCTTTATCCCGCTTTCGCTCTGCCTACCTATCTATGTGCGCGTTAAATTAATTTAAATGTAATAATTCGCGGTACCTTCAACTTGGATCCCATTACATGAGATGAAAAATATGACAGTTCGTTTGATACCCAACACGATATAAACCTTATTCAAACATATTTTACATGCAGTAGCAGTACGTATTGTGACTTAAACGTCAATTTTGGTGCAGCTACTCAATTGAGTAAGTCAAAAGTCTCAGACAACAGATGTCGCTGTTAGTTTTCCTAAAACGCCAATTGGCTTTTTCAAAAGTTTATGAAAATGCGTGTTCCCCTAAAAATAAGAAATTTAACCGCAGTAAAGAGCAGCCTATGTTTTATTCTAGACTTTCATCTTTGTACAAAGTATCATTTGAATTTATTCAGCCGTTTTAGCGCCAAGTCCTAACAAACACATATCCGCGTTTATAAATTATGTAAGGAATTAGGAATTAGGATTAGGATTAGTAGGATCTCTTATGTACCAACCAATCTACGCGTTTTATTAATTTAAATGTGATAATTTTCGCGGTACTTTTCTACTTCGATCCCATTAAATGTGATGAAAAATATGTCAGATCTGAGCCTAAGGAGCAGCTCTTTCTTACCATAGCTTATACACAGATACCGATGTACCTGCTGCTCGCAGAAAGTGGTTGAAAAATTCTGACATAAGGGCTCATTGAAGACCAATGTGGCGCAGTGGTAGTGCGACTACCTTTGACGCAGAAGGTTCCGGGTTCGATTCTCGGTGGGTCACTCACAAAGTTGATATTTATCACTTTGTAAATTTGTTCCCAGTCTGGTAAGAACATTGCAGGCTGAACCACCCGATTGTCCGTAAGAAAGATGCTTCCGTGTTTCGGATGGCACGTTAAGCCGTTGGTCCTGGTTGTTGTCTATGATCACTTTAGACGGCGGTCGTTACACAACCATGTCAGAATCCTGCTACTTGCAGAAGGCGGTTGAAAAATTCCGACACTAGGGTTCATCGGGTCGTTGCACGACTCGGTGTCTCACACGAAAAAAGAAATTGAATCGTTAGACGGCTAGGCGTCCTACGCGAAAAGAGAGAAAGAGAAAAACCGATGTACCAATTTCATACTAAATTGACATTGCGTAAATGCAAGAAAGCTTCAAACTTTCACCTACATTATATATATTTTTGAAATGTGCTATTTAAGCCCTTTTGTTTGATACCCAACACGATACCACTTGAAGAAAAAAAAATTTTTGTTCGTATCTTTATGCACGCTAGAGGGCGCCATGTTCACTTTATTGTGACATCACATAGCCTATAACCATCGGACTGTTCAGACGCTTCTATTGACACCTCATTTGTCAAATTCTGTTAAGTAGATTCGTAGCTAGGAGGGAACAAAGGAATTATTGCCACATACATACATACATACATACATACATTCCGGTCAAAATCATAACCCTCCTTTTTGCTTTGCTGTAGTCGGGTAAAAATACTACGAACTTCATTCAAAATTTTTCAAAATATTCTAAATTTGAATTCATAAACAGAAAAATTACCTACATAAAAGTGTTCTGAAGCCATCCGAAATAGCAATTAATGACGTCATATTTTCATACGAAATACCGTTGAAAAAGTAGCTCATTCGACCTGCCACTCCACAACCATATTATTAAGTAACATTAAAAATTCCGACTGCTACTAATAATAGAATTAGTTCAGGAGTTCGGTTTAATCTTTTATCTGTCAATGTTTTACCGTTTTAGATCGTTTTAAAAAGTAGTTCACTCGACTTGCCACTCCACAACCATATTATTAAGTAACATTAAAAATTCCGACTGCTACTAATAATAGAATTAGTTCAGGAGTTCGGTTTAATCTTTTATCTGTCAATTTTAAAAAGTAGTTCACTCGACTTGCCACTCCACAACCATATTATTAAGTAACATTAAAAATTCCGACTGCTACTAATAATAGAATTAGTTCAGGAGTTCGGTTTAATCTTTTATCTGTCAATGTTTTACCGTTTTAGATCGTTTTAAAAAGTAGCTCATTTAACTTGCCAGGCCACAACCCTATTAAAAAGTATCATCTATAATTCCGACTTCTACTAATAATAGAATTAGTTCAGGATTAGAGTAGAAGTTTGCTCGTTTATCAGATATTTTGGACATCACAGAGTATTAACCTTACTTAATATTTTGTCTTTGAAACAATGTTTAATTAACGTTGTCATCATAATGGTCTTAGTTTTTAGCATGTTTAGGATATAATAAAAAAAATAGTTTTAATGAAATCAACCCTTTTGCGTTCATTATAACATTATCTGCTCAGTCACCGGGCCAAGTTAGGATAATCCGCCGGTTGAGAGCTGGCATGGAGCCATTCGCTACTTCAATACAGACTGTTGTACTTCGTACATACTTAGAATACAAAATTAATATGATAATTGTAAAATGAATGTTTACTTTTTGTAGAACATTCACAAGACAGTCATTTCAAATATTGGTGTTCTGATATTAGCATTTTATTACAAAGTTAATACAAATGAAATAAGTGGAATAAATTCATGTCACCGATGATACAATTGTAAAAATTATTTGTAAGTAATTATATTGCAATTGTATATATAAGTTTTTAATGACCGTATTGCCTTAAGAGCGTCACTTTTTCGACAATATGTGTACGTAGACACGAAAATTCCTTTTACTAGCTACAGCCTAAACGACTAGGCCGATGTTGACATGAAGAGGTAGTCGCAGCTCAACTTGTGCTGGAAAGGTATCATATTTTAATGTTTTTTTGTTTTATTTCTGAATGGCGGTTTTAACGTAAACAATTTTTTGTAAGATTACCCCAGTCACTTTTTTCTGTTTTTATCGCGCTCGTAATGAGTTTTTTGGCATGAATAACTATTGAACAGAAACAATAAGTAGATACTCAAAACTTAGGTAACATATACGGTTAACTAAAATATAAATCTGACGTAGAGCATTGTAAAATATTCAAATAATCATAGTTGAAGTTGACACACCTTCACCAGAAGTAAAAGTAACATTACTTTTTAAGAAAGACAAGGCTGTAACGAAAAAAGTAAAAAAAAAATACGTTATTTGCCTGGCTAGAAGGTTTTTTCTTCGGTCCTACTCAGATTTTTAAAACTGCTGCATAGCATCAAGTTGCGAGCCAACCGTGACAGCGGAAAAGTTTTGGCACGGAAACGATATTCCAATTTCTTTCCGAATAATCTGTATTTTTATTATCCTCCACCATTTCAGTGTGAAAAATATACTAGAGAGAGCTTTGACACTTTATTTTTTAGAACATTTAATAATTTTAAATCTCCAAGATCTCTCATAGATGTAGAACTTGCTTGGTTCAATTTAATGTTTAGGCCTTTTCCACACTTAACGTAAAACGCGCCGCTTAAATAACGCATCCGTAACGTAGCGATATTTCAGATCCATACTAGAAACGTCAATCCACATACTAAAACTGTTATCGATGTAGCTGCGTCAAAATAACGCTGCTGTGTTATTGCAGCGCTTCGTTGTGCGTTAAGTGTAAAAAAGGGTAGAACGTACTCACACATTTTTAAGAATCACACTAAGCTATCTCCACTATATTTCCACTATAGAGAAGAACCAATGCAGACACTTGCTATACTGTTTGTGATTTTGGTTACGAAATCTAAAGTTTGAGCGATAACTACAACCAACCAAGTCAATTTGTATGGAAGTTTCATGGGCTGGTTCGGTCCTTAAAGTATTTGCAGCAGTTTTTTTCACACCCTGTATAGCTCTCATTGTTTCACTTTCTTCAAAATCATCCCTCTACCATAGTGTTTGTATCTAAAGTACATTGTTTGTTGCAGTCACTGCGCCACGGACTACCTCACGCTGCGAGCTGGCAGCTCTCCATCGGCCCCGCTACTTGCGTCGCTGTGCTCTGAAAGGAGTACTACCTTGGAACACCCTGGGCCTAACTTGCTACTGGAGTTCAAGTAAGTTTGATATTCTTCTTCTTACTTAAAGACTTGAAAATATTACTATGCTGTAAGCATAGTGTGTCGTGAGAAACTATTGAGGGACAAATAGTGTGGTACGAGCAACCGAACGGTTCGCAGTCGACGAATCAGAAAGAGGGTAGACAGATATGTTTGCCCTTAGCAAGATGACAACATTTGCCAAAACAGTCTACTCGTGACCATGGAGCGTGCAACCGCTTCGAGGTAAAAATTAACATAATCGTGGTGATAATCCCGTAAATACTAATAATTTAAGTGTTGTGAACAACCGCGAAAATCTCAAAACATATATTGAAAATATTAGTTTTTAATCGGCCCCGCTAGCATCGCTGTGTTTTGAAAGAAGTACCACGTTGGAACACCCTGGCCGTAACTTGCTGTTTGTATTCAAGTACGTACCTATAACAAATAATCATCTTATTCATGATACTCTGGAGCTGGTTGTTCTTCATGAGGCACGCAGCTAACTTCGCTGTGCTCTGAAAGAAGTACCACGTTGGAACACCCCGAGCCTAAATTTCTGCTAGAATTTAAGTACGTTTAATATTCTCCTTCTAACTGAAAGTGGGCATTTCTTGATTTAAGGGATATACTCGTACCACGTTAAAAAACTCTGAATCTTACTTGCTAGTTGAATTCAAGTAGGTATTACACACATCATCATTGCACACCAATCCTGCTACTAGTCTTGCTGTGTTTTGAGAAGAGTACAGTATTAGAGAATCTAGGGCTGCTTGAGTTCAAACACGTACCAACACGGACATCACCATGCTCCTCATTTGATATTATGTCATAAAACCAAAACCTTTGAACCATTCTTTCATTCTTTCAAACAAAACTACAAATAATTGATTCAAGTCTGCATATTTTATCGGTGCTACTTTTTTGCAGCCGTACTCAGCTATCAAAAACACAGGAAAAATAATAGCAGCCGATTTATTTTTACTTTTTCTGTAAACAAACCTGCTATGAGTTATATTTATTTTTCATAAACTGAGAACTGTTCAAAACTGTTGGTTGTTTGACTTATCATGGTATTTCCAAACAACACAAAAAGTTGGATGATAAATTGTTTACGTTCCGAAGTCCATTTACAGAACGTTTACTCATTCCGCTATCTGAAATTTTACCTCAACATCGTGAAAAATTATTCAAGTTTGCTGAAACCGATAATTTTATTTCAACTTGCTGAATTAATTGTTATAATAGACAGTCTCCGTTCCAATTTCCGCTAAGGTTTGTTCGGAACATTGAATTATAACTTATACCGGACGTTCTGCCTCAGTGACGCTGCACGTTTGAACGGTGAAAGTTCTTATATATTCCGGTGGCTCCCAAAGTGCTTTCGCTAGCAGTTTTCAAATAGGTTTTGGATATAACATAACATAACATAACAAAATTCTTTATTGCACAAAATTGAACAACATGTAGAAAACACAAACAAAGGAAACAGTACAACAAGGTGGCCTTAATGCTAGGTAGCATTCTCTACCAGGCAACCTTAGGGTGAAAGAGAGAGTGCGATTATGGAAGCGGGATAGTGCAAATATTACCTACTAGTACATACTACATAAATAATAATAAAATACATATACAATTTTACATCTGAATACACAAATAATTCTGTATACAAAACATAATATACTAATAAATACATTAATATAAACTAATACATATCTATATTCAAAGGAAGCTGATATGGGTCTTCAAAACGCTGAGGCATGTAATGAGCAAGGAGGTACTCCATAGTATATACTATATTGCTATGGTCCAGTCTGTTCTAGGGTATTGTATACCTGTATGGGGGGGAGCTAACAAAACGAATTTCCTCGATCTTGAGAGAGCTCAAAGATCACTTGTAAAAGTCATGCTATTTAAGCCGTATAGATTTCCCACGGATACACTATACACTATCAGCAATATACTGACGGTGAGGAAACTGTACATTGTAAACTTAATCTTAAATTATCATAAACATCTGCCGTATGATCATAACACCCTTAATAAAAGACGGAATGATATTGTTGCTCCTAGTCATCCTGTGCGTACAGCCTTCGCTCAACGTCAGTATGTTGCTCAAGCCCCCTACATCTACAATAAGATAAACCGGACATTGCAGATATACCCAATGCTCTTACGACCTTGTAAAAACGCATTAATCGAGTGTTAAAAACCCTCACCTATGAAGAGGCCGAGGAATCCCTAAATAGAATCACCTAAATGTTTCCACCTTGATTTTCACTTTCTGTCTGTGGCACTAGTACCGACCCCAAGGAACTGTTTTTATTTATCCGTAGGGCTTACAGAGGGTGGAAACCAATTTGGTCTTCAATGAGTTAGGTATGTATTTATCATCCGCTTTAACCAGATCTGCATGCCCACTTTGTTTGTGGTCTTTTTGTACCTACCGATCCCAAGGCCACATGCCGTAGGGCAAATGGAGTGTGCATGCAAACCTTAATTTGATTATTCCAAACCAAACACAGGATTGCGCAAACAAACAAACATTTAATATAAGTTTACTCGTCCTGATATACATCTACTTCAAGCTAAATTTATACTTATAGGTAATATTAATATCTAATAATTTAGAAATAAAACTATTCTTTAACATTCAATCTAAGCTATGACCTAAGTTTATACGCTACTATCTACCACTACTTTTGAACCAGCTTATACCTACCTTTGTTGTTGGTTGTGTTTATTATTGTATAACGACTACCTAATTCTTAGTGCTATATATGCTTGTGTTCGTTAATTTTGCATGTGTAATAGTGTAAGCAACTACTTTTTATTTAACTACCCTTTGTATTACTTATCCTAAACTATAGAAATAACTCGGAAGAGCGGGGTATTCCCATTACAAGTGTCAAATGACTACTTAAAGGGAAACCTCCCACAACTATGTAAAATAGGATTTATAAGAAATAAAGAACTTTTTAATTTTAATTTAATTTTTAATTCTACGTGTAATAGAGCTATTGCGAGATACTAATAGTTTTCAAGCATAATAATCAAAGAATCGCCGTTCCGTGCCTTACATGGCAAGTCCACTTATATAATATTTTGTATAAAGTTAGATAAATAAAAAATGTTTCACGTCCTCGTCTAGACTAGAATAGAAAGATCCGAACCGCCGTTTCGAACTATACAATCCAAAGGTCTTATCGACAGAACGCCATTATGTCCCTATATTGGTAAGTGAAGCTATTGAAATTACAAAGTAGAAGTATTTCGATGGAGAGGATGGGTTTAAGTTGTCGAGTACTTGGAACCCAGTGGTGAACTTGTGTAAAGACAAAACTTTGTCCAAATAATCTTTAAAATCATGTGATGAAGTTTCAATAGTATCGGCGAAAACGAAGAAGAATGAAGGTAGACTGATACGAGTATGTCTGCCCATAGCAGCCACCCGCAGATACTCCAACAGTGTCGAAATATCAGGAACTCAATAAAATAAATTTGTTGGTAAGAATCCGTTAAGATTATAACTATAAATACAATAGAAAGACGACGAGGTGGTTCAGAGTGTATCAATAATTCGCGGTTCTGTCTCATCGCAGTAAAAAGAAAAGCCCAATAATGTACCATCATGTCGTCGACGATATTAATTTTTATAGAGTCTCGCGTAGCTACTTTGGTGTTACCACTGCTATTCGATTTCAAATGTATACTTAGCTAATGCGGTTCAGTGGACGACTGGAAAGCTAAAGCAAACGTATCTCTAGATAGTCTAATGGATGGTCCAGACCAAAGTTGGTATTCTGTGTTGGGAAATGTGCTGTAATGAGCAAGTTGAAGTAGGGTGTCCGCAACTTTAAACGCTCTCTGGATTCAGTCGAGTGTGGATTTTTCTAGCAAAGTATGTTGGGAAACTTTTAGTTCTGACCAATACGTGAGTTGGGAGAACCACTCCTGTTAGTACTAAGAAGATTTTTTTACGTAATGTTTACTGTAAGTAATAAAATTAACAATAGAATTTGCAATTAAAAAGTGAAATTCGGTGTGGGGGCGTGTTGCAACGCATCGAATATGATCTGTAAATAAAGTATAGTTAATAGTATAGTATACTGAATTGGATATGAAGTATGGCGAAATAGTCCATGAAACTGAACAACTTTCTCTAAGGAACATAGGTCGAAATAAGAAAAAAATTTTGGACCACCAATACAAAATTACCAACCGACCAAGTCAAATAAATTGTATGGGAGGTTCAAAAAACTTTTTGTCATATTTCGACCTATGTTTCTTGGGGAAAGTTATTTAATTTCATAGGCTGATTCACCCCTTAAAATATTTGCAGCAAATTTTTTTACACCTTATATTATTTGCAACAAAGTTCTTTATTCTTCTTGCTCAGTCTAATGGTTTTTTTAATGCATACGACGTAGGGATTTAAGCATAATCTTGAATTCTAGCTCTAAATGAGCCCTAGACTGGAATATGAGAGTGTGACCTCTACACTTTGTACTGTTTTTACCAACCACCTTGCCAAGTTGGTCAGGGTCGTTTCAAATTATTCCTCGGAGTGACAAAAAAATTATACCCCTTTGTTTTATGGGAGCAGTTTTTGTTGAGAACTTTTCTTTTGTGAAAGTGCTGACCCGTTTAATGAATTTATATCTTTATTAATTACTCAACTTTTCATAATTACATTCGGTCCTTTTCCTTAGTACTAAATTATAAAAATGGGTCACAACGTTTTTGAAATTACGTTTTTATTTTGTAGTGTTTAAATAAAATGGTGTAATTACGTTTTATTCACAAGGTCTTAAGGAACATAATTTGTTTATTTTAATTTTGTTTTTTGTGTATTTATATTTTCCTTTGGATATACAATTTTTCTCCTAAAATATATTTACATTTCGCTCTCCTTTTCTATTTTAGTCCAAAGCTGAATTAAAAGGTAACAATTTGTTTGACGCCTATTTTTCGTCTACAGTTCAGGAGCCCTGGTACCACCATACGACTACAACGGCTTTATCGCTAAGCTGGAGTTTGTCGAGCGACTGGACAGCAGCGGCCCGCCGCCTACCGTGGTAGCGGCATCACCGCCTTTAGCAGCGCTTACGCATATTTTGCAGCATGGTAAGTTACTTCTCTACGGATCTGGGGCCCTGGTACCACCATACGATTACAATGCATGCCAGCAAGGTTAGTTTTTTTTCTAATCTAGGTTTGACACGACGAAGAAGATAGGTATGGGGGTCTGGTATACCACATTCCAAGGACTTCTTTGTCAAGAGTTTGTAGAAAGCCTGGACAGCCGCGATCCGTCGCCAACTGAATTATATTAAAGAATACTAACTATAGGTGTTATAGTATACCTTCTTGGTATACAGGGTAATAGGAAAAGTACTAACTTCCTTTCAAGTCAAATCAAATCAAATTATTTATTCAAAGTAGTAAATTTTACATTTCGCTTTTTGATGGTCAAGCATTAACAATTTTAACAATAACAATTTTATGAACCTAGTGTAAACGCGGCTCAGGTGGACTAAAAACTTAAAACTAACCCCTAAAGCACTGCCTCGGGGCTGGCCAAGCTAACCAAACAACATGTAACGTTAGGTGGTAAATAAAATAACATCGAGTTCATGCCAAGAGAAAATGTTGTGTTACATGCGTATGGTTAGCCGGACCCCCTGGACAGTAAACCACCCAGAAACCTGCCCAGAAGTGCTCCTATTCTAAAAATACAATTTGTCAGGCCCTAGGCTACCCTAGCTAAATTTCTAAATATGAAACAAAAATATATTAATAGCCAAAAGCGGCTACGTTAAAAAGATAAAATATATATCATATACCGTAGATAATTCTACCTGTGTCGTCATATAAAGTCTACTTTGTACATTTGTAACTACTCCCATGGAGATTTATCTTGCATATAATCTGATATTTCATAATAGCCTTTCTTATACAATTTTTCTTTTATCACTCGCTTAAATTTATTTAGTGGTAAATCTTGGATATCTTTAGGAATCTTGTTATAAAAGCGTATACAATTGCCTTTAAAAGATTTGTTTACTTTACTAAGCCTGCTTATATGCGCAGCAAGTTTATCCTTATTTCTAGTGTTAAAATTGTGTTTATTACAATTTTTCTTAAAAGAATCTATATTTGTCTTAACGTACATAATGTTTTCATATATATATTGAGACACAAATGTTAATATGTTAATCTCTTTAAATTTTTGCCTTAAGGAGACCATTGGCCCTAATTTATAAATTGATCGAACAGCCCGTTTCTGCAAAACAAAAATGTTATTCACATCCGCAGCATGGCCCCATAATAATAAGCCATAACTCATTAGACTATGAAAGTAACTAAAGTAAACTAGTCTAGCAGTGTCCAAATCAGTGAGGTATCTTATCTTTTTAACTGCGTATGCTGCTGAACTCAGTCTCTTCGACAATTTTTCAATATGTGGCCCCCATTGGAGCGTGGCGTCCAAAGTTATGCCTAAAAATGTAGTTGAGTCAGCAAGGCTCAACTTTTCATCCTTTACCTTAACAATTGTGGTACTCGGTTTAACATTTGGTATAACAAATTTTACACATTTAGTTTTCTTTTCATTCAATAAGAGGTTATTTACAGTAAACCATTTTACTATTTCAGATATAGCGTTGTTCACGTCGTCATAATCGAGTTGTTGTCTCTTTGCTTTGAAAAGTAATGAGGTATCGTCGGCGAACAAAACTATATCATGTTTTTCTTTCACTAGATATGGTAAATCATTAATATAAACAAGAAATAGGAAAGGACCAAGAATCGAGCCCTGCGGAACGCCCATGTTTATTTTAGATCCAGATGATCTTTCACCATTGACATCAACCTTTTGGATTCTGTTGTTCAGATAAGATTCCAAGAGGCTAAGAGCCTGGTCTTTTACGCCGTAATGACTTAGCTTCCTGACAAGAGTTTCGTGATGAACACAATCAAACGCTTTGGACAAATCACAAAATACACCTATTGCATCATGAGATTGTTCCCAGGCATCGATTATATGATTAATTAGGTCAACGCCTGCATGAGTAGTAGAACGACCCCTTGTGAAACCAAATTGCTGTGAGTGCATTAAGTTATTACGATAAAAATGTCCTTGCAATTGATTTAAAATAGCTTTTTCAAAGATTTTACTAAGTGTGGGCAGTATTGATATAGGTCTAAAATTAGTGGGGTCAGTAGTATTACCGGTTTTGAACAGTGGAATAACTTTACTATGCTTCATCAAGTCAGGAAACACGCCAAGATCAACACATTCATTAAAAATACATGCTAGACATGGAGCAATACAATCGATTATGGAACTTATTATTTTAACTGAGAGGCCATGTATGTCTGAAGTCTTTTTCAATTGTAAAGTTTTAAATACTTTTATGATTTCAATATCACTAACGTGCCTAAATTTAAAAACATTATCACTACGTTTTACATTTCCTCTTAGAATTGATTCAGCAAGAATAGGGCAAGAGTTTAACGATTTAGTAGTCGAAACTGGAATATCAGTGAAAAAGTTTTCAAAAGCCTGAGCTACTTCTAAATTTGTGTTTTTAATTTCATCATTTATCATTAATTTAAAATTTTCGTTTCGATGTTTAGATTTCCCAGTTTCGTTGTTTACAAATTTCCAAGTAGTTTTTGTTATGTTGGTACTGTTTTTAATATTATTTTTAATGAATTTAGACTTAGCTTCTCTACAAACCTGTCTAAAAGTTTTAGAATATCGTTTAACATAATCAGCAAAAGATTTTGATTTATTATATGACCTTTCATCATAAAGATCGTACAATTTTTCCCTGCTCCTATGAATTCCTACGGTTGCCCAATCACTAAACAATAATTTAGCGCTAACTTTAATTTTTTTAGATTTAAATACATTGTCATATTCTGTTTTAGCAAGACTAAATACTGAGTTATATAATTGATTTGGATTTTGATGATATGACAATTCAGGTAATTTTTGTATGATATTTTGTCTATAACGATTTAGTCTACTTTCGTTTACCGGTACACACGTAATATCTTGTTTAAGTGCCCTCTCAATGTTAATTTTGAAAGTAGCTAGCTGACCAGTGTGGTCGGAGCTTAGTTTATTTATGACAGACGCGTCTTCGTGTTTAATATTTGTGAAAATATTATCTATGCATCTGGCTGAAGTAGCCGTGATTCGCGTGGGCACCGAAATAAGATTCACGAGGTTGTAACTTAAAAATAGTGATTGAAACCTTTTACTGATACTCGAGTTTTCAAGAATATTTACATTGAAATCTCCACAAACAATAATTCCTTTATTAGATTTTGTTGCTTTATCTAAGGCTGCCTCCATAACTTTTTCAAAGGAATCATATTTGGCATCGGGTGGGCTGTATACGCTCATTACTACAAGATGATCAATTTCTACGCAGGCTATTTCAATAGTTCGCTCAACGGACAGGTTCACGATGTCAGTGCGTTCTTTGTATTTAAACTCATTTTTAAGTAGTATTAATGAGCCGCCGCGTATTGCTATTGATCTGTTGAACGAACTTGCAACCTGGTGATTATTAAAACTGAACATTAACTGGTAATCTCTTAACCAATGCTCAGTTATACATAAAATATCAATATTATTACAATTCATGAAAAGTTCGATTTCTAATTCCTTGCTTAACATGCCCTCAATATTTTGGTGTACTATACTTAAAACAAAGCTATTTAGATTTTTAGTATTATTCGAACAATTTTTATTATTATTTTTTAAAGATAGTTTTGGCAAGATACTAAGGCTCAAGTTAGTGGGAGAAGTAGACATCGACGTATTGCCAGAGTTACTCTCTGTTGTCTCAGGTACTAGTTTAAATTAAAATTAAAATTACTTGGAACCAATTCCAAGGTTATGAGGTTTCTATTTCTATTCTGCTCAATAGAAGCAGTTGTCCTGTTAGCCAACAAATTGGCTGAATTTGTTAAATAATAAGATAGTAACTCTGCTATCTGTCGTTTATAAACTTTAGATAGATAATATCTATCTTTTGTTACATAAAAATGTTTTCCAATGAAAATATTTGTGTCACTAAAATGAAATTTGTCATGATTGCGACATGTCAAAGTATGTAAGTACTTATTACACCAATGTCGAGTATTATTTTCTAAGTTAGTAAATTTTTGGCTGTAGGTAAAAGCAAACAAAATCACTTGTTTTACATTAGTCATTGAATACAGTTTGTTTGAATATGAAGCAAAGTCATTTCTTGTCGCGTTTCCCCTTCTGCCACTAAATATAATAACAATAGTATTTTTATTAAATTGAGATGCCAACACTGTGTTTAGAATTTTAGAATAATCGGCGCCAGGCATGCAATGATTAATTACTGCCTGACCCATGTAATGACCAAGTTGTAAACCCATATTTTTACCAAGTTCATCACTAAACATAACAATCTCACACTGTTCTTTATCGCGTGTGTGTGACAAAGACGCATCGTTGTCACTCACCAGCGCGGGCCGCGTCGGCGCCGCCGGCTCCGGCCGCGACACCGGCTCGGCGGCGGCGGCGGCGAGCGGCGGCGACGCCGACTGCGCCTCAGTCAGTTGTGTACAAACGCGCGGTGACGTTGGCTCGGGACACACGGCCGGTACGGATGGGTCTGTTGGAGTATTTTTACAATCGCATTGATTGTTTGTCAAAGACTGAGTAACCTTACTATTATATTTACACGACTCCAACAAACTGTTCATAGCCAGCACATGCTCCTTAATTTCTTTTCGCGCTGAGTCATACTTAGTAGAAATGTGTTCTAAAGATCGTTTTAATGCCGACATTTCTGACTGGAGGAGCAGTGTGTCGCGTTCATAGTTTTCCTTATTTTGTTGTAAACTGATAGTACAAGATTTTATTTCATTAATTAATTCAGTACGTTCCTTATTACAGTTCGAGTTATTGCAGAAAAGTATATTATTACGCCTAATTAAAGATTGCGTTTTCTTTATGAAATTATTTAGTTTAACAATTTTCCTAGTTTTTTTCCTACTAAAAGACACTGAAGTGATGTGTGAGTTATTGAGTGGACTGTCACACGTTGTGAGGTCAACAGTTTCGACTATTTGTTCTTCAGTAGTCTCCACCGACTGGTGTTGTGTGAGTGAGATGCTAGAACACGCAACTGCAGGAGTGACCAGCTCCTCGAACAGCGACTGGGTGGTAAGTGCACTTTGTGCTGACTGTAGTTCTTTAATTGTCTTATTTAATAAGGTAATTTCCTTATGAGCATCGCGCAATTCTTCTTCCAGGACAGTAATACGCCTCAAAGTGTCTTCAAACGCATTTCCGTCCCGGTCAAAGTTGTCCACTAATTCTTGAAGCCGGTCCCTCTCACCTGTTACGTCCACCAGCTGGTGGTACATTTCTGCCATCTCACTTTTTAACCGTTGATTCCTATTATTGATTTCTAGCATTTCATGCTCACTTTCATCCCGTTCTCTTAATAACTGCTCATTTGTGAGTTTACACTTTTGCAATTCCATTAAAGTGGAATTGAGGTTGTCCTCCAGTTGACGAATAGTTTGGGACCTTGTAGTGTGCATTTTAAAAACAAATAAATAGGAAATTAAGTACCTTGTAGGTTAAATGAGCGGTTACCAAGATTGAGGTTATGTTCCGTTAGGTAAATACCGTAATATCACACTAAAACATTAGCACTAAGATAAAAACACGTAAAATAAACTGTTAAATACGTTCTGTTTTCGCTAAACTACTTAAGATTACTTAATTATTACTTAATTATGACGTAGTATTCAAATATTGAACCTACTACCACTAACGGTTTTTGTCGTTCACTTATTACAATAAAAACGTGATTTCCGCACAGTCTTTGCACTAAATAACTTAAATTATAAATAATTATACTAATTTGACTTTGAATAAACTTGGTATGGGTCGTATATTAATAAAAAAGTATATATTTTACACGGAGCTCGAATGTTTACAACTTGGCCGTTCAGTGTTGCCACCCAAGGGATGAACCATCCCATGTAACTGAATAACATTCCCTAAGAATTAAAGGTTGAAATATGAAAGAAATAGTACCAGCCGCCCAAGTCAAATAGTTTTTTTTAATATTTCGAACTGTTTCTTTGGGAAAGTTGTTTAGTTCTATGGGCTGGTTCATCCCTTGAAACAAAGTTCATAGCTCAAGAGCCCAGTTTCAGTTTAAAATTATAGTTAATATTTTAACTAGACGGGTAGCAGCGGTTCTCTATAGAGTAGGCAGCAGAGAGAGACGACCTGAAAGTTTTACGCCGTAATCAGATATATCACAAAATCACATTTGTTTCATTTTATATGGAAGGAAAACTGGGAAGGTGATTTTCGTCTCCCAGTTTTATGAACTTTGATTAAACGCTTCTAATAATTTATGTACACATCAATAACCTTTAGTAAACCCCTAGTAAAGAACATTAACTCACTCTTTTAGCCTATCAAAAAATAATAAACTATTAAAAGACCACAATGTGATATAATGTCAAAGAATAATGCGCTGTATCATTCTTTTGCATTATAAATGTGCTTTTGAAAGTGTTTTTATAAATGCAACTTTAATAGGAAATGAAAATAATGAATCATGAAAAGAGAAACCAGGCTGAAAGGATTTTATGATATTTCTAGGAAAATTATTTACCATAAACATTTTATGCGGAAATGCAATGCGTAATGTTGGAGATAAATAATATACAGGAAACACTGTTGTTTAGATATATTTTGAAACTAGAAAATTATGAATTACTAATTATAAATAGAGTACTCTAATTTTTATTGGAGTATTTTTGATTGTGATTTCTTTAATTTAGTAATTTTATTTTAGGCGGTAATTCTCATATTTTACGTGCGCTTGTCAACCCGCCTTTCAAGTAAAATAAGTAGGTAACTATATGAGAAAAATATAATTTTTACGTATTTTTAAACATAAACTGTAAAAAAATACTAATGTCTTTCTCCATGTGAAAAGAGTGTGCTGCTAATAATGAGTTGAATGACCTTTTGTTTCTGTTGAAATTTCTCTTAAGTATACCTACATATTTGCTTCATAATTTTGCGGGAGCATAAATTCTAGCTAAGAGGACACAGGCAGACTTTCAAATTTAATTAGATTGTCAGTAGTTATAACAATATTTTGAACAATTTAATTAGTGCCAGCAACTTTTACTCATTAACGTTTTGGAGCACACAAACGTTGCTAGGAAACTTACGTATCTACTTTGAAATTAATAATTTCGGCAAAACTTACAATAGACGTTATACTAATAACTAATATTAATTTATCGTAACTACGTAAGCAAACAATATAAATGAAAATAGTTTTGCATGACACAGAACTTGATGTTGTGTACTTTCGGTACTATCAAATAATAGCTATAGCTAATAACTGTAGGAATCTGTATTTTACATATAAAGGAACTGAATATATTGTAAACCTTATTCGCTTAGATAGCCATCGTCATGCCTAAACTAGATAAGCTTTACAATAATAATGATTGATTTATTTCGGATTTCTCCACATTTAATTGACTTTAAAAACGATGTTAGTTAATATTATGCGTACCTATCTGTACTTGCCCGTTCGTACGGCAATACAGTGTTGTTCTATACGAACGTCCATCGTCCGTCCGTCGTTTAGCACTGCGAGTGCAAAATTGCTAAACCCAAGAAGCGCTGTAGCTTTTGCAAAAAAAAAACAAAAGAAAATTCACAACTCATTCTCTTCTACAGAAAACAGGAACGCAATAGACTCGAACGCAGTCTCCAACGAAATATCCACCAACAACGGAGGTCACATAGGCTGCGGCGCCACAGTCCGCGGATTTGGGCCTGGCGGACTCCGCTCCGGGCACTTCGATACTCGACAGACGGCGTGGCGGACTCAGTGTGCGATACACTTAGTCGGAGCGCCTACTGACGTCGTGCAAGTGTCGCTTTTTAATTATAATCTAAGGTAAGAATCTATGATAAATAACAGTCTATACAGTAACCCATAGCTAGAGAGGTTTCCATCATTAGCGGTAATCAAATTAGCTTGGGCGGTATCTTCCACGGATTTGGCCCCGACGGACTTCGCTCCGGGCCTCGGCAGACGGCGTGGCGGACTCAATTGGACCGCCTACTGACGTCGTGCAAGTGTCGCTTTTTAATTATAATCTTAGGTAAGATCAGTATTTTGACTGCTTAGCCACTACCTCCTATTGTAGGGGATTCATAAGTTGAGGTGCGAAGCTGTCCGTGGATTTGGGCCTGGCGGACTTCGCTTCGGGCACTTCGACACTCGGCAAAAAGCGTGGCGGACTCAGTGTGCGATACACTTAGTCGGAGCGCCTACTGACGTCGTGCAAGTATCGCTTTTTAATTATAATCTAACGTAAGAACCTGTAAAAAGAGCCATAGCTAGAGAGGTTACCACCATTAGCGGTAGTCAAATAGGCTGCGGCCTAGCCACTACATTCTATTGTACGGATTCTGTTGGAGTGACGAATGACGTCGTTTAAGTATCACTTTTTAAATTATAATCTGAGGTAAGATCACTGCCTACCTATTTATAGTAGGGATTACGCACAGGATACACAGGCGGCGTCGCGATTTTCTGTGGTTTTAGCATAATCTCTAGTTGGATTGGATAAAGATTATGATGCAAAACCACTGCAGAATTTAAGTCTTCATTCAGCCAAAGACTGAAATCAATTATAGTGTCTAGACACTGCATATTAAGCATAAAGTATGAAGCAATTAAGTGCGTAATACTTTTATTCTCAAAGATTGCAGATCTAATATCGTCTAACAAATTAATGTAGTATGGAATACAAAGCAAATCCTTTATATAGCAATTCCTTCTGTGAAAGCTAACGAGAATGAATAAAAATAGATTTTATTACGTGCTTGTCTTGTCTAGACGAGAAAACGTACTAATGTTTCTAGTGGAAGATTACTAGCATTGTGTGGAGTGCATGTGTGGACGGATTCATGGTTAAGCTGGTCATCGTACAAAATGGTTTTTCGGACCAGGTTGACGTGACCCGTAACAAAACCTGTCCAACGTACGATGCTGTTAGGTTGTATACTCGTAGAAAACAATAGGCTCGACTTCTCAAGCAAAAGTTACTTACGTACTTTTGCACGACGTCTGCTGAAACAATTTGAGGTCCGAACTCAATTTCATTCCCATTTCTTTGTATGATTACCAGCCTAATTTGAACCATTACACTTGTATCACGCTAGACGGTGCTCATGCCCTTAGAAATCCGAGATAAAAATAAAATACCCGAGAAAATTTACGCAGTAAATGGCTAAGCTGGAGGAGAAGAGATGAGTACACACTTAGAAGCACTACAGCTACTTGAGCTCTCACAAGATCAAAGTAGAATAAATATAGGTATAGCTGTGTGAGTAAGGACCTGCTTTGTTCGACCTTTCACCTCGAATGAAGAGAGCTTTTACAATGCGCGATATCAATATAATTCCATGACCAGACGAAATACAGGCAGGCATTTGTTCTCAGTGATGATGCTAGGAAAAAGAAATCTCGGGATTCTATTACGTAGGTACAACTTTTAAGGCAAAATCACCTTAACTTTTAGGTAAATAGAAACATCGAATACATACTCAAATCGTACTCAATCAAAATGTATGGAACAGTCCACTTTCGTGACATTGCAAATGGCCCCATACTAAAAGTTGTCCATACTGATGCGTAAAATCAACAGTTTGAATAAATGTCCACCTTCCGGTAAGAGACTGTGTATTCCTGTCTCTACATTCTTAACGAAAATGCTTTCAACGTCTGTATTATCAAAAAATACTCACCATAGCTACAAGGGTTGGTAGGTTGATTGGTTGGGTAGTTGTATACGATTGGTTGATTGGTTGGTTGACTATTGTACTGACTAAGGCGTTACCTGTTAGGGTAATCCTTTCAACGTGAAAAGAATTTAATCAGCACCGAATGAACCTAAAGCTTTGTTGTTGATTAATTTCAAATGTAAATCAAGTAGCTGCTAATTTGAAAACTAATTCGAATTTCATCACATAATTATAGCCTGAATTAATTAACCTTTTCACTTTGACGTCTCTGTATTGTTCTAAACCGGATTTAGGCTCGAGAGCGTCCAGTGTAATATTGCGTTCTGTTTGCAGGTTACAAAGTTGTAGGTCTCATATTGAGATCTTAGAGGGAGTTCACGAGCGGGGGGAGAGGGGGGACAGGTCTGAGCGGGGGGATCGCGCGTTATTGCGGGTCTGCGGGCCCGCAGTGAGGGAGGCTCGCGACCCCGCTGGCCGGTTCCTGATACGACAAGCAGTGACGTCGAAAAGCTCCAATCTGACCATTCTAGTACGACGTGCGGCGACGCAGAGCGCTGACGAAGAAGAGTTTGTTGACGGTGGCTTCGCTTTCCACGACGGTGAGTCACATGCTCCATATGACGGCATAATTCATTCATGACCCACTTTTCAAAAGAATTCCTGACAGCCAAGCCGTTTGCTGCAAAAAACGGGGCGCAGAGGGAAAAATTGATTATTTCGTGAGAGCCGGCTGAAATATTCAAATACTCGTTGAACTCGGCTCGAACTGTCGAAATTTTTCTTTTGTTATTGCTTGAAATTTTCCTGTTTGAAATGTTCGGTGCCTAAAAGCAGGCTGATATGGATTTGCTCTCATTCTCACACGCTTCGATATAGAGCACCCTTGGGTGTTAGCTTTTTAGCCCAGGTATAACACCGAGGCTATTTTTAGGTTTTTCTAAAACTTTTATACTTATAAATGTTTGTAATGGAAAATTTTCTATCTGTTCTTTTAGTCTCTAGTAGATAGCGTTGGCCACGAATAAAAGCTTTTTTTTTAAGTTTAGCAACGGTATGCCTTAGGTAAGAGTAACTGAACTTGACAGATAATTCGACAATCAGTAAAAATGTCTGCAGCGTCACCTAGTTCAGACAAGTGTTACGCCAAAAATACTGAAATGTCACAAATTAGTAGTCTATGATAAAATACTTTCGTCTGTCGGAACTCATTATGGGGTCACTTCCAAAGTTGATATTTATCACTTTGTCAATTTGTTCCCAGTCTGGTAAGCACATTACGGGCTGAATCACCCGATTGTTTGTAAGTAAGATGATTCCGTGTTTTGGGTGGCACGTTAAGCCGTAGGTCCCGGTTGCAGTTTATGATCACTTAGACGGCGGTCGTTACACAACCATGTCAGAAGCCTATTACTTGTAGTAGGCGGTCAAAAAATTCTGACACTAGTGTTCATCGGGTCGTTGAAAGACTCGGTGTCCCACACGAAAAGAAGGATAATGGTTTCTTAAAAGATTTGTTCTTGTACAGAGCAACACGAAGGCACAGCGTCACCCGACGACACCTGCGCGTCGACGCACTACGGGTTGGCCGCTCCAGCGCACGGAGGAGTATCAGCCCCTACTCATCACCACATCTTCTGGAACATCGAGGAACGCCTGCTGTGCGTACACCGGTTCATACCGGCTTCGAACCAGAGCGTCACTATTGAGGTAAAGGCAGTGGCACACTTAAGCGCGTATTTCTAAACCTGTCTCAACTAAGGCCCGTATTAAAACCGTGTTCAACTCTGAGATCAAGAGACTCAAGAGCTATATTGACAAATTTCAGGCAGTACTATTGACATCTCAAAATTGCACTCAAGATTGATTTCAGATTTGAGTGCGGTTTATTAGTATAGGTCTAAGAGATCGATCTTATCGATCGATCGAGAGTCTTGAGTGCGACTTTGAGATGCTGTTAGACTGACATTTTTGTCACAATCGCCTTTAAGATTAATCTCAGAGTTGAGTGCAATTTATAAATACGGACCGTAGTGCCCTTAACAAGCTCTTGAAAATGAAAGAAATGATACAAACATACATACTTACTGTCGGCGATCGACGGTCAATAGTATAAGCCCTTAGGTACTTTGTAAATAAAATAGATAACAGTAGGATAAGTTTTGTTTTATATTCCCTTTTTGTCTTTTATTTACTACCCTTAGATCATAAGTTTTTATATTTTCTTACCTTAGGATAAGCTTAGATTTGTATTTCTTGTTTTTGTTTACCAAATAGTTCCTTAAGTTTCAATAATATACTTACCCTTTGATTAGCTATAAGAAATAATATGGACAAAACCCGTTTGTAAGAAATTTTGCTATCTTATCAGTTTTTTACTAAGCTCAATTAGATATAACCATATCGAGCGCACAGCATTTCTATTTTATTGGTAGATTGTATTAGTCAATGTCAACTCCTCCCATTTTTGTCGATGTCACACCCCCCTGTCATGGTACTTCATAGTATGAGATTAAGTACATAGATTGTTATTTTCGTTATTGTTAAACCTTTGTATTTACGTTTGTAACTTTACCTAGAATAGATTTTCATAGAAATTGTACCTAGAATTTCGCCTTAGACGCCTGCGAAAGTAGTTCCATGGCCATAACTAAAGTACGGGTAGCCTAGATTTTAAGCTAGAATCTAAGTTCTTTATTTCGTCATAACTCAGTCATTTCTCACTAGATCTCGTTAAAACTTGGAATATATCTTCATTATGTAACACTTAGTCGATTTCATAACAGTTTGCTACCCTAAAATGTAAAACTTGACATCTACGGCCATTTTAGTGTTCACAGCTTTGTATATACTTAAAACCTAGATTTCTCAGTAAGTACTTAAGATAACTGTTTAGTTCAAGTTGGTATCTCATTTTTTACTAGTCTTAGACATAATTAGCATATAAGTTTTAAGATTCACTCAAAAACAGAGCATGTCATTTTTAGTTTGAAATTACGTAACCAGAATCTTGTAAGATTGTTTATTTCTTATTAGAATCTTTTAATATGATTAATTCTAATTAGGATACGTTAATTTACTTAAAATCTTATTGGAATTTTATGTCTAATTGAAAAATAAATGAGAATCCAGTTAGAAAGCACATGCAACCCCCCCGCACACCCCGCGGATCACCCCCGCGGTCATCCGCGTAACGCCCCGCGCGCCCCTAGCCCCGCAAAATGGGCGTTTTCGTATAAATATAGGCCCGATTGGCGGCAAAAATCAGTCCACCAGTACTCTTCTCAGGAGTAAGTGCTCAAGAAGTTGCAAGTGCTAGCTGCCTAGGATTCTTCAAACCATCAAGAGGTCTTTTTCTTCGACGCCCCACTTCCCCTCTCCAGTACAGCTGCGGTGATACGGGAACCCAGAAGCGGGTGCGAGCTGCGGTCGAAAAGGATCAAGACGACTGCGAGTCAGGGCTAGGCCGTGAGCGGCGGTCCTCGGGGAAAAGACCTGGTTCAGCGATCAGGCACTAGCGCTCTGCCCCTCCCGGTGGAGGATTAGGTGTCGCCGGGTACAGTCCGCGCGCTTTGTTGGGGCCTCCCGTATCTCTGATACGTTGGGGTTCGGGCAAGGCGCAGCCAGGTAGGGATCACGCATCGGTGCCGACGGATTGGACAGGTACCGGTGGGGTGATTCCTACAATTTTGAGAGAAAGGGTCACGCTGACCGAAGGAACTAGGGCGGATCCTTTTCATGGTCCTTCGATAGCCGAATAACGTGGTATTTTCGGTGCAGGACCCGGACGACGGCCACCCGGAGGAAAGGAGTACGAGGCGTGCCAGGACAGGACGGCGCGACCTGGAAGAGGACTGCTGCGGTGCGCAGAGGAAGCTGCAACGGCTACTACCCCTCCACAACTGGCGGCTGCGGCAAGGACCAGACTGGAACAGGGGACCAACGCGGCGCGCACCAAGAAGCAAGAAGAGAGAAGCTGCAAGGCTGCGAACCCACCACAGCTGGCGGCTGCTTAGAAGAGGAAGCAGCAGGACCAGACTGGACCAGGGAGCGAAGGCGGAGCTACGACCCCTCCACAACTGGCGGCTGCGGCAAGGACCAGACTGGACAAGGGGACCAAGGCGACGCGCTCATCAGGGTTGAAGACGCAGCTAAGCCTAGAGGAAGGCTTCTCCAGGGATCCACCATAACAGGGCCCTAACGGTGCCAAGCTCTGTGCTTAACGTGGTCGAAAGCCGCCGGGCCTAGACTGCGGTGGTTTGCGTTCGAACGCGTGACCAAGCCCTTTTCAGGGCTTAATCAGTTCGGCTGTCCGCCTGTGAAGCCCATCGAGGCATTGCACTCACTTGCGGTTCAGTTCCCACCCCTCCCCCCCCCCCCCCCCTCCCCCGCATCCACCCCGTGTCCCCCACGAGTGGCATCAATACGGTACTACGTCACTCGCTAGGGTTGTAGGGACGTTAGGGTTGTAGGGACGTTAGGGTAGTAGGGACGTTAGGGAAGACTGAAGACCGAAGAGAGAAGAAGACGACAGCACGCAACCATGGATCCAGCAGAGCAGCATCAAGAAGAGGAAAACGTCGTGAACGTTGAAGGGGGTCTAAGGTTACGGTCAGGAAGAGTAGCGACGCGGTCACAGCAAGTCACACCGGCACCATCAAGAAGTCCAAGCAGACATGATGATGAAGAGAACCCGGAAGACTTTACAGATGAAGATGAGATGAACCGCACAATCACGGAAGACCGAACGAAGAGGAGGACAGAACCATCTAGTTCGGAACCGTCAAAGCGTCAGGCGGACGTTTTGCGCGATATGGGAAATGGCTCTAGGGAACACGCGTGGGAAGACCAGATGCTTAGGAAACGGGAGACTCTAGCACAACGTAACGCGGAGCTGGAAGCATTGAGGAGAAGCAGGGGCTATATGGGAACCTCGGTAGGTAGAACCGGGAATAGGAACAACCGCGATGCACCTCATACGATTCCGTCTAGTTCGGAACCGTTCAAGCACACGCCCGCTTCACCGTCCGTGAACGAATCGACAGCAAGCTTTAGGCGACGACGGATTCTAGAAGAAAGGCTGGCTTATGCGAACTTATGCAAAGAGGAGATAGCTATAGCCAAGGAAGTGGCTAAAGTAAACATGGAGCTCGCAGTATTGTCAGAAAACGACAACGACACAGCAGCAAGTAATTACATGGATTCGTCGGAGCATTCTTCCGTTTACCCCCCGCGCGCCCATCGCGAACGTATTGAAGACGCAAGAGAGAGAGAACATAGGGAGTTCGAGTATGTACATCGGGAATCGGAACAAAGGAGAACCGACTACCGGGATCGAACGCAAGAAAGAAGCAGCGGTGCTTCCGAAATAGCATACGCAATGCGAGACGCTTTGAACTTGATAAAGGAGCAAGTAGCTGACTCAAACAGGGGTCCGCCTCCAAGATATCTTCACGAACTGCCAACGTTTGATGGGAAGTTGACAGAATGGATCGCATTCAAAACAATATATGAGGATTCACGCGATCTATTCACCGAAGCGCAAAACATAGCGAGGCTAAGAAAAGCCCTGAGGGGAGCCGCACGTGAGGAAACACATTCGCTATTGTTCTCGGGTTCAACGGCAGCTGAAGTAATGGAATTATTGGAGGACCAGTACGGGCAACCAGAGTTATTAATTCTGAATGAATTACACATGCTGAAGAAGATGCCCAAGCTACAGGAGGACGGCTCGAACATAGCGTCATTCGCCAATAAAGTTGCCAACTGTGTGGCAACAATTAGAGCGCTGAAGCAACCTAGCTACCTTGACGCACCAGTGCACGTCAGCTACATAGTAGACAAGCTGAACCTGCAACTGAAATACGAATGGTGCAGATACGCAAGAAGATCGGACAACCAGCCGAGCTTAGTGAAAATTAGCCAATTCCTTACACAGGCTAATCGGGACTTCGGTATGGTAGCAGCTAGGGAGCTAATGAAGAAGGACAGATCAAGCAACAAACAACGCTCTAGTACAATGAAACCAAGAAGAGGAGTTCATACATTGCGAGAACATGAAGATTACTCAAGCGAGGAAAGCGAATATGAAGCTGAGATGGAGGAACCCAAGCACACGGTTGCTGTAATAGGCAAGTCCAAGAATAGGAGAAACAGCAAACCGCCTGCACCTGCTAAGAAGCCAGAAGCATCAACAACCCAAGAGAAGCCAAAGGTTGAATGCCCGCTATGCAGGACAGCACATGCACTCAAAGAATGCGAGCAATTCAAAGCACTCACCATAGAAGAAAGATGGGAACGTGCCAGGAATTCGGGAGTATGCTACAGGTGCTTGACTTATAGACACAGGAGGTTCCAATGCAAAGCAAAGCCATGCGGCCAGGATGGATGCAAGAGTTGGCATCACCAGCTTCTTCACAAGGGGGAGTCATCAAGCAATCAAGCACATGCACTCTCGGTGAACGCAGTCACGAGTAATCACACAACGTACTTACAAATAGTACCGGTTGAATTGTATGGACCAAAGGGAAGCATAGACACCTACGCATTACTGGACGGTGGATCAACGCTGACATTGATAGAAGAACAAACAGCATTGGCGGTCACACCTAGGGGAAAGGCAGAACCCCTCAGTATAGACGGCGTAGCAGGAAAACGATCAGAGTATAAGGATTCCTTTAAAGTCACACTGAACATCAAAGGAAAGTTTGAGAGGAACATGCACAAGCTAACTGGTTCCACAACAGGTCCGCTACATCTGACGTCACAGACGATAAGGCGAGAGCTAGTGACCAAGTACGATCACTTACGAGACTTAGAAGATCAACTCGCATACGGATACGCCAAACCAACGATTCTAATTGGGCAAGACAATTGGCATTTGTTTACTTCACACGACACCCGAGAAGCCAGCTTCAATGACCCAGCCGCATCTTTAACCAGGCTAGGATGGGTCCTACACGGGAAGAAGACTTCCAATCAGTCAATAGGGAGAGTGAACTTCGTGAAGCCAAGCTCAAAACAAGATGACAAGATAGAATCAATGGTTAAGGAGCACTTCTCGATCGAAAACCTCGGGATCGAGCCGAAGAAGCCGTCAACAGATATAAAACAGCGAGCATTGACAGTTCTCGAAGAAACGACGAAGCAATTGCCTGACGGAAGATATGAATCGGGATTGATCTGGCGCAGTAACAACGAGATAATGCCAGAGAATCGTCAACTAGCGGAGAAAAGGTTATACTCGATCGAAAACAAGTTGGCCAAGGATGAGGATTTCAAAACGGAGTATACGAAGCAAATCCACAACTTATTGGAAAAGGAATATGCTGAAGAAGCTCCACATCCACCAACATCGCCAAGAACATGGTATTTGGCGCATTTCGCAGTACGACATCCTCAGAAAGGGAAAACGCGGCTAGTGTTCGACGCAGCAGCCAAATCATGGGGTCGATCTCTGAACGACGCTCTCTTGCCGGGACCTGACTTATTACAAAGTCTGTTCGGAGTCTTGGCGAGGTTCAGAGAAGGAAATGTGGCTGTGATTGCGGACATAAAGGAGATGTTTCTTCAAGTGAAAATAAGAGAAGAAGATAGAGACAGCCTGCGATTTCTGTGGAGAGACAGCAAGAATGAAACTGTGAAGGAATACCGAATGACGTCATTAATCTTCGGCGCAGCATCATCACCCTGTACGGCGATATATGTGAAGAACAAGAACGCTGAAAAATTCAAAAGCATATACCCCGAGTCAGCAGCTGCAGTGGAACGTCACTTCTACATGGACGATTACCTGCAAGCATTTGAGAACGTAGAGGCGGCACGAAAGGCTGTAAGAGAAATGAGAGAGATACACAGCGCTGCCAAGTTCGAACTCCGGGGATGGGCCAGCAACAAGCCTGAAGTCCTGAACGAGCTAAATGAGAACGAGACTCCACCTATCACAGCTTCATTAGGGGACAAAGAAGAGAGGACCCTCGGGCTGATATGGAAGATCAAGGATGATACGCTGAGCTTTACATTGAATTTGAGGAATACGCCACAGGAAGTAATAGAAGGAAATCGCCCACCTACGAAAAGAGAGGTAACGAGCGCAGTAATGTCAGTCTTCGACCCATTGGGACTGGCATCACCTATTACAATACAGGGGAAGAAGCTCATACAAAGCATATGGAGAAGCGGCATAGATTGGGACACAAGAGTCAATCCAGACCTGGAACAAGAATGGTTGAAATGGATATCAGACTTAGGCAACTTAGAAGGCCTCGAAATCCCAAGAAGCATTACTCCTAAACCTGGAAAGGGGGAAATGCACGTGTTCGTAGACGCAAGCGAACAAGCCTACTCCAGCGCAGTATATTGGTTAGACGAAGAAACGAAAGAAGTCAAACTAATAGGAGCCAAAGCTAGAGTGACACCACTCAAGCCGGTGTCAATACCGAGATTAGAACTTCAAGCCGCTGTAATGGGATGCCGACTAGCAGAATCTCTGAAGAAGGAAATGAATAGCACGACTACATCGACAAACTATTGGTCGGACAGTCGGACGGTTCTGTCATGGATAAAATCGGATCCCCGCCAGTTCAAGCCATTCGTCGCTCATCGGTTGGCAGAGATAGAAGAAAAGTCAACACCTTTACAATGGAGATGGATACCGACAAAACTAAACGTCGCAGACGACGCCACTAGAGGGGTACCCAAGGACTTTTCAACCAACCACAGATGGTTCACCGGACCACCATTCTTGAAACTGGATAAAAGCGAATGGCCCAGAACCAAAGAAGAAGAAGACACCAAGCTTGAAGATGACAGCGAAATTAAACGAGCACACGTTCACGCTGTAACCAACAGCAAAAAGGGGCTTCTCCCGGAGATAAGTAGGTTTAGTAAGTGGGGTAGGTACGTTAGAGCCATTGCCCGTGTCGTTCAATGCGTGGATGTCCTGAAAAAGAGATATCGCTCACAAGACACAGAGAAGAAAGGAGAACTCTATCCACTGAACATCAGCTACTTGAAGAGAGCCGAACACTTGATATTCCAACGTGCTCAAAGAGAAGACTTCGCTGAAGAAATAGTAAGGATAAAGCGTAACGAACCACTATCAAAGAAGTCGAGTCTAAAGAAGATATGTCTAGAAATCGACGATGATGGACTACTGAAAGCTACAGGAAGGCTAGACATGTACCAAGACGAGAACGCCTTAACGAATCGACCGACGGTACTCCATGCAAGGAATCCAGCCATAAAACTGTTGATTCAGCACGCACATGAAACGTTCATGCATGGAAACCATGAGACGGTGATCAACGAGATTCGTCAAAAGTACTTCATCATAGGATTGCGAGGAGCAGTACGAAGACTGATACACGACTGCCAATGGTGCCGGCTTAGGAAACTGAACCCAACAAAGCCGAACGAAGGAACCATTCCCATAGAAAGACTAAGCAGTCACAAGCCAGCTTTCAACTGCTCAGCGGTCGATTACTTTGGACCAATGATAGTGACAGTTGGTAGAAGAAGAGAAAAAAGATGGGGAGCGCTTTTTACATGCTTGACAACTCGCGCTATACACATAGAACTAGCGGCAAGCTTAACCCCAAGCTCAGCAATCCTGGCATACCGACGCTTCGCTAACAGAAGAGGAACTCCAAGCGTGATGTTCTCGGATAACGGAACGAACTTTGTGAAAGCCAGTAAAGAACTACAGAAGGCTGCTGAAGAAGTCCAAGAATACGCTACGAGCAAAGGAGTCGTATGGAAGTTCATCCCACCAGGAGCACCGCACATGGGAGGAGCATGGGAACGAATGATCAGATCAGTGAAAACTTCACTAGCAGCGGTACTGAAAGAGAAAACCCCAAGAGAAGAGACGCTTCACACACTCCTGTTGGAAGTAGAACACATCGTGAACTCACGTCCACTCACACCAGTACAACCTGATCTCAACAAGGAAGCACTCACACCAAATCACTTCCTCATTGGAAGATCATGCGGAATAACACCCATCGGCAAGTTCGACGCAGAAGATGCGAACCAACATAGCTGGAAGACAGCTCAACGCCTGGCAGATGTGTTTTGGCAAAGATGGACGAAAGAGTATTTACCATTGCTCTTACCACGAACGCCCGCCAACTCGCAGCATCACCGAGACCCTAAAGTAGGTGACATAGTTCTTATCTCGGATGGCACATTGCCCAGAGGACTATGGCCGCGAGGCGAGGTAATAAGCCTAAAACCAGGCCCTGACAACAAGATAAGAGTTATAGAAGTTCGCACCAACACAGGAATCCTGCGGAGACCCACATCACGCCTAGTTATTCTTACCTGACCAAACCTATCAGACCCCCGGAGACACACTTCAGCGCGCCGCAACCAGTATCTACAGTCTGAGCCCGGACGTCTCATCGCCTTCGCCTTTTTTCGGTGTTAGCACACAAGGGGGAGTCTGTCGGCGATCGACGGTCAATAGTATAAGCCCTTAGGTACTTTGTAAATAAAATAGATAACAGTAGGATAAGTTTTGTTTTATATTCCCTTTTTGTCTTTTATTTACTACCCTTAGATCATAAGTTTTTATATTTTCTTACCTTAGGATAAGCTTAGATTTGTATTTCTTGTTTTTGTTTACCAAATAGTTCCTTAAGTTTCAATAATATACTTACCCTTTGATTAGCTATAAGAAATAATATGGACAAAACCCGTTTGTAAGAAATTTTGCTATCTTATCAGTTTTTTACTAAGCTCAATTAGATATAACCATATCGAGCGCACAGCATTTCTATTTTATTGGTAGATTGTATTAGTCAATGTCAACTCCTCCCATTTTTGTCGATGTCACACCCCCCTGTCATGGTACTTCATAGTATGAGATTAAGTACATAGATTGTTATTTTCGTTATTGTTAAACCTTTGTATTTACGTTTGTAACTTTACCTAGAATAGATTTTCATAGAAATTGTACCTAGAATTTCGCCTTAGACGCCTGCGAAAGTAGTTCCATGGCCATAACTAAAGTACGGGTAGCCTAGATTTTAAGCTAGAATCTAAGTTCTTTATTTCGTCATAACTCAGTCATTTCTCACTAGATCTCGTTAAAACTTGGAATATATCTTCATTATGTAACACTTAGTCGATTTCATAACAGTTTGCTACCCTAAAATGTAAAACTTGACATCTACGGCCATTTTAGTGTTCACAGCTTTGTATATACTTAAAACCTAGATTTCTCAGTAAGTACTTAAGATAACTGTTTAGTTCAAGTTGGTATCTCATTTTTTACTAGTCTTAGACATAATTAGCATATAAGTTTTAAGATTCACTCAAAAACAGAGCATGTCATTTTTAGTTTGAAATTACGTAACCAGAATCTTGTAAGATTGTTTATTTCTTATTAGAATCTTTTAATATGATTAATTCTAATTAGGATACGTTAATTTACTTAAAATCTTATTGGAATTTTATGTCTAATTGAAAAATAAATGAGAATCCAGTTAGAAAGCACATGCAACCCCCCCGCACACCCCGCGGATCACCCCCGCGGTCATCCGCGTAACGCCCCGCGCGCCCCTAGCCCCGCAAAATGGGCGTTTTCGTATAAATATAGGCCCGATTGGCGGCAAAAATCAGTCCACCAGTACTCTTCTCAGGAGTAAGTGCTCAAGAAGTTGCAAGTGCTAGCTGCCTAGGATTCTTCAAACCATCAAGAGGTCTTTTTCTTCGACGCCCCACTTCCCCTCTCCAGTACAGCTGCGGTGATACGGGAACCCAGAAGCGGGTGCGAGCTGCGGTCGAAAAGGATCAAGACGACTGCGAGTCAGGGCTAGGCCGTGAGCGGCGGTCCTCGGGGAAAAGACCTGGTTCAGCGATCAGGCACTAGCGCTCTGCCCCTCCCGGTGGAGGATTAGGTGTCGCCGGGTACAGTCCGCGCGCTTTGTTGGGGCCTCCCGTATCTCTGATACGTTGGGGTTCGGGCAAGGCGCAGCCAGGTAGGGATCACGCATCGGTGCCGACGGATTGGACAGGTACCGGTGGGGTGATTCCTACAATTTTGAGAGAAAGGGTCACGCTGACCGAAGGAACTAGGGCGGATCCTTTTCACTTACATATATTACGCCTTTATCCATTGCTGAGTGCAACGGCCGAACTGACTGGACGGCCGTCAAAAATAGGTTTGCTATCACGTCTGGCAAACATGAGGCCCGTTTCACAAAAAAGGTGCATCACTGGACAGGTTGTCTGCCTGTCGCTTAATTTCATTTTTCATATTACCCACTAATTTTCAATTCGCTACTAGATATGGCGAGAATGTAATAGTTTATTAGGATTTAATGCAATCACAGTGGTATATTCTTCTCAAAAATAAAAATAATGAAAAATGACAACTGTACGATTCCCGGTAGAGGGTTGTAAATTTTTCAATTTCTTATTTTCATTTATGAGTGCAATAGTATTTGCATGTGCGCCAGCCCTAAGTATTTCCAAATTGAAGTCTCCGAACCAGTTCCTTGAAAAGTTGTCTTTTAATAAAGTGGAACCAAAATGAGGATCCGTAGATGTCTGTTCAAGATAATAAATAATTCTCTTCTCGGAATATCTGATTACACAAGACATAATCTATTGTCTACCCAAATCTAACATTCACTAAAGCATCGACTTTGACAAGGGTTTCATCGTACATACTCGTAAATATATAAGTCGTAGTGCCCTTGACGGATATCAACCCATTTCATGAATTATTTAAATCCTCTCGCTTCATTGTGATAAGAAAAAAAATCAGTATGAATACGAGTAGGTACTTTTTTTAACAGACCGCTTTCGGTTGGTCTTTCTAAGTAATAAACACCCTAGTAGTCAGTATTAAGCTGTTCTTTTACAAAAGTTTGCTGGTCAAGGTAGTAAAATAATCGGAGACCTTGGTTTGGAAAATAAAATACATAGGTAAAGCAAAATGAATGATAACATGATAGCAATACATAGAGAAGCCAATACATAGAGAAGCCAGTACATAGAGAAGCCTGGTACCATTTTACAGACCTTTTATCTCACGAGCGCGGGTTAGCCTTACTTGTGAGTGTTATCTTTGTATCTTTTCGTTTTGGACACCAAGACGTCCAACGAAAAGAGAGTGAGATACCACACACAAGTATGGCTAACCCGCGCTCGTGGGATAAAAAGACTGTACCTAACAGAAAACTACTCTGTTAATTAGGTACACGGCGAGTTAACCACGAAACAAACTAGACATCGACCTACTAAACCAAGCTTGTTAGACAAAACCAAGACACCAATCTTTGAACTATAAATGATGTTGAACAAACCTTTTAAATTTGGCTCAGATCCAGCGATTGGAACGCATGTGGAGCGCCGAGCCGACGGGGACTGTGGGGGCAGCGGGGTGCAGAACTGCCTGTGGCGATGCTGGTTGCGAATGCCGTGCAAACACGCCACTACACTACCATGATCATGTCGCCCTGGTAGCTGGCGACGGGACGCTGCTGTCTTGCCTCTGTGGAGATTTCCAGGTGAGGATTGGTATAAAGACCCCATAGTTTAGGGTCGAAGAACTGCGTGTGATACAAATGCCGCGAGAAGACATCCTTACACTAGCGCGACCATGTTTCCCTGGTAGCTGATGACGGGAATAAGTAAAGTAAAGAAATAAGTAAAGGAACTATACAAAGAAGCGCAGAACTGCGTATTTTGAAAATGGCTGCTACGGCCGCGTCATCAGCTACCTTCACTACCATTGGTTTGGTCTCCCTGATAGGTGATAAAAGCACGGATCTTACCTTTATATTGGCGTTAACCTTTAAAAAAAATACTGTAAAAGTAATAATAAGTTGAGAGCTGTTTACTTCTTCGCTTTGTTCCTGTTTTAAGGTTAAAAATACAATTAGAATTTGTTCAACGGACGGACTTAATGAGGTGTGAGAAAATTATCCTATAAAACGAGTGTAAACTTTCTCCCCGCCTAAAACGATTCGGAATAGATACCAATATTTACATTTTCTCTTCCGGGAACACTAATTGAAATGGAAATGGAAATTTATGTTAAGTGAACGGAGAAATTGAAATTTCCCTAAAAGAAAATTGACGCTAATTGCCTAAAAATAAAAACATGAAAGCGATTGACAAGGGAAGAACCGAAAATCGACGAAAAGAGTGGCATAATTTGTCAATGTCACGTCGTTTTCATGGTGAAACGGGTGAAACGTCTTCGACTTTCTGTAAAGTGGACATAAAGTAGTCGAATGACTCGAAAAAGTATTGTATGCTAACGTTTGACCATCGCATAGTCAGAAACTACTAAGCCCTAAGTTTGCTGAATAAAAATGAATTCAGTTGGATGTCGATTTATTTTTAGTTAGATGATTTTAGTAGCTTCGTAGTCTGCTAACAGTTTGAAGTATAGAAAATCACAATGGCAAAGGAATGACAGTTGAATTTTGATGGCGTTACAACTTCGAGCTACGCGGTCTTCCGTCTTGTTCCGTACCGTGACATAATCATGGAATAATCTTAGTGAATATAATAATAACTCAATGCGGAACCTAAGGCCCAGTAAATCAGACCACAATATCAGTCTAAAAATACATTGATTCGTTGTAAACAAAGAGCTAATTTGATCATGCCTTTTTGCGCCGACAATGTGGATCGCGGGCAATGATGTAACGTTATTTGACAAAAGAACGGGCGATGAATAGGCTGGTTTTCAGTCGGCGAAGCTTCAATGTGGTAATGTAATTATCACGTTTCGGTTCTATCTTGTAGTGGTATCAGGTTTTGGCTTTTGGTCTGAAAATCACGGAAACGATTGAAAAAAAAATGCCATCACACTAATATGCAAATCAGAATTTCGAAAATATGATGAATAATTATTTCATAAATAAAACATGTCAAAATATAATTTATTCAAAATAAATAAGATAGCTAAATTTAGCCGCAAATTTAAATAGATACAAAATACAGAAAAAGGAAAATTATTTTTGTGGGTTGTTTTTATCATCATAATCATAGTCACATTTCCTTATACCGAATTAATCTGGAATCAATTTGTTTATAGAACCGTTGCGTCGCTTCCTTTTAAAGACTTAAAAAGTAACCTCCTAATATTTAGAGAATGTTTGGGATATCCTGTGACGCTGAAAAATACATATTTGGGACAAAAAGTAACTTATAAACCAGACACTATACTTTATTAGGTCATTAATCGACATCACGCCTATACTATACTAGTCTTCCGTCAGCGCTATTTCAGTAACATAACTTAACCTTAACAACCACAACAGTCCACTGCTGGACAAGGGCCTCTCTCTATTGGGGGGTATTGCCATACTCATCACGCTTGCCAGACGCATTGGCAGTCGCAGTGTAAGAAGCCTGCGACTTGTAGAAGGCTGTTGATAAATTCTGATACTAGGGTTCATTGGGTCGTTGGGCGATTCTATGTCCTATGCGAAAAGAGAGAGAGAGAGAGATTGTAAGATGATGCATTCACTCACAGAGAACGCTGCTGCCCACTCCCTTGATGATTATCACTAAGTCGGTTTTTACGACATCCATTGAAAGAATTGGTAGGGTGATGCTATTCTAAGCCGGCACCACTCTGCAGGCGCCATATTTAAGTGCGTAATGTAATTATCATAAATTACGTCACTACATCAGCTGAAAAACGGCAAATGAATTAATAGCATTACTTGGGTCCTCCGCTAACATGCCAGCGGATTCGCTAACCCTTCTATGGATTATTCCACAGCGCTTTTTCTGTTGTCTGAGATATTAAGTTGACGAACGACCCGCTTACAGAGTAACTAGTAGACGTGATTGTGTATCCACATCGCTCTTAAGTATATGACCGTTTTATTCTGTTGACAAATCTTATTAACCTTTTTTTTGGCCCTCGAAAGTTAAGTTATAATTATTTGAATCGAATAGAGTCCTTAGAAATGTCGTACTTTACTGATTCTATTCTGAAATCGCCCCATTACGATAAAAGCGGCTTAGTAATCCAAATAGCAAGGTTGGTCAGGTCGTTTAAGGACTTAATTATATACCTACATCGTAAGAATAGAGAGAGAAAGAGAGAGAGGTTGGCAATATTAGCGTATTGGAACAATAGGTCGTAATGATGAGAATGCAGAATCCTCTATTTAGAACACAGAGAAACTATACACCGTGTTTTGATTCATTAAAATGAAAGCATTGTTTAGAGCACAATACTGAACAATTTTCCCTATAGGAGCAGTGCTTGAACACGGAATAAATTTCGACCTCCCATTAAAGTAAGTCCAGTGATCATGAATTTTAAATGAGGGGTCGAAATTTTTTTCAGTTTTCTAGCACTAGTTCCATAGGGAAAGTTGTTCAGAACGATACCCATAATAACTTCTAGAATTTAGTGCATTTTCTCTGAAACACGGTATATATATTAGCTATTTAGACCTCAGTAGCACAAAACACCCCTTAGTAGGGCCGGCTGCGGCGAGGCTCGCATAATTAACTAAGACGGTTACAATTAAGTATGTAACAGCAATAAACCCTACAGCAGCTAACCCGGCCGTAAGGGACGTCTGTCTAAAAGCAAATTTGTCGCTAAATTATTTAACGTGTTTACAATTCCTCTGCCCTCATGAATAATGCGTGTTGGTGCCCGAATTTAATCGTGAAACTAAAACGTCGACATTCTTGCCGGGGGTTCGCTTAACGACCTTTTCACGTTGAGGACGTTTTGTCCTGTGATGTTCGTGTGATAATTTGTGGTTAGTTGAATAGATAAGTTTTAATGGACATTTGAATTTATTATTTGTTTTTTTTTCTTTGTTTATTTCAAACTTCTTACAGGTTTACTTATAAAAATAATACATGATAGATTACAGATTGATATCATAAGAAAATCTTTAACTTAACATACGCGTGTCTGCCACTTAAGAGACCAAGTTATTATGCTTTTTTGTGATTCCCTCAGAGTTCGTCATAAGGCACGATCTCTTGTTTTCGCCAATTATTACCAGTCGCTACTATTGGGACCTAGCAGTTCGGTTATATCTGGCGCCAAAATACTTTAGATCTTGCGCCCTCTCAATAGCCCCTGCTTCTAAAACGAAGGCCAATATTAATAGAAATGTTTTTACTTTCGAATAATTTCTGAAATTGGGTCCTCCTCTCCGGTAAGTAACTTTATTTTCCACGCTAACTTCCCAGAGACATTCTCCGATCGAACAGCAATTAAGTGATTGTAAACTTAGTCTTATTACTAAAGTTTGTTCAGAAACAGAATAAACTGGGGAGTTTGTTGAATTTGCTTTTGTTTCGCTTAGTTGGGCGATCATTGATCCTGGGGAGGAAAGTAAACAAAGTCCACTCAGGCAATAAAATTTGAGTACGAGTAGGCTCGGTGTAATAATAGATTGTTCGAGAAATTTCGGCCGAAATACAAACGAGCGTATCGTTAGGGCAAAAATAAATCAGAGTTTAGGTACTATTTACAAATTCTCATATAATAAGTATGTTTAACAAATTATTTATCTATTGGAAGGATCTGATACAAATAATATTCTCTTAATTAGCAACTGATAGCGTAGAAATTATGAGGAGCTGTATTATTGAATTTTCGCATGCGAAAATTTGTTACTATTTGTTAATCAGTTTATCCATTCACACATACTCTCGACATAAAAAAATAGAAGTAGAAAATTTGATACAAATGGTAAGACCTGTCGTTGCGCACTTTAATGCACGATTTCAAAAATCACACTATCAAAAATTTATTTCTTTTTGACGAGTACTTACGAAACTTAGTTGAAACCGCGGCCAAAAGTATGGCCGAAAGGAAGTCATTTACGTCACCAAATCTTTGTAATTAAACCTACTACATCTTGGATTTTTTTTGTAAATATGTTTGTCATTGGCATTGAATTTGACATGGCGTGATGCAATTTTTACCCGATATTTCAGTCAGCGTGTCTGTGATCCTCATCGAAATACGTGTTTTAGCCATTTTCCATTTGTCGACAAACAATCTTTTTCAGCCTAGTATCATAAAGCATTCGTCTTCCCTATAAACCGTTGAGGGGTAAATTACAGCTACAAGGAAATGAAGCAATAATGTTCCAACGCTTATTTATTGGTGTTTCATTAAAATGGTTTATTTTGTTGTTTTTCGGCACGAAGAGAACCGCATAAAAAGTAAACTATAAGAACCAACTCCTAGAATAACTGTTTGTGGTGTAAACAATTTTAAAATAAATAGGCATTAGAAAAGTGTAGCGGTTTATAAAACTGAACAATAAAATGTGTCAGAGCCAGACCAGAACCATTTCATCATCGTATTGTATGTTACAGTTTGAATGTTTTCGAAGGTCGACCAATGTTCTTAAGGAAATTATTCAGTTTTATAAGCCAGTTCCACCTATTATATAATTTTAAACTACACTTACATAGAAAATGCCCTATAGCTTTATAAAACGTAGAAAGGAATTTGAGTCATAGTTCACGTTTCATATTAGCGGGAAGGAATAATCCATACAATTCACTTTTCTCCCTAGGGGAGGAAAGAATCAAATGTCAAAGTCGTAAAACGGGACGTAAATCCAATATATTTTTGTAGGCCAAATGGAAGACTTGACTAAATGAACTGCTTTTGCTTTTTACGGTACCGCGCGAATTCGTGTAGGATATTTCATGTTATTTTTTAGGCTTATCGAAAAGTTCTTCTATTAGTATTTCTCTATTTTTATTCTTGCAGGTGTAGTTTGAAGCACTATGTATCACTCAAAAGAAAATCTGATTGCAAACTCGTGTGTATTGATGCCCTCAGCTGCGCTTTGGTCCTCAAACTACACCTTTGTTAGCAATCGGTTCTTTTCTTACCGCGTGTCCAATGTACTATTATTCTTGTTAATATTTAATTATTTTCCCCAGGCAATGTGGCTTCCCGTCGTGGTGCGTAGTTGGACGAGTGTTCGGCTGGAGTACTCGGTTGCTCACTACACGTATGCGAGTCGCGGGTTCGATTATGCGGCTGCTTACAGCTTCAACGAAGACGCTATGTGCGGGCAGCGGACTTATACTACGCATTCGGGTAAGCTTCATAAAAAATTACTACTTTTACATTGCATATATCACGCCTTTATCCCTTGCGGGGTAGGCAGAGCGTTAAAGGGCCGTAAAAATACGGCCACCATCGCTACGACTGACATTTTTGAGGATAGTTTCAGAAATCATGTGATATAGTGACATCACTATACTACTTCTACTGCCACAAAAATCCACTGCTGGACATAGGCCTCCCCCAATTTGGGACTATTGCCTTACTCACCACGCTTGGCAGGTGGATTGACGAGTGCTGTGCAAGATATTGTAGATATTCACAAGGACTGCAGCTGCCCGTTCCCTGCATATTTCCTTTAGCAATGGGGTGATGCGATTCTGAGCTGGTACGACACAGTATCTAGGCCGGCATCACACACTTGTCTTAGATATATCTGGTAGAAATGATTTTTAAAACAAAAAAAAAAAACATAAATAAATCACCAAATAACTTAAAACTCCTTATTTTTTTTATAATAGGTTTCGTGTCTTGGTATACAAACATTCAGTTGCCACTTTAGTAAATCTCCATAAGGAATCTCTCTATTTCAAATTTAAACATAGACATTTTTCAATGTAATTCAAATCGTTTCTTCTTTCGCGACACGAAAACAAAACCCCACGGTAATCCGGACTCATTTCCGGTTTGCCGCACTCCCGGTTTGGCCCATTTTTTAACTTCTCACGTAGAGTTTTAGTCACTTATTTTATAAAGCAGATAATCAGTTCGCCTATGGAGATTAGGCCACCCCAAAAATACTCCTAAATCAAAATGTTTGGTCATGAAACTTTCAGTATTTATTTGCTATATTTTCTAGATTATTGTGATATTACTAGTTTTAAATTATCATATAATAAAATATCATATATTAACTTATAAATTATTTGTCTTATACTTTCAAGGCTTGAGGTCCTCCGGCCAGATACACTTATTGGCGGAAACGCGAGATCGTTCTTTATGGCGTAACCAGGGGAAGGCATACGACCAGTATTCGATTTATGTATTCTATAGCATTCATTGAATCTACTTGGAAATAAAAGTAATGAAGTTTGCCATAGACTCATGCGACGTAAGGTATATTGTGCCAAACTAGAAATATGATTTGAAGGATAGCTCTGTTACGAAACGGGACTCATATTTGTGTCACGAACCGGGACTGTGGCAAGCCGGGCCTAACTCGTAATCCGATCGAAATGTCTCGCGGGAGGCAGATAATCGGCAATTTATCTGAAATGAATTCCGGACGCGCCGATCGAACGGAATGAAAAACAAACAGGTCTAATTTTACATTCGCGCCGCGTTGCGAAGGCGTTTGGCGTGACTTTCGCTTATTGCCAGTTTACGTCGTTGTTGGCTCCAGTAGATAGGGCTATACACATGCATAAATACATATATCACGCTTTTATCCCTTGCGGGGTAGGCAGAGCATTGACGGCCGCAAGAATACGGTCGCTATCGCCACGTCTGACATTTTTGAGGATTGTTTTCCAAGGCTGTTTCAGAAAACATGTGTATCACTATAGTGACAGGTTGTCAGCCTGTCGCCTAAAAATTGTAATACACTAATACTCTTGAGTCTCGAAACTATATACACACACACACACACAAATCATGCCTATATCCCTGACGGGGGAGGCAGAGCGTTAGCGGTTAATTACCGTCGCTTTCGAAACGTCTGACAGATGTTTGAGGGTCGTTTCAGATAGGCCGTGTATAGGTTGTCACTGTAGTGATAGGTTGTCTGCCTGTCGCCTAAAATTGTAATACACATGAAACCTTCGAGCCCCTTAGTCGGGTTCTACGACACCCACGAGTACTTTTTTGCTTCCCATAGTAAATGCAGTCAGCTGATCGCGATTTTGTATGGGAGGTCGAATTTTTTTTGTCGTTTCCTGACATATGTTCCTAGAGGAAAATTGTTCAGTTTCATGGTCTGCTTGCACTCTATCAGTGTTCGGGACGCTGTACCTATCACCCTGTTTATAGAAAATGCATCTGCGATATTTGTGAGAGATGTGGTATTTTTATCTGAAGGACTAGTTTAAATATTACATAAACAGCTGAAAATATTTGAGGATCGAACTATGAAACTAAACAACTTACCCAAAATATGCCAAAAATATGTGGAAGCCCCATAAAACTTGTCAGAGGTAGATTAATTAAGAATAGATTTTAGTTTTAAGACTAGCATTTCTTTAGAAAAATGGTTAGTTATGTAAGGCTGTTCCAACTTCTGAAATAATTTCAGTTTTATTTTATACATCACAAAATGCCCACTGGAACTGTATAATTTTTAAACCGACTAAATATCATCGTCGGTGCGTCCATAAACATTACGTATACATGGCGTGACCTACATTCGCACCGTCGCCTTAGTGTCTGGCGCTGAATGAAAAACCTTGATCGGGATCGTACGGGTCTTTATAAATTCTCTTATATCGGGAAAGGTTTGAAATATTTTTGAATAGCCAATAGTGCAACTATGAACTGCTTTTGTTTGCTTAAAAGAAACAGACAAAAACATTTTTCGCTCTCCAATGGATTCTCGAAAAAAAATATTCACGAACCAGATATTTCGAGTTATAATAGCAGTTTTCTTTCACATTGCAATCTCAGTTGTATTGTAAGGCATCATCCATTCTCAATTTCTCGTATCTTATTCAACAATGTTTTGAATTTGTACAAAGTATGGTATACCCCAATTCAAACCTTGGGTGTCATAAAAGGAATGAAAAAGGTGTCATAAAATGAATTCTTGAAACGGGAAGCAGCGTTCCCTTTGAATATCTACAATATCTTATCTCGTCAATTCGTATGCTAAGCGTGGTGAGAATGGCAATACCCCCCAATCTGGGAGGCCCATGTTCAGCTATGGACGATTGTGGCTGTAGAAAAGAATATTTTTTTTAATTATTCTTGAGAAGTTTTCAGCAACTTTTGCAATGTAAAAAAGCAGACAGATACTTACAAGCCAATTACAACCTACCACATAATAGTTTACAATGTAAACAATCTGGTTCGGCATAAATAAAAATGGACGTATGCACATCAATACACAGGAGAAGAGGCAAACTACACTTCTCAATAGAAGTAGTATGTAAGAAGTTTTGAATCAGTTTGAAGTCATGTTTATTTCTAGGTGAAATAACTTCCAAGAACGTGTCGGTGACGGGCAGCCTGAATGAGTTCTTCTACCAGCAATGCACCTGGGTGCTGGACTCCAATGTGGAAAGGCAGCTGTTTATTGACATCACTTCTGAACAGGTTTGTATCTTATACTACTGGCTTAGAGGTAGGTACAAGATGATTATCAAAAAGTTCGTTCTTTTTATCAAGGTAGCTTTTAAAAATTGAAATCCAAAATTCGATTAAGAAACAACTATAACAGGGAAGAGGATTACGAAACAAAAATAATTAAAAAATAAATCATGAAAGCTGTGTACTTGTACCACTAGAACTCAGGATTTCGTATTTTCTTAATCACTGACCTCTAATGATATATTATATAAAATCTCTAAAAATTGTCTCCGTTTTGCGTCTTCTTTGTTATGCGTAATGTCTATACCGTACTTTTAACCTTATGGCTATACTAGCCCTATCTTTGACCCTGTTTCAGCCTTGTCTAGTGAAAAAGAGCCAAGTCTCTGGATTCTATCACACTTCAGCGCAAAAATAATGCTGTGCTTACGTGTGCGCCTGTCAGATCCATACTAGAAACGTCACTCCCCTTACTAAAACCTTCTCGACGCAGGTCCGCATGACGCTGCGCTAGCGTTGAAGTTTGAGAAAGGCCTCTGGTGAAAAGAGTCAATTTTTACCATGTACCATTTTCAATAATTAATATATTTTAGGACAAGTCCTGCGGCTCGTGGAACATCACGCTTCACGAGTGGTCTGGCTCCGGGGTGCACTCGGAAGTCGGTCTGCAGGCGGCGGCTGGCGAGCTGCTGTACACCTTCTGCGCTCGCCATAAGAACCACACGTACACGCTGCCGTGGCGGTTGAATACCGTTGTTATAAGGTATGTTACTAAATATTTCTATTGTAAAAATTGACTTACAAATATAGGATTTTTCAAGAACTAGCTTATCAAGAACGCAGCAGTGCTGCAAAAATTATAGATGTAACTCAGAAGTTTTCTTGCCTGAAGTAAGATTGGGCTGGCCACGTGACCCGAATGCCAAATGCATTATGGGCCAAAATAACAACCAAATTGGGTACTCCCAAGAATGTGAAAAAGCGACGTGGACGGCCCCGAAAAAGTGGAGCGGAGAACTCAATACTTATCTGAAAGACTGGCCGATCTTAGCACTAGACCGCGAGGCGTGGAAAACGAGAGAGGCCTTTGCCCTACAGGCTCATAATAATAAAAAATAATAAGCTTATCAAGAAACGTTAATAGAAATTATGAGAGCACACAGAAAGTGTTAGTTTCCCGAATTCGTTTGTTCTTTTTTTAGTTCTATGGCCTCATAATGCGATCGCTAGGGCTTATCAGATCGTTCACCCAATGTCCCAAACGAAAAGATGATCCATAAAAATAGCTAGGTCCATCATTTTTTCAACTCGTAATCATAACTAAGGTCTTTCCCCAGCAGTGGGTAAAGTGATAGACTAACTATAATAATAATCATAACAAATTATAGTTATCGGTACCTTGGGAAGTCACTTACCTTAAGATAGATGATCAGTTTTTCATAAGTGTTGAGTTCTATTCCCAGCTGCAGTCGAATATCCAAAAACGAAAATTATCCTTCTTTCTTGCCTCAAATGCTCGGACTTGATATTCATTCCTCCAGAAGCGAATTATAACATTGCAAAGTACGAAGTCAATCCAACTTATTACGGAATACTTTGAATTTCCTTCGTTCTCGTAACTAGTTTGCCCGCCGCAAACTTGAAAACTGTATTCGAAAGTCCATCTCAATCGATTCCCACTGCGAAAGTACCTTTTTACAGAAGTAGAAGGAAACTTAAGCAGTGATAGCATGAAATGTCTTTTCTTCTATTTGCTTATAATGGCGTCATTATTTCAAATAAAAATATAGTAATACATAGAAGGAATCATTTAAGTCGTCAGGTCAGTAGTGGCACAACACGACAATAATGAAATTCCATACTACTTTTCGGTCCTCGGATTCCTGCCTTAAAAAATGTTCTTATACTTCTCACTTCGTGAAATAAGATTTTTTTATGGTAAATAATATTTTTTATTGAACTGATCGTTGCTAACTCCAACGCATGCTACTTGCGTATTTGGGATATAGTTTAAAATGTAGATTTGTGATGTTTCCTCGCAAATGGAAGAAAAGCATTATACTAGGGTCAGCCAAAACGCCAATTTTTGGTCTCGTTCACTTGGTAAGGCCTCGACTTGGTCTGTCCTTCCAATATTACTCGACCAGAAATTCGTCTCTTTTTGGCTACTGCCAGATTGTAGCTACTTTCATGCGACTAAGAAGTCAAAGGAAAGCTTTGCAACGGTTTCCAAAGAGAGTAAAAACACTTTTCAGTTCTCCATTCAGTAAATTATTTATGAACCTCGGCCTAATACAGCGTCCTATGTGCCAAATACGTGAAAACACATGCTTTTATAAAGGTACTCGCCCAAAAAGATCTTTTCTTTGTGCATATTAGATAGAAGCCTAAGGAGGACGTGGTATGTTTTCGGAATGACATTTTTTTTCGTGAATCTGGAGTAACGGTGTATGAAAACAGATGTTGTGTTGATAAATTCTAACGTTGGGAGTCATTATTACGAACCTGTTAGTACTCCACAGTAGAAAAGATAAGGAGTAACATTTCATTATACAATGTTTGGGAAAAGAGGACTTTTTGGGCTCGTAGCAACGCTTGTCTAAACTAGAGGATGCTGTAAACATTTTTGTCAAGTTTTAGAGACTTATCAATGGGCAAAGGCTGCTGAGCTTTTAAAAAAGCTTTATTGCAGTCATCGCCACTTAGTAGAAACAAAACGCACTCTAATTTTTATTGGTGTTGTTTTATGCCAAACGATCTAGTTGTACGTAGATTGTCGGATGACAGGCCCAATCCCCGAATCATCAGTTGTTTTTTCTAGACATGAACGTCACTTTCCTCCAACCAGGAAGTATTTGTCACACCTATTCCCTACCTGCTCGTACTATGTAGTTGTCATTGACGAGATAAGTCCTTATAAAAATCGCATCAGTCAGTAGCTTTCCACGAGACCAATATAATATGATCACTGCATGCTAATCCTTTACATGTCAGATATTGCAAAAACGTTGCTGACAAGTCTTACTGCTTTCTTTTTCTACTGTGGGTCTACCTTTGAGGTGGCTGTTTGTGCCAAAGCGGTAGCGTAAAAACGTGACTGAAAACAGGAAAATTCCCTCGACATTTTTATAAACATCGTGGTATGTTTCCGATTGAATGTTATACAACACACCGCATTGGGAGCACATTGCGAATAATATTTTGTTTGGATTTGAGCAAATTGTAATAAAATTGGTCATATTACTGTCAGATATGTTAAAAACTGAGACAATCAGGAGGTTTTCTGTGGAAAAAAACTAGCCTTTGCTAATTAAAGGTAGGGATAGAGATAATATAACATTAAATTGGAAAAAAAATCAATCATAGTAATCGTATCACTAGGCCAAGAGGTAGCTACAAACACAATATATATCAATAAAAATCTTTCTTCTTTAAACCTGTAAAATTAGTTCATAGAAGACAAATGTATGTAACAATCTGAAATAAATAAATGTTACTATATTATTTAAACTATTGCTCTGAGCTGTAGCGCAACATACTGACACAAGTAATCGGCGATGAGACGTTGTCTCGTGGGTAAAAAATATTATTTAGTCTTTCACACATTTATTTTCATTACGTCAACGGTTTCGAGCGTCGCGTCGCGTTGTTTGACTCACGACTCAGTCTCACTTACGTCTCTCATGTGCAATAGCTTCCAAGACACGCTTATCCTAAACTGCGATTTCTTCCACAGATTAGTGGCACTGTCCCGAGTACAGCCGCTATACACGATCCGGTGGCGGTCGCAAGTGGTCCGCGCGAACAATCGCCTCGGGCCCCCCACCCCCGCGCCTGAAGCTTCGGGAACCGCTGCTACGATGGACAAAACTGCCATCATGCTACTTGGGCTACTTAGTTTGTATGGATGTGTTAAAAGTGGACCGGATTTTGTGAAGTGATGCGGTGTTGCAGCTGTAGCCATCGTGCTACTTGGGCTCCTTAGTTTGTATGGATGTGTTAAAAGTGGATCGGATTTTGTGAAGTGATGCGGTGTTGTAGCTGGTGTCTATGGTTTTGACTACGATTGCGGCTACGACTACGGCAGTTGAACGATACTTGAATGAATGATATGGTGAAGTCTATGAGACACCGAGTGAATGACCCAATGAACCTTAGTGTCATTTTTTATTAAGTAAAAGTGGATTTCTAATTGCGGTTATGACTACGGCAGTTGGACGATACTCGGATGGTAAGGCGAAGTCTATGAGACACCGAGTCGTCCAACGACCCAATGAACCCAAGCGTCAGTTTTTTTGGTGAATTGGATTTCTATAAGGTACTGTGACATTGTACAGTTAAGTAACTAACCTAAAATTAATGTGTAAATAGTAGAAACGCATTATGTAAAATAATAAATAGATTAATAGAAAACGAATTGACGTGCAACGGCTTAAAATAGGATTTTAAGTTTTAAATTAATGTAATGAACTTGACATAAATAGGCATGATGACTTACCAGTCACCTACCGGTCAAATGAGCTACTTTTTAAAACGATATTTTGTATGAAAATACGAATAGATTTCGTCATGTCTCTATAGTTTGGCTGAAGTCAAAACACTTACTTTTAAATTATTTTCTTTTTATAATTCAAGTTTTGAATATTTCGCAAAAGTATAATTGGAGTATGTTGGTAGTGGTTTTGGACAATAGTTTTAAGCGTACAACTTTTGTGTTTTATTAATGACCCAGTCATCTACATAGCAAATTGTCACACACTTGTTTTTTTATATTTTTTAATAACAAATTGATGTCAACAAACGCAGTAAGCTAAATTGTCGGTGAACCAATACGGTTTTACAAATTGTTGTAAAGTAAACAAAGTGATGGAAGGATAGTACTTGTTTATTTTTTACATATAGATGGAACTTGTGTAAATAAAATTTTACTGCTTTCATTTGCGATTTACAGATAAAGTAGAATCAATGAAAAAGAACATAAATCATAGAAAATAGATAATATTATTGTCAATTACAATTTAAAAACACTTCTCAAAAAATTACTTTAATAATTCACGAAGTAACCTACCGCTTGAGGGAGGTGTTTCAACAACCTTTACCTGTAAATTTATGTCAAAAAATGAAAAAAATACTGGAGCTGTCACACAAAAATATCCAAAAAATATTTCAACAACAATACTTTTCTTTTTCACTTCCACATAAAGCTTTTTACTCTCAAGTTTACTGTACATAAGTAAATATTTGCGCATTTTCGCAAAACACCCATAAGGCTTAATTCCTGACAGGTCAAATGAGCTACTTTTTAAAACAATCTGAAACGGTTTTTGTATGAAAAACTCGAAGTATGACGTCATGCCGTAAGTATTTGGAGGGCGTCAATACACTTACTTTTATATTATTTTTCTGTTTATTAATTCAAATTTTGAATATTTCGAAAAATTTCCAATGAAATCCGTAGTATTTTTGGACAATAGTTTTAAACGCACATCTTTTATATTTTATTAATGACCCAGGAAACTAGCGAATTATAGTTCGATCTCTAAACAGGAGAATCTGACAGGCTGATAATAATACACGCACTTAAGTACTTTAAGTTAGCTCAAAAGGAAAATAACTTATACAAACTTGTTTGTTGTATGTATATAAATGTTTGTCTAACTTTGTCTAACTGAAAAGTAAATTGTTATGGTAATGTTTGTTTTCACTATTCACCGTCTGTTTAAGGGAGTTAAACTCCTTATGTTAAATTATTCGTCTAAGTTAATGTTAAAAAAATAGTAGTGTCAATTCGGTCATCTCTCTTAACTTTAAATAGCACTAGCACTGTTACTTTCCGTAACAAGATTAAGCAAAATATAAATGTCTAAAATTGTCTGTAAATTTGACTTCAAATGCGCGTTATTAGTCAACATAAGGTGGTTATTAGAAATATGTCAACTTACATGACTACAAAGAAACCACCTATAGACATTTTAAAACATGACATGACTTTGATTTTCCTTTCCTAAAAGTTGAAGAGTCAACTCTTCAACATCATATTTCCGAATGGTATCAAGAGGACGCCGTCGGATCCCGGCGCAGTAGCGTTGGAAATTCTACTTACTGATACTGGAAAAATACCTTAAATAGGTAGAAGCCCGTATAATCATAATGTTAAAAGATATAGAGCTGTATATAGTTACGAAAAATAACCGAATCGACACCAATAATGGATGTAATAACTAGAAAAAAAAACCGTTATTGACACTCGTTAAAAGAGTTAAAAAAGTGTTTTAGTAAATTGAACACTATGTAAAATACGAAAGTTACACATAATTCATAACACGACATAGAAAAATGAAAATTATTTCATCAAAGTTCGTGAGTAAAATACATACTTACTACATAACATACACATATCAGGCCTTAATCCCTTGCGGGGTAGGCAGAGCGATAACGATCGCAAAATTACGGTCGTTATCGCCACGTCTGACAATATTTGAGGGTCGTTGCAGATAAGTCGTATATCACTATAGTGACAGGTTGTCAACCTGTCGCCTAAAATTGCAATACACTTAGAACCCTCGAGTCCCTCAGTCGCTTCTAACGACACCCACGGGAAAATGGGGTGATGCTATTCTAAGCCGGCATCACACGGCATATTTTATTAGCTTTGATGAAATAATTAAATTTCCAGACTTTTTATTACATCGTACTAAAGATAATTTTGTATCACATCAGACAAGTCTTGACGATTCTTAGTTTTCTAGTAATTAACAGTGTTCAAACACAAATTAAAAAGTATTATTTATACAGGGTGTAAAAATTGCTGCAAATATTTAAAGGGGTGAATCAGCCCATGAAACTGAACAACTTTCCCCAAGAAACATAGGCTTAAATCCTTCAGTAGTGGTGTAATGAAAAAGATGTTAAAATAACCATATTCCTAAATCAAAAATTTTTTGGACTTTCCATACAAATTGACTTGGTCGGTTTGTAAAGTATAAGAGGTCCAAAAATTTTTCTCATATTTCTACTCATGTTTCTTGTGGAAAGTTGTTCAGTTTCATGTGCTGATTCGCCCCTTAAAATATTTGCAGCTAATATTGTTACACCTTATATTGTTCGTTAGTTATTTCAATTTAATATTAATTTGTTTATTAATTTTAATTACCTGTTACATATAAAAAGTAAATTGATCTTACTACATTTTCCAAACTAATTTTAGCAAACATTTTCTTGGAAAACCTGTTAATTAATTAGGCTTTATGTTAGTAAAGTGGGTCGCACACTTGACGCACGATGGAGCGCTGAAACATCGCAGCGGTCTGTCAGATCCATACTAGAAATACCAATCCCCATACTAAAACCACTCAACCGCTCTAACGAAGCGCTATCGCAGTGTCATCCGTCGGGTGCGGCTTTAGTATGGAGAGGGACGTTTCTAGTATAGATCTGGCAGAACGCTGCGATAATTTTGCGCTCCGTCGTGCGTCAAGTGTGCGATCCGCCATTCGATGTTTCTATGTAAATTTATAATATCACAGAAATAGCTACTAGGTAGATGTAAATAGTAATTAGTCTAATATACAATTGCTAAATAGACAATTCCATAATATAATTGATAATGTTTGTTACACCGAAATAGATGAACTGAACAAATACTGAATTGTATCATTTTCTCTTATTTTTCCTTATATTTCACTATAGTCTTGACGACCGATGTGGCGCAGTGGTAGCGCGACTGCCTTTAACGCAGAAGGTTCCGGGTTCGCTTCTCGGTGGGTCACTCACAAAGTGGATATATATCACTTTGTGAATTTGCTCCCAGTCTGGTTAGGACATTGCGGGCTGAACCACCCGATTGTCCGTAAGTAAGATGGTTCCGTGTTTCGGATGGCACGTTAAGCCGTAGGTCCCGGTTGCTGTCTATGATCACTTAGACGGCGATCGTTACACAACCATGTCAGAAGCCTGCTACTTGTAGAAGGCGGTTGAAAAATTCTGACACTAGGGTTCATCGGGTCGCTGGACGACTTGGTGTCCCACACGAAAAGAGACTATAGTCTTTAAAATACATGAATGTGGATGGATGCAGGAGGAGAGGACGGCCCAAAAAGGTTTGGATGGATTGTATAAAAGACGACATGAACAAAAAGGGCATAAATGAGGATTTGACTGCTGATAGAGATGAATGGAAGAAGAAAACATGTTGCGCCGACCCCAAATGAATTGGGATAAGGGCAGGCAGATGATGATGATATGAGTCTGTAAAAATATAGGATGATCCCTGTGATGTTTGTGACCTTGGAGCAAATGCTATGACATAAGGAAAATGGACATTATGTCATAGCAATTATTGGTCTAAGGTCACAAACGTCACAGAGATCATCCGCGTGCAACCCTAAATGAAAAAATTTTTTCGAATTTCGAACTCGTGGTCCCGTGTTTCTATTTTTCTGTTACTGCTCTGTTGTAAAGGCGGTTTTGGAGCTCGATTGCCAGCAAATTGGTGGCTTTAATAGGATTTGACTAAATTCCCGACTGTGCTTGTACTTGGATGCCTGGAGAAATAGAAAAAGCAAGTAAAAACTCTTAATTCCACAACAAGAATAAACCGCTCAACATTTACATACATACATATATCGCGCCTTTATCCCTTACGGTGTAGGTAGAGCGCTAACGGCCGCAAATATACGGTCGCTGTCGCCATGTCTGACAAATGTACAGGGCCGTTTGAGGTAATTTTGTCTATCACTATAGTGATAGTTTGTCAGCCTGTCGCCTAAAACTTGTAATACACCTGAAACCCTCAAGTCCCTCAGTCGCCTCTAACGACACCCACGCATAGGAAATGGACGATGCCATTCTAAGCCGGCATCACACGGCACATCAATGTTTATGCTGCAGAAATTAGTCGAGTTTCCTATACGGGTGTAAAAAATAATACTGCAAATATTTTAAAAGGTAAACCAACCCATGAAACTGAACAACTTTTCCCAAGGAACATAGGTCGTTATAAAAAAAAACATTTGGACCTCCTATTCAAAATTACTATCCGACAAAGTCAATTTTTATGCAAGGCCTATTTTTTTTTTCATGGGAAAAGTAGTTAAGTTTCATGGGCTGATTCACCCCGTAAAATATTTGCAGCTAATATTTTTACACCTTATATAACTATCACGTGGAATCCAATTTGTATTATCTAGCGTGGTATATTCAACAACAGTTTAATTGTTTACTGTCTGCATTATACTAGAACTGTAAAAATCAAGTGTTAACTGTAATAATCTCTAGAAAATCTTTATTAATTTACTTTACTACATACTTAGTACAAGCAAAGTCGCTTCTCGCGTCTGCCTGTATGAATATATGCTTCAATCTTTAAAACTACAAAACGGATTTTGATGCAGCTCTCTTGAATAGAAAGAAAGGTTTATATGTAAAATTCATGCCAGGAAAATGTTATATTCCCACGGGAACTCAATTAGCAGCGGATGCAGGCGCTAGTCACTACATAGTATAAAACAAAGTCGCTTTTCGCGTCTGTCTGTAATGTATGTTTGCTTAAATCATTAAAACTACACAACGGATTTTGACGCAGGTTTTTTAATAGATATAGTGATTCAAGCGAAAGGTTTTTAAGTATAATACTTGCCGAGAAAACATCTTATTCCCACGGGAAAATGAGTTACAGCGGGCGCAACCGCTGGGTGTGCGGCTATTTTCTAATAATTTGAAGTTTATAAAACAATATTAAATAACTATTTTTCCAGTCTTTGTAGAGACGAGATAGTTAAGACTTAATAATGATGGATATTAATTTAAATTTTGAACATAAAGTTACTAACGCAACGATCATTAGAATTAATTTTGCTAAAGTTATTATTAATTGAAACAGAGTATGTATAACTCTTAAAGTTTGAAAGATGTCTTGGTCTTAGTTTAACCTACTAAGTAATAATAATGGATGCTATGAAACTATTGCCGTGTGATGCCGGCTTAGAATAGCATCACCCCATTTCCTACCCTTAGGAGTTGTAAGAGACGACTGAGGGATTTGAGGGTTTCAAGCGTATTACAACTTTAGGCGACAGGCTGACAACCTGTCACTACAGTGATACATGAACCATCTGAAGTACCCACAATCAATATTTTGTCAAACGTGGCAATAGAGACCGTATTTTAACGGCCGTTATTGATCTGTCTACCTCGCAAGGGATAAAGGCGCGATATGTGTATGTATGTTTAAGATGCTAATATCTCTAGTTACGAAAGTAATGCAAAATATAAATTTTTCTATAATTCGTTTTAAAAGTTCCATCTTTCAAAATTCAATCTAATTAAAAGGACTCTTTGGAGACTGAAAATAGGTACTTCAATTATTATACTAGTGTATTTTTTGTAGACGCTTTTACCGTTATATTGGAAGCTCTTTTGATTACTTCTAGTAATAGCATAAAATTATTTTATTTTGTTTAATTTAACACACAATACTGCGCATTTTATGCGCATCTAAACCGCATGCGTCCCTCAGATAGAAGGAAATTTCGAATTTTCTCAAAGTAAAAACCCTATTGACGAAAGAAAAACGCAGTAACTTGCATTGGCATGTGTCTCTCTTACTCTTATTATAGTAGATGCAATATACAGGATGTAAATATATTAGCTGCAAATATTTTAAGGGATGAATCAGCCCATGAAATTGAACAACTTTCCCCCAGGAGCATAGGTCGACATATGACAAAAAAATTTAGACCTCCCATACAAACATACCGACCGAACAAAAAAATTTATCATATTTCGACCTATGTTCCTTGGGGAAAGTTGTTCAGTTTCACGGGCTGGTTCACCTCTTAAAATATTTGCAGCTAACATTTTTACACCTTATTTATCTATTTTTCACCAGTTGACGTGCACTGAAGTATTTTCCTTATAAGTGCCACTCAAGAGGCTTCACTTGAGAGCTGTCAGTTCTAAAATACACCAAAACAGCGCTTTTAGAACTAAAAGTGATGCTAAAAACACCCAAGATGAAGTTTCACGACGTCTTCATTACATACTCAAAGGAAACGCCGTTTAAACTACATGCGGGCTCAGCAATATTCTATACCGGGTGTAAGGGACAGCCCTCGGAATACTGCATGCACATTGCCACCATAATACTAGACGACTTTCCCTTAGGACCATATATATGGCAGGGTCTAAGGGACAGCTTCGAATATTGATATTATGCATGCACAATAAAAACTGAATAATTTTCTCCTAATCAATCTTCCATAATCGCAATCAGCTTTTTAACGTAGCACGCCATCATATGTTTTTAGAGGAAAGTTGTTCAGTGTATAGGTTATACCTGCGTTTCTCGGCACTTGGTGGAACTACGGGACTCGAGAGTATTGGTGTATTACAATTTTTAGGCGACAGGTTGACAAACTATCACTATAGTGATAGACAAAATTACCTCAAACGGACCTGTCACTATAGTGATACACATGTTTTCTGAAACAACCTTGGAAAACAATCCTCAAAAATATCAGACTTGGCGATATCGACCGTATTCTTGCGGCTGTTAACGCTCTGCCTACCCCGCAAGGGATAAAAGCGTGATATATGTATCTTTGTATGTAATATATAGGTACAAAAACTCGCATAGTGTGCAAATAAAGCCATAAACCCAGTTACGCCGTGTCCGGCACAGCGGCCGGTTCCTCTGATCAAATAAATCCTGTAGATCCTCCACACTGATGGGGGTTATGAGGTGATAGCAATCGTATTTTTACGGCCGTTAACGCTTTGCCTACCCTACAAGGGATAAAGGCGTGATATATGTATGTATGTATGGTTGAACTTCATTGTTCAGATGATTATTGTATTGATTATTGTTGATAATTGATGATGATTAGTGTAGGTGATCTACGTTCAGTATCATGAGTTAAATGCGCCCCATCAGTATTGAGAGGGCTGTCGCTGTCCCCAACACCCTGTATCTTCTATTTGAGTAGAATTTAAATTTGTTTTTATTCCTTGTTTGTTGGATAGTAACAGTTTTTAAATAAAAAATAAGATTGTAAAAGAATTGAATTCTTTATCAAAAGGGAAAATTCACGAGGGTGGTTCTCACTTTGACTTCCATTGGCTAAAAAGCGCATGCGTTCGTAAGTCCGTAGGTGATTTCCCATACTTTTTTCAGCACTGGTCTTATATAGAAAGTTGTTCAGTACAATGCTCTAGATATCGTCTTGAATTTAATTTATTTCCACCGAAACACTGTTTGTAAAGAATGTTGATATACTCAAAGTATTATTTTCTTTACTGTGGTAAAGGGCTTAAATTATAAAAGCAAATTCGTCGCTAAATAAATACCTTGTTTAAATTTTCTCAGTATTTCATTAGCAGAAATAATATTTGGCCTCAAAATGGAAGTTATAATTAGACACAAACAATAATTTATATAAGACTATTGTAATGTTCGAATGGCCAGAATAAGGTCGTGTTGAGAATAAGATCGGGAACGTTCTAGAGAAAGGTCAGGTGAAGAGTACTCTAAGGCGGATCGCACACTTGACGCACGACGGAACGCAAAAATATCGCAGCGGTCTGTCAGATCCATACTAGAAACGTCACTCCCCATACTAAAACTGCACTCGACGAACGACACAGCGGTTGAGCGGTCTTAGTATGGGGATTGACATTTCTGGTATGGATCTGACAGACCGTTGCGACATTTTTGCGCTCCATCGTGCGTCAAGTATGCGATTCGCCCTACTCTACTTCGACTGCTTATGTCTGAAATCAACAGGCCGTGTTTTTTCGAGGGGAACTTCATTGGTTATTTCTGAAACTGTATCACTGGTAACCGACGAGCATGTATGAAAAGGCTGATGAAAGTTAAGAAAGCGAAAGAGGTGTATCAGGATCGTAGCAAGCGGAAGGATGTAGTCTCTGCCTACCGCTCCGGGAAAGAGGCGTGATTGTATGTATGTATGCCGTGCTGTTTCCATTTACTGCAGGGAGTTAATATGTCGGGAAGAGAGAGAGAGCTGGAACTGGTCCTGCAGTGAAAGGAGGACTCTTGCGGTTCCATGGTTGTGGGCATGTAGTGGGTATTCCGGCAAATCACGAAAAGTCCGGAAAGTCCGGAATCAGAAGAAATCCGACTAAGCATGCACCAACCAGACTGCGACAAGTAAACTGACTACTCTCTAATTCATTTATGTCAAATACATAATGAGAATCGATTCATCTAGTGGAACATGTGGTTAAGCCATTCCTCTCAGCGTGGCACATGCGAAATCGGGTTTTCATTGTTTCAAAAATGAGTTCCAGTCTGAAGAGCAGTCAATGACGTCATCATTCCTTACTTAGATACATTCGTGTGGGTAACCGAGTCATCCAACGACCCGATGAGGTACTATGAGTGCAAAAAAGAAGAAGGTAGTTGAAAAATTCTGACACTTGGGTTCATTAGATCGTTAGACGACTCGGTGTCCCACACGAAAAGAGAGAGAATAGTACATGAAATGTCTTATTAAAGTAGTTAAATAGAGAAATGAGACTAGTGGGTAACTTGGGACATGGTCGACACCAGCATCTATGAACCAGCTATGAGCCTATAACGTTATAACTGGTTGATAAATGGGAAGTCCAAAGTTTTCAACCAGTTAACGCCCAACACGACCCAATGAGCCCTAATGTCAGAATCTTTCAACCGCTTTATACAAGTAGCAGGCTTCTGACATGGTTGTGTAACGACCGCCGTCTAAGTAATCATGGACAGCAACTGGGACCTAAGGCTTAGGTGGATCGCACACTTAACGCGCGACGGAGCACAAAAATATCGCAACGGTCTGTCAGACCCATACTAGAAACGTCACTCCTCATACTAAAACCGCACTCGACGGACGACACTGCGATAGCGCTCCTTCGACAGCGGTTGAGTGGTATTAGTATGTGATGGACATTTCAACTATGGATCTGACAGACCGCTGCGATGTCTTAGCGGTCCGATGTGCGTCAAGTGTGCTATTTGCCTTAACGCGCCATCTGAAAGACGGAACCATGTTTCCTGTCGGTTGGTGGTTGTTGTATTCTGAAATGTATTGAAAAAAGTTCCAAGTATCCTGTCACTAGTTCACAACTTTTGCAAAAGCTCTGGCGAGGAAGGTAAAGATCTACTTTCAAAAATACTTCCTGCAAGTTTGGTGCCCAAGAGCTGAGAGTCAAACTTATATAGGCTAGAGAGAGGTTGGCTGCGAAATACAAACTATATAGGGTGTAAAAGACTATCCTCCGAATACATCGCATCCTGTATGCATTCAGAATTTATTTGCGCTTAGAAGTATGTTTCATGAAACGTATATTTTGTTCATTAATCAAAATAAGGTGTTCAAAATTTACCAGCGTCGACAGGAAATCGAACCCGGAGGACATACCGTCCCACTGCTCCGCTACAGTTATAGACGCACCGCTCGACGCTTGTCGATTTTCCAACTTTTTATTTTCATTTATGAGAATAATATACCACTACTGTGAGTGCAGTTAATCCCAATAAGTAATTATTATTGTCAAAAGTTTTATTTCCCTTTAACAGTCTCGAATAACATCAATTCAATCCAACCCTAGGTAGGCGGATCGCACACTCGGCGAACGACAGAGCGCAAAAATACCGCAGTGGTCTGTCAGATCCATACTAGAAGCGTCACTCCCCATACTAAAACCGCACTCGACGGATGACGCTGCGATATCGCTGCGTCGACAGCGGTTTAGCGGTTTTAGTTAAGCGGGTTTAGGATTGACATTTCTAGTATGGATCTGACAGACAGCTGCGATGTTTTAGCGCTTCGTCGTCCGCCAAGTGTGCGATCCGCCTTAGGTGTCATAAAACTACGTTTCATAGGCAGCATTGTACTTACACTGCGTTCACCAATCCGCCTGTCAAGCATGAAGATTTGATTATGGAAAATTCCGCCCAATCTAGGAAAATCCATGTCTAGCAATGGACTGACTTGGCTGTTGAAGTTGACATTGTCACATTCAAAAACAACGCCCAGTCCGTACATTTTTCAACAGCTAAGTAAAAACAGTAATTTGTTGAAGCTCCTACAAGCATTTAAGTCGGAATTCGTAGCAGCGTTTATCCTGTTGAAGACCCAATTAGTGAGTTTAAACTTTTAACGATCTGTACCTACAACATCAGCTAATAAAACTTTGTAATGCTTTCTCTAATTTATTTTTTGTAAATCAAATAAAAAGAATACTTAAGAAAAACGAAAATTTTTGGACGTCCCATTCAGCATGTTTTTTTTGGGATTAGAAAACTGAACTTCGACAAGGCTACTCCGACATTAGGCGGATCGCACACTTAACGCACGACGGACCGCTAAAATATCGCAGCGGTCTGTCAAATCCATACTAGAAATGCCAATCGCCATAGTTGTCGACCTAGTTCGTAAATATTCCCTGCAAGCCAGCTGTTTAACTTGGATTACACATACATACATATATCACGCCTTTATCCCTTGCGGGGTAGGCAGAGCGTTAACGGCCGTAAGAATACGGTCGCTATCGCCACGTATGACATATTTGAGGATTGTTTTCCAAGGTTTTTTCAGAAAACATTTGTATCACTATAGTGACTGTCAGCCTGTCGCCTATAAATTCTAATACACCAATACCCTCGAGTCCCTTAGTCGCCTCCCACGACACCCGCGGGAAGGATGTGGGGTGATGCTATTCTAAGCCGGCATCACACGGCAAATTCCCTGCAGCTGTTTAACTTGGATTAAACGGAATGAATATTTGCGAGCCCGCATGTAGTTTAAATTGCGTTTCCTTTGAGTGGGTTACAAAGACGTCGGGAACGGGAACTCCATCCAGGGTCTGCGCTTTTTACAGTACTTCGAGTTCGCACGAACAGTTTTGTTCACATTTTTCTTAAAAGAATTATTAAGTAAAAGACAATACATAATACCATATCCTTATTTGTATCTTTCTTAAAATTTAAGGCGCATAGCACACTGAACGCACGACGGACCGCTAAAATATCGCAGCGGTCTGTCAGATCTATACTAGAAATGTCAATCGCCATACTAAAACCGCTTAACTGCTGTCGCAGCGTCGTTCGTCGAGTGCGGTTTAAGTATGGGGAGAGACGTTTCTAGTATGGATCTAACAGACCGCTGCGATATTTTAGCGGTCCGTCGTGCGATCCGGCTTAAAATATTTGCTGCTGTTTTATTTTTACCTTCTGTAAGTAGTTGTCTACCTAGTTCGCAAATATTCCCCGCAAGCCAGCTGTTTAACTTGGATTACACATACATACATATATCACGCCTTTATCCCTTGCGGGGTAGGCTGAGCGTTAACGGCCGTAAGAATACGGTCGCTATCGCCACGTATGACATATTTGAGGATTATTTTCCAAGGTTTTTTCAGAAAACATTTGTATCACTATAGTGACTGTCAGCCTGTCGCCTATAAATTCTAATACACCAATACCCTCGAGTCCCTTAGTCGCCTCCCACGACACCCGCGGGAAGGATGTGGGGTGATGCTATTCTAAGCCGGCATCACACGGCAAATTCCCTGCAGCTGTTTAACTTGGATTAAACGGAATGAATATTTGCGAGCCCGCATGTAGTTTAAATTGCGTTTCCTTTGAGTGGGTTACAAAGACGTCGGGAACGGGAACTCCATCCAGGGTCTGCGCCTTTTCCAGTACCTCGGGTTCTTACTAAGAGTTTTGTTCACATTAAAATAAATGTTATAATACAATAGATATTATTATTCATGTGTTAATAATATGTATTGCATTTTAGACGACAGGTTGACAACCTGTCACTACAGTGCTACATTTGTAGCGACCTCTGGTAACTACAACATGAAGCTCACTCAAGTGGTTCACAAGCATACAAGACGCAACAGGAGTTCTCAACATATCGGAGAGATGGCGCCACGTGACAGAACAATGGGCCTGAAACGCGGTATCGAAGTTTTCACCGCGCAAAGCATATAAGCATACAACTTCTAATCCAATCCTGGTGGACCCGTCGACACCACCTGGATTCCTCCTGTCACCCGCCATACATGTATCATCGAAAAGGACCCTCAATACTAGTCAGAGGTGGCGATAACGACCGTAATTTTACGATTGTTAACACTCTGCCTACCTAAAAGGGATAAAAGCGTGATTTATGTATGTATCTACAATTACATATTATATTCATACTTTATTTGTACTTTCTTCAAACTTAAGAGTTGGACTCTTGTCGGTGGAGTTATTTCCATTCTTTTCTTCTCTACGCTAGTGATTTTTGGAATAAATAATTATTTTCAAACAAATAGTAGTTGAAATTTGAACGCCATTCAAACTAAAAGTTAGTTTCCAAGTTGTCTTTAAGTTATTGCAAAGTCATTTTAATGATGCTTACATTCTCTGAAATGAGAGTAGGTACTTACTATTAATGTTAACTATAGGGTGTTCTCTTCGGATATGATATATATATGATAAGAGAAAGTTTTTCCAAAAATTAAATTATATTTGGAAAGAAATTTCATACAAAGCAGTGGACTGTTGTGGCGTTTGAAAAAGAGTATATAGACAAGACAAACTTTACTTGCCTTTTTGTTTATAGCTAGTAAGAATAAACACTTTTGGACAAACACTATTGGACTTTTAAAATAGTATTTAATAAATCTTAGTTTCGTTTACATCAAATTGACTGTTTTTATGTAAATAATTTTAGATAAAATTTAAACTGGAGGGGAACTGTCAAACTCAAACTCAAATTATTTATTCAAAATAGTAAATTATACATTTATCATTTTAATGGTAAATGTGTGATCATGGTCACCCTATATTTCATCGATGCAGACAGTAAACAATTAAAATGTTTATCGAAACTGTTATTCAATACACTAAGCTAGATAATACAGATTATGATTGGATTCCAGGAGCTTGTTACAAAACTCTACTAATTGCTAAAATGTAAACTGAGCGGCTTAATCTTCCCCTGTTTCTCCAGGCATCGTTAAAAGTACAAGCACAGACGGGAATTTAGTTAAATCCCATTAGAGCTACCAATTTGCTGGCAGTTGCGCTCCAAAACCGCCCTCGCAAGAGAACAGTAACAGAAAAATAGAAACACGGAACCACGAGTTCGGAATTCGAAAAAAGAAGTTTCGTTTAGTTTCCTTCTTACCGGCCAGTAGCAGCCTCAAAGGCGAAGTTGAAAGAATGGCGGAGAGAACGTTTCAAATGTGAAGTTTAAAACTGACGCCCTATCGGAGAGAAAAAGCGCGGGAACTCCGCGATCGAGATGTTTGCCTTCCAGTCTACAGCTTGATTGCAGCGGCTTAAATTGACGGAAATTCACATCTTTTTCTGTAAAAAAGTTAGTTCGCAGACAAAATGCTTCACCAATCAGCGTCACAGCTTGCTGTGATAACATGCTGAGTTAGGACCTCTTCACTGAGACTTGCATTGCTTGGCACGACAAATTATCCCCTTAATCGGCCTTATAGTCACATTTACGTAAGTCACAACTGTTATACACGGTGTAAAAAAATTCGCTGCAAAAATTTTAAGGGGTGAAACAGCCCATGAAATTAAACAACTTTCCCCAAGGAGCACAGGTCGAAATATGTGATTGGTTTTGGACCTGTCACACAAATTGACTAGGTCGGTTGGTAGGTTTGTATAGTTTAGTTAGTGGTCCAAATTTATTTTTTCATTTTTGGACCTATGTTACTTGTGAAAAGTTGTTCAGCTTCATTGGCTGATTCACCCCCTCAAATATTTGCAGCTAATATTTTCCTGTATAGCATCCTTAACTATTGTATTAGTGCTGAAAATGTGAATTGTATCAATTTCTATCTGCCATGTCCCTGCTGTTTTAGTGAATAAACGATTTATCTATCTATCTATCACCAAAATATTTACTTCTTTTTACTTTAGTAATGTGAGGATCCAAATTACAAGACCGGAAAATGTTTGACCAAATTATTATTATGATCCGGAACCCACATTGTTATTTGACAAGAAAATACAATAGCAAAGTCAGACACAAACGAAAAAAGGTACTCTATTGTCTGGTGTGTGACGCAGAATTAATAAAGTGGCTTAGTAACCGAAGGAACAAAACAAATAAATGTTTCGCACAATATTCTTATCACAACGGTTTGGATGACATAATAAAAGATGAGAATGATGAAGAAGTAATGATGGAAATGGAGAAGTAATAAATTTCGATCCATTTTGTATTCAGTAACTAACCTACTCTAGAATTTCTATTCAGATAGACTAAACTGACAGCTAAGATCGGCCTTATTTTTTTAAAATGTTGCAATTAACCTTGTTTTGAACAACATTGTAGTAGATCCGATCTGAAGCGGTGGTGGCATGACCATATTCAAAGTATGCACAACGCAGCGGTCTGTCAGATCCATACTAGAAATCTAAAAACATCAATTCCCATACTAAAACTGCTGTTGACGCGGGTGCAACACACAATTCTGCGCTACGGTTGAGTCAATAGCAGTTGCGCGTTGGGACCTGCGTCATGAGCGGTTTAGCGGATTGACATTTCTAGAATGGATCCGACAGACCGATGCGATGCGTTATCCTAGCGCTCCGTTGTGCGAAGTGTGAGAGAGGATGGAGAAAGGCCATAGAGGATTTTGAAAGGAAGTAGATTTTTTTTCTTGTTTTGCTAACACAATTATACTTCCAACATAGAAAAAGTTGTTCAGTTTCATGGACTGATAATGTGATTATGCCTGTAAAGTTTTCAGTACCCCTCTTATGATTTGTATGATATATATATAAATAGCAATACTAAAACTCAGAGAATTTACAATCGGTATTCAGACGTTTGTCCTTTATGCCGTCATTTCATAAACTTAAGAGCATTCCTTAGTGCTCCTGGTTTTCAGCCTTTACATACAAACTTATTCCTCTGTTTTCTTCTAGAGTCTAGAAGAATATAATATATTAGACTCTAGAATTTAGAGCAATGCCTCTAGAGCTAATCCTTTTAATCAAAATATGGCCTACTAAAGACCCTATAATTTTTTTTTTCCGAATATTATATAATTATGAAAAGAAAAGCATTTTCAGTTTTATATGTATAAATGAAATATAATTTCTATAACCGAAAAAAGAAAATAATAGAGACATGACCTTAGTAGGCCTTAAATTACCTATTACCTAATTTAAAAAAAAAAACTCTAATGGCATTAATAAAGAAAACAGAAATACGTACGTTTGTATGAAATTCCTGCACTAGGGTATCCTCTTAAGTCGTGTATGTGTCTTTCTTTTGTAATGTATATGGGTGTTTGTTGTGTATGTATGTGAGCCCACTTGTGCCTTTGAGCCACAAATAGACGTTTGTTTATCGTCAAAGAGTTTATTCTCGTTATACCGCAGCGGGTCTCGACCTTAGAGCATTTACCATATGGAGGCGGTCTTCTCCTTTAAAGAGTTGTACTCTTGTCGATGGAGTTATTTCCATTCTTCCCTTCTCTCCGCCAGTGATTGTACCTCTTGATACGACATGACATTAACTTTTCCCTTATTTGGGTGAAGTAAGTGAGTCTTGGTCGGCCCATGGAGGTGGTAAACCAAACATTTTTTTCTGGCGCTTTTTGTAGGAGGGTAGGTAAACACGTATAGCACACAGCGATAATTTTACAACAACTTGACAACCACATACAGAATGGAAACTGTCTGTTTTATATAACGTGCTAGGCAAATGGGCAGTGAATGCTGGCAGAGAGATAAGCCTTGCCTTGGCAGGTTTGCCATCTCCTTAGGATAAATGCTCTAAGGTCCACACAAGTCGCTGGCCGAATTGAATCTGCAAAACTAAATTTATGTTTCTGCGTCTGTTATACTATTATTGAAAGAGGGAAATAAATCTTTGCATGATAGTATTCGTAGAATATATAATTTCTGACAAGAATGTACTGACCTTTTCGGTAAAATAGCTACGTTTTAGACTGTTTTGGTTAGTGTGTTTACTTATGTAATCCCCTAGGTTAGATAGCCGACCCCGACAGAGAACGGGATAAGGCAAAGAGAGTGATGCCATGCCGGAGAATGATGCCATGCCCATTTCGAACTAGGTAAATTTAGTGACAGTTGTTTAGTTTTGTTAAGTGAACACTTTGACTGTTGAATGGTTAATGTTTTGTATTTCTTTTAGTACCTCAGCAAAGAATTGGATATTTTGACGTGTTTAGTATGGGTCTGACAGCATCGTTGTGCGTTAGGTACCTATAAGAACGGCACTAATGGTAAGTTTTAATTTTATACTTCATGTCAAGTACAGAGATGGCTCAGGATAGGGGAAAATGGAAGAAGGAGAGGGAGACCTTTACAAGATTCCATCTGGTTATGACCACAAAAGTTTAACCCGTTTTGATTAGGTCCGTATACAAGACTATTGTATGTACCTATGTAATGTTTTCTTAGCCGCAATCCCTAATTTTTGTTAGTCATGCCTTGCCATTGTGAAACGCACGCAAGTTGAACTAATATACCAAATTTCTTTAATAATGGCTATTTTGAAAGCTTCACTGAGCTCGCCAATCCAACTGCCAAGGGTGGCGAATATGGCACACCCCTCTATTAGGGGGGGCACATGTCCAGCAGTGGACTGTTGCGGCTGTAAAGTAGAAGTTTCTAAAATAACGTAAAATTTACATAAAACCAAAATGTGCTCTGGAATCACGGTGGGGAGAGTTTAAAGTGCCTACAACTTTAAATCGACATCTAAATTCCATTGGTGGCAGTCTACCTAGGGATGCACATATGAAAATTCGATAATTATCGATAAACCGACGACGTCCACAAATATCGATATAACTATCTGAAAGCGATAGATATTGTTGTGGAAATACTCAATAAATCTAAATCAATATCAGAGTCCTAGGTCAACATATCTATCGATATCGACTTTTGAGTAAACTTTTACCAATGACCAATATACCGAAACCTCAAGGCGGTATTGAAAGGGAAAAATTATCCCCGAGAAACATTTGGTCGAAATATTTTGAAAAAATGTACATGGCACACAATTTTACTTGGTCAGCTAGCTGGTACATTTTGGCTTTAGGGAAAGTTGTTCCTATATACCACCCCGTCTGAATTTTCGGTATCAATCACAGGTATGTATCGATATCGATAGTTTGACAGACTTTGCATCCCTTATTCTACCTTTATTTTTATAGGTGAGCAGACCAGGATATTGCAGCGTTTCTAATTTCCGCTCCGGCCTCGCTCCAGAAGTTATTACCTGCGTACTTTACTGTAAATATTCCCACAAGCCCACCGGGAGACGAAAAATCTATTTCCTTATACATTACCGGTTATTTTCTAAAAATCGCGCCGCTCTGTTTAGCCCGAGTGAACTTGTATTACGTTTTGAGGTCAGGATTTTAAAAAGTCGTGAAAATGGTTGTAGGTACTAGTAAAAATAAAAAAGACGTATTAAACCAGTAAACAAACTCGTTTTTGTCGTACGTTTCCCAAGAGAGGCACAATGAAGGGAAGAGTGAGTTGGTTGGTACCGATTTAGTTTTGAAAACAGCTTAGATTTAAATTGTTTACTAAAAAGCATGATCCTCAGGGTAAACGCAACCTGCACGTAATCGCATTCAACATGCGCATAGCATGCGAACAAGCCTTTGTAAATAGAAAAAATGAATTTTTAAACTGTTTTTTTTTTGTTTCTGCCATTTAAAAAAACCGAAACCAAAAAATTCGAGTTCTTTACATATTAAAACCGCTCAACCGCTGTCGACGCAGCTCTGCACAGCGTCGCCCGTCGTGTGTTTTAGTATGGGGAGTGACGATTTTAGTATAGATCTGACAGACCGCTGCGATATTTTAGCGCTCCGTCGTGCGTTCAATTCAATTTCTTGTTTTATGGTGTTCAGTGTGCGATTCGCATAAAAGCAAAAATGTCATTCGGGGAGTGCGCGCACTTTTCTGGTTAGTTTCTTTACTATGCCTTTGTTCATTAGATAAATTGCCTAAACTAGGTCGTCGTCGAGGGATGAAGCGGCCTTCGCGAACACACAAGTTAATGAATAATGTAACAACAACTGTATTTACCCTAACCTATGTGACAAGTCGCTTCATGATTTGCATACGCTATCTTGGGAATAGTAAATAATCCTGAGATATGCCGTGTGCCGTTTGTGACACGAGTTTGCGAGCTAATTAGTGCGTATCTTGTGTTTGTAACAAATTAATCAGAGTATAAGGAATGTCATCCCTGTAGGGGGTTAGATTTTTCCATTCTGATACTTTGTATCGTAGAGTAGAGCGTCGGTGGCCAAGCGGTTAGGACACCGGTCTTACAACCGAGTGCGATCCCCGCCATGTACCAATGTGTTTTTACCCACATACATTTACCGACTGCTCTAACGGTGAAGGAAAAACATAGTGACGAATGAAACCTACATTGTAATAAAAATTTAATTTAGATGATATAGAATTCGGGTTATGCCGTGTGATGCCGACTTAGAATAGCAACACCCCACCTCCTTCCCGCGGGTGTCGTATGAGGCGACTAAGGGACTCGAGAGTATTGGTGTATTACAATTTTTAGGCGACAGGCTGACGACATGTCACTATAGTGATACACATGTTTTCTGAAACAACCTTGGAAAACAATCCTCAAAAATGTCAGACGTGGCAATAGCGACCGTATTCTAACGGCCGTTATTGCTCTGCCTACCCCGCAAGGGATAAAGGCTTGATATGTGTATGTATGTATGTAGAATTTGTTCTAGGTTCGCCTTTGGGTTGCAGAGGTCAGATGGCAGTTGCTCTGGGTAAAACTTGGTTCCACGTCAAATCCCCTAGGTTAGATAGCCGAACCCGACAGAGAACGGGATAAGCCAAGGAGAATACTCTGTACCTTCGAAGAAGTGTCAAGAAGGCGTACAATCATGTATTGTAGGTAGCAGCCATGCATACCTAGTTAGTACTTTGATCGTAGAGAGAAATTTTTTCAAGAGCGATCCGAAAATAGCTTTTTGAGACATAAAGAAAAAGCCTAAGATTCTTGAACGTCTCGCTGGCCCGAAAAAGCTTTTCAGTGGAAGTTGATTAATTTTTTAGTACCATTACCTTATTTTTAGGTACATTTTTACATTTAGTTTTATGAAAATTCAATCATACGTAAGTAAACCTACGTTATACCTAAATACTGTATAAAAAAAACTCGGTCCAAACACAAAGAACACAGTTTATACACCCTGAACGCGAATAAAGCCGACAATATGTCGCTGAAAAAACGCAATATACGGCGGGACGCAGTTTTATTGGTCGTCGCGATAAATTTATCAATTACTGGAATGGAATTAATCAACGGAACGCCAGCTCACGCCCTGCCTGAGGTTCTGTGAAAAAAACTGATGCTACCAATAACGTTTGTTCATGCATGCTATCACATGGTTATGGTGGTTTTTTTTTGTGTTTTTTGTAAAAAGTGGAATATGATTATTAGATTTTTTGGTCAGGCTGCCTGGGTAAAGAATATCAGCTTTGCATAGTAAGCAGTAAAGGCGTCTCACATTTAACGTACAACGCAGCGCTAAAATAACGCAACCATAACATAAAAGGTCTTTCAGATCCATACTATAAACGTCAATCCCCAGACTAAATCCGCTCAACCGCTGTTGACACAGCTGCGTTATTTTGACGTTTCTAGTATGGATCTGTCACGCTGCGTCCGGATGCGTTATTTTAGCGCTGTGTTTTGCGTTAGGTGTGAAAAAGACCTTAATAAAACCCACCCCGAGGATAAGTGGGTTGGGTCTTCGTTCATAGACACACATTTTTCCCACTCGCGATTTCAATATAAACGCAGTCTTTTCTTTTCTTTTCGTGTGGTACAACGAGTTGTCCAACGACCCCATGAATGCAGTGAAATAGAAAAATGCCTGAAACATAGAAAAAGTAAATGATTTTATCAAAGAAAATTTTATCTGTGACGTGTGTCGTCAAAACAAAAATAAAATAAAAAAGAAGATAGGTTGCTAAGATTTAAAACATTTTTTTTTTTCATTTACAATCTGGTAATTTTCAGTCCAATCCAGTAATCGGATCGTACAAAACCTCGGAACGCACTGTTCGTTACAACAGAAGCCAGAAACAATCTACTTTATAAATTTTGTGGCTAAATTGCCTTAATTGGGTATTAAACTCTTCTGAGAATTTACCAAAATTTGCTTCAATTCGCTGTGAAATGTTCCCAAACGTCACGAGTTGACAGGTCACCATGACCCATTGGAAACTCAATTATTTTGGACCTTGAGGCAACCCTATATTTAAGTACGTTTTCAATAATGTAAACTTAAGTTTACGTGTGTGTGTGAAAATACGCAACTAGTAGGTAGTGATAGCAAAAAGTTGGTTAACAATATAGCCTACAACAGCCAGCATTCTTTGAAAGAGGTATAGTCAAGCTACTCAGCACGGGGTTAAGCTTAGGCGGATCGTACACTTAACGCACGACGGAGCGCTAAAACATCGCAGTGGTCCGTCAGATCCATATTAAAAATGTCACTCCCCATACTTACAGCGCTCAACTGTCGAGCGCGGCTTTGTTATGGGGAGTGACGTTTCTAGTATGGATCTGACAGATCGCTGCGACATTTTAGCGCTCCGTCGCGCGTTAAATGTGCGATCCGCCATAGGATTGACATTTCTAGGGTATATTCCCTCCATGGATTGGGTAAAGTAGTTAAGACTTTGGACCGTTTATTAATAGTACACTTTTTCTACGCAAAATACTGTACTCCTTTGAGCAAAACGGCGTGCACCTAGCATGTAATAAATACACCAATACCATATTGATTCCAGCAAAAAGTAAAGCCAAATAAAATAAATGAAAAGAAAAGCGCCGGATGTTTACTTCCGATATAAAACGCAGCTCTTTCCAATCTGGCTGACGTAGAAAACTCTACTGTGTTCTTAAAATACAGGGTGTAAAAATATTAGCTGCAAAAATTTTAAGGGGTGAATCAGCCTATTTTCTTAGCGTGTCGATGGCAGACACTACACCGTCGTAGCCCAGAACTTGGCCACATTAACAGCGCTGGCAACCAAGGCTGACGGTTATGATCTCAATGCCGTTCTGGGTCGTACATTCGGCAGATGTTACAATCAGCCTATGAAACTGAGCAACTTTCCCCAAGGAACACAGGTCAAAATATGAAAAAAAAAAACCGAGGTCCAATATTTTTTCTCTTATTTCGACCTATGTTCCTTGTTTAAATTTGTTCAGTTTTATAGGCTGATTCACCCCTTACAATATTTGCAGCTATAATTTTTACACTTTCATATACGTCAGTAACTGAAAGTAATTCATTTCTCTCTCGAAAGAAAAGAATACCTAGATAAAAAGGCACCTATCAGCTAGTGTATCCGATTGTATACCTGTATAGAAATTTTAATTTGTAAAAAGAAATTATGTATATAAGATGTAAAAATATTAGCTTAAAAATACCATTTTAAGGAGTGATCCAGCCCATGAAACTGAACAACTATGAGAGTGACAATGAGAATTTTTTTAAACCTCCCATACCTACTAATTGACTTGGTCGGTCGGTAACTTCGTATGTTAGGTTCGAAACACTTCAGTTCAAAGGCCTGTTAGGTCTTTTGTAGCCAGTTTTGGTCGCCGGGCGTCACCAGGCGACCATGATAGACGTTTGTCATTCTAGCCCATGTCGACTTTATTTTAATTACAATTGAGTCTATATTTGTATTTCCCGTTTCCTTGTTAAAAGTCTGTGCGGAAGACATCCGATAGTCTACGGTGGCCCTTCCAACTGTGCCATTTACCTGAGCCATTTATGGAGCATTTGCCGTGTGATGCCGGCTTAGAATAGCTTCACCTCATTTCTTCCCACGGGTGTTGTAAAAGGCAACTAAGAGACTCGAGGGTTTCATATGTATTACAATTTTAGGCGACAGGCTGACAACCTGTCACTACAGTGATACACGAATCATCTGAAAGGGTCCTCAATACTTGTCAGACGTGGCGATAACGGCCGTAAGTTTATGATCGTTAACGCTCTGCCTACCCCAGGGATAAAGGCGTGATTTATGTATGTATGTATGTATTTATGCAGCAGAGTAGAAAAATCATGACGGCGCTGGAGCCACGCCATATCAGATAAATACAGGCTATGTCCAACAATACATAATTCTTATTCTGTTTTCCTAAACGGTAAATATTATTTTTATTGGTAAGTAATCAGCTATCGGGTTAGAAGAGCATCGTCGCATATTTACCCACTAGTGAGGCCATTGGCGCCTACCCCGCAAGGGGTAAAGATGTGATATGTGAATTAGTGTCGTAAATGATGACTAACAGGGACTCGGGAGTTTTATTTTTTGAGTATTTATTTAAATTTTAGGTGACAGTCTGGGAACCAGTCAATATAATGGTACAGAAAATTCCTGGAATAGCCCTCAAATATTTGTCAGATGTATCTGACCATTAAGGCTCTAGCCACCCCATAAGAGTTAAAGGCATCGTACAACTAATTTATCTTCACGAGACGTAACATTTTTATTTCTGACGCGCCTAGATACTTTGTACTAAACTGGTTACTAGCTGAATTATCTGAACAGGATTGGTATAGATTTATCTATTGTCGTAGTTACAGATTACACATGTGTTGGTACGAGATCGGAATTCTCACGTTACAGAACTTAATCCAATATTCAGATTTATACCGGAAGCAATTTGTACGCCATTCACACACGCCTGCTGGTTTGGAACTGTTGTGAACCAAATTCGAACTGATTGGGAGATGTTTGGCTGCTAAGGTAAGTATGTATGTATACCCAAAAGTGATAAAACTCAAGTTTCCCCAAAAAAAACGGCTTTCCATACAAAAAAATCTATTGTCCAAATACTGTGGCCGATCGCACACTTAACGCACAACGGAGCGCTAAAATATCGCAGCGGAGATTTTCAGAAATAGTTTTATATGAAAGGTGTAATTGTATTTACTGAAGTCAGGTAACCTGCTCTACTTCCGGGAGGGCGACCATCTGTCCCAAGGTGGTGTCGGGTTCATCGTCCACAAGTCCCTCGTGAACAACGTAGTACAGGTCGGGAGTATTTCAAATAGGGTGGCATTCCTTATACTCAGAATAACTAAACGTTATTCGCTGAAGGTCATACAGGCATACGCCCCAACTTCGAAGTACCCCGACGAGGACGTGGAGGCAATGTATGAGGACATATCCAAAGCCATACATACCTCCAGGACTCATTACACGGTGGTCATGGGGGATTTCAACGCTAAGCTGGGCAATCGTTGCGGTGACGAACTGAGAGTTGGGCCATTTGGTATTGGGGTGAGGAACAGCCGAGGTCAAATGCTGGTCGACTTCATGGAGAAGGAGGGACTCTTTATGATGAACTCGTTCTTCAGGAAACGGCCGCATCGAAAATGGACCTGGAAGAGCCCCGACGGTGTTACCAAAAATGAGATAGACTTCATCATGACAGACAAAAAACGGATATTCAACGATGTCTCTGTGATCAATTCGTTCAAAACGGGTAGCGATCACCGAATGGTAAGAGGCACGTTGAATCTTAATGTAAAAGCCGAGAGATCACGTCTGATGAAGTCTACGCTCCGACCAGCACCTGCCCAAATCCTGAGAGCTTTCAGCTCCACCTGCAAAACCGCTTCGATTGCCTGGGTGAGTGTATCGACGTGGACGACTATAACGACAGGGTCGTGGAAACTGTCCTTACGGTTGGCTCTAAGTTCTTCAAACCCAATCGTACGAACAGAACCAAAAAAATCTCAGACCTTACTTCGAGGCTCATGGAGGAACGACGCGAGATGATTCTGCAGTCGTCGGAGGATACTTCCCAATATCGGCAGCTCAATAGGCAGATCTCTAAGTCTTTGACCCGCGACATACGCCAATTTAATACTGACCGTATTAAAGAGGCAATTGAGCGCAACAAAGGCTCCAAGGTGTTTGCTAGAGATCTGTCGATAGGCCAGAGCCAACTAGCGAAGCTAAAGACCGACGATGGCAGAATCGTATCGTCCAAGCCCGAGCTATTGGAAGAGGTCGAGAAGTTCTACGGACAGTTATACGCGACAACATGCACACCTGTCAATAATCGGGTCGCAGATCCAAGAGCTCGATTAACCCGGCACTACACAGAAGATATCCCGGACGTCAGCTTGTACGAGATTAGTATGGCTCTGAAACAGCTAAAAAACAGCAAGGCGCCGGGTGATGATGGAGTTACGGCAGAGCTTCTGAAAGCCGGTGGTAAACCGATACTTAAAGCACTGCAGAAATTGTTTAACTCTGTCATACTCGAGGGCAAAACGCCACAGGCGTGGCACAGAGGCGTGGTGATGCTGTTCTTCAAAAAGGGCGATAAGTCTTTGCTGAAGAACTACAGACCCATCACGCTTCTGAGCCATGTCTACAAGCTGTTCTCAAGAGTCATAACGAATCGTCTCGCACGCAGGCTCGACGACTTCCAGCCTCCCGAACAAGCCGGCTTCCGAAAAGGCTTTAGCACCGTGGATCACATTCATACGCTGAGGCAAGTTATACAGAAGACTGAAGAGTATAACCAACCACTCTGCCTCGCGTTTGTGGACTACGAAAAAGCCTTCGATTCGATCGAAACATGGGCCGTACTTCAGTCTCTTCAGCGGTGCCAAGCTGACTATCGGTATATCGAAGTGTTGAAGTCCTTGTACGAAAGCGCCACCATGTCAGTTCGACTTCAGGACCAGGACTCGAAACCTATCCAGTTGCAGCGAGGAGTGAGACAGGGAGATGTAATATCACCGAAACTGTTCACAGCAGCACTGGAAGACGTCTTCAAGCTCTTGGACTGGAGAGGACTTGGCATCAACATCAACGGCGAGTATCTGACTCACCTTCGTTTTGCCGACGATATCGTGGTCATGGCGGAAACCCTGGAGGACCTCGGTACAATGCTCGATGACCTCAATAGAGCCTCCCAACAAGTGGGTCTAAAAATGAACATGGACAAGACCAAGGTTATGTCAAACTCTCTTGTTGCACCCATTACTCTGACAGTTGGGGGCTCTACTCTGGAAGTTGTCGACGAGTATGTCTACCTGGGACAAATAGTCCAGCTGGGTAGGTCCAACTTTCAGAAAGAGGTCAATCGTCGAATCCAACTCGGCTGGGCAGCGTTCGGGAAGCTACGTAACATCTTCTCTTCTCAACAACTACCGCAGTGCCTCAAGACAAAAGTCTGGGATCAGTGCGTGTTGCCAGTGATGACTTACGGAGTTGAGACGTGGCCGCTAACAATGGGCCTCATAAGAAGGCTCAAGGTCACTCAAAGGGCAATGGAAAGGGCTATGCTCGGAGTTTCTCTCCGCGATCGAATCAGAAATGAGGAAATCCGGAGAAGAACCAAAGTCACCGACATAGCTCGAAGGATTGCGCAACTTAAGTGGCAGTGGGCGGGGCATATTGCTCGTAGGACCGATGGCCGCTGGGGCCGGAAAGTTCTCGAGTGGCGGCCACGGACCGGTAGACGCAGCGTAGGTAGGCCTCCCACAAGGTGGACCGACGATCTGGTGAAGGTCGCGGGAAGCCGCTGGATGCGGGTGGCGCTGGACCGATCATCGTGGAGATCCTTGGGGGAGGCCTATGTCCTGCAGTGGACGTCTATCGGCTGAGACGACGACGACGAATTGTATTTACTACATATCCTATGTTCCTTGGCATCTTTTCACCTTAGCATATTTCTTTGAGAAGCTCATTCTGCTCAATAATTGGTATAATTGTTTGTGCACTGGTTTTTAGGCCTCTATCACACTTTAGCACTAAAATAACGCTGCTTTAACGTATGCGCCTCTCAGTGTCATACTAAAAACGTCACTCTCCATACAAAAACCTTTCTCGACGCACGACCCAGCGCTAACGCAACAGCGGTAAGAAAGGCCTATGTTTGACGTGTTAAACTTAGCGTTTTTAGGAAACTCCGTTGTTCAGTAATCTGTATTGGATGTACCTTGGTTCTTAAATGTAGTGCAAAATGTGTTTTTTTTTTCAATTCAGTATTGACTACAATTCTTAACTCGTAATTGCTTCATGAAGTAAGTAGTGTAGCAACTTTGTACCAGTCTAGCTGAATAAAGCAGTTGTCTACTGAAGAGCACATCACATCATCCAATTACCCGGTTCCTGGTACCCTGGATTACTTGAAGCTAGAAACTAGTAGCTAGCTACTAGTAGACAGAGATAAAGAAACAAGATTATACAATACAAATGATTATGCCCATTGTATATTGTAGTCATTGTAGATGTGGGATTAGAATGGCATCATCTCATTTAAATCTAGAATCTTTTATGTTTACGTTTTTCACACTTAACGCACAACGCAGCGCTAAAAAAACGTAGGGTACTATAAATACTAGATATGTCAATCGACATACCAACTAAAAAACTCAACCGCAGTCGACGTAGCTCTGTCAAAATAACGCAGATGCGTTAAAATAACATGGAATGGTTTTAGTATGGAGATTGACATTTCTTGTATGGACCGCTGCGTTAAGGATGCGTTATTTTAGCGCTGCGTTGTGCGTTCAGTGTGATAAAGGCCATAAATTTCAACATTTGGTAAGATTTCAAGATTCAAGATTCAATCGTTTATATCCAGGTAGATTCACAATTAATGCTTCAAAAAATAAAAAATAAAGGCACTGCCTCGGGGCTGGCCTGGCTAGCTATGTCAACTTAGTTGGATAATGGCGTAATTCGGATTTGTATCTTAAGTAGTAGTTTAGTTTTCACTGTAAATAGCGACATTTATTGGGATCAACCACTGGATCAACTAATATCTCATGGTGCGCTACAATCTGCTTCATAACTGCCACTTCGAACTAATAACCAGCGAGTTTACACAGTTTCAAACTAGATTGACAACTGAACATTGTGTCGCTAGATACGAGAACGGAGCAGGGAAACAGAGTGTATTTAGTTGATCAACAAATTCGAATCTAAAATTGCTTTGCTTATTGGCATAATATATTTTTTTGACATATATGAACCTACTGTAATCGCACTGCCGTGTGATGCCGGCTTAGAATAGCATCACTCCATTTATTTCCCGTGGGTGTCGTAAAAGCCGACTAAGGGACTCGAGACTCGAGGGTTTCATGTGTATTGCAATTTTAGGCGACAGAGTGACAACCTGTCACTATAATGATACATGACTAATCTGAAACAGCCCTCAAAAATTTGTCAGACGTGGTGATAACGGCCGTAATTTTACGGTCGTTGATGCTCTGCCTACCCCGCCAGCCATACATTTGTGTGTGTGTGTGTGTGTGTGTGTGTGTGTGTGTGTGTGTGTGTGTGTGTGTGTGTGTGTGTGTGTGTAATCGCACTAACGAGTATATTCACCAAAAGCGTAGTTGTTTTTTAACAGAGGGGATAAAATGGGGTTTTCAGAATCAACTCTTTGCGTACGTACGGTTTTCTGGTACACTTGGTTTGTTGTTGTGAAACTAAAGTTCAAAACAGATGAATCTGAGCCGCAACAAATAGAAATTCAATTCTGCATAGTTCAAAACGTTTTCCATACAAATCACATTATTTTCCACACACATATACACATATCACGCCTATATCCCTGGCGGGGTAGGCAGAGCGTCAACAATATGATTTTCGGATGTATTGAAAAAATAAAGTCATATGAAATACCACATACTGTCAGACTGTCACTAACCGCATTTTGGCGCGGTGCGCGTTTCATTCATCACGAGATAGTGAAACTTGTTAATAGGGCATTGGCAGTGGCGCCATCTGTGCTCGTTATTTCATTATCTGTTTACTTGTAGCGTCATTCTAAAACCCACTGCCCAAAAAACCTAGTGGGTCTAATAAAAAAAGTTTTGTTTAGTTCCCTAGGCTGCTAATACAAACTCTTTTAAAAAAAGCTCAGCAGCGATTTCCCATAGATGAGATTCGAGTCACTGTACTTGACAGTGATAATCCCTTCAACCGATATATATATATACCACGCCTTTATCCCTTATGGGGTAGGCAGAGCGTTAATGGCCATTAAAATACGGTCGCCGTGTGATGCCGGCTTAGGATAACATCACCCCACATCCTTCCCGCAGGTGCCGTAAGAGGCTACTAAGGAACTCGAGAGATTGGTGTATAACAATTTTTAGGCGACAGGCTGACAACGTGTCAGTATAGTGACACATGTTTTCTGAAACAACCTTGGAAAACAATCCTCAAAAATGTCAGACGTGGCGATAGCGGTCGCTACGGTCGTATTCGGTCATTAACGCTTTCCCTACCCCGCAAGGGATGAAGGCGTGATATATGTATACATGTGTGTATATAAATAAAGTCGCTATCGCCATGTCTGACGAATATAGGGGGCTGTTTGAGGCAACTTGTGTATCACTTTAGTGACAGGTCAGCCTGTAGCCTAAAGTTGTAATACGTGTTACACATAAAACCCCCGAGTCCCTCTGTTGCCTTTTACGACACCCACGGAAGAATTGGGGTGATGCTATTCTATGTTGGCATCACACGGCATTCTATGCCAGCATCACACGAAAAAGTCTTCATTTTCGAGTTCGTATTTTGAGATCATTGCCACTTCTAATCCTACTAATTATAATATATTGGTATTTCCCACGCAAAACAACAATTGGACCTACCGAGTCTATTTAGCAGTGGGTCTAAGAAGTGGTCAACTCCGCGTGTAGCCTCTTGTAACTAAACTGGTTGGTAATTGTGTTACTAAGTTTACGAAGAGAAGGTTAGGCGCATCGCACACTTGACGCACGACAGAGCGCTAAAACATCGCAGCGGTCTGTCAGATCCGTACTAGAAATGTCAATTCCCATATTAAAACCGCTCAACCGAGTGCGGTTTTAGTATGTAAGTGACGATTCTAGTATGGATCTGACAGACCGCTGCGATATTTTAGCGCTCCGTCGTGCGTCAAGTGTGCGATCCGCCTTAGTAAAGGGATAGACCAAGAACTTTGGATAGACTGTGCGAAACTGATTACTTCAATATAGCAGATGGCATTCGAAGTATAGGCTTCGATTTAGCCAAGGCACTTTATTAACTTTTTTAATTGTTTTTCTTATCAAAATGACATAAAAAAGTGCAACATCTTTCACTAGCTGTTATTACAACAACGTTTTGTTTGTATTTAATTTTATCATAATTTAATTTATTATTATTTAATATATATATTTTTTACATGCTTTGCCGCACCACCATGTCTTTCCCGTGGGTGTCGTAGGAGCTGACTAAGAAACTCAAGGGTTTCAGGTGTATTGCATTTTTAGGCAACGGGCTGACAACCTCTCACTATAGTGATACTCAAAAATGTGTCAATGTAATTTTACGATCGTTGATGCTCTGCCTACCCCGCCAGGGATAAAGGCGTGATTTGTGTATGTGTATGTTATTTTACCGAGGACCATAGAAATGAATATAATCATCAAAGATTCTACATGCAAATTTGAATACGCGATTAAAAGAATTAGTCGCATATAAAACCTGCCAATACGATTAATTAGTCAATGGGCATGACGGAATCATGTTTGAGTACTTTTTCGAACCTCAGCCATAGATAGATAAATTGTAAAAAATGTAGAATAGGACATAAAAACAAATTACAACAAGGTATTGTTATACAAATCACTTCATACCACAGAACAGAGATGTCCTTGCTTTTTCTGTTGTCTTTTTGTATGTGCTTCATACCATACACACAAACATACACAAGTCACACCTTTATCCCTTGCGGGGTAGGCAGAGCGTTAACGATCTGTTATAACGAAATTATATGGGCATGCACTTAATAGAAAAGTGCTGAATGCGTTACCTATTGCATTGACGTCAATGCAATAGGAAACCGCTGTTTTCGTAAAACTTGTAAATGATTAATTATTCAGATTGATTTGGACTCCCGTCGGGCTCACACTACTTTTCTGTGTTTACGTGATTTTTGAATATACTTTATTATTTCAGCAATTAAAAATTGTTTTTTAAAAACCAACTCCTGACCCATCCCGTAATAGTGGTGTCAGAAGTGGGATACAGCATCGATTTTCCCGTGAAATCTGCTGTATTCCATAAACGCGCGTCGCGTAAAATAAAAATAAAATTGACTTAGTGAATAAACTTTGTGCACGTGTACCGCTGTGTGACGCCGTTCAATCTCCGGGGCATATTCTTCCTAGCTATTCCGCCGTTTCCTGCCTCGTCAAATTCCTGCTGTCCTTGGTCATTGGGTAGTGACAGCCTTTATTAAACTGTAAACTAGCTACAGAAGTTTACTCTGCATCCTGCCGCCGCTGCCGCCACTGTCGTGGCCCGTAAACCCGCCAGATACAAGAAATCTGCTCTGCATCCTGTCGCCGCCATCGCCGTAGTTTGAAATCCTTCCGACTATCGACAAGAAAACCGCTCTACATCCTGCCACTGCCGCTGCATCGTCGTCGTTCCATCTAGTGTGGCGCGCTTAGTTCTGCAAATAACACTGCGCCACTGTCGCCGCCGTCTTCACGTCGATCCCGCCGGAAATTTTCCTTGTTGCTGGCTCTACTCGCCAACGCTGCTACCGTTGCCACGTCTGCTCCTGTCCTAAAGTTTTCTCCGCTACTGAAGAAATGAAAATACGTCTTCTCTTTTTCCTGTTGACCCTGTAAGTAAAACATACAATTTTCCGTTATTGCTGCAATTTTTTCATACTATTTTTCTTTTTTTTCTCTCTCTGGTTCGATAAATCATTCGTTATATTATTAACTAGATTGCTTCAAGCAATTTGATCATATCACTTTTATATTTTTGTAAATTTTTCCAACCTTTTACGAAAATAAAAATCGTTAGCATGCCGCCTAAACCAGAAACTGGCGATCAAGATCAAGGCAACCCTGCTCCTGCTTTTGACATTGGTATTTTATGCAAATTCATCACCTCGTATAAAGGCGACCGAGAAACTCTCACTGCTTTTCTAACCAATTGTCAAAATGCGTTAGATTTGGCATCAGCGAGTCAAAAGGTCCTTTTGTTTAAATACATACTCGCCAGGCTGGAAGGCAAAGCTCAAATAGCTTGTTCTAACAAAATCTTCGAGGATTTTGATAGTTTAAAGACATTTTTAAAGCAAAACTTTGGAGAGAGAAAACATTATAATCACCTATTAATTGAACTTCAAGCCTGCAAACAACAGCCGAATGAAACAGTTACGCAGTTTGCCCTTAGGATCGAAAGCTGCTTAACCGATCTGCAGTCCGAGATACATAACTCGGATTCTTTAAAAAAAGATTTACCGGGTCGCATTGCGATGACAGAAGATCTGACTCTTCACACATTTTGTCTTGGGTTGCATCCGCGTCTAGGCAACAATGTTAGGTGTAGAAGCCCTAAAAATCTGAATAACGCTATTAACATCGCTGTTGAAGAGGAAAAAATTCAAAACCTTATTTTTAAAACAAATCCATCGTCATCTAAACCAAAATGCAGAATTTGCGGAAAACATGGACATTCTGAACCCGAATGTCCAAATAAACGCCACTTTGTCCCATCGCGCAGACAATTTGAATCGCAACCTTCAACCTCATTCCAAAATTCCAATTTACAGGGAAAAGTTTTCTGCAGGTACTGCAAAAATCTGGGGCATGACATTTCACAATGTCGCAAAAGGAAATTCAATAATGATAAAAGCCGGAATTCGAATAATGCTCAAGCGGTGCATCATGTTACACTCGAACCGCCGTCCTTAGCTTCGTCGCCGACACCTGAGCATGTGTCATGCGATTATGGATACGATTCTACTAATGATTTAAACTAAGTGACCGGGTTACGGGTTCGTGCCGCCGTATTCCGAGAGTCCAAGGCACAAAATCTTTTATTAAAAGCCGATACAACGCTTGTAACAAGGTTTTGAAACCTAAATCTATTGCACCTCAACCCTCCTTTTCAGGAGCCTCTGTTTCGTTGAGTCCTAAATCTAATGCACCTCAACCCTCCTTTTCAGGAGCCTCTGTTTCGTTGAGCCCTAAATCTATTGCACCTCAACCCTCCTTTTCAGGAGCCTCTGTTTCGTTGAGTCCTAAATCTATTGCACCTCAACCCTCCTTTTCAGGAGCCTCTGTTTCGTTGAGTCCTAAATCGAATGCATCTCAACCCTCCTTTTCAGGAGCCTCTGTTTCGTTGAGTCCTAAATCGAATGCATCTCAACCCTCCTTTTCAGGAGCCTCTGTTTCGTTGAGGCCCAAATCAAATGCATCTCAACCCTCCGTTCTAGGAGTCTCTGTTTCGTTGAGTCCTAAGTCCCATACATCTCAACCCTCCATTTCAGGAGTCTCTGTATCGTTGAGTCTTAATTCAAATCCATCTCAACCCTCTGTATTGGTAGCCTCTTCTTCGTTGAATCCCAATTCAAAGGGAATCTCCGTTTCAGGAAGCGCTGCTTCGTTGACTTCTAAATCTAACCACTCTCAAACGTCCAATCCTAAAGCAACTATTCTATCGACTTCGAATTCTAAACCTTCTAATTCTTTACCATATTCTTACGCAGCCGCTGTATCAAGGAATTTTGAATGCAAATCTAAACTCTCTTTACCAGAAGCCTCTGAGTCCTTAAACCATAACTTACCCTTACCTCAATATTCCTTATTAGAATCTTCTAATTCACTGAGTCTTAACAATACAATTAAGCCACAAAAGCCTATTCCTATGTATGAGATAAGCTCCTCAATTAAGAGAACAACTCTACCTTTTGTTGTTATCGAAACTGAATATACCAGGAAACCTTTACGATTTCTTGTCGATTCAGGATCAACCGTCAGCATCATCAAATTTGTAAGCTTTGACATTAAACCTTCACTTTCAGACGAAATAGTTAACCTCAAAGGCTTAACTAATAATAATTCCTGTTGCGAAACTCTAGGATCATTACAGTTACAATTAAAATTCACGGAAGCTAATAAAGAAACATTCTTTTATTCCTAAAATTTTCATGTCATTGCAGAAGATGTAGATTTTAATTACGATGGTATCCTCGGCAATAACTTCCTGAAACATTATCGTGCCGATATCCGATATTCCCTAGATCGTCTGAATATTGAAGGACACTCATTCCCAATGTTTTACGATCAGCTTACTTACGTTGTTCCTCCTAGATCAGAAGCAATCATTGAGTGCCAAATTGCAAACCCTTCATCAGAAATTTACAACCTAACTGAAGGCTTAATTCTCGACCAACAAATTTCTGAAGGAGTCTATCTCGCGAATTGCATTGTCAAACCCAAATCAAATCGGCGAGTTAATGTTTCTGTCCTTAATACAACTGATGATGAAATCTCTATAAAAGACTATCAGGTTCACCTCTTACCTTTCGATGTTCAGTCAGCAAAACAAATTGCTCATAATACCGTAGATTATTCGTATAACATCGAAGTTAAGTCGTCAGTTAACAGATCTCAAAAGGTTCTTGATCTAATTCGAACTTCTCACCTTAACGATGAAGAAATCAAAGCTCTTCTAGAATGCTGCTCTGACTATACTGATATATTTTATCTAGAAGGAGAGCCTCTCACGCATACTAATGCCATCGAGCATTCCATTAACACTAAAGATGCTGCTCCTATTCATGTCAAATCCTATCGATTCCCAGAGTGTCATAAAAACGAAGTTGAAAATCAAGTTAAGAAAATGCTTGATGATGGAATCATTCGACCTTCTATTTCACCATGGAGTGCCCCAGTCTGGGTAGTACCCAAAAAACTAGACGCATCCGGAAAACAAAAATGGAGGATCGTCATAGACTACAGAAAGCTTAACGATGCCTCTGTCACAGAGATTTATCCTCTTCCGCTGATAACAGATATCTTGGACCAATTAGGCCATTCAAAATATTTCACCACACTTGATTTAGTCAGCGGGTTCCATCAAATCAAAATCAAAACTGAAGACGCTCCTAAAACTGGTTTTACAGTCATGACAAATGGCACATCTGGTCATTATGAGTTTACTCGTATGCCGTTTGGGCTTAAAAACGCTCCGGCCACTTTTCAAAAACTTATGAACACAGTTCTTACTGGATTACAAGGTCTTCATTGCTATGTCTATTTGGATGACTGTATCATCTATTCCCATGACCTTCAGTCTCACATGGAGAAACTACGACTAGTCTTTGACAGACTACGTCAATTCAATTTAAAGCTACAGCCCGCCAAGTGCGAATTCTTAAGGCGCGAAGTTGCCTATCTTGGCCATATCATCACTGACAAAGGTGTTTCCCCAAACCCTGACAAAATCAAGTGTGTCTCTGCATTTCCTGTTCCGAAAACTCCTAAAGACATTAAATCATTCTTAGGGTTAGTGGGTTATTATCGCCGCTTTATTGAAAATTTTTCTAAAATCACCAAACCCTTAACTTCACTTCTCAAAAAAGATGCTCAATTCCTTTGGGGTCCTGAACAAGCTAAATCATTTGAACTTCTAAAACACAAACTGACCACAGCGCCTCTTCTCCAGTATCCTGATTTTAATAAATCCTTTGTCCTTACGACAGATGCCTCAAATTATGCTGTGGGGGCTATTTTATCGCAAGGCGAGATTGGAAAAGATAAACCAATCGCCTATGCGTCGCGCACGTTAAACAAGGCAGAAGGTAATTACTCCACGATTGAAAAGGAGCTATTAGCCATAATATTCGGAGTAAAAACTTTCAGACCTTACCTATTCGGCCGCACTTTCCAAATCGTCTCTGATCATAAGCCACTCCAATGGCTTATGAATGTAAAAGACCCTAGTTCCAGGCTGCTGAGGTGGCGCCTGAAATTAGAAGAATACGATTATAAAATTGTTTACAAACAGGGTAAACTAAACGCTAATGCCGACGCCTTGTCCCGCTTTCCTATAAACACTCTAACCGACTCAGTAGAATCAGGCACCCCACATTCAATGTCATGTAATCCAACACTTGATGTACATGTAGACACACATGACGATTCGATGCCGTCTATTTCTGAAACATATGAGCAGTTTCTACAAATCAGCAAACAGCCAGGAATAAAATTTGATACTGAAATTCAAGAGCATAACGATTCTTTACTCAGAGCTAAATGCAAACTAATCGCTTACCCTACCGCAATAGATTTAGATGAATCTGTTCCATACTGCTCTGAAATTATTAACGCCTCCACTAGTCAACCAGACATACGTGAAATCGAACGCGAGTTAAATACCTATTCTTCTACTTCCAACGATAAACACGTGTTTACACATCTATTTGTCCGCGTCAATCATTTCGATGAAATGACATATAAAGATATTTTTCATGCCCTACGCGAATATAGAGACATGATTAAATATTGGTACGCAGAAGAAAAAGAGTTTGCTATATCAGATTTCAATGATCCATTCAGCAAATTGTCATTTACCAAAATATACAATATGTTAGCCTTTTTATTTCATAATACTAGTATCAAGGTCAATATCTTTCATAATAGTATTAAATATCCAACACCTGATGAAGTTAAGCAAATTCTAAAAGAAAATCATGACTCCGCATCTGCTGGTCATCCCGGTATTACACGTATGTTAGACAGAATAAAATCACAATTCTGGTGGAAATCCATGCGGCAAGATATAGAAAATTACGTAAAAAAATTACGTTGCCGATCTTGTCAAATAAACAAACCATTACGTCAAATAAATCGTGCTCCCATGATTATAACGTCAACTTCCACTAGACCTAACGAAAAAATCTTTTTAGACCTAGTCGGTCCCTTACCTGAAACCCATGAACATAAATACAAATTTATACTTACGATACAAGATGATCTCACGAAATTTTCGCAAGCATACCCGATGCAAACCTGTTCCGCTGAAGAAACTGCCAAAACATTCGTTATTTACATTTCCCATGTAGGTATTCCAAAACTCGTAGTATCCGATCAAGGCACTAACTTTTGTTCTGAAGTCTTCAAACAACTAACTAAATTATTTGGCATAAAACACATATTCGCATCCCCTCATCATCCTCAAACTAGTGGTGCACTCGAAAGAAGTCACTCTACGTTGAAGGAATATTTAAGATCATATATCGGAGAAAACCAACATACTTGGGATCTCTATATCCCTAGTGCTATGATCGCTTATAATTCTAATGTGCACAGCACAACTAGCTTTTCCCCTTGGGAACTTTTATTCGGTTTTAAGCCATATATACCCAGTAGTATCGATACCTTAGATCATAATACCTACACTGATTACGTACGTGCACTTAATCATCGGCTTTACTATTGCCGTCAAAAGGCTCTTCAAAATATAAGTGCATCAAAAGAAAAGTCTAAAAATTATTATGATTCTCATACGAAACCCGTAAGTTACCAAGTAAACGATATGGTTTATGTTCGATGCCACCACAAACAAAACAAAGCCTTATTACCAGTGTGGAAAGGACCATTCAAAATAATCAAGCTTAACGGTAAACACACAGTTACGCTCCTCATGGGCCGCAAACATGTACGTCATCATTATGATGAAATAAAACTCGCTGCACCGCTCACGTCATAAAAACAGAAGACTCTATAGTAAATAAGCACCTATAGTCAGTCATTGTATATCTATTTCAGATGGCTGAGAGTCTCATCAGCTGAGAGCAACTATGTGTCACCGATTAAGGGAAGCCCAGGTTTATATTTCGATAAGCTTCTAGACGTTAAATTTACTAATAATGATTGGAATATTATTACTTACGTTGATATTAGCCATATTAAGCCAAACCTAGATAAAATAGACTTTTTATTCGAAAGAATAAATATTCTTTGTAACTCCTTTGCGTCGTCAAAAATACAAAATGACTGCAGGAATTCTCTCTCCAGTTTACATAACTTACACAATAGTAACATCAATAAATTTTCTTCTATCTCTTTCTTGCTCGTTGATGACAAACCTAAGAAACGTATGAAAAGAGGACTCATGGACTTCGGTGGTACGTTATTAAAAACCTTCTTTGGCACTTTAGATTCAGAAGACGCAGTAAAGTTCTCTAAAGCAATCGATGATGTACAGTCAGATGAAAAACGTCTTGCTCATCTCATGAAAGATAACATTCATGTCATAAAGTCAACTATATACTCGTTTAATAACTCTATATCTAAGGTTTCGGAAAATGAAAACCATCTCTTAAAGAACATGGAAGTTATACATGAGACCTTGGATAAAATTACAACCACCAATGATAAACTTGAAATTTCAACTCATTTAAACTCACTTTTAAATTCATTAGAATCGATTATAATGACATTATCTCTCGATGTTGATGATATTAATAACGCTATACTTTTTCTAAATTAAACATTTTGCATCCGACTGTACTTAACCCACATCAGCTGTATAGCGAGCTTGATAAACACCGAAATAGCCTACCTAAGCACTATGAGCTCCCAGTGTCTCTAACACTACAAAATATGCATGAAATCATTGACATTTCTAAATTAATTTGCTATTACCACTTTAATAGAATTATAGTTGTAGTAAAGATACCTCTTGTTTTGCCAAATGCCTATAACTTATATAATGTCATTCCTTTACCTGTGCCGTATGATATATCGAAACCAGATACTTATGTACTCATTGCTCCATCTGAGCCTTATATAGCAATAACTGTTGATCATATGTTTTACTCACAGATAAAAGACATAGACAAATGCAAGCTCATCAGTGAAAAGTGCTATTTGTGTGTGTTGGTGAACGTGTATTCGACCATAGCAAACCCGATTTGCGAAACAACACTTTTAACTGAGGCAGTAAGTAGTCTGCCCGAGTCGTGTTCCTCTAGGTTAATTCATGGATCTATAGATTTATTTCATAAAATTAGTGGTAGTCGTTGGATTTACGTGCAATCAGAACCTGGAAAATGTCATATCACTTGTAATTCTGAACCAAACAGTTTAGATGTAATTTTATTCGGAACCGGTATACTAAACATCCCTAAAAATTGTAAAGCATTTTATAAGACACAACAGTTTGTTCCAGTTTACGAAATACCTATAGTTAATGTGACCAGCGTAGTTTCAGATTTTAATATAATTATGGATGATTGCTGCGAAAAGTCTAAACTTAATAAAACTTTAGCTAAATTACCTTTTAATAAATTAGATAATATAAATAGTTTAGATTCTCTTGTTCATGCTAGTGTTACTTTAAATTCTTTTGAAAAAGAATTAGATAAATTAGAAAACCCCTCTCATTTCCAAAAATATGGTATTCACTACATGTCACTGAGTTATGTTTTTACCATTATATTCTTTGTTTACTTACTTTACAGAAGCAGAAATATGTTTTGTAAAAAGAAAGAATCTGGCTGCTGTATACAGATATTTAATCAGTGTCATAATAAAGCTACTAGAGAAAAGTCCGTTATGCCTATGGTAATAGTTCAAGACAAAAATATGGATATCTCAGAATCTTCCTCAGAAGAGAATGAGGTTAGAGTCACTCCTTCTCCAGTTAAAAGAAACATCTTTATTTCTAACCATAAGAGCCATGAACAATGAATCATTTAGTGCTAGTTATTATAAGTTTTGTATTTTCTTCTATTATTGTATTCTTTAGCCAAACGCTTGTCCAAACCTCTAAATCTCTCATCACTTTAAGATGTGATGATCGATCTTAACGGGGGGGTTGTTATAACGAAATTATATGGGCATGCACTTAATAGAAAAGTGCTGAATGCGTTACCTATTGCATTGACGTCAATGCAATAGGAAACCGCTGTTTTCGTAAAACTTGTAAATGATTAATTATTCAGATTGATTTGGACTCCCGTCGGGCTCACACTACTTTTCTGTGTTTACGTGATTTTTGAATATACTTTATTATTTCAGCAATTAAAAATTGTTTTTTAAAAACCAACTCCTGACCCATCCCGTAATAGATCGTAAAATTACGGTCGTTATTGCCACGTCTGACAAGTAGCGAGGGCCCCTTTATATGGTTCGTGTATCACTATAGTAACAGGTTGTCAGCCTGTCGCCTAAGGTAGTAATATGTGGTAATACACATAAAACCCTCGATTCCCTTAGTTGCCTCTTACAACACCAGCGGGAAGAATTGGGGTGATGCTATTCTATGCCAGCATCACACGGCTGTGCTTCATACCTTTGTCAAAATGGAAAATAGAAACACGAGTACGACTTAATTTGACATTTTGACAATGGACAATGGATCATTAACGAGCTTGACAAAACATAAAAAAACAAAAACAAAATTAACGCAAGACGGAGCGCTAAAATATTGGAGCGGCGGTCAACTCCATACTAGAAACATCACTTGCTCTCTCTCACTAGCGTAGCGTCGTCCGTCGAATGCGGTTTTAGTATGGAAATTGTCATTTCTAGTATATGAAAAACCTCTGCGATATTTTAGCGATCCGTTGTGCGTTAAGTGTGCGATCCGCCTATATCAAACGCCTGTTAACATTTTCACTTGAAATCAATCCGTTTGGAGCAGTCCCAATCGTCCAATGCACCCAATCGATCCAACAAAGTCGATCTAATTTGCCGTAAACAATGTCCAATAGTCCAATATGTATGCACGTGTCCATTTGAAGATACGAGCAAATTGTCAGTGGACTGGCTACAGTTCAATATGTGACAAGTAATTGTTACATACGAGTAGAGTATCTACTGTGAATTTTACATACATACATACATATAACACGCCTTTATCCCTTGCGGGGTAGGCAGACCGTTAACGGCCGTAAGAATACGGCCACTATCGCCACGTCTGACATTTTAGAGGATTATTTTCTAAGGTTGTTTCAGAAAACGTGTATCACAATAGTGACAGGTTGTCAGCCTGTCGCCTAAAAATTGTAATACACCAACACTCTCGAGTCCCTTAGTCGCCTCTTACGACACCCGCAGGAAGGATGTGGGGTGATGCTATTCTAAGCCGGCATCACACGGCAACTTTATATTATACTGTGAATTTTATACTATGTTAATTTTTTTTGTGTATGACGACATGAGTGAAAGACATGATCGTGAACATTTCCCCCCGCAAAACTTACAAATAATTAAAAAAAAAATTGTCTGTAAAGTTTACTGGCGATAGTTGAACGTTATAAAAAATACTGATGGGATGGTTCGATAAGAGACAATAATTTTTTATCGTGTGGGACACCGAATCGTCCAACGACCCAAGAGGCAATGTACCGCCGCATGAGTCATGTGAAATAGGAAAATTGCGTATTTACTTGTTCAAACGTGTATGTACAATCTACTCGTATTATGCAAACACATGCATTAGCACAAGAGACTCGAACACAAATAGCCGATGTGTGCTTTAAAAACCTATATTTAAAATTCTTTTTAGTATTAGCATATCCTAATGTATGCCGTGTTATGCCGGCTTAGAATAGCATCACCCCACATCCTTCCCGCGGGTGTCGTAAGAGCCGACTTGGGGACTCGAGAGTATTGGTGTATTACAATTTTTAGGCGACAGGCTGACAACCTGTCACTATAGTGATACACATGTTTTCTGAAACAACCTTGGAAAACAATCCTCAAAAATGTCAGACGTGGCGATAGCGACCGTATTCTTAGGGCTGTTAACGCTCTGCCTACCCCCCAAGGGACAAAGGCATGATATATGTATGTATGTATATCCTGATGTTCCTGCAATACCTTCCTGGCATAAAAGTTGCTTAAAAGTTTCTAATTTCGTAACAGCTCACGTTTTAATAGAAAACCATTCACGTAGCTACGTGCTACGCTTTTGCTACGATGCGGCTACGAGTATTACAGCTACGCGCTACACCAAGCGTTTTGTTTTAGAAAAGCTAGACGTAAGTTAGCATACTAAAATTTTAGTAGTAATTTAGAAAAAAATAATGTATTTGCGTACCTTGTTTGCCGGGTTTGACATAGAGATTCTTTGGAATGAGAAGATTTGAACAGTAACTATTGTAAGTACCTTTTTTTGAGTACCAAAAACGAAAAATTGTAACCAAAGGTTCAATCAAAGTGAAGACCAAAAAATTCACCACCGTTTTTTGTAATCTACGAAATATCATCCTTTTATGGCCCGGTTTTAATCTGGGCCCAAAGTAGGTAATTATAGGGCCGTATTGAAAGAAGTACTGCAATTTCCGTGAAGAAATGCCACCCCGTCCCACCTCTTCCCACTTTTCCTACTTATCAACGCGTAGGCAAGGGCTCTTCGCTTTTTTCCGGATTTATCTTCAAGGTGAAAACTAGGGAATTAAGGGTTGCAACTATATATGTATAGTAGACATGTGATATAAAAGCTCGCTCAAAATATTTTTGATTTTATATAAAAGGCATTTGTAAAAAACGGTTAAATTAAGTCGTAATAAATCAATTCTCTTTACCTTATCCCGTTTCTCTGTCGGGGTCGGCTACCAAACCTAGAGAATTTGGCCTGGACTAAGTTTTTACACAGAGCGACTGCCATCTGACTTCGGTAACCCGAAGGCTAACCTGGCCCGGATCCCAGGTTAATTCACATTGAAATATTTTTTGAATTAAAATTTTATTTGAATGTGGGTTTCGTCACGATGTTTTTCCTTCTCCGTAAGAGCAGTCGGTAAAAACACAGTGGTACATGGCGGGGATCAAACTGGAGTCACGATTGTAAGACCTGTGTTCTAACTACTTCGCCACCGACTGTCCCCCTCATCCACAGATTAGTATTATATTATCAAACATCACGTGTCATTATTATACAAAAAGTATTTTTTCACAGTACCATCTAATCAGAAGTGAATCTGAGGGAACAAAAAAAATCTCGTACGAGATCTGAATATTTTTTTTTTTTTTTTTTTCAATTTATTTCAATTAAGGTAAGTACATTTTCAGAAACACTTAATTCTACTCGCCAAACTAACAGTTTGATGGCGAGATGCGCCTGAGTTTACACTCTTAACCTACCTTAAAAACAAAGCATATGAAATGTCCTTCAAGCCAATTCCTTGCAAATTGGTTCAGAATATCGTTTCTTCAGGTATCGTGTAATATACAGGGTGTAAGAGTCGGTGTAAGGAGAAGCATGGAACTGAATTTTTATTTTCTATGGGGGCTATGTAGGGAAACGATAAAAAATTTTCGAGTTCCCGTATAAAGTCACTCATCTGATTGACAATTTTGTATGGAAGGTCGAAAAAATTAATTCGTTTTCCAACATAGCCCCCATTTAAAAAGTTGTTCAGTTTCATGGTCTGAGCAAAGTTTTCGTAACACCGTCCCTTACACACTGTATACAGGGCGTGTAATTGCAAAACTGAGAATCTAAGAAATTATTTAAACCAGCCAGGTAGTTCTCACACTTAACGCACAACGAATTATTACATTAACTTTACCAATGTGTGATTTGTCCAATGTCTATATACATGCATAGTATAAAATGTCGTTCCTTTTTGCTATTTTTGGTCTGCCTGTCAGTCATCGATACCGTTAATTCCTCTTAATACTCGCAATACATTTGGAAATGTTTTTTTTTTCAAGTCATAATAGAGTTATTAAAGAAAAGGGATTATATCCTAAAAATATTTTAAATGCGAAAGCTTGTATGTATGTTCGTTGGTTTGTAACTCCTTCACGCTAAAACTACTGAACCGAGTTTCATGAAATTTGGCACACAGATAGAAGATAACTTGGATTAAACATAGCATAGTTGTTATTCCGGAAAAATGTTTCTGTGGGATGCTACGGGATTAAAATCGACTTCCACGCTGGCGGAGCCCAATAGTTTATAATACTTACATACATACATAAATCACGCCTCTTGCCCGTTGGCGTAGGCAGAGACTATTTCCTTCCATTTGCTACGATCCTGGTATACTTCTTTCGCTTTTTCTACATTCATCAGTCTTTTGATGCACGCTCGTCAGTTTAGGGTACTTCAGACCTGACCTTTCTTTAAAACGCCTCCGATTTGATGCAGTTAGGTTCGTTTATGATATATGCCAGAAAAATGGGCGGGCCAATACAATTTTTTTTATAAGAACATTCAACGTATAACTGTCCTGTAACTGTCCCGATGGCGTAGCGGATAGTATGCCTGCCTTCTACGCCGAGGGTCGTGGGTTCGATCCCCACCGGACACAAATATTTGTTAAGTCAATTTCCAAATATTTGTGTTGAGTCTGGGTGTTTTCTATGTATAATATATATTTATTTACAAAAAGAAGTATATAGGTATTAGTATCAGCTATCTAGTTCCCATAGTACAAGCTTTGCTTAGTTTGGGGCTAGATGGCGCTGTGTGAATTGTCCAGGATATCTATTTTATTTATTTATTTATTTATATCCTACTCAGCTGAAACACCCTGCATGTGTATTTGTATTACGCAGCGCTTTGGAATGCTAAAGAAGTAAAGTGAAAGTGAAGGTGAACCCTGTAACAGGTGTCACTGATGTTGTTAGACTAATGGAGTGAGAGCCTCGTTACGGTAATGCTCTTTGTTTCACATTCCAGATTATATTGAATATATGTACATGCATACATACATATTATATCACTCCTTTATCCCTTGCGGGGTAGGCAGAGCGCTAACGACCATAAGAATACGATCGCTATCGCCACGTCTGACATTTTTGAGGATTGTTTTCCAAGGTTGTTCCAGAAACCATGTTTATATCACTATAGTGACAGGTTGCCAGCCTGTCGCTTAAAAATTGTAAAACACCAATCCTCTTGAGTCCCTTAGTCGCCTCTTACGACACCCGCGGGAAGGATGTGGGCTGATGCTATTCTAAGCCGGTTTAGGAGGAGTGATGGATGTTGAGGCCAGTAGGCCGAGTGACGACGGAGGAAGGAAAAGGGTAGCTACCCACCTGGTCGGGTGTTGTGACCAGGGGACCGACTGGTTCAACCGGACATGTTTGGAGGTTGTATATATAGCGATCGGCGGAAACACTTTGATACCGCGTTTCAGGACTTGTATGTGGAGCGCATGCGCGGCGCCACATCGCTCCCCCTTTTTGGAGTGTCGGAGACGCTGTTGAGCCGTTGACGTCTTGAGGCAGTAGATGTATCATCGTGCAGTCAGGCGGTGAGGCTAGCAGGCATGTAGCAGTGGTAGAGCAGGTGCACGCTGGAGTGTGTCGACAGTCGTGGCTGCTGTAGACCCTGAGATGCTTGAGTGCCGACCGAGGATAGAGCACATATCGTACTGTAGATCCATTGCTGGTACTGAGATGATTGCCGAAGATCAAGTGGCTGGTTGGTGCGTTGAAGTCCAAGTTTTCGCCATTGTCCGGTGGAGTTGACGTCATGTTGTGAGGTGCTGCAGTCTGGCGAGGCGTTGCGGTGAGCAGGTATGCAGAGGCGAGCAGGGTACTGCATCTGCTGTAGGCCATGCAGGTGCTGATGCTGGCTCCAGGTCTTCGAGTTGTCGATGACATGTGGAGACAGTGATGATGCCGCAGGGGTGCTGGAGATGCTGTGACTGCTGTTGCCGCTGATGATGGATGACGTCAGGCTTCCGTTGATGAAGATGAAGAGCTGCGTTGTCCGTCACGTCGTCGCTGCTGATCACGTCGGGGTCACCAATTTAAGAGGAGTGATGGATGTTGAGGCCAGTAGGCCGAGTGACGACGGAGGAGGGAAAAGGGTAGCTACCCACCTGGTCGGGTGTAGTGACCAGGGGACCGACTGATCCAACCGGACATGTTTGGAGGTTGTATATATAGCGATCGGCGGAAACACTTTGATACCGCGTTTCAGGACTTGTATGTAGAGCGCATGCGCGGCGCCACACCGGCACACACGGCATAGGAAGGAAAATATGTTAAAGATACAATATCAACATTGGCCTCATACGTCTGTAATAGACGATTTAATCATTGTCTGAGACAAGACTACAGGAGTTGCCTGGGACGCAATTATGGAAGACTGCGTCCCAGGACCTGCGCCACCCTCTCAGTCTCCCTAGCTGACTCCACAGAAAAGACAAGTCGAGACATACGGAGCCAGGTCGGCTGCAGGAGTCTACCATACGATACACGCGCCTAACGGAGACCCCTTTCCGGGTTTAGTGTAGAGTTGTCCTTCTCCAGGAGCGGTCTTGGGTCGAGTTAATCTAACGAGGGGAAGAGAGGGGGTGGTTCTATTCTACTATGCCGACACCACACAACACAATATAGATATACATACAAACACGTATCACGCCTTTATCCTTCACGGATTAGACATAGCGTCAACAGCCTTAAAAATACCGTCACTATCGCCACGCCTGACAAATATTTGAGAGCCGTTTTAGAACAATCGTATATCGGTTCCTTAGTCGTTCTTTACGCAACCCGCGAGAAAGAAATTGGGTGATGCCAGTTTAGAATAGCATCACCCCATTCTGTATAGAACTAAAAACCCACTTAATTTTATGAAATCGAACTTATAACGTTACGCCAAACTTTAGTGCACCTTAAAATTTAAGGATCACTCCGGAACGATTTAGGCTGAATAATCTTACCGTTAGCAATGCCTGTATATTGCGAATTGCGAGCAAGAAACGCGTACTGAATATCAAATTTATAGACATAACTACTTTTTCGGCTCTTGTGGTGTTAGATGCAAGTTAATAGGGTTTTGCTGAGAAATTAAACAGGTTAACAGGTTTCTTTTTTTTCTTTCTTTCTTCTTTTTAACGAATTTGTAAAACAACAAGTTTTATTTACATACAGTTTTCTAATTTTATTTGCAGCGATAAAATATGACCATATTTAACATGCCACTTTGTTGTGGTCATTAGGGAGTATGCGCGGTAAACCAACTTGCGCCTTTCGCTGACCAGCGCGATTCGCCAACTCGCTCTGTGCCTACTCGCGCGCTTAGCCTACTGTAGAGATTCGTCACCTGCGCGTTTAGTAAACCGTTATAATGTACAGTGAACATAAAATAGGTCAATTAGGTCAATTCATAAGAACAAAAATCAAATCAAAACATATTAGTACGTCTACAAACACACTTTTTAGGCGTAAGTTCTACAGATATTTTAGTAATGATGTCTCCGATTTTCCGTACAAGTAAAATAACAACAAATGATATGAAATGCAAAAAAACAAATACATTTCCTTCTCAATATTAGTATCGATAGAAATAATATAATGGATTGTGCCCAAATTACTTTCGGCTGAATTGATCTCTATAGAGCTGGCAACATTACCATATCTCGTCCCTTCCGTATTTGCTCTACTGCTTCAACTTGCAAATTCATAATAGAAATATCAATTCCGTAGGCCCTTTCGATTGGTCTGTTTTGTTTGTGAACTGAAGCGTCATTTCAACAATGAGTTCGATATACAGTGTTTAGTTTGCTTACCATTGTTGTTGACAGTAATCAAAAGGCAAAGGCACTAGTGGATATGACCTGTAAAGCGACTGCCTCAGAAAAAGGGTAGGCGGAGCGCAAAAATATCGCAGCGGTCTGTCTGATCCATACTAGAAATGTCACTCCCCATACTAAAACAGCTTAACTGCTGTCGACGCAGCGCTATCGCAGCGTCGTCCATTGAGCGCGGTTTTAGTATAGGGATTGGCATTTCTAGTATGGATCTAACAGACCGCTGCGATGTTTAAGCGCTCCGTCGTGCGTTAAGTGTGCGATCCGCCAAAGGGTTATCTACGTGTTACGTGTTAGTATCTATATTGATAATTCACATATTTTATCTAATAAGCGGTAAGGAAACCTTTACAGGAATATAACATACTCTAGAAATTCAAACAACTGATAAGTTAAAAATTCTTGAATTAATTGTACAACAGAGAGTAGCAAATTTAAAAGCTAAGTTACTAAAACTTTATACCTTATGGTAGTATTTTTTAATATTTTCCAGATTTATAGTTAAGTCAAAAATGTCCCAATAAAGGCATCTTATATAAATAGTTTAACAAATTTAAAATAAATATAACTGATAAACTAGTTAATATCTAAATGGCTAGACCATGTAGAGAGAGGGTAAAGTGGATACGCCACAAGCCGAACGGATCATCTCCTAGGATACGCGGGCTTGTGTGAACAATATCTTGTCGAGTATAAAAATAATAAACCTACCAGAAATGTGCATCCGATGCAGACGACCGACGTGGCGCAGTGGTAGTGCGACTGCCTTTGACGCAGAAGGTTCCGGGTTTGGTTCTCGGTGGGTCACTCATAAAGTTGATATTTATCACTTTGTGAATTTGTTCCCAGTCTGGTTAGGACATTGCGAGCTGAACCACCCAATTGTCCGCAAGTAAGATGGTTCCGTGTTTCGGATGGCACGTTAAGCCGTAGGTCCCAGTTGCTGTCTATGATCACTTAGACGGCAGTCGTTACACAACCATGTCAGAAGCCTCCTACACGTAGAAGGCGGTGGAAAGATTCTGACACTAGGGTTCATCGGTTCGTTGGATGACTCAGTGTCCCACACGAAAAGTAAGTAAGTAAGGTGCATCATCATCATCAAAAAGACCCATGCTCTTGTCGGTGGAGCAATTTTCATCCTTGTCTGTTTCCTGTCAATATTTTGATCTCCTGATACGACACGACGTGAGCATTTTCCTTTATTTGATTGAAGAATATACCATACGGTCTAAATGCAACTTATCAGTATTGGGAAACCTATCCTTTACACCATTATATTACCTTACCTGCCTCTTTTTGCTCGTACAAGAGTAATATTTCCTTATACTCGTATCTCGGTAACCGCTTCGAAGTAGGAAAATATCTACCAAGAAAATGTATCGCTATTTTGTTCCACATGCAAAGTTGCTATCGCCTTGACAACAGGGATTTAGATTTACATTGCTGGTTACTTCGTGGGTTACAGTTTTAGTAACTTAAGATAACCATCAATGTATGCCAAATAGGGCCCTCGATGACAGGGTAGTGTAATACTAACTTTAAGTTATACGGCTTCAAGCGAACAGCGTGCTAGACTGTCTTACAAGTGTTCTTGTAGATCTTTTCAATGGTAGACAGAAGAAATATTTTGACGAAATATTAATCAATATCTAAATATAAACGTCAAAACCAAACTAGAAACAATCTCCAAGTGATAAATGAATATCATCTTCTTCGTGAGATGCCAGCTTAGAAATGCATCACCCCATTTCTTTCCCGTGGGTGTCGTAGAAGCCGAATAAGGAACTCGAGGGTTTTGTAGTATTGCAATTTTAGGCGACAGGCTGATGTATGCCTGCCTAATTGACCGGTTACATGATCATAACTTTGAAATTAATACATTAAAATCGAAAATTTTTTCATGTCCATAGTCACAACAAAATATTTTAAACTTATATGCATTCTACAAGTAGGTGTGCACTATATTTTTGTATCAAAATGGAAATTGTGCATCGTGACACGGTAAAAACCGCGCTCGCTCGATCGCGTCACAAACAAGTGGGTTATTCATAAACAATGCCAAGGGTACAGTCACCACGACAGAGTGTTTAAAAACACAAACATCTATCACACAGCCTTGCGGGGTAGGCAGAGCGTTAACCAGCGTTAAGATACGTTTGCTATCGCCAGTGGTGTTTAAAAACTAGACAAGAAAACAAACCTTTACCAAACCGCAAGTGAATTATATGGCTACAAAACAAATGACAAGCGATATGAATTGAAATATATCTGGCACAAAGAAGTAGACTATGTGGTGAAAAACTAATTTAGTGTAAGCGTTGTAAATACAGTGGATAGTAATCTTTGCCTGTAATTTCTACGCATGTTTTGTAGTGCAAAGACCTCTTAAAAATGGAATGTAGAGTGGAAGCTTGTGACGATTAACAAATAATAATTTTAGGTACAAGTTTTTATTTCAAAAGAATAAAACAACAATATTATACATCAACAAAACTTACAAGTAAAATATATCTTCTAGGGCGGTATTACGGTATTCGAAACGTAGCTCTGAAATTTCTGAATTCGTATTTAGATAATAGAACGCAAAAGGTCCAAGTAAACGGCACCAAATCACAGGGATCTCGTGTTAAAATTGGTGTGCCGCAAGGCTCTATATTAGGACCATTTTTATTTTTAATTTACATTAACGATTTGCCTTACATGGTAGAGAATTTGTCCAAAATTGTATTATTTGCTGATGATACATCCCTTATATTTAAGGTTGATAGACGAGCGCATAATTATGACGAAGTAAATCACACTCTTGGACAAATTCATAGTTGGTTTACTGCAAATAACTTAGTTCTAAATGCGAAAAAAACTAAATGTGTATTATTCACTTTGCCAAATGTAGTACATTCTTTGAATAATTATGTCACGCTTAGTAATGAAAAATTAGAATTTACTGCCAGCACAGTTTTCTTAGGGATTACGCTTGATTCAAAGCTTCAATGGGGCCCTCATATTACATCTTTGTCGGGAAGATTAAGCTCAGCTGCCTATGCAGTACGTAAAATTAGAGAAATTACAGATATTGCAACTGCACGACTTGTTTACTTCAGTTATTTTCACAGCATTATGTCCTATGGAATTTTGCTGTGGGGTCGCGCAGCTGATATTGAAACAATATTTATTCTTCAGAAAAGGGCCATTAGAGCTATTTATAAACTTGGCAGTCGTGATTCTCTAAAAGAACTGTTTAAGGAAATTAATATTATGACTGTGCCATGTCAATATATTTATGAAAATATCATGTATGTAAGAAAGAATATTCATACTTTCACAAGAAATCATGAAAGACATAATCGTAATATAAGGAGTAAAAATAAATTAGATCAACCTAAGCATAGACTAGCTAAAGTTAGGACTTCATTTGAAGGTTTAAGTATACGATACTATAACAAAATACCGGAAGATATATTAAGTTTGTCTGAGAGTAAATTTAAATCTATTATTAAGAAAACATTATGTTATAAAGCCTATTATAAGTTAGATGATTACGTTAATGACAAAGAGGCATGGTCCTCTGATTTTCCAGCGCAGCACAAGAAACATGCAGTCATTTTTAATACCAAATCGGGACGTGCATGGAACTTAAAATTGACATAAATAGAAAGGAAGACTTAATTAAGACGAAACAGATAGAATTATCTACTGTAGTACTTTTATTTTATTTTAGCGTAGCCGTCTTTTGGGCTATTAATATATTTTAAATCTTAGCTAGGGTAGCTTAGGTCCTCTGGTACAAATTGTTAATTGAGAATAGGAGCACTTTTGAGCAGGTTTTTGGGTGGTTTTCCTGTTCAGGGGGTCCGGCTGATTTACATGACACATGTAAATATATTTTTTGAAATATTTACTTTAATAGCTACATGCTAGTAAGTTACATGCTGTGTGGTCAGCCTGGCCGGCCCCGAGGCAGTGCCTTTTTTATCCCACTCGTGCCGCGTTTCTACTAGGAACATAAAATTGTTATAAAAAAAAGAAAATTGTGTCTGACAATTTTCTCTTTTTTACAATGACTAATTTGTTTTTAGCGACAGTATTGTATTGTAAATTTTTGACTTTCTGAAAGAATTCGTTGTGAATCTACTTGGAAATAAACGATTGAAATTTGAATTTGAATTTGAAAAATTTGGCGGCACACCGAGGCAAGGTTCCAAAGGTACAAAGTAGATACAAAAAAGTAAAAATGCTCCTTAATATCCTGACTGTACCAGTGAAAAAATCTATTATACAGGATGAATATGTAATGAAGAGCTCTTCACAGATAGATAGTTCTTTTTACCTTAAAGATAGTTTACTATGCAAACTATAATTATATTTTGTACTCGAGACTCACTTAGCGGTTTCAGTTGCCGTTTTTCTATTTTCTATGAAAAAAACAAAGTACACCTTTTTTAGAGTATATAGATACACATTCACTTAAATCAACTCAAACAAACCACAAACTTTCTGAAACTAGCTACTTACCTAGTGTTTTCTAAACCCGAAAGCATTTAGGTTTTTTGAAAATTCTTTACACCAAGAAAAATGTTTTGAGGGAAAAAAATACTTGAATATTAACTACATACATACATACATACATATATCACGCCTTCATCCCTTACGGGGTAGGCAGAGCGCTAACGGCTGTAAAAATACGGTCGCTGTCGCCACGTCTGACAAATATAGAGGGCCGTTTGAGATCATTTTGTGTATCACTATAGTGACAGGTTGTCAGCCTGTCGCCTAAAAGTTGTAATAGACCTGAAACCCTCAAAGTCCCTCAGTCGCCTCTTACGACACCCAGAGGTAGGAAATGGGGTGATGCTATTCTAAGCCGGCATCACACGGCGTGAGCCGGCATCACACGGCGTGAGCCGGCATCACACGGCGTATTAACACATATTAGCATATTAACTAAATAAAAAAAATTACCTCATTGCTCTTAAAAACTGTTGTTCTAGTTATACTTACGGAATCAAATTATCACATTTTTTGAGAACAAAATTCAGTTTTTTTAAACTCCTAAGTTGATGTTGAATTTTACTAATTTGTCAAGTGACCTGCCGTGTGATGCCGGCATAGAATAGCATCACCCCAAATCCTTCCCGCGGGTGTCGTAAGAGGCGATTAAGGGATTCGAGAGTATTAGTGTATTACAATTTTTAGGCGACAGGCTGACAACCTGTCACTATAGTGATACATATTATGTTTTCTGAAACAACCTTGGAAAACAATCCTCAAAAATGTCAGACGTGGCGATAGCGACTGTATTCTTGCGGCCGTTAACGCTCTGCCTACCCCGTAAGGGATAAAAGCGTGATATGTGTATGTATGTGTATGTATGTCAAGTGACCTTTAATTACATATGAGTGAGGCATGATGACTGGTAGGTCAAATGAGCTACTTTATAAAACTATATTTTGTAGGAAACTACGAATAGATGACGTCATGTCTCTCTAGTTTCGAGGGCGTCAAAACACTTATTTTTATATTATTTTTCCGTTTATTAATTCCAAATTTAAATATTTCGAGAAACTAAAAATGGAGTGTGTAGTATTTTTGGACAATAGTTTTAAGCGTACAACTTTTGTATTTTATTAATGACCCAGTCATCTAGCGAATTCGATACGGATGCTCTCGGATCATTCAACAATGATTTTCGTGCAAGTCCTCCGTAATTGTCCATCCTCCAAGTGCAAGATTTTCGTCCTTATGTCTTATTTTATCAATATTGTCTAAAATCTTGGAACTGAACTGTACGCAGCTGATTTCCGACTCACGGTTATCGTTACTTAAAACTTGTGGTTACTTCCTTTATGTATAGGATTACTACCTGACTGTGAATCAGTTTGAAGCGGATTATATATGGACAATTAGAACAATACGTCGGTGCGGACTATGCACTATGAAGCCAGATAATGCATGTTCTGATATACTGTATGCAGTAGATTGTGGTTTGTATTGGATTGTATTAGAAAGGGTATCCTATTCTGTCCGGTGTATTGCAGTTCAACGTGATTTACTTCGAACGGATTTGATTTGTTGTGAAATATAAGCTTATATTTAAAATCGATGTTTTATTTTGATACGCCAGGAAATCTTGTTTCTTGTCACGTTATATGTGCTTCCTTAGGCGAATCGCACTTTAGACGCACGACGGAGCGCACGACACTGCGATAGCGCTGCGTCGACAGCGGTTGAGCGGTTTTGGTATGGGGATTGACATTATAGTATGGATTTGACCAGCAAGGAGGATGTACTTAAACGCTGGGCTGAGCATTTTCACAACTTGCTCAACGTAGATCGATCAGCTGATCTGCATCATATCAGTTTAATGCCTCAACTCCCGTTAGCCACGGAGCTGGACGAGCCCCTGTCATGCGGCGAGGTTGTTACTGCCATCAGACAGCAGCATAATAACCGGGCGGTTGGCATTGACCCTATACCGGGTGAACTACTTAAATATGGTGGTACGGAGTTGCACACGTCGGTATGGAAACTTTTCGTTCGAATGTGGGAGGAGGAGAGGGTCCCTGAGGACTTCAAAGTGTCTCGCATTTGTGCCCTCTACAAGAACAAGGGTGACCGTTCTGACTGTAACTCTTATCGCGGTATTTCATTGCTGTCAGTCCCTGGAAAAGTCTTTGCCAGAGTTTTACTGAATCGCCTCAAAGATTTGTCGGAAAAAATTCTGCCCGAAACCCAGTTCGGCTTCCGACCTGACCGAGGTACATGTGAAGCTATTTTCTCGGTGCGTCAACTACAAGAAAAAAGTAGAGAACAAGGTCGCCAGTTGTACCTCTGCTTTGTTGATTTAGAGAAAGCATTCGACAGTGTGCCACGCGAAGCTCTCTGGATGGTGCTAGGAAAGTTAGGGTGCACAGAAAAGTATGTGCGACTCCTAAGACTCCTGCATGACGACATGCAGTGCTGCGTCTCTGTAGACGGTGAACAGTCTGATTTCTTCCCCGTCACCTGTGGGGTGAAACAAGGATGTGTTCTAGCGCCCACACTGTTCGCCTTGTACTTTGCAGTTGTAGTCAAAGAAGTCCTAAATACTGTTTCCCAAGGAGTCCGCATCCGTTTCCGCACAGATGGCAGTCTTTTTAACCTGGCTAGACTTAAGGCGCGCACTAAAGTCTCGTATGCATTGATTACTGAGATCATGTATGCTGATGACTTGTGCTTTCTTGCAGAATCCCCAGACGGCCTGCAACAGCTAATGTCCGTTTTTCACCAAGCATGCTGTAAATTCGGCCTGAAGATCAGTGTCAAAAAGACGGAAGTGATGTCCTTAGACTCGCATGGTCGCGAGACACTGGCGATTATGCTTGGTGAGGATATGCTGAAACAGGTTGATAAGTTTCGTTATCTGGGGAACACTATAACATCTAAGTGTAACCTTGATGCTGAGATCAACAGCAGAATCAGTGCTGCAGCTGCAGCATTTGGGAAGTTGTGTTCCAAGATTTTCTGCTCGCACGACCTAAAGCTAGCCACAAAAAAAAAAAAAAAAAAAAAATCTGTATATATGGCGATTGTGCTGCCAAACCTTCTATACTCCTCCGAGACTTGGTGTGTGTATCGTCACCACATACGCACTCTGGATCGCTTCCACCTAAAATGCCTTCGCACCATCATGAAGATCAGATGGTCCGACCGAGTGCGCAATACCGAAGTTCTGAGACGAGCCAATGTTGGTGGCATTGAGGCCTATCTAATGCGTCGTCAGCTACGGTGGTGCGGTCATGTATCCCGGATGTCGGAGGAGAGAGTGGCGAAGCGCATCTTTTATTCTGAGCTAGAGGAGGGCAAGCGAAAGCATGGCGGACAACTCCTCAGATATAAAGATGTTCAGAAACGACACATGAAAAGATGCAACATTGAGCCCACTCAATGGGAGGGTCTGGCAGCACAGCGCCCCGAATGGCGCGGGATGGTTAAGAGGCAAGTCCGCGAGTTTGAGGAACAGCGTAAAGCAGACCTCGACGCTAAGCGCGATGAGCTGAAGGCCCGTCCACCCGTCGCCATTAACTATAATTATGTAAATGGCAAACTCACGAGTCCACTCTGTGCACGGGAGTTTACTGCCAAAATTGGCTACAATAGCCATCTCCGGGCGCATCAGCGCCGATCTGATTAGGAGTCAAAGTGGTCGCCATGGCCGAAATCGGTCGGAGAGATCATCATGGATCTGAAAAACCACTGCGATATTTTAGCGTTCCGTCGTGCGTTAACTGTGCGACCCGCATTCGAGTTGTATTATATAAATTAAGACTAGCAAGTTTTTGCTATTTATTACATTCAAAGCATACGAAAACTTCGCGGAATATGTCAAACGAATGTCGTTCTTGGAGACAAACTACAATTACTACATAGTCTATTTTATTTTGCTCAAACTATATTTTGCTTCGATGAAAGGACTTTTTCACCGTTTTCTTCCGGTTGGTCGACTAAACTGAAAACGAATGTAATAAAAGATTGGGGAAAATTGCTAAGTTATTTGCTTCTCCAAAGAAAATGAAGATCTTATACTTGTGCAATCACATGAAATCTAAATAAGGGTTTTCCAAAAAACGCGCAAACATTCAGGCATGCCACCGATACTATTTTTGTTTGACATTTGAAAAAATCTTATTGATAAAGCCTCAAATCCATGTCAAAAAGTTCATGCAATGTCATGCAATAATGGCACCGACAACGCCGCACATCTTGACACATGTCAACTGGCATGTAAAAGCTACACTACGATTTACCACTTACCTAAACAGTTTCTAATATATGACTATAATCAATTGAGGTTTTTAATTATTCCATGAAGAAATGAGGCCGTGTGATGCCGGCTTAGAATAGCATCACCCCACATCCTTCCCGCGGGTGTCGTAAGAGGCGACTAAGGGACTCGAGGGTATTGGTGTATTTAAATTTTTAGGCGACAGGCTGACAACTTGTCACTATAGTGATACACATGTTTTCTGGAACAACCTTGGAAAACAATCCTCAAAAAGGTCAGACGTGGCGATAACGACTGTATTCTTGCGGCCGTTGGCGCTCTGCCTGCCCCGCAAGGGATAAAGGCGTGATGTATGTATGAAAAAATAAGAAGTAAAACTTTCCATTCTGCTACGGTCTCTTCAGCCAAGCTAGCAAAATCCTTAATCAACAGCTGCGAAAATATTGCCTTTACGTTTAACAGCGTAAACATTTTCTTTTCTACAACGATAGAATTGTAAGAGAAACGAGACACTTGAGTTCAGGAGGCAATTCATCTTCCCAGGAGATGGGTGACGACGCTGGTGTCGACATTACGGATGATAACCATTTACCTTCGCGTTATACTCTCTACTAAATTACTCTCGTGGCTTAGATCTTTTTGCACCCTTCCATTTTTTATACAGCCAATTTGGGTGAAGACCGTCAGGAGCGTCAGGTAGCGCATTATGAATAAGAGGTGAGATCGAGAAATCAGATAATGCGAACAGAAGAAAATCTATGTATTTACCTGCCTACTACATAATCATACACTATATGCTGAGTTATTATGTACTGAATAATTACAGAGATTACAAATGTTACCAAAAATTTTTGCCTCTACATGTCTGTATTACTATTATATGTTTGAAAGAAGTTTTTCAAAACCATGATTAAAAAACAGATTGATACGAATACAAATAACATACATTTATTACATATCACGCCCTTATTCCTTGCGAGATAGGCAGAGCGTTAACGGCCATAAAGATACCGTTGCAATCGCCACGTTTGTCAAATATCCAGGGCCCTTTCAGATGATTTGTGTATTACTGTAATAAAAGGTTGACAGCCTATGTTGCCTAATACAGATTACTTTAATACAATAAGTGAAACTAACGCAGAATAATGATCTGTGACAGAATTATACGCAAGGACGTTCAACTTAGTATTGAATATTTCCGTTCCCTGAAAATAATTTTGCGGTATTCTCTATGGCCGAGTATTAAAAGTGGAAGCAAAAGTAATTCCGAAAAAGGTCGCAAAATCCGCAGTCAAAATAAAATCAGAAGCGGATCCGAGCTTATGGAATTGGGGGCACCGGTCCCACTATTCTCTATAAGCAATTTCGCTTCACAGTCGCGCTCAAAAACCGTGCAGTGGGTAGAACAAAGCCGGGAATCGAACCGCCACTTTGCACAACAGAGCTGTCAGTGGTATGCCTGAACGAGCAATTTATTTGGCTGCCTCACATATTGAGGCATTAATCTCTTTCCCTACACGGCGACAATTTTGGATGAATGTTTCTCTGTGCTAGGTGGATCGCACACTTAACAGTCATCCGTCGAATGCGGTTTTAGTATGGGGAGTGACGTTTATAGTATGATATTTTAGCGGTCCGTCGTGCGTTAAGTGTGCGATGCGCCTAAGTCACGTAGTCACGAATTCTGTAGATACTATCCTATCTGCATGTGAAATAATAAATAGCGATATTTTGAATAGCATCTGAAATTTTTGAGAACTTGGAAAATTTTTGAGAATATCTTTGATGTCATATCAAAACAATCTAGTATTTCGTGAAAAAGTTATTTAAATACAAACATTCCACAAGATTCTTGCCGTTTTTTAAAAATTTTTAAACGAAATAGGTTCTAAATTGCACCTTGGACTTGTTCAGACTTAATAAAAAAATACAGGAGTCAAGCGAATCGCACACTTAACGCATAACGGACCGCTGCGTTACGGATGCGTTATTTTAGCGGAGCGTTGTGAGTTAAGTGTGTGATCCGCCTAAGTCGCAACGTCGCGAGTAATCATTTTCTTTCTCTCTCATTTCGTGTGAGATTTCACATCAAGGTTCCGATGTCCCACATTTTATGGATCATGTCGATAAATTATATTTACATCACCAAAATATAAAACAAGCTGTGATCCATAGCAGGGTATTAAAATATCGTAAATTCATTAAAACTTTATTGCATTCTCATTAATTTAATCTTCAAATTACCGTGCGGCAATGTTGCCACCCTTGAATTTAATTAAAATTGAAATTATGTCGTCGCTTCGGCATCGACGGTGGTAATATGCCGTTAATTAAACAAATTTTCTGACTACCCGCAGAATTTATATTGCCAATCGATTATTTTATTGGTTCTCGGCGGTTTGTAATAACTTTCTATTTTTATAAATACATACCTACTCTAATTATAATATTCGTTCAAAATATTTTATTTGTTTATACATACATACATACATACATATATCACGCCTTATTTTTGTTTATATAACTGTTTATTATACAAAGTAAAACATAGGACATAACATAAATCAATACACAACGTCTCTCTCCTTCGGCTTGATGGACTGATGACTTGAAGAGAGCAGCTGGTAGGTTTTAATCACAACATAGTATAAAGCCAATATCCTTTTCGGGTCTGTGTGTACCTATGCTTAATCTTTAAAACTACACAAAGTATTTTGATGCAGTTTTTTCAGTAGCAAAGGCGATTCAAGTGTAAAATTTTTGATTATTATAAAACTTGTCAGGAAAACGTCTTATTCCCACGGGAAAATGACACTTACAATTACAGCGGGCGCAGGCACTCGGGCGGATCACTAGTTTTGTATAAAGCACAAGTATTCATTCCAGAAATTATATTAAAGTTAAAACCAGCCGGTTTTGTTACTATGAGCATTTTCAAGGGTGTAAGGGCTTATGGCGTACGCTAGGGAAGGCCTCTTTCACACTCAACGTCCAGCGGAGTGCAAAAATAACGCTGCGCTAACGAATCCGTCTGTCAAATCCGTACTAGAAACGTCACTCCTTAAACAAGAACTGCTCTCGACGAATGTCCCATCGACGCATCCGTTAGTGTAGCGCTAGCGTTTTACCAAACGACGTCATTTTGCCTGACATTTTGATCGTGCGTCGTGCGCTGTCACTGCGTTGGTTGAGATTTACTTTAGCGTCCGTTTGACGGACGTCAGAAATACGCTGCGTTGGACGTTGAATGTGAAAGAGGCCACAAGCGTATGTCGAGTACTGAAACAGTTACATGGGAAAAATACCCCTTTTCTGCTAAAAACGTTATGACCCTGGTAACACGTAAACCATCTTAGGATTTCCTGGATACGAGTTTTTTAAGACACACAATGTACATAACTTAGTAGCAATAGTGTAATAGGAGATGTTAATGTAGGTACACTCGCCGGCAGAAATCCATTACCCAAGGGTATCTGTTGCTACGCTCAAGTCAATAAATTGTTTTATATGATGTAAGGGTAGTAGAGCGTTGGTGGCCAAGCGGCTAGGATACCGGTCTTATAATCGTGAGACCCGAGTTCAATCTCCGCCATCTACCAATGTATTTTTACTCATGGACATTAATCGACTGCTTCTACGGTGAAGGGAAAACATCGTAATGTGTAAAATATGGTACACAATGAATGATCTGTGTAGGTAGTGCAGTCTCTGAAACCCACATTCAAATAAAATTTTAACTCCGATGAAAAATTATCGGGTTGCCGAGGTCAAATGGCAGTCGCTATGTGTGAAAACTCGGTGCTACGTCAAATCATCTAGGGGTAGCCGACTACGACAGAGAACGGGATAAAACAAAGAGAATGATAAAGCAAGAAAAGCCATGTAATTGTGTGGAATGTAAAAAATACCCAGGTTTATAATCATTTGTAGTATAGTATATATATTGTATAGGGGTAAAGTTGTAACAGTCATAAATTTATCATGAGCAAATAAGACTAAGATTATTACTTTTTATTTTAGTAGGTCAAAAAAGTGTCTTGGAAATTTCATTTTATGTTTTTATCATAGGGAAAATCCTGCGAATCCAGTGAAACCATTACGTCAGCGACAGTACAGCGTCTCATAGAAACGGAGCTATTAGGAGACTCATAAAATATTAGCGCAATCGTGATGACGCAATTTGAGCTTCAGGTGGACCGCACACACACCTCGCTGTATTGCGGTTTGTGACATTGGACATGAGCATCAACTTTGACGGAGCGCACACTTGACGCACGACGGAGCGCAAAAATATCACAGCTGTCTGTCAGATCCATACTAGAAACGTCACTCCCCATACTGAAACCGCGCTCGACGGATGGCACTGCGTCAACAGCGGTTGAGCAGTTTTAGTATGGAGATTGACAGTTCTAGTCTGTCAGACAGATCCATACTAAGTAGAAACGTTACTCCCCATACTAAAACCGCTCAACCGCTGTAATTGCAGCGCTATCGCAGTGTCGTCCGTCAAGTGCGGTTTTAGTATGGGGAGTAACGTTTTTAGTATGAATCTGACAGACCGCTGCGAAATTTTAGCGCTCCTTCGTGCGTCAAGTGTGCGATCCGCCTTTCTAGATGGTATTTGCCAAATTCACGATGTTTGGCAGGCAGATTGGCGCACGTATGCAAGGTAAGTATTATTTGTATTCGCTGAGAAAATTACTGCTCATTTTTTGATAAGAAAACTCGCACGTCGCTTGCTTTTTACGTCTTTCAGGGATAGATATGGAATCCTCGTATTCTTCAATCTTAAGATGGCACCCTGCTACACTGCTTCAATTTCTGACGGCCTGCGAGCAAATGACAGCCGCCCGGCGTTGCGACATCGTATGTCTTTATTCGAGGAGTTTGTGTGCCGTGCGATTTCATATACTGCGATCCATTCGTTCAGTTTTTCCGCAGAACGGAGCGGAAAAATACCGCAATACCGGATGGCTTGTGTGAGAACCACCCTTGAGCTTGATAGTTTGACGACAATGTAGGTTTACGAGGATTGTCTCAGCGCCCAGATGGGACGTTAAGGGGCAAATATAATACATAGTTTGCTCGTCACTAACGTGATGAAATTTAAAGCTGAGTTTGATACACTTGTTGAACTTCAGATGATGAAATTGCTCCGCGTTCAGAATTGTAACTTCTATAAGCTAGCTCTTCTATTGTAAGGTATTCTTTTATTGTCGGTATATGGGATATCGAGTCAAAGAACGACCCGATGATCCATGGTATGGAAAGTTGACCACCTGATTGAACTTTTAACAGTTAGATAGAAAATTATCAAAAAAATATTCAAGCAGAATTCTTGACTTTAATGCCTCTATGACTATTTCGGTAAGTAGGTACTTATTGATTGACAACCTTTCAAAAAGACTTTGGAAATTAAGTACCTACTTCTCTGACCAACATCTGAACTAACAATTTTATTGCCCTTTTTTTAAATACAATAACACAGAATCTAAGCCAGACTATCAATAATCATACAGTGTAGGTCACGATTCTGCTATCTATCGGTGACTTAGCACTGAGACGTCGGCAACCGGTTCACAGTTAGCCTACAAATGCAAAATTTGTATTCCCGCCAGTTTACAAACCACAGTAGGAAGGGATCAAGCAGTAGTAGCGCTATTTCACCGTCCTAAAAACTGACGAACCTGCGTCTGTCTAACAACGCAAGTTCATCCGTGGTGCTGCTGCAATGTCAGTTTGTAATACAGAAAATTTAAAATTTGGACGGCAGCTGCGTGCGTTAGATGTTGAATTCGCCGTAGATAGTCATTGTCCTGGACATCGTCAGGGTAGGATGTGATTTGCTCTTAGAGTAGATCTAGTGTACCTACCAAACTGTGATAAATAATTTATCGGAAGGCTGAGGAATGTGGGTCTAACACGCCCAATAAATGGCTGATTAATTCTCTATTTTATTTCAAAGCCAAAAAGGTTTTAAAATTAAGTCGCTTTTTGCGTTTCTCGGTCAATTTCAATGCTCCTCGTAAACTATGCATGGGATTTTGATGTTATTTTTTAATAGACAGACATTTAATTTATTGAACTGAAAGGTTTTTATTTATAAAATATGGCTGTAGAAAAAAAGGACTTATTTCCATGGTAAAATTCTTAGCAGAGGATTAAAATGTTATATATATTTTTTTTATTACTGACAAACTAGTTCTGGAATACGCACGGCAAGCCAATGTACCTACTGTTCCTCACCTCTACTGGAAGCAGACCAGACACCGTTGGAATATTAACAGGCACAGGAGAAATAATGTGGAATAAACCGCCGCAGTGGGACGTGCAAGAGACGCAGTGCCTTGCAGCTGCCGTGCAAGTTTCGAGATGCTACATTTTCTTTTTCAAGAATATGCATGTACAGCAAAAAAGAGTAGACAAAAATGACGTAAAAAAAATACTGCATATGTTTTAAGGGATGAACCAGCCCATGAAACTGAACAACTTTCCCCAAGACACATGGGTCAAATATGAAAAAATTTTGGACCTCCCAAAATTACCGACGGACAAGTCAATTTGTATGGGAGGTTAAAAAAAATCTTATATTTCGACCTATGTTTCTCGGGGAAAGTTGTTCAGTTTCATGGGCTGATTCACCCTTGAAAATATTTGCAGAAAATATTTTTACACCTTTATTAAAATAGTGTATTCCACATACTTACTCTGGACCGGAAAATTCCAAAGAGTTTTGATTACAATCCAAACACTCCGTTCTCCGTTGTTCCCCAACACAAACACGGCGAAAGCATGCAAGGCGAACTTTCATTAGATTTTCGTAGGTAAGTTATTCAAATCACTCCCATTCCACATGCGATAAGTGTTACGGAGGAGTGAGTTCACATCAAAGTTCGCGGTGGGAGCAAAAGGGTTGTTCCACCGCGAACCGAGAGTATCGTTCTCTGCGACGTACCCGGGCCTATGTATTTTATAGTTTAAAGCAAAACATTAGTACAAACTGGTTTTTCTAACTGCACATTTTTTCGTGTTGTTACCGGCTAGTTGTATGTAGACAATCAAGGCAAAACACCAGTAGCATAAAAAATTGTCGGTAGTCTTATTCACCAATAATTAAAATTTATGCCATTCCTCTCTTTACTTGTGAGACATTGAGTCGTTTGCAATAAAAGAGCATTTGTCAGCGCAGTCTTTATTCTTTTGGATTTAGAATTTAGTAACGGTGATCAGAATACTTTCTACCCCTTTATATGATACATAACTTTCCAGGTAGGCGTAAACGATAACTTTTGGTTACGACAAAACCGTAATTTTTACCTAAATAAAAAAAGCTCTTAAATTTCACACTTCGTGATTTTAGGTGTTTTGTGGTACACAGTTATAATGTACGAAGTTTTTCCGCGCAGATTTTTTTAAATTAAATGGAAGAAAAGCAAATCTAACGCACGTTTCCTGCGTATTTCTATATATATCACAATTAGAAAAGTGGACTTATGACGTTTCCTTTCAAAAGGAAGAAAAAACACTATACCTAAATGTCAGCCAAAATGTCAAGTGAATTTTCTCGTTCACTAGGGAATTACTTGACCTTGTCTCCAACTTTACTCAACCATAACTTGGTCTATTATTAGCCACAATGAGTTAGTATTTTTTTGGCCGCTGCTATAATGTACGCTATGGGCGCTTATTTATCACCAGAGGATCAATTAAATGGCCCTCAGTAGAACAACCCACACAACCGCAGTTTGTTGAACGCTTGAACATGTTGAAAGCCGCTAACTTTACATTACCCTTTCTCTTCGGATAATTACGTGTGGTTTCTCTCTTAGATACCGTTCTGAGCAAATACAAACTTTCATGTTATCTGCTATAAGGGAAGTTTTTGCTTGTCTTTGATCCAATTAAATTTTTGATACTCTGCTTTATTGGAGAATGGAAGTGGTCTGTTGTTACGGCAACCGCTGTTAATTGTTTAGTAGTCAAACATTTAGCTAGTTGTTTTAGCTAAGTCGTATAAAATTAATTATTAACAGAATTGCCTAACTTTAGTTTTATCGTACACACTGTGGCAAGTTTCGTTTTTCGCTAGGTTTTAACATCGTCTCATCTGTAACATTGTAGGATAACGAGAAGTAGACACGATGATTTTTTATTTCATACATAATCAGCATAAAATATATTGACTGCATTTTCTATCTAATGATGTTTAAACCAGTAGTGGTATAAAACCAATGAAAAAGTTTATTCAGAAGAAACAAACTAGTAAAGTTGTGTACCTAGGCAATACATTTTGAAATCATACTAACTATAACACTCTGACGACCGATGTGGCGCAGTGGTAGTACGACTGCCTTTGACGCAGAAGGTTCCGGGTTCGATTCTCGGTGGGTCACTCACAAAGTTGATATTTATCACTTTGTGAATTTGTTCCCAGTCTGGTTAGGACATTGCGGGCTGAACCACCTGATTGTCCATAAGTAAGATGGGTCCGAGTTTCGGATGGCACGTTAAGCCGTAGGTCCCGGTTGCAGTCTATGATCAGCGATCACTTAGATGGCGGTCGTTATTATACTCAACCATGTCAGAAGCCTGCTACTTATAGAAGGCGTATGAAAAATTCTGACTTAAGCGTTGATCGGGTTGTTGGACGACGCGGTGTCCCACACGAAAATAGAGAAAGAGACGATACATTTACAAAAGTGTTTTTTTAACGAACGATATATTGGTTGCAAGTTACACTTGACTGTTTCCCAGCTTAAAGACACCGGACAATATTGACAATGGCGACTCTAGACCGCCTGGGATACTCCGAGCAGCGATAGTTTTTATTCTTCAAACAAAGACCCAGCATTCAAAGATGCAGCATACTTGTCCATCGGCCGAAAAATCAAAGAAGAGAAAGGTGACTGTTTTCAAGTTATAAAATATCAAACGATATTGATAATGGCAAGTCCACCTGGATGTTCGAAGAAGCTGATAAATTTTCTTCAAACGCATACCACGACATAGGCCTTGCCCAAGTGCCCACACAAACTAGAATTTGAGGCCGACTGCGTCCATCTCCTCGCACAAACCTTACGTCCTAACTTAGCCTGTTATGTTAATATGTACCTTACCTTATCAGCCACAACAGTCTACTGCTGGACATGGACCTCCCCTACGGGAGGCATTGCCATACTCATTACGCTTGACAGGCGGATTGGCTAGCGCATTGTAAACTCCAATCCAGAAAATTTCAACGTCATATACTTTCTACTTTTGCAAGGTGGCTTAGTATAGGCTCAGGGTATTTATTTCATAAAATAATCATACATTGACAGGGACGTATCATTAAAAAAGGAGTGTGACAACTTTGGTGTAGTAACTTTGATATCATATACGAGTACACCAGTTTCAACTTTTGCTACAGCCTCAAAAGACGGCGTGAAGATGATTATTATTTTCTAAATTTAAATTTCTTAGCACAGATCTAGTTTATGAGAAACGGTCTCCAAATGAACTGTCTATGATATTTTCTTTATTCTATTCTTTTGTTTGCTCAGTCTCGACGCCAATGAGTGTACTGCAGTAGAGATGGGTAGTGGGTAAAAACCCATTCAACCCACCCGGGTAAAAACCGGGTTTTTACCCAAATCACCCGGTTTTAACCCATTATTACCCAAATTGATGGGTGAAAACAGCATACGTAGAAAATAATTTAAAAAATGATTTTATTCCAAGCAAATCTACAAGAATACAATGAGTATTTCACAGCTTTCTAATTATTTCTTTCTTTATAGTAAAAATGGCTAATAACAATCATAATAAAAATCACCCGCTTGATTAAATAAGCTTTAGGCGCTGGACATGTGCGTGAAAAAGTCATTTTGGCTACTAAAAATTATTTTCTTGCGCGCGGAATTTTGGTTTTGGCGATGTTAGTGAAATTCAAACACGGCGAGTTTATAATACGAGGTATATTGTATGTTCTCAGGGTTCAATGAATACAGTTTAGGCACAGTAAAGTTAACAAGTAGAAACATGTGAAAATACACGGTACGGTAGCGAGAGCTCTGCAGTCGGCGAGCGAACGAACGAACAGACAAACAAAACACGGACAAGATGGAGCGAGTCCTCCCCCCTCGCGTCCCGCTTACCCCTCTAGGCTATAATCCTGAAAACGCGCGGGAACTCGTACGCGGCGGCGGGAAGTATTTGCGACAATTTTCATTTAGAACATGTTATATTTGCAGTCATTCAAACAAACATAAGTTTACTAGAGATGGGTCATTTTAGCTAAGGTACCACATAACCTAGAATCTGCTCTTTTATTGTAACTTTATTTAATAGCGAGATTGCGACCATAGACCTTTCCAAAGCTCTTTGAGAGACATGTTTTATTGCTCGATTCTCAATTCCGTATGTCATGATCATGATTGGTAGGACGCACTACTCGAACAACATTGTCTTGAAACATAGTGGCAATGCTTTTTAAAGGTACCGCTTAAGTCAAAAATACAACAATACAAAAGCATATCAATTGTTAAAAGGCTTGCGCTGATGACTTTTACATGGAAAACAATTGTAGGTTCTTCTTAGCGTGTCGATGGCAGACACTACACCGTCGCAGCCCAGAACTTGGCAACAACGACAGCGCTTGCAGACGCTGTCATAAGATCGTCCTTTGTACAGGTGTTGGGGCACGCCGGACACGATATTAGGTGGTGCATCGTTTGGACCGCACCACACAAACAGCTTACGTCGGCACCCTCCAAGAAGCCCCACTTGGCCATGTTTTCCTTGCTCCGGCCAGTTTAGGTCCGAAGTCTATTCAGGGACTTCCAAACCGGCCAAGGTAATTTATGACCAGGTGGCAAACTTTCAGCGATAGAGACGAAAGGAGCTGGTAGGGTTACCTTTTCCTGCCAAAGTTTGCACCTCGCTTGTTTGGGGTCGGTGCAAAGAGGAGACACGCACTTTACAAAGTTATTGCGACTTTTCAACCGTTGTGGCACTGGGATATGGTCGTGTAAAGGGTGCCGTGCATCTGACTCCATCCTTGCTCTCTCAAGGGAGCTAGCCACAGTCCTGCGAACAGATGGGGGCGCCATACCAGCCAGTGGGTATAGCTGGCTAACCGGGGTCGGTTTCAGGCAACCAGTTATGATCCGGCAAGTCTCATTTAAGGCTGTATCTACTAGCTTTGCATGGGCTGAACGACTCCACACAGGGCTTGCGTACTCACCTTCAGAAAAGGATAACGCCAGCCCACTAGTTCGCAGAACATGAGGTGTTGCTCCCCATCCAGTAGAAGTAAGGCGCTGTAAAAGGTTATTCGGAGTGAACGCCTTCTTTTTTTATATTTTGGCAGTTCTTACTGAAGGAAAGTGACCTATCCAGAGTAATGCCCAGATATCTCGGATGTTTATCGTGAGCTACAGGCACACCTTGCCACTCAATATTGAGTGGTCTACCTACGATCTGCTTGACTGTTGCGGAGATGGAAAACGCAGGACTCAGTTTTTGATGGGTTGGGTTTCAGTGAATTTTCTCTATAGTATTTGCTTAAGTCTTTCAAAGCGCCAGATAAGTTCACCTCAACCTCCTCAAAACTGGTCGCCTGGGAAGTCAGCACAAAGTCGTCGGCGTATAGAAAGCGGCACGTGTTGGGACAGGATGGTTGGTCGTTCATGTATATGTTGAAGAGCAACGGGGCAAGAACGCTGCCTTGAGGCAGTCCGTTCTTTTGCGAGCTCCAACGACTTTTGTCCTGAAGAAGATGCACCTGAAAACGGCGGTTATGGAGAAATTCTGGAAGAATTGAGACGAATTTAAGATCGCCTGTCATCGTCTCCACCTTCCATAACAGCCGCTTAAGATTTACTGTATCGTAGGCTGCGGACAGATCTACGAATACAGTACCGGTTACCTTCCTCAGTTCAAAACCATCCTCGATGTGTTGCGTCAGTTTCAGTGTCTGGTTGCTGCAAGACTTGGCCGGTCTGAAACCCGCTTGTTCTGGGATCAATTTGGGGTCAATGAAACCTGTTAAGCGCGACAACAGCAGTCTCTCAAAAAGTTAATATGTGTGGCACAAGAGTGAGATAGGCCTGAAGTTTTTGGGACTGTCTGTTGGTTTTCCGGGCTTTGGAATGGCTATGAGCTTTGATTTCCTCCAGACACGGGGGATCGAAGCAATTGTAGTTAAAAAACACGTTTGCGAATCGTCAAAATCTCCAGATAAAACCAAATGCAAACAAAGCAAGTAACAAATCATCCGAACAATAAGAAATTGGACTTGTGCTAGGTACTATTTTTTATTATGTGCTTGTACATACCTATTTACGCCTTCCTTCGGGGCGTTAAAAACCTATTCTAAGAAAATATTGCATTTTAAAGAAGTATCTATAAATATTTTGATAAATATAAATGGTCAACAAGAAAGCAAAAAACAACCGATCACTTAATATTATTTTGGATACTAAGCTATTACTGACTGTAACATCACTAGGCCTTAAAGGTTCGCCGACGTACCTAACATTTGAATGTCGGTTTCATATTAATTTTTAATTATAATGGCAGATTCCAAATCAATATTTTTATATTCTTGAAAAATAATTTCGACTAAAGTGTAGCAGTGGGACAAATTCTTTCGAAGCAAACTCACCTTTTCATTTTTATTACATGTTTTATGTCATTAGGAATAATAAAAACAGGTATTGTGCTCTTATCATACTTAAACTATGATCATATTGAACATTTGCCCTTGCATCTTTTTATTTTTCATCTTATTTTGGTAATAAATCATTCAAAATTTTACATCGGTTTTCACCCAGTCATCGGGTGCTTTGGGTGGATTGAAACGGGTTAAAACCGGGTTATTACCCAAGCGCGGGTTTTTACCCGGGTGGTTACCCATCTCTGTACTGCAGGTAAACAATGAAACTGCTGTTCCGCTGAGATAATATTTTCTCAAAGAAAAGCTATTGTGCCCTATCGTATCAGTGAACTATAGTCGAAAATATTTTCTTCTAGAACGATACATTTGAAATGAGTTATATAAGAGTAAGGCTGTTCTGTCACTTAATGCAAGCATTAAAACTACGCTGTCTAACGCATGCGTCTGTCAGATCCATACAAGGAACGTCATTTCTCATACTAAAACCGCTGTTGACGCAGATGTAATGCACAACCGCTGTAGCGCGTTGTGCGTGAAGTGTCTCAACTGTGCCTCAACTCACTGGAAATGCACAAACTTTGAAACTGAACAATTTTCCTATGGAAACGTCATTTAGCAATTTTCAGGAAGCGTCAATTCTTTTTTATTTCCTATAGGGCCTTGAGATCGAAGCTTTTTTGTCCTCTCGTGACAGGGGAAAGTTTAATTTCATAGTCTACATGAAGGGCTGTCCCTTACACCTTGTACCTTAAAGAAAACTAGCATGAAGTTTTTTACAAATTCAGTTCCGTGATAGAATGTAGTCCACCTTTGTTCAAAAGTACTTGTAAATAGCTTACTAAAATGATAAAAAAGAATAGAATGTAGTCCACCTTTGTTCAAAAGTACTTGTAAATAGCTTACTAAAATGATAAAAAAGAATAGAATGTAGTCCACCTTTGTTCAAAAGTACTTGTAAGTAGCTTACCAAAATGAAAAAAAAACAATAGTTGCAACATGTACTACGCTTGTAAAATAAAGTGTGAATTTATCACCCTTTCATAGAAATGGGACAGGAAGTTTATATTTACAGCTGCCTTGGAAAATAAAATACTTCCTGAGCGGAGATGTCACAATTCCACGTTTCTTCATAAAACTTGCGGGACAACTCGACATACGCTACACGCTAGGGTTCGGCCAGAGCGCTCCAAAAACCTTTTACGAACATAGTACTTGGCTTTTTTTTTTTCTAAATGTCCTCCTTGAATGGTACCCTCTCTAAAATTTTTACATATTTTTTTTTTATTAGTTCTATCGCGAATATTCAGATAGAATGGTAAAAGTATTATTATTATTATTATTATTTTTTGAATTTTATTTTCAATTCTCTCCATAATATAGAGGTATTCTCCCACCCCACGGGCCTTAGCCAAGTGAGATTATTATTATTATTATTTTCTTGTAGTTGAATCTACTTATCTCGACATTAAGAATATGTCGGTGTATACAAAACCAGGTACGGGCTAAGCCAAATGACTTGGTTCTGATGCTACATCGGTTTCTGTTTGGAAGATGGTCGCATTTGTGAGGAATCGCCGAAATATAGAGCATGTGTCAAGGATGACAGATTTTTGCATGTTTACGTATGTTGATTTTGGAAGTTTTAATTCACCTATTGCCTTGTGCAGTGTTTTTGGGACTATACCGGTGGAAGAGATTATTATAGGGACTATGCGAACTTGATCTTGATGCCACATAGCTTGTATTTCTTCTGCCAGGGAAATATATTTTTGTATTTTTTCTGTGTGTTTTTTTTGTAGGTTGTCTGTGTTAGGTACGGAGATATCTATGAGGTACGTTATTTTAGTTGATTTTAATGTAAGGGTTAAGTCTGGTCTATTGTTTTGTGTGGTTCTGTCTGTAATAATGTCGCGGTCCCAGTAAAGTTTAGCTATTTCATTTTCGAGAACATTTTGAGGTTTATATTTGTAATAGGGCTCTATGGTTTCAATCAAATTATTATTATTATTATTATATTTTATCAGGCAGGCAGTTGTAGCAACTGATAGTTCCTGTATCCCACTGTTCATAGTTCACTTAGTCTTTTCCATTTTTTTTTTTATGTTTGTCAAGTTTGTTTTTAAATGCGTTGGTGTTCTGTGCCGATATGACATCTTGAGGCAATTTGTTTCAGTTTGCGACCACTCTATTTGCGAGAAAGTTTCTGTGCGGGTTGTTATGAGAGAGAAGGGTTTTCAACTTCAGACTGTGCCCTCGCAGACGGGTATTATGGTTGAACTTGAAAAAGGTGTCAAAATCTTTGATGTCGTAGTGGCCGTGTAAGATCTTGTAGGTCTCTATTAGATCTCCGCGCTCTCTTCTTGCTTGTAGTGTGCTAAGATTCAGCACCTCCAAACGCTGTTCATAAGTTTGGTTCTTCAATTGCCTGGGCACCTTAGTGAAACTGCGCTGGACCTTTTCAAGTAACTGAATATCCTTCACAAAGTACGGACTCCAGACTTGAAACGCATACTCTAATATTGGTCTAATATATGTCTTTAGAATTTTTAATATCATGTCTGGCGTTAGTATTCCAAATGCTTTCCTTATCAGGTATATGAAACTCTTAGCTTTTTTGGATATGGTTGTGATGTGTTCTTCCCACTTCAGGTTTTCTGTTATAGTCACACCTAAATCTATTTGTGTTTTTTTTTTTTTGCTTTGAGCTGAATACCGTTCAGTTGGTATGGAAGACGAGGGTTTTGTGTTCCTATATGAAGGACAGTGCATTTTTCTGCATTCAGGTTGATAAGCCATTCCTTGGACCAGTTCGCAATGGTGTCTAAGTCTGATTGTAGTTTGGCGTAATCCACAAGAGGGTTCGCAAATATTTTCGTATCGTCCGCAAATATGCTGACATTGCACTTCATGTCAAGTGGTAAGTCGAAAGTGTAGATTATGTACAGAACAGGGCCAAGAACGGAACCCTGCGGTACTCCACTAACAATTTTTCGCTGACAGGATAGTGTTTCACCCACTCTCACGCGAAAAGTTCTATCGCGCAGAAACGCCTCAATCCATTTTAGCAGTTTACCTCGTATGCCAAGGTGGTTCAGTTTCATCAGCAGTCTAGTTGTTGGTACTTTGTCAAACGCTTTTTCATAATCAAGGTAAACCACATCAACTGGTTCTCTGTTGTTGAAATTGGAGGTCCAAGAAGATAGGCACGATAGTAGATTGGAGACCGTGGAGCGATGGGGACAAAAACCATGCTGCTGGTCACTGATGATCTTATGTTCAGCTAGAAAGTGTCTTATGGGGCCAACTATAATTTTTTCCATCGCTTTGCATATAACACTAGTCAAGCTTATAGGTCTGTAATTTGACGGCTCCAGTTTACTGTCTTTTTTGAATATTGGTGTCACAACTGCTGTTCTCCACATTCAGGCAGTGTTCCAGTATCGTAGGATGCTTGCATGATAGTAGCTAATGAGTCTGTTATGTCACACTTCTACAACAGTTGTACAGGAATTTCATCAGGTCCTGAGGCAGCATCTGGTTTCATGCTTTTAATTGCTTTTTGGATTTTGTCCTTTGTGAAATTTATGTCAGTGATGCTGTCCTCAATTCGGAGACAAACATTCAAAATCGGCAACTCTGTCATTGGTTCCTTTAAAAACATACTTTCGAACTGATCTGCAAAAGCTTCTGATATATCAGAAGGTTGCGTAAGAGTTTGTCCCTGTTTGTTTTGCAACACTTGTGGTATGCTCACTTTCGATGTTATCTGTTGTCTAATATAGGAATGGAATTTTTTCGGTCCAGCATTAAAGGAGATCCTTTTCATATTTCAAGCGTTGGTTTCTTCGCTGGTTTGTAAGTTTATTGTTGATTTTCCTGTATTCTTTATATGTTTCGTCAAGTCCGGTTATCAAATACCTGTTCCAAAGCATAAGTTTTTGGTTTATCAAGTTCTCTGTTTCGTGGGATATCCATGTTTTGTTCAGTGGTTTTGTAGTTATTTTCGTCTGGGGTACGTGAAGAGTAATTGCATGTTTAAGTACCCTGAGAAGGATATCATGTTGAGTTTTCACACAATTAACTCCCTCGATAGTCTGTGGTAGTGAGCTGTTTATAATCTTATTTATTTTGTCATAATCTGCTTTATTGAAATTCCGTCGTAGTTTTGTTTGTTTATGACTTGGAATTTCTAGTTGAATAGTGGAAATGAGGCAAATGTGGTCGCTCTTTCCTATTACAGCTTCATAGTTTACTTCGGCTATAAGTGACTCATCGTTAGTGAAAATCAAATCCAGAAATGAAGGTTGGTATGTAACAAATCCAGAAGTATGATTTAAAACAAAAAAAATGACATATCCAAACAACGCTGAATTCCGAGACGTCTTCATCGTCTTAAGAGTATCATTCACAGACATGGCGCGAGCGAAATGCGTTTTTCAAATTTTATGTGCTGTCTCGACGACCGCGCGGCAAGCACCCTAATGTGCGATAGGAACAGGTAGCAGGCTTCCTGAGAAATCGCCTCGAAAACAGAGTAAAATCGAGGTACGGGCGTTAACGTTTCCCTACCCCTAAATTATAACCAAATTCTATAATTTTGGTCTTGATCGCTTAGGTATGAACTAAACTAGGTTTATACGTTTCGTTTTTGACCAAATTTTGTACAGTTTTGTAAGTATCATCACTGAAACATGAAGATTTCTCAGTATCAAAAAAGTGTACTTTTGTGCCTCATTATTTCTGAAACTATAATATATATCAAAAAATAAAAACGTATAAACCTAGTTTTTGTGCATTTAAATAAAATACCTAAAAATCAAAACAATTGGTTACCGGTAAGTATGATAAAAACGTTAACGCTTTTTGTATGAAAATTTCCAGCTGCACGATCCTCTTAATAATGAGTATAATACCTATTTTCATTGAGCACATAATGCAGTGGGACACTTCAGCCTTATAATAATAATAAAATAATATTAATAATAATCACCAACTTTACGTGGAGTAAAAAATCACATCTTTTACAAAAAAATAATAGTAACATACACACATCATGTAACTTACGTCACCACCATCAATTATGAAATCAATTAAATTAAAGACAAAATATTTAAAAAAAAATTCGTAAGAAAGACCGTTGCATTCCTTGCACCTTGATTTCATTTCTTGGTTGCTGTCTTTGATTCCTTAGATAGCTGTTACACAGGTTTACAAGAGGCGGTTTGAAAACTCAGACACCTGGGTTAATCGACAATCCCATACAATATAACATAATAAATGAAAATATTATTGGGGCTTACTAGAACAACCTGCCGCTGCAGTTCTCGAAAGAAGAGCAATTTATTTAATGGAGCAGATAGTTGTTTCTGTGCAGACCACGATTTTCACAGCACATGAGTGGTTCCCACGCCTCTGCTTCGAATGTTCTTGTAAATTGGAGTTTATAATTTAAAATGGCGGTTCCTGTAAATGTAGTTACCTAAGTAACCAAGCTCACGTTCAGTTATACACTCAAACTGCGACTGTAAGGCCTTTATAATACTAAACGCATAGCGCAGCGCTAAACTAACGCATCCGTGGCCTTTCTCCACTTATCTGGCATCCGTCATTAGCCGGTCCGTCAATTTCTGATCCGATTTGGAAATCTATTACACTACTATACTTTTCCACCCTTCCGGCATCGATCCTGGAATTTTTCAAACCGAAATTTTGATTCTGACGGTCCTTAGTGACAGACGTACAAAAAATATGCATATAAAAGGTAATCTTTGAACTCTACCATGACGTCATTCTACTGTCCGTCTTTCTGTCGTCCGTTAAAAGCGTCATCCGGCATCCGAATATTGTCGGAGACTACTTCCGACATCCGGCATAAGTGGAGTAACACTGTAATGCAGCGGTCTGTCAGATCGATACTAGAAACGTTGAATGAATGGATTTTGTTCATTTTTGTCGGCAAACAAAAGAACATCAGCAACATTACTTATCTGTTTCACTACGCATGTTTATCTTCTAATGAAAGACTACTTTTATTATTATTTTTAGTACACAAGTTAGATTATCTCATTCTTGATAATAGAGTCATCTTTCAATATAAATTAATATTCCATACACCAACTAACTCATAGGTTAATCAGACACGCAGTCGAGTAGGGTTATAAACACATTAATGAGGTGTATACCGGTGTAAACTGGCATAAACCGGTATAATCGGTGCTTACTGAGATCATCCATGCATGTAATAGTTCATGTACCTTACCTATTGTGGAACAGACTACCTTTATATATATTCTTTATTGTGTACAATTATAAATAAATGTGAACTTAGAAACTAGATTACAATAGGTGAACTTATCTCTTTAAAGAGATCTCTTCCAGTCAACCTATACAGTGGAATTAGATATTAGAATGTAGACGGGAACAAGACGGCACACACATACCATAACATATGAATACACAAATAAATATTATATACGTACTACACAAATAACACATACATACATTATATACACAGTTATAAGTAAAAAACTACATAGCTGTAACTCAAACTCAAACACAAAGTCGTTTATTGTCAGATTATGGTAGTACAAGTACTTATGATAAAATTTTGGTTCACGTTATCCATCGAACTTGGACAAACCATAATCAATGAACTACAACAACTGACAACCTGTTACTGCAGTGATACACGAAACATCTGAAAGGGTCCTCAACACTTGTCAGACGTGGCGATAAAGACCGTAATTTTACGTCGGTAACGGATTTGTGTATGTATGTTCATCATTTTCCTCGCCTTATCCCGTTCTCTGTCGGGGTCGGCTACCTTACCTAGGGGATTTGACTTTGAACCAAGTTTTCACACAGGGCGACTACCATCTGACCTCTGCAACCCGAAGGCTAACCTGGCCAAAAACAAATATCATCTAAAATCAAATTTTATTTGAATGTGGGTTTCATCACAATGTTTTTCCTTCACCGTAAGAGCAATCAGTAAATGTACGTGAGTAAAAACACATTGTACATGGCACAGATCAAACTCGGGTTTCACGATTGTAAGACCGGTGTCCTTACCACTTGGCCCCGACGCATTTTGTATGTATGTATCACAATAAGTCGGATCGCACACTTGACGCACGACGGAGCGCTAAAACATCGCAGCGGTCTGTCAGACCCATACTAGAAATATAGATCTCCATACTAAAACCGCTCAACCGCTGTTGACGCAGCGCTCTCGCAGTGTCATCCGTCAAGTGCGGTTTTAGCATGGGGAGTGACGTTTCTAGTATGTCGTGCGTCAAATGTGTTCTTCACCTATGTGAGTAAAAACACATTGGTACATGGCGGGGATCGAACTCGGGTCTCACGATTGTAAGACCTTACCACTTGGCCACCAACGCATTGTGTATGTATGTATGTATCTAAGTATGACAAGTGGTCCTTCATAGCACACGTCTCGGCACAATGCATGCACTCGTGGTCGGAAATATATTTGTCTGGTCACATTTGCCGCTCGCTCGGCTTGCGCTGCTTGTGTCGCTCGCGCCGTCGAGTACTTTCCACTCCGCCCCCTACACTTTAAAGTGAAAATTCTGTTGCGTTTTTATTTTTGGATTCTCTTGGTTTACAATAGAGCTGTTGTCTGCAAACTATGTTATAAACATAGCTATAGTTAGTATTCTTTACTCACGTACCTGGTCCTAACAAGATTACTTTCAAATGACGTCAATAAGTTTCTTAAGTAAAACCATCTTCGTGACTCTCCCTTTTTTTAGACTTTATTGTTTTATGGCATATCCTTACATTACCTAAGAAATTTTGTTACCGACATTTGAGGAGCATTAAATTGTCTATTTTGCTTGAATACATAACAATCTATAAATAACGCAATTTATTTCATTAAGCTTGCATTTTTAGTTTCCGATATATTTGCATCTTTTCACAGAACCCTATTTCATCGCTCTCCAATGTAGTTTATTGAATATCCTACTGAAAAGTATTGGTATTTTACCTACCTAAATTAATACCTAGTAAAAATACTGTTGGATCTTCTTTCAAAAAACACATTAAATAATTTTGATGTTTGAAAGTAACACAAAATAGTTTTGTTTACGTTGTATTATGATTGTTCTGTCGGCAAGTCTCTATATTGTTCAGACTTGCCAGTTAAAAACACACGAAGTTTTTATGGCACTCGTGATTGTGATTTGCAGTAGGGCTGGCAAAAAACAACAATTTTCAGAGAACTTTTATTTTTTCTGACGAGTAATGGGCTCCGTGTGTAAGGAGAATTCACATCGTATGCCCGACGCAGCGTCTATTCTCAGCACACGCGTATTTACACATGCGTCTGTTATAAGAAAATTGTAAATTCCTCATACTGACGTTGACGCAGCACCAACGGATGAACTTGCGCAGTTTGACAGACGCATGCGTTGACGCAGGTTCATGCGTTGAACCTACGCCTACTCAACGAGATTTCCTAACATTACGTATACGTTAAAATAGCGCTCCGTTGCGCATTAAGTATGCAACCACCTAAGATGTCTTCTCTTCTCACTTATCTAGTTAGCTGACCAAGATCGTGATTTAAGATTAGTGATCCGCTGCGGTCGTATTATCTCGCACGCTTAAGAGATCAGCCCCTTTGGAATTCCGATTCATTTAGGCTTAAAGAGCAACATATGCGAAACTAGCGCCGATAAGTATAAAAAGACTTAGCGCGTGGACTCAGTGAAGATACGATAGTCGAATAATCGCTGTCTATAAATTTTGTACGAATTGTAGAAAAACGGGATAAATATTGTACATCAGTATGAGACGCGTTTTATTTGCCGAAAACACGCAAATCATTAAGACATTAATTAATAGGTATAAAGATTGTTTGGAAGCAAAGAAAAGTATGTATTAAAAATGTCTACTATTGTACTTACTGGCATGCCTAAAGTGTTAAAAGTTACCACTTTCAGCAATTTCCGTTGTATCTCTTTTGGATATCAGTTCTTATCCAATTCATTCATTTTAAATTACCTGTTTATGATTTTTAATGGTCACTCTTTTATACTTTTGTTTCCAGTATTGTAATTACTATTCCAGATTTTTTTCGGTGTTAAGGGCGCCACTAGTCTGAAGTTTCAACCTAAGCCCTCATTAGCCGCCCAATATGTTCCGAATCACGCTGCCTTTGATCTTGAGGATGTAACTGACACTTTAATCAAAACTGTGATTAGATTTTGGCAGTCAATTAGGTTACCCTAATGCTTGAACATGGTCTAGCATAGTTTAGAACTCTAAAGTGTATGACGATTAAGTACCTGGTTGGACCGAATGATCGCTATTATTTTTACGCTTCAGTAGATGGCGTTGTTCGTAAAAAAAATAAGACACAAAAACGGGTGTAATAACGCTTTTTGAAAAACATAACCTTATCTAGGTCGCATTTTTCAAATTTTCAAAGATCAATTCTAATTTGATTGGTTTAATCATAATAAAAAAGAGCTAATTTTTTGTATGATTTCCAAGTGACTGACTTGGCGCAGAAGAGTGAGGAGACCCGACCCGAGTGTTAAGACCCGACCCCAAATAACAGGGTTAAGGGAAAGACAAAGAAGAAGAGATTTCCGAAATTCGGACCTATATATCTATGGATGAATATATTGGGAATGGCCTCTCCTCTTACGCCCTCTAGGGAAAGTATCGAATTTCCTTCCACCCTGCATAAAATATTCCGTATCAACATTTTCCGAACAAGATTGACTTGGTTGCCTTACCTACCAGGATATCACGAGTAGATAGTACAAAGTATTTTACTAATGCATGCGTTTGTATTCTTCAAGAGTACGAAGATGGTTCCCACATAAATGTGTTTGAACACAAAACACAAAATTGACGAACCGACGTTGACACGTTTGTATTCTTTAAAAGTACGAAGATGGTTCCCACATAAATGTGTTAGAACACAAAACACAAAATTGACGAACCGACGTTGACACAGGAACAATGCAGAAACTTGCCTTGGCATGTGTCTTTTTTACACTTATCATGGTAGATGCACTATATCCGTCTCGTTTGCACCAGCGTCCGTCAAGTGTGTGATTCACCTAAGACGCGCGACACCGCCGTCACACCACCGCCGCGGTCAAAAAGTACCATCAAAATCCAGATGGGAAGCATGCTTCATACCTGCGCCACCTAAATGACGCTAAATACTTAAAGTACTTACATGCTTTTGCGAGTATGCGCGGTGTGCCAACTTGCGCCTTCTGCCAACCGGCGCGATTCGCGAGGTTGTACGTTGATTATTAACTTTAGACGTACAATACACGGTAGAAAAATCACCATGATAAGACGTGGTGGCGTAGATGGGTGGTGTCACATAAATACAGAAAGACCCGGCAGGCTACTTTGCTTTATACTATGTACTGATAGAACGCAGCGGCGCGCCGTAGTACTCATCACGCCTGCTCTGTTTCTGTACGCGCCTTAAAGAGTCATACCTAGTACACATTTTAGTACAGTCAGTCTTATCAAAAATAATTTCGAACCAACTTGAAATGGAAAAACAATATTTTTGCGTGTCCACAAAGTTAAATTACAAATTCCGGGTCACTGGGAGGTCATATTCATATAATATTTTAGACAAAGCAATACGTTAAAAGTGGAATAGTTGTAATTGCATTATAATGTTGTAACACAAGGTATGGTTGCCGTTTCTACATGTGAATTTTTGCTTTAATTCTGGAGGTTGCGACTTCCTATATGTGTTTTTACATACATACATACATATATTCACGCCTTCATCCCTTGAGGGGTAGGCAGAGCGGTAGCGGACATAAGAATACGGTCGCTACCGCCACGTCTGACATTTTTTGAGGATTGTTTTCTAAGATTGTTTCAGAAAACATGTGTATCACTTTAGTGAGAAGTTGTCAGCCTGTCGTCTAAAAATTGTAATACACCAATGCTCTCGAGTCCCTTAGTCGCTTCTTACGACACCCGCGGGAAGGATGCGGGGTGATGCTATTCTAAGCCGGCATCACACGGCGAATGTGTTTTTTGTCACATAAATTCTGCATAATTCAAATAACTGTGAATTTAAATACAAACACACACATATCACGCTTTTATCCCCTGCGGGGTAGGAAGAGCATTAACGGACTTTAAAACAGAACCCGCTTTTACATGAATTTTTGGTTTTTAAGACGCTTCCGTGTTAGGTATAGAATGTTTTTAAAAACTTTCAAATTTTCTTACGCGGTCAGGATTTGACCCAGCGGCTTTTCAAGGAGCCAAATAAATTGTATGATACTTTTTCTCCACCTGTACAAGACTCCTACCTACTTACAACTTTGTGTTGTGTGTATTGAGGACGTGTTGAACTGACTCCAAGCAGACTGTGCGAAGTTCCCCCTGTTTGGAGACAGAAACTTTACACTCAGCCAATTGCTGGCAAGGCGTACGTGATATGAGGGAAACAATCTGTTTTGTCTTTGTTGTAGAATATATCTTAGAGCCGAATGTGTTTTTTGCGTAGACAAAATGAATCATTCATAAACATTTTATTGAAAACAGAGTCTTCAAACGAACTGGTGTACCATAGTATCACGGATTTCAAACTTCCCAATATGACGTTGATTGTTGGTGGCCAAGTGGTTAGGACACCGGTCCTACAATCGTGAAAAACGAGTTCATTCCCGGCCATGTACATTTACCGGCTGCTCTTACGGTGAAGGAGAAACATCGTAGTGAAACCCATATTCAAATAAAATTTGAATTCAGATGATATTTGAATGTGCCTTAACCTAAGATTTGGACCAGGTTACCCTTTTTGTTGCAGAGGTCAAATGGCAGTCGCTCTGTGTAAAAACTTGGCTCCACGTCAAATCCCCTGGGTTAGGTATCCGGCTCCAATAGAGAATGGGATTTTTTCACAGAAAACTGAACGGACAATAATATCAACTATATCGGCTATCATCATCATGTCGTATGGCATCTCTCTGCTATAATGTCAAAACACAAAAAAAATCCTTTGCGAAGTAGGCAGAGCATTAACGGCCGTGAAAATAAGGTCCCTATGACGACGTCTGACACAATGGTACGATTCAGAAAAATGGTGAATATTTTGTTGGAAACTAAAATGTAATACACATAAAACCCTAAAGTATCCTAGTCGCTTCTTACAACAAGCGCATGAAAAGGTAGGGCGATGCTATTTTAAGCCGACAGGATACGGTATCTATCGATTGCCAGTTATAAACTTTGTATTTTTTATCCCATGTCAAATTGAACGGTTTACCCTGTTGCAGACAAAGTGACATAAATTCTTTAGTTTATTTGCAAGTAAACTTCTTTTCGTGTGGGACGCCAAGTCGTCCAATGACCGGATGAGTAGACGATCTTTGTCAAAATAAATAAATTAACTGTAAGTGGGTTTTACAGTAATCGTTTTATAATTTTATCAACCCCAAATTCCTTCTCAATTTGCTGACTTGTTAAACAATCAATTTGGCTTCCAATCCTAAGGCGGATCGCACACTTGACGCACGATGGAGCGCCAAAATATCGCAGCGATATGTCAGATCCATGCAAAAAATGACAATCCCCATACTAAAACCGCTAAACCTATGTCGACGCAGCGCTATCGCAGTGTCGTACATCGAATGCGGTTTTATTATGGGGAGTGACGTTTCTAGTATGGATCCGACAGACCACTGCGATACTTTAGCGCTCCTTCGAGTGTGCGATCCGCCTAATTTCACAAAGTTTTCCCGGGTGTATGGTAATTTTCTCTGCGAAATTTAATCTTTAAACTTAATTTTAAAAGAGATATTCAAACCTATGATAAATTCCCAAGAGTAATCAATTGTTTTGTATCCCACACGAAAAGAAGCCAAATCTTTCTTTAAAAATAAAATACATACATATACATTTTGCTGTTTATAGAAATGGCAGAATATATCTCAAAATAAATATTTGCAACTATGATAAAAATCCTATAAAATAAAATAAACTTATTGCTTGGTATAAAAAACAGACCAGAGATGTCATGAGCGCGCAGGCGCAGTGCCGCAAATGTTACATATTTTCTATGTAAAAAATGGCATACTCACTAAAGTTTACTAAACCCAGGCTGCACTCAAGTCCGTAGACTGAAGCCGTAGACAATTGCTACGTTGTAGCATAGTGCTACGCGGCACTCCTAATGCACAACGCAGCGCTAAAATAACGCAGCGGTCTGTCAGATCTTTACTAGAGATGTCCATTTCCATACTAAAACCGCTCAATGGTACTAATCGATGGTACTACTGACCCCGGGGGGTCAAAACCAGCTGCATCGACAGCGGTTCAGAGGTTTCAGTATGTGGATTGACGTTTCTAGTACGGATGTGACATACCGCTGCATTACAGATGTCTTATTTTAACGTTAAGTGTGGGAGACCCGTACCGTGTGATGCCAGCCTAGAATAGCATCACCCCATTTCTTTCCCGTGGGTGTCGTAAAAGCCGACTAAGGGACTCGAGAGTTTCTTGTGTATTGCAATTTTGGGCGACAGGCTGACAACCTGTCACTTTAGTGATACACGACTAATCTGAACCGACCCTCAAACATGTGTCAGACGTGGCGATCACGACCGTAATATTACGGTCGTTAATGCACTGCCTACCCCGCTAAGGATATAATTATCAGCAATACACTAGGCTACGCATTTATCAAAATTATACTGGTTTTTCATCTACACTGAAGAACTGCTTGTGTAAAATTGATTACCTACTCGTAAATGATGTGCCGCTAATAGTACCTACCCACAGGATAACTTATTAACACTTTACGCAAAACGCAGCGCTAAAATAACGCAGCTACAATAAAATATAATGCCCAATACACACGTATAATAAACACATTATATTTTTAACGTGTAAGATTTTTAGTCTATTTTTATGACCACCGATGTAGCGCAGTGGTAGTGCGACTGCCTCTGACGCAGAAGGCTCCGGGTTCGATTGTCGGTGGGTCACTCACAAAGTTGATATTTATCACTTAGTGAATTCGTTCCCAGTCTGGTTAGGACATTGCGGGCTGAACCACCCGGTTGTCTGTAAGTAAGATGGTTCCGTGTTTCGGATGACACGTTAAGCTGTATGTCCCGGTTGCTGTCTATGATCACTTAGACGGCGGTCGTTACACAACCAAGTCAGAAGCCTGCTATTTGTAGTAGGCGGTTGAAAAATTCTGACACTAGGGTTCATCGGGTCGTTGGACGACTCGGTGTCCCACACGAAAAAAGAAAGAGCAGCGCTAAAATAACGCAGCTAAAATTTGCGCTAAGTGTGAAAAAGGCCTTAGATCGAGATAAAACATAATGCCCAATACACACGTATAATAAAATACATCATAATATTTTTAACGTGTAAGGTTTTTAGTTCATTTTTTGTAAAGGTAAACAATTCTTATTCAAACTCTTTACCAGGAAGCTACGTCGGCCATTTTGATGTTTTCTTAACCGGAGATTTTGCGGCACAAAATTGCTCTAAGTTGAGATTTAATTCGGCCAACAGCTTACGGCCTTTGAATATGAGATGAGGCAGTTAAATACTTGAACTTACTAAGAATATTAAAATCCTTTTATTATTTAAATACTCAAAAGTGTTCGTGTGGTGCCAACTTTAACCCCTATTGTACAAGTGGTTGTCGTGAAAGCGACTTATGGATAATTATCAAGGGAGTGGGCAGCGTATATTACTGTCGTTAACGCTCTGCCTACCCCGCGAGGGGTAAAGGCGTGATTTATGGGTGAGTGTGTGTGTGAATGGGCAGCGTTTCCTGTGAATGTGACATCTTAAAGCGCGCTCGCCAATCCGCCTGCCAAACGTGGTGAGTATGGCAATACCCCCCAATAGGGAGAGACCCAGCAGTGGACTAATGTGGCTATTAAGGTTCTTTAAAAACTCAATGAAAGTTTTTGGTCAACGCTGTAATTGTTGTTGTTTCTTCGTTATAAATAATAATTATCAATACAAAGTTTAAAATGAAGTTACATTTTACGTTTTTCCGTCTATTTGACACCGCTAATTCCTCCTTAACACGATGATGGACAGTACTGTTATAGCCGTCTATTTGACGTCCTAAATTTGGCAGTATTGCTATGACCGTCGTACTTACCAGTACTGTAAATGACAGAACTGTTAAGGCAGTCGAATCTGCCTTATATTATAATGAAGACCCACACATATCTGAACCCGTCTCCCCCCTGCGCCCGCGCACTCACACAAATGGGTTTATCTAGTGGCAGTACGGCTAGAGCCGTCCATACAAAAAAGTAGTGTAAAAATGGGGTGATGTACTGTCCATCTACGTGTTAATCATGCAAGGGATTTTAATGCGGTTTTTTTGTTAGATAGAGTAATTCAAAAGGAAAATTTATAAGTAAATAGACATGAAACGAATATCAGTAGATGCAGCCGTCAAGCGGGCCGCTAGCAATTTTTATAACACTAATAAATTGGTTGCTAAGTTTTAGCTTTTAAGCACCCACACCCTTCCCCTGGGTGTCGTAAGAGGCGATTATGGGTCTCGAGAGTGGTGTATTACAATTTTTAGGCCACAGGCTGACAACCTGTCACTATAGTGCACATACACATTTTCTGAAACTACCTTGGAAAACAAGCCTCAAAAATGTCAGACATGGCGAGAGCGAACGTATTCTTACAGCTGTTAACACTCTGCCTACCCCGCAAGGGATAAAGGCGTTATATATGTAAGTAGCTAATAGATACGTCTTTGCATATGGATAGAGAGATCTGTGAGCTATTTGCCAAATACTTTTACTAGCAAAGATTTAACAATTAATTTGAATCATACACAAGAAAATGTAACATAAACTTGGTCCAGAGTTTTTTCAGTAATTTAACTTTGAAAATCAAATAAAGTTAATTACAATTTCCGTGTATAGAAACCGCATTAGCATCCCGATGGATGACGAAGTAAATTTAATTAAATCAAAGGAATGGTGCCAAGTAATTTAATGTCGTCATCTAGAGATGCCCAAACGACGTTTGGAACATTCTGATCCTGAGTTGTTAAATATATAGAGGGCTAAAATTGATAAACGTGTGTTTAAAGAAACTCTTCCTTCTTACAAAAAACAGATACTTGTACAAAAAACGCTTGACACGCGTTTAAGTACCTAATAAGTAAGTGACTAGGTATTTCTAAACTTAAACGTGGAATGTCAAGACATGAAAATCATAGGTGACAAATGAATCGTTCCATTCTTTTTCTTCTTTTTTTAATTCTGCAACTGAATTTTATACAAGTGAGTTGGGATCCTATGAGTTACTCATTAGGCCGTTGAACGACTTAGGCTCCCACACGAAAAGAAAAGAAAATGATGAGTAAAATTCAACGAAATATGTGCTAAAATTTTGAATCATGAGCGATACTCGTAGACCATTTTATGAAATGATCAATTATTGGAGAAGGAGATAGATAGGCAAGTTATACCTAGACAAAGATTGCCTGACGAAAGTCGGCCGATGAGAAAACTAGACATAAATAGAGGCGGATCACACATTTAACGTGTGACAGAGCGCAAAAACATATAATATAGATCAATACTAGAAACGTAACTTCCCATACTTAAACCGCACTCGACTGACTCAACAGCGGTTGAGCGGTTTTAGTATGGGGATTGACATTTCTAATATGGATCTGACGGACCGCTGCGATATTTTAGCGCTCCATCGTGCTTTAAGTCTGCGATCCGCTAAGACTAGACCTCCAACATTTTTGCTGAGACCTAATTTTATTTTCAAGTAACTTCCATTACAACTCACCTTACTCAACTCCATACCAACCCTCCAGCTGGTCCGGATAGATAAAACCTTACCGCATTAAGCACAGCTTATTGAGTATTTCCCTAACAATTTACATAAAGTCAACAAATAATAAGACCCCTGCCTTCTCGAATTAAGATTTGGGAATGGTCCTCTTGGCATCGGTAATGAGTTTAGTCCGTGTTGATAGCTGGGAGTTTTAGATATCTTGTCTGTTCAGTCGTCAAATAGAACCCGTTTGATCATTTTCTACAATTGAGTATTTTGGAAAACAACAACAATATGAATAAGCCACTTGACGCAAAGTTCAGTTCTGTCGATTAAGGCATCTATCACACTTCAGCGCTAAAATAACGCTGCGTTAACGTTTGTGCCAGTCAGAACCATACCAGGTACGTCATTCTCCATGCTATAACCGCTGTTGACGCAGCGCTATCGCAGCGTCATCCGTCGAGTGCGGAGTGACGTTTCTAGTACGGATCTGAAAGACCGCTGCGATATTTTAGCGCTCCGTCGTGCGTCAAGTGTGTTTCTCGCCTAAGGGAAGACGATGCGCTATTGCTATGTTAGCGCTGGGTCAAGTGTATAGGCCAAGTAAGGCCGTACATAATAGTAAAAACCACAGAGCAAATACGTCATTCGTGGCGCTCGCACGTGAAGTGTGGGAGCATCAAAAGATTCCCACAGTTTCCTTTGACGACTGTGCTTATGTCCCACTTACGTTCAAACGATTTGCTTTCCGATCGCTTCTAAGGCGGACCTCACACTTAACGCACGACGGGGCGCTAAAACATCGCAGCGGATTGTCAGATCCATTCTAGCCTAAAACCGCCTAACCGGTGTTGACACAGCGCTATCGCGCAGCGTCGTCTGTTGAGTGCTGTTATAGTATGGCGAGTGACGTTTCTAGTATGGATATGACGGACCGCTGTGATATTTTAGCGCCCCGTCGTGCGTAAAATGTGCGATCCGCCTAACGTAGACGTAGCGTCAGCATAGACATGTCGTTAGTCCGGCAGTTAGGAACGTATGAGGCGTAAGAATCGGATTTCAATGTCTCCATTCGAAACGATTCCAAAACATTCCGGTACGAAGTAACAGCAACGGAATATTACACAATACCAACGATCAAACGTAGCAAAAAAGGTGTAAATTTTTGCAAATTTCACTACAAAATCGTAGGCAAAGAAAGGGTAGCATGTGTTTTTTATTTTAACAGTGTTCATGAGATAATGATCATGACTAAGACACAATAATGGACATGATGACTGACAAGTCCAATGTGCTACTTTTTAAAACGATATTTTGTATGAAAATACGAATAGATGACGTCATGTCTCTCTAGTTTCGATGGCGTCAAAACACTTACATACTTTTATAATATATTTCTGTTTATTTATTCAAACTTTGAATATTTCAAAGACTGTAAATGTTGTATGTAGTATTTTTCAACAATAGTTTTAAGCATACAACTTTTGTATTTTATTAATGACCCAGTCATCTAGCGAATTCTATTACTCAGTCCACAAAAACAAGAATTTATATTTAGCTACAACAACAAAACATTTGTTCTCACTCGAATTCACATCTCAAACCCACGTGTTGTAATTGTAACTGAACATCAAACTAAAATTGCGTAGGTTGAAAGCACTAAGTAAGCTTTGGAATAAAATTGGGAAGGTACCTTCTATAAATAGAATTTCATACATACATACATACATATATCACGCCTGTATCCCTCGCGGGGTAGGAAGAGCAATAACGGCCGTTAAAATACGGTCGCTTTTGCCACGTCTGACATTTTTGAGGATTGTTTTCCAAGGCTGTTTTAGAAAACATGTGTATTACTATAGTGACAGGTTGTCAGCCTGCCGCCTAAAAATTGTAATACACCAATACTCTCGAGTCCCTTAGTCGCTTCTTACGACACCCGCGGGAAGGAGGTGGGGTGATGCTATTCTAAGCCGGCATCACACGGCACCAATAAATAAATAGAATTTCAATCGAAATTTCTAGAGAACACAGACTTTGGGATCCTAAATCACACTTCCCGCAGTTCCACACAGCCTTCCTCGACAACTCTACGTTTACCCCTAAACCGCAATTCGGCTCCATTGAAAACTTAATTATATGACTTGACTTCACCTTCCAATAAGTACAGTCGAGCTAACATGCGGTTAGGTACTCAAACCCGTCCAAAATGTCTAACCTAGCCTGATGTTGACTGTAGCACTTTCCAACGTAACCTAATTTTGAGGGTATATTGATATAAAGTTTTACTAAATCAAGTTGCTTTTTAATACAATTAATAAAACTGATGATCTCTCCGACCGATTTCAGCCATGGCGAACACTTCGACTCCTAATCAGATCGCCACTGACCCTAATCAGATGGACTACGTAATAAAACTATTAACTAAATAAAATCATTTACGAATTTATTAGATCTAATTTTATACAGGAGAACAACAGTACTAATGGGCCTTCCCCTGTTGGGGGATACTACATACTACCACGCAAGGCAGGCGAATTTGAGAGCGCGTCAGTAGTGTAAGGATAGATTAGACTAAAATTACTTAGTAAGATAGTAAAGATAGAAAAAACACTAGCAAGAAAATCACGCCATTTATTTACGAAGCAACTTTAATAACAAATACTTTCTTTCAGAACTAAGTACCAACGTCCCAACTAACTTTGTAGTAGGTAAATATTTTTACATATCTCATGCTCTGAAAGTAGGTCATTACTGACAAAAAACACGACCTGTAAGTTCAACTTACAGGCGAGGTTTTAAAACTAAGCCTGTAAGTAATTTTAAATATGGAACTAGAAAAAGAACCAATAGAATCGCGGCAATTAATTAGGAGTTGCATCCAATTAGTTGTATACGATTTTAAATTTCGAACTGGCCGCTACGAATTGTGTTGCTTCAATGCAGGAATTATATTTTTAATCTGTATTTTTATAACCTCAATAAATGAGTTTGTCGAATTATTACTCAATATAACAATAACAAAAGTAAAAATTACTAATATTCCCTCGATCAAAAAAAAATCTATTTTATGTTAGGATACTTTTCCTTCATGTTAATTCAATATTTTCAATCATAGAAAAATAGTTTCGTGGTGCAACTTGAATACCAGCCGATACAATCATCATTTATGGATCGTTTTTTGTATTTATCGCTTTGTTTTACTCACTTTTCATTCGATATGTAAAGCAGTATACGTACCACGGATGTAACATCAATAACAACCTCGGAAAGGTACCGCCCTCGCTCCGCTCGGGCGTTAAAAGACCTCGGTTGTTATTGATGGTTACATACCTAAGTACGTAATCTACTATATCAACAGTCCTACGTAACTTTGTCGATAATGTTTTCGTAATGTCATTAAGAGTGAATTAGGCGGAGTGTTACGAGTCCAAAAATTTGTTTTTGGAATAGCTTTGGAAAACCGAGAGGATGACCACGACTAGTGTTTGTTTAGGAGCCATGAGGATGAATTACTAGTCGAGAATACATTGGTTTATTATTTGATGCGTGCTGTGTTCAGTAGCAAGCAATGGGAAAAGACATTGACCGTTTTCCTTAAAACCTTGGACCAAGTGCAGACCCGAAAGTCATAGTGCTTAATGTTCCTAAGACTAATACAAGTCTGAAAGCCAAACTTCATAAAAATTCATTTCCGGAGTATTGAGGAAAATGTCATTATTTTACAGATTTTTTATTGAATATTAACTTTTAAAGTAAAAATGATATAAGCTGCCATATGTAACCAGACTTATGGACCTATTTCCGATAGAGTTCATTTCAAATAGTATAGATGGGTGGGTTTCTTCTACTTCCCATAGAGACATGTCGGGTCGTGCGTGACAGTAAGTGACGTATCTTGACATAACGTCAAGTATCGCTCAGCTTGTCCATCGACTTCCCCATGGACTACCCTCTTCCTGTCCTTTTCCATTCCCTACCCTCTCAAACGCTTTGTAGTTGGGTTATATTTTGTAGTTTATTTATCGTTTGGTGTTCAGCAATGACAGCTATCAAAAAAATCCGATTAGGTATGTCGTGATGTCACATCATACGACAGGAATTCTAACCGCTTTGACTTTGTACTGATCCTCTTTCGCTTGTCATACTTTGATATCAAAACAATATTTAAAAACAGTAGAAATAACAAAACGGAACTAAAATGTTGTATGAAAAATTGTTGCCACAGTTAAGTGTTATCTGTCAGATTTGACAGATCGCGAAGAAAGTGGCGCCCTCATTTTTTATTTACTCTTTATGGTCATGCTATAATAGAATAACTCATAGGTTCTAATCATAGCTCTTATACCAAAGAATATAAACTATAGTTTATAATTATAACAAAGAATACTAAACTATTAGCTTATTTATACCCCACGGCTTAAATAAGCTGATTTTTAATACATTTATCACATAAAATATTATATAAAGTGTAAAAATATTAGCTGCAAATATTTTAAGGGCTGATTGCCCATGAAACTGAACAACTTTTCCCAAAAAACATAGGTCGAAATATGATAAATTTTTTTTCGTCCTCTCATACAAATTGATTTGGTGGGTCGGTAATTTTGTGTGTGGGAGGTTAAAATTTTTTTTTTCATATTTTGACCTATGTTACTTGGGGAAAGCTGTTCCATTTCATGGGCTGGTTCACACCTTAAAATATTTGCAGCTTATATTTTTACACCCTGTATGAATTATTTTTATAGTTCAGGAAAAAGTATTTAAGCTGATTCGCCTTTGAAACGTCAAGGCGCATCGGTTCAAATTATTACGAGCTATTTACCTCCACCGTAGCGAAGTACGACAAGACCGTAGCTTAAATTGAAAGTAGTAAATGGCTCCGGAAAGTGTTTTAAACCCTCGCAGAGTTAATAAACAGCGTGTCAGTGTCGCGGCAGGATTAGCATGTGAAAGCTCGCTTGCCCCGCTTGCCTCGCTTGCCCCGCTTGCCTCGCTTGCCTCACTTACCCCGCTTGCCCGCCACAGACCGGATACAGCACTTTGAGCGACGGAAGTGACGTCATTAAAACTGTGGACCTTCACGTCAGAGCAAACTTTATCTACCTGGCTTTATTTTTACAATGGCACAATACAAGGCAGAAAGCGGGCAATCCCACCGATACAGAAAAATTACTTGTTACTAGAGTGCTGTAACACAGTTTGTAATAATAGGTTTTTTTTAATACTTGTTGTACTAATGTATATTAATTTAAAATATAACAATTTTAATCAATAATATATTAATGGAACTAGTGTAACAAGTTTTTAATTTACATATTATGATAAGTTCCATTAAGAAAATTTGTATTAAATAGTTCAATCTAACAAGATGGAAGACCGTCTCGAAAATTTCAAACAGAAAATAGAAATATGACACCTTGCAGGTAAAATGTTTAATAGGGATTAGTCACTTGTCATGTTCACATGTTTCCGCGAAGTTTCGAACCAATCGGTGGTTCTTCGTTGGGCGGAGTGTAGTGCATGTTTATGCGTCTATATCGCGACGCTGACTGCGTCTCAATGCTCGCAAGGCAAATAACCCGGTTAAAGTATTTATTTACAGTCGTCACACACATAGCTTTATCCCTTGCGGGGTAGGCAGAGCGTCAACGATCGTAAAATAAAGGTCGTTATCGCCACGTCTGACTAGTATTGAGGGCCCTTTCAGATGATTCATGTATAGTGACAGGTTGTCAGCCTGTAGCCTAAAATTTATTTTCATGACTCACTGAAGTATAAACAATTTAAAATATTTCATGTCATAATCTTTCAAACAACCTATTCAGTGAATTAACTAATAGGTATGCAGATGGGATCACAGCAGTAATAAAATCACCGTTGTCGATTCTGTTTGCATTCCAACTTTTTTGCATTCCCAATACAAAAGCACTTCGCAGGTCTACGGGGAAGTTGGTATTTGCTGTTTTCTGCCCTTTAATTTAGTCGTGGAAAAACTGCAAATAGGGAACTGGCAAGCAAGAGGACAATTCAATACCTATTATACAAAACACTGCGCTTATATTGATGTACAATGCGTAGCTGGTTGGTCTATATTCTCACTGGTAAGAGAGTTCCTACGCAATGTACCTCGTAATGTGTCTACAACTATGTGAAGTTGTCCTCAGAAAGCGCCACCGTGCGGATATTAATTAAAACAGTAATTTATCTCACTTTGTAATGGTTGCCCCTGTGACGCTGCTCGTGAGAGATTTTGTTGCTACTAACCACAGGGAATAAAAATTATGCATTTAATAAAAATGCAAATATGTATGACTTCCGACTACAAAATGTATGGGCTTTTAGAAATCATTGTGGCAGCATACTAATCCAGATAATGAAGGGACAGTTTAAAAACCGCGCAGGTGGCGCTGAAGTAGGCTTACCGCGTATACTCCAATGAAATCTTGGAATACCTAGGTAATAAATTAAAATTAAACTGTAATTAATTTTATTGTACTAGTAAACCCGCATTTTGCGCAGTAGTTCTAATGATACAAGTTTGGGTAAATTTTGGTTAGCTAAATGCCACAGACCGGTGATGGGCAGCAGCATCACCGGTGCGAGGAGCTGCGTCCTGCGATCGCCAAGACGCACGCCTGGCGGGGCGATTATCTTTTAAAGGCAAACCTTTATGGAGCAAGCCATCGGACCAAGGCCCCCAGTCCCCGGCCGCCCCGCTATTCCTGGCCAAGGCGGCGGTCATGGTAACGGCGGGTCAGGGGGTGCTAAGAATCACCGGGTCACGATCGGCCGCCAACCCAAACTGACCCTGGCTACGTTCAATGGACGCACGTTACGACTGGACGAACACCTGGCGCAATTAGAAGAGGAGCTGAAGCACATAAGGTGGCACATTCTAGGGTTATGTGAAGTCCGAAGAGAGGGGGAGGACACCATAACTCTGGGATCGGGCCATCTTCTGTATTACCGAGAAGGAGATCAGCCCTCCCAAGGTGGCGTCGGATTTCTGGTTAATAAGGCTCTCTGTGCCAACGTTGTAGAGATATCAAGTGTGTCGAACAGGGTTGCGTACCTCATAATTAAGCTAACCGAGAGGTACAGCCTCAAGGTTATCCAGGTTTACGCACCGACCTCGACACACTTGGACGAGGAGGTGGAAAGCATGTATGAAGATATTTCCAGAGCCTTACATACCACCTCCAAAGCTCACTATAACGTTGTTATGGGGGACTTTAACGCTAAAGTGGGAGTACAGACTTGCGGCGAATCGAGTATGGGCAACTACGGTTTTGGAAGTAGAAATCACAGGGGGCAAATGCTCGTCAACTTCCTCGAAAAAGAGGGCCTCTTTTTGATGAATTCATTCTACAAAAAGAAGCCCAAAAGGAAGTGGACGTGGCAAAGCCCCGATACTGTGACGAAAAATGAGATAGACTTCATCATCGCGGACAAACGGCGCATATTCAGGGATGTCACAGTGGTCACCAGGTTTAATACCGGAAGCGACCACCGACTTGTTCAGGGCACTCTGGATATTAACTACAAAGCTGAAAGAGCCCGCCTGGTGAAGTCCACGCTCCGACCGAATCTGCTCCAAGCCGTGGTAGGGTCCGAAACTTTCCAATTAAAATTGGAAAATCGATTCGCTGCCTTGGAAACCACAGATGACGTTGACCAGAAACTCGAAGAGGTGGTGGAAATTCTCAGGGATGAAGGGACGAAGTTCTGCGAGACTAGACGTAAGAGCAGGAAGTCCAAACTTTCGACGGAAACTCTCAGCTTAATGGAAGAGAGACGTACAGACCCATTGTCAGCTTCGACGAAAAGTCAAGAGCGCAACAAAACCATCCAGAGGCTGGTGCGACGTGATCTCCGATCCGCAAACACGCTCTTGATTGAAAAATCAATTGAGCAGAATCGGGGACCAAAGGTGTTCGCACGGCCTTTGGGTAGGAGCCACCTGACGAAGCTGACAACTGAATCTGGGGAAGTCGTCGCATCCAAGCCGGAGGTTCTGTCGGAAGTGGAAGACTTCTATGGCAAGCTCTACGCCTCGCAAGCTTCAAAGCCCGTACCCGATACTGAGGATTGCAGAGCCACCCTCACACGCCACTTCACCGAGGACCTGCCCGAGATCAGCCGAGACGAGATCGAAATGGCCCTGAAACAGTTAAAAAATGGAAAAGCCCCAGGGGAGGACGGGATCACGACAGAGCTCCTAAAAGCTGGAGGAACTCCCTTATTGGATCAGCTCCAACAGCTCTTTAACTCCGTTCTCTTCCATGGGAGAACTCCGCAGGCATGGCATAGAAGCATGGTGGTACTGTTCTTCAAAAAAGGAGACAAAACCCTATTGAAGAACTACCGCCCGATTTCGCTTTTGAGCCATGTTTACAAACTGTTCTCCAGGGTCATCACGAACCGTCTTGCGCGAAGACTCGATGAGTTTCAGCCTCCCGAGCAGGCCGGGTTTCGAAGGGGTTATAGCACCATAGACCACATTCACACGGTACGGCAGATTGTACAGAAGTCTCAAGAGTACAATCGGCCCCTGTGCTTAGCGTTTGTGGACTATGAGAAAGCTTTCGACTCCATCGAAACCTGGTCTGTTCTGGAGTCTTTGCAGCGTTGCCAAGTCGACTGGCGATACATCGAAGTGATGAGATGTCTGTATGAAGCCGCCACAATGACCGTACAAGTACAGGACCGGCGGACTAAGCCTATCCATCTCCATCGAGGAGTGAGACAGGGGGACGTCATATCCCCGAAACTGTTCACTAACGCTCTGGAGGATATGTTTAAGACGCTGGACTGGAAAGGTCGTGGTATTAATATGAACGGCAAGTACATCTCTCACTTACGATTTGCAGACGACATCGTCATTATGGCAGAAACGCTGCAAGACCTACAACGAATGGTGGATGACCTAGCTGATTCTTCTCGCCGCATCGGTCTCCGGATGAATTTGGATAAAACCAAAGTCATGTTCAACGAACACGTTGATCCGGAACCGATTGCCGTAAATGGAATCCAACTCGAAGTTGTTCAACAGTATGTCTACCTAGGGCAAACGCTCCAACTAGGTAGAAACAACCTTGAGAAGGAAGTCCAGAGAAGAATACAGCTGGGTTGGGCAGCATTCGGAAAACTCCGTCGAGTCTTTTCGTCGCCAATACCGCAATGCCTTAAGACGAAAGTCTTCAACCAGTGCATCCTACCTGTCATGACATAAGGAGCCGAAACGTGGACACTCACGGTACGACTGGTCCACCAACTGAAAGTCGCTCAGCGAGCTATGGAGAGAGCTATGCTCAGGGTTTCTCTAAGGGATCGTATCCGAAACGAAGTAATTCGACAGAGAACTAGAGTGACCGACATAGCTCAACGTATTAGCAAGCTGAAGTGGCAGTGGGCTGGTCATATCTGCCGAAGGACCGATAACCGCTGGGGTAAGCTGGTCCTTGAGTGGAGACCGCGTATCGGCAAACGTAGCGCAGGACGCCCTGTGGCAAGGTGGAGCGACGACATACGCAAAGCTGCGGGCAGTGACTGGAGGAGTAAAGCCGAAGACCGGGTTCAGTGGCGTGCTTTAGGAGAGGCCTATGTCCAGCAGTGGACTACAATAGGCTGTTAATGATGAAGTTTGGGTCATTTGTACTACCAGTAGTAAAATTGGTAGTACTACTGATCCGGAGGGATATTTTCATGCGGGGCAAAAATTTTGCCGCGTGGCGCTCGCCGCTGCCGAAAGTGGAAATTCTATACCTATTATACGATTTTATATTACATTAAATACCTACAAAACGCTTTCAACAAAGATATAGCTTTTTTCGTATCTGTGTCTGTGTCACACAAAAAAACGCAAAAAACGGTTTCATTTTAAACTATACGTCGATATAATTTTAACCACGTAATCATTAGTTACTTTACATCTATTGGCTTTGACGAAAAGTAGGTATTCACTTTTTAGGCCACAGTTATGGCACGTATAGTAATAAGCCGGGAGCCGTCCTGTCATAAAATGCCGTTTCTAATATCGGGACCAGCGCGATGATGACTCGGCTGTAAAGGAGATATTACGACGAGGTAAGCTGTCTCGTAAAAACCGTAATTTGTGGACACTGTAAAACAACAATGAATGATAGAGCTGCTTGAGATATCAAAATGGGATCATACGCAGACTATAGAGATGACATCTCGACGCTTATGTCATTTTTGCACTGTGCTTATTGCTGATTCGATAGTAACTAAGAAATGTCATGCGCGCGAATGACACAAATGACATTTTGCTGTATCATGTAATGTCATGTTAGTAATGGCGCAGTTGAAAAACTCTATCACCAGGGTTCATCGGGTGTCTGGATCACATACTCACATCTTCTTAATAAACCAAATTAAACACAAATCTTTTGTAAAAATGTTTAAAGTGTTTTTCGAGATTAGGTTGTTTAAAATATTAGATTCAGAACGGGTTATTTAATAATAAACACATAACCCGACCATATTTTAGTTTGCACACATAACCGATTTTGCCACAACAATATCGCTAACCGCGACCGCTAAAGCAAATTTCATACTAGGCTCAGAGAAGAGACAATATGAGCCAATGAGAGCTGATACCAATGTGAAGTCAATGAAAACTCGCCTTTTTAATCAAACACAGTTGCTTCTAAAAAACGATTATATCAATTAATATTGATAGAAACTCTCAATAAGTTTTAGATAATTTATTGGTATTTCATGTTTACTGACATAATTCCACGGTGTGAATCCCGCAATTTTAAAAACGTTTCAATTGTTTGTCGATAGTGTGAGTTTTGTTATCCACTTCTGTTAGCTGAAACTGTTAGAAATCTAGAGCAGAATATCACATTGGCAATTGAAGAAATGTCACTCGATTTGCAATAGCCTAAAATAAAAGAATCGGGACCCAGGAAGAACTTTGAATCCTGATTAAATCAATAGTATTTTCAGAGTTTTACTTTTTGTTGCTAAAGTTCCCTTTATGACTATACTCTGCTCTGTGCTACAACGTAGGTATTTTAGCTTCAGTAATTAACATTGAATTTTAAAGTTTTAGTGGGCTGCAACCAGGCAGAACCCTTTTGGAGGATCGCATACATACCAGACTTTACTGCGGTTCTTGACAACCACCGGACAAATGACAACCTATAACTCCCGCAATTCGATGTGGCTACGCATGCTATGGTAATTGGTTTTTATTGTGTTTTTCGTACTGGCCGATGCGGCTCAGTGGTAAGGCGACTGCCTGTAGGACAAAGGTTTTGGGTTCGATTCTTGGTGGACACTAACAAAGTTGATAGGTATTTATCACTTTATGACTTAGTGCCAGGCTTTACCACTTGATAGTCCTAAATAAAGATGGATACGGTCCCGGACGCTGTTTATGATCATGATAACAAAATTATGATAATGATATAAAAAACACATTGATCGTTTCAAATCCACGTCAGAGGTTTAGGCTGAGTAGTAGTAGGTGAACGAACTCTGAGACGGTTCACCGGGTAGTTCAAAATGGTGTTCGGTGAAAGCATTCGGCAAAACGCCGGAAAATGTTACGGTACGTGTGCGAACTGCCTTTCATTCATTACGTATTTAGCGTGTCGGGGATTTTCATAGGCATTTCCGGTTTTAACCGGATCATCCGTACCTCTGACCCCTCGGTTTTTAAACATACATTATGGACTGCGTAAGCTAACAAGAGCTGGAAAAGACTGAGAAATGTACATCTCATTTATTTGGGTCACGCTTTCATACGCGTTTTAATTTACAACTAGCGACATCTGTTGGTAGCAATTTCATTTAGAATCAAACTCAGTAACAGACAATTAAAAATAAAAGGGCCGCGCTCGCTTGGTTTTTGTTATTTACTTCAAAAGAAGGCAATTTTTCCAGTGATGTTATCATAGCATCATCCCGTTTTTTCCTATGGGTGTCGTACACAAGTTATCCGAAAGGTCCATCAATATTTGTCAGACAGTCGACTATATGACAACCTGTCGCTGTAGTGATTTTTTCTGAAATGGCCATTTGGCAAACATTTTTCAGACGTGGCGATAGCGACCGTATTTTTACGGCCGTTAAAGCTCTATCTAACCCGAAAGGAATGAAGGCGTGATATGTGTATATTACTTTTACTTTTCTATTGTGTGAAGAAAGAGTCAACAGTTTTAATTAACAATATTTTGAGTTTGTTTTTCATTTCGGTGTTCTGTAAACAATTACTGGAATAAAAGTAATGGAAACCCTCTAATCCTTCCCTAATTACTGCCGTAATTGGTAAAAACACCTCGTTAACGTAAACATTTTATGAAAAGCGCTGAAAAATAATTCATTATATCAGAAGAATTATAAAGAAAAGCTTTTTTGGAAACGGATTAGTAGCTATAAAAAACGGTGGAAATAAATCAATTATTTTAAAAGTATTTTGTGAAACGTAAAATAAGATCTGTTTAAAATACGGATATGTGCTAACTTACTTACTACGCTAGTTTAATGACCCGTAGTGAGTCCTCTTTCACTGTAGGTCGTTTCTACGACACATGTGACCACCCCACACAGAAATGAGTTGGTTTGTTTACCATATTATTACTACCCGTGTCCATTGCGTCGTTGGATGACTCGGTGTCCCATTCGATAAGAAGATGAACTAGTATTATCTGGCGATATAAATGGTCACATCTGTTGTAGAACCGATAGCCTGCGGTGTAAGCGGGTTCTCAAGTGGAGACCACGCCTCGGCAAGCGTACCGTTGAACGCTCTCCGGCCAGATGGACCGATGACTTTAAGAGAGCGGCTGGTGGCGACTGGATGGCGAAAGCGGGAGATCGTTCATTGTGGCGTTCCCTGAGATAGGCCTATGTCCAGCAGAGGACTGCTATAGGCTGATGTCATGTGACGTATGGGACTTTAACAGGTGCCGTAGGTGTTGTACAGCCCGTTAATAGTAGAATGTATATAGTAGAAAGAAATAATACACGTGAGACTAGTTAAAATTGCATATTATACTTCAACGTTGCATCCTCGAGATTTACATATTCACTTTGTAGTCCACTTCTCAATGTACTAGGCATCGATCACAATTTTCAGAGCTAAAAAGCTAAAATAAAAAGAAATGAAACGATTTTTTCACCCCTTCCCTCTCCCACCCCGCCACTGCGCCCCCTGCGCCCGAGTCGGCCAAACGTCATTCGCTTTCTTTGTGCGGGCATCGTGACGACGTCTATTCCGTATTTTATTTTTTGTCGAATTTACGGAATCTTTTTATCAAATTATTATTCAAATAGTAAAAAGTGATAGTGATGGGTAAAAGAAAACACAAGGATAAGAAATCGTATTTACGCAAAAAACTCAAACGCCTCGAGGAACGTTTGTTGGATTATTTATCGGACTCTGACGAGTCAAGTGACGGTAAGTGTTAGAATAATAATGTTTTATCACCAAATTACTCCCGGTTGCAATATCGTCAGATTGTAACCGATATTCTTATCAAATCACAAACAAGCCTAACCTAAACGGTTTTTTAACTCGCAGTTTTGAGGTTACCTAAACCTTTATATATGCATAATACCTACGATGATATTATCGTTAGGTACCTACCTACATTTACCTCACTTACCTACAATCTACATCTACCGTTTGAGTCCAAATATTTACATTTTCTATTACATCGTTGTTTAGGTAGCTAGTACCTACAATCCAATACGTAAATTACTTTTAGCTGCTTACCTATTTATTACGCTACTGCCGATGACAATCAATTACTAGGTCACGGATTATAAGAAAAAATAAAATAGGTAAAGGTTATACGCCGTGACGTGCGCACGGATGATACCTGTATATGTAGGATTTTTACCTACAAAATAAGTCTAGCAGTGTAACGCGCGTACACTCAATGACTTTAAATTAATATTGTTGTGTTTACAGTTTATTTTTCCTAGCGGTTACACTCCGTGTCGTGCACACGGCTGATACCCAATAGTCCAGCAACGTAACGTGCTTACGTACAGCGACTTTAAAATAAAAAATTTATTGCTTGTTAGCATAACAATTCTTTTTTGTATCTGGCATTACAGAACGATATGAAGAACACGATCGGTATTACTACGAAAATCGACGTGAACCCGAACAGTCAGAAGAACTAATGAGTGATTTTGATATAATACCACTGTCAGACTCTGATGATGGTTCAGTGAACCAAAAATTAAAATCTGTGGTAGCTTCTAGTACTGGAAGTGACAAAAGGCCTCTAGACGCAACGTCGACACCAACCCCTAATAGCGGGGATAATGTCGCTGAAGCAGTATGTCATTCTGCACCCAGTGTACTTACCGACGTACCTCCTGCTAACCCTGGCACCAGCACGAGCAACGAAACAACCTCTTTACCAGATGATGTTCTCGAAGCTCTGGGGAACCCGAAAGGTAAGGAAGAAATTTTTGGGCCCAAAATACCTGAGGAAATTGCTAAACGTTGGGGGCGTGTTCTGGTCGACGGTCTCACGAAGGAGCAAAAACAAGAGATAACAGAAAAATCTTTAATACCTGATAATTTCCGTTTAGTAAAAGCTCCGTTATTAAACCAGGAGATTATTCCTGTTTTGAGCGAACCTGCAAGGAACCGCGATAAATTGTTGGAAAAATCGCAAAACCAACTCGGGCTAGGTATCTCAGGCCTTACATCAATTGCAGCAGATATTATTGAAGAAAAAATCAATAAAATTGAATTATTGAAAAAACTGTCTGAAGTAAGCCAAATTTTTCTGGACCTGCATTATGAAGATACTAAACGGAGAAGAAAATTAATTACTTCGTCCTTGGATAAAAAATTCCTAAACATGATTTCGGATGTGAAACGAGATACCTACCTATTCGGCGTAAATTTAAGTGAAAAAATAAAAGCGTCTAAATCAGCGGAAAGATCTGGATTACAAATAAAACGTACTGATCAAACAGCTCTGTCAACAAGAAAACAACATTATCAGCAGGGAAACTGGCGGAACCCCACCCGAGCACCAGCTCAGCGGGCACACAGACAAGGTGGGAAGAACCGGTACTCGTCCCAGCCGAGCCGACGTCCCCCGCCTCCTCCAGATCGTCCTCCGCGAGCGCCGATGAAGCCGAGCGGGAATACTCGCAAGCGCCAGTAGAGGTAACACTTCACGCCGGCAGGCTACGTTATTTTTTAGATAAATGGCAGGCCATTACTCAAGATAAGATGGTTCTTAGCTTTATTAAAGGATATGATATTCAATTTAGTGAGCCCGTGACTCAAACTGTTATTCCCGAAAATAATAATTTTTGTATTTCGGATATTATCCAAATAAATCATGAAATAATTAAATTAAAAGAACTTGGCGCTGTCGAAAAATGTAGTGATATTGCAGATCAATTTTTGTCAAAAATATTTTTAACTCCAAAGCCAGACGGAACCTTTCGTTTTATATTAAATTTAAAATGTTTAAATAAGTTTGTTTCTCCTCAACATTTTAAAATGGAAGACATCCGAACAGTTACTAAATTAATGACTAAAAACTGCTTCATGTCTACAATTGATTTAAAGGATGCTTATTTTCTTGTACCTATTAAAAAAAGAAGTAAAAAATACTTAAGATTTAAATTTTTCGGAAATACCTACGAGTTCCAATGTTTACCCTTTGGACTTTCATCAGCTCCGTTAGTATTTACTAAGCTGTTAAAACCTGTGGTTTCGTACCTTAGAAGTAAAGGTTTATTATTAGCAATATATCTAGATGACATTATTTGTATAGGTACTGATAAAAAAGAATGCTTAACCTGCGTATCAGAAACTGTCAAGTTACTTGAATCCTTAGGGTTTATTATAAACTATTTAAAGAGCAAATTAGTTCCAAATCAGATTCAAACTTACCTTGGTTTTGAACTAAATTCATTAAATATGAGCCTAAATTTACCACGCGAAAAACGTTTAAAAATCTTAAACAAAGTAGAACAAATTAAAAAACAAAAATCTATTTTAATTAGAGATTTTGCTAAACTGTTGGGGCTTTTATGTTCGGCGTGCCCAGCTGTCAGGTATGGATGGGTCTACACTAAACCAATGGAACGTGAAAAATACTTAGCATTAAAAAAGTCCTTTAATAATTATGATACGTACATGAATTTAAACTTAAATTTACAACCAGATTTTGATTGGTGGATCAGAAATATTATGATATCAAATAGTCCTACTCGGGAAGGTAAATATGCTCTAGAAATTTACTCGGATTCTTCGTTGACTGGCTGGGGCAGTTACTGTGATAATGAGAGAACTGGTGGTTTCTGGGACGCAGATGAGACACATAAACATATAAATTTCTTAGAGTTATTGGCTGCTTTTTATGGTTTAAAATGCTTTGCCAAACACTTAAAAAATAAAGAGATACTACTTCGTGTTGATAATACTACTGCGATATCTTATATAAATCGATTTGGTGGTGTACAGTATACGCATTTAAATAAAATAACACGCGAAATTTGGCAATGGTGTGAAAAAAGAAACTTGCATATTTACGCATCATACATTAAATCAAAGGAAAATGTTGACGCTGACGAAGAATCTCGCCGTAGTAATATCGACACCGAGTGGAGTTTATTTCAACAAGCATTTGAGCGCATTACGAATGTCTTTTGCTGTCCAAAGATTGACTTATTTGCTACAAAAATCAATGCTAAGTGTCGTAGGTATGTTTCATGGAAACGTGATCCTGACGCTTACAATATTGACGCTTTCACGTTAAATTGGAGTGATTATTATTTTTATGCTTTTCCTCCTTTTTCGCTTATATTAAAGAGCTTACGGAAAATTATAAATGATAAAGCCTTGGGCATAATGGTTGTACCCTACTGGCCTAGCCAGCCGTGGTACCCACTTTTCCTAAAATTATCGTGTCAAAAGCCGATATATTTAGAACCTGACCGCGAGTTACTAATCTCCCCTTTCAGGACACGCCATCCACTTTGGAACCGGCTTACCCTGGTGTCATCAGTGTTATCAGGGAGGCCTTCAGAAGACAATCATTATCTGATGACACCATAGACATAATGATTTCATCCCTAGCAAAATCATCTTTAAGTCAGTATAATTGCGCTTACAAAAAATGGTGGATTTATTGCTTTAAAAATAGTATCGATTTTTATTCGACTAATATACTAAATGTCCTAAATTTCCTTACCTACGAATGTAAAACTGGCGCTAGCTACTCAACGTTGAACACTCTACGTTCAGCTCTTGGTTTGATTTTAGGAAAAAGAATAAGTGAAAATTGTAAAATTTCTAGATTTTTAAAAGGTGTCTTTCGAACAAAACCATGTTTACCAAAATATCAGACCACTTGGAACCCAAACTTGGTACTAGATTATGTAGGTAAATTATATCCTAACATAGGTTTGTCTTTACCGGATTTAACTAAAAAATTAGTAGCTCTGCTCGCGTTATCGACAGGACAACGTGTTCAGACGCTGTCACTGATAAGGCTGTGTAACATAAGAGTTGAGACATCTCATATTGAAATAATAATAAATGATCTCATAAAAACTTCAGCGCCAGGTAAACAAATGCCTCGGTTAATTATACCATTTTTTCCTCATAATGAAAAGATCTGTCCTGCAAAAGCCTTATCTTCATATATTGAAATTACTGGTGAATTTAGACAGTCTCCTAATACCGATAGATTAATTCTGACCACTAAAAATCCTATTCACAACGCTAGTGCTTCAACAATTAGCCGTTGGATTAAATCAGTTCTCGGCGATAGTGGCATTGACGTTACAGTTTTTTCAGCACATAGTACACGTCATGCTTCTACTTCTGCTGCTAGTCGTAGAGGCTTGTCCCTAGATCTTATTAAAAAGACTGCAGGGTGGTCAGGCAACTCTTTAGTTTTCGCAAAGTTTTACAATAGACAATAACTAATGAAAACGAAGATAACGCTTTTGCAGAAGCTGTTTATGGCGATTAAGTTTTGTTACCTAACTTTACTGTAAACCAAATTAAAATTTTGCATGCAGTAAAATATATAATAATATTTATTATCAAGATGAAATAGTAAGTGTTTTCATTTACCTTTTATCTATCACCTATTTCGAAAGTTGCGCTAAACATCTACAAAGTGAATATGTAAATCTCGAGGATGCAACGTTGAAGTATAATTAATGGTTAAATAAACTTACCTGAAGTGAAGTTTGACCATAATTATACGAGACGTTGCATCCGAAGAGATTTACACCCACCCTGCCCTGTAATCTATTATCATTAACCCCTATGATCTTTACGAAATAGGTGCTCTCTGAAACAATGACGTTTGGCCGACTCGGGCGCAGGGGGCGCAGTGGCGGGGTGGGAGAGGGAAGGGGTGAAAAAATCGTTTCATTTCTTTTTATTTTAGCTTTTTAGCTCTGAAAATTGTGATCGATGCCTAGTACATTGAGAAGTGGACTACAAAGTGAATATGTAAATCTCTTCGGATGCAACGTCTCGTATAATTATGGTCAAACTTCACTTCAGGTAAGTTTATTTAACCATTAATAATACCTAATACTCAAAATATTACAACTCAAATTATATGGAAAATGTAGACTAAAACGTAGCTGTCTCAGCGAGGCATCAAAATCGAATCACCGAACAAAACACGATCACACAGCGCCTGTGAACAGGCCCGTGTCAGTGGGTGCATCTAGCCTGATGGCTCACCAAGGAGGATGCACTCCACAGGACGATATAATACGAACAAAGTAAGAACTATTGCCACTATAAACTCACCTACATATGACATTCCACACTGTCCACTGTGATCCAATCTGCACCAGCTCACTATCTCATTAGCCGACCAATTCGTTCCGAATCACGCAGGGAGTTTAATCCACGCTCGAGATTGACGCGCGTACCGACAATGTTTTAATCAGACCCGTGATTGGGGATTAAGGGCACTGTGGCGGCGTTTGGGTGCGGAATTAAAAGATCTTGTCTGATACGAATTGTTTCGGCTTTTTGTTACAAGAAATGATTTTGGGTTTTGGTTATTTTAGGACCATCGATTGCACCCGCTGCTAACCAACCCGTGCTATAGTTATAAAGCAAACCTTTCTCTTTAATCACTCTATCTATTACAAACCGTTTCGTAAACCGTTGTTTAGGAGGATGCTGTGTCAATGACAGGAAAGGGAGTATGTGCGTCCAAACCACTGCCGGATCAATGACAGATAGGCACAGAAACGCGAAAACCCATGTATTAATTCTGAGATAAGTTCAGGGCTCAAACCGGTCTAAAAAACTGATCACGTATTTTGACGTGAACTTTAGCCCGTTTCATACGCTCCTCAACCTAAAATTATGATGTGATAAACTGAGACATGATAATTATTTTGATATTCAATTCAAAGCTACAAGAGCCAAATAACTCAGAAAGATTCAAATGGTACAAACCACAACAGCGGCGACAATACCGTCCTATGAGACACGAGGCCAACCACAGTACTAAGTGAGATAAATTGTGGTTTTAATTAATGTTCATAGGTCACCGTTTCGCGACGAAACCTGAATTAAAAGTACATTACGTAGTCAGTCTACCATTTCTTAAATCAATAAGGTGAACAGGCTAAGTGACGACGCAATGTATATCGAATCGTAAGAGACTTGTAAATCGTAGTTTATTGAATGCGATATATTTCCCTTTTTGCTGTTTTTACGACTTAATTAAAGAGTAGAAAACAACGAACGCCAACTTGACCTGTATTGCTTTTGTTGTCGGAATGTAAAAATGGCGGAAAGTAAAAAGAAGTTAGTTGAGGTAGAGCCGGACTTTCTCTCGAAGGGTTCCGTGCAATGGCACATAATGATGTGTATAAAAATGGAATGAAAATCTTGGTCGACGTGAGCAAGCTTTTTTCCTTTTCGAGTCATACCAAAACTACATAATCATGTGTGTACATTACAATAGTTTGACTATTACCGGTTATGATATACTTACAGCCTCCGAACCATTGAGTCGCGTTTACACTAGGTTCATAAAATTTGTTGTAGGAAATAGAAAAATGTTCTCATCCTACATTTTCTTATTTTACAATGACTAATGTTTGACCATCAACAAGATAAATGTAAAATTTACTAATTTGAATAAATGATTTGAGTTTGAGATTACAGATAAAATCCTTACTTTGTATTTTATTTTAAAAAATTGTGTTTGTTGTAATACTGTGAAAATTTTAATTTTGTAACTTTAACGGTTTATAAGATACAGCTATACTGGCGACAAACGAATGTTCAGACAAATAGGCAGCGAGGTCTCAGTAATAGGGTTTCGTTTTGACCCATGGACGACCGATGTGGCGCAGTGGTAGTGCGACTGCCTTGGACGCAGAAGGTTCCGGGTTCGATTCTCGGTGAGACACTCACAAAGTTGATATTTACCTATCACTTTGTGAATTTGTTCCCAGTCTGGTTAGGACATTGTGGGCTGAACCACCCGATTGTCCGTAAGTAAGATGATTCCGTGTTTCGCATGACACGTTAAGCCGTAGGTCCCGGTTGCTGTCTATGATCACTTGACGGCAGTCGTTACACAACCATGTCAGAAGCCTGCTACTTGTAGAAGGCGTATGAAAAATCCTGACACTAGGGTTCATCGGATCGTTGGACAACTCGGTGTCCCACTCGAAAAGAAGGAGAAGTTTTGACCCATTGGGTACGGAGCTCTAAAAATGGTGGAACGCAATCACGATCAACTGCAGTGAGTATTTTATTACTGGTGTTCTTTTGATTAATTAATCTGTAAGGAAATAAATGTCGGTGAAATCATGTTTCACGAACAAATTGAATTGATGTTTGTTAATATGTTCGTTGTCGTGATTTCGGAGATGCTAAATAGTAGTATTAATAGTTGTAGTAGCTCCATAATCTGACGAAAACACTACAAATAGATATAAGTACTACAACTACGACAGCCACAAAAGTCCACTGCTGGACATGAGCCTCCCTCCCCCTATTTGATACTTGCCATACTCACCAAGCTTTGCAAGTTGAATGACATGAGCAGAGCATCTGTGGCCTATGCAACGAAGCTACAGGCTACAATTCTACAGGTGAAATTTGATGTACATTGCGTAGCCGGTGGGACATTATTAACCAGGATTTTTGACCCACTACGCAATGTACATCAAATTTCACCTGTAGAATTGTAGCCTGTAGTTTCGAAAAACGAGGCACAGGTGTTGTAGATATTCACAGAGAACACTGCTGGCCATTTCATGGAATTATCCCTTAGTCGCCTTATACGATACCTACGTTATGAAATGGGGTGATGTTATTCTAAAATTAGTTACATTACATTAGATTAATTACAGGCACGGCTTTTTTCACACTTAACACACAACGCAGCGCAAAAATAACGCAGCGGTCTGTCAGATCCTTACTAAAAACGTCAAGCTCCATGCTAAAGCCGCTCAACAACTGTCCTAAGTGTGAAAAAGGCCTTCTTCTTAGCGTGTCGATGGCAGACACTACCCAGCCGTCGCAATCCAGAGCTTGGCCACATTGACAGCGCTGGCAGACGTTGTCATAAGATCGTCCTTTGTGCAGGTGTTGGGGCACGCCGGACACGATATTAGGTGGTGCATCGTTTGGACTGCACCACACAAACAGCTTACGTCGGCACCCCTCAAGAAGCCCCACTTGGCCATGTTTTCCTTGCTCCGGCCAGTTTGGGTCCGAAGTCTATTCAGGGACTTCCAAACCGGCCAAGGTAATTTATGACCAAGCGGCAAGCTTTCAGCGATAGGGACAAAATGAGCTGGTAGGGTTACCCTTTCCTGCCAAAGTTTGCACCTCGCTTGTTTGGGGTCGGTGCAAAGAGGAGACACGCACTTTACAAAGTTATTGCGACTTTTAACACACACAAATCACGCCTTTATCCCTAGCGGGGTAGGCAGAGCGTTAACGATCGTAAAATTACGGTCGTTATCGCCACGTCTGACAAGTATTGAGGGCCCTTTCAGATGATTCGTGTATCACTGTAGTGACAGGTTGTCAGCCTGTCGCCTAAAATTGTAATACACATGAAACCCTCGAGTCCCTTAGTTGCCTTTTACAACACCCGCGGGAAGAAATAGGGTGATGCTACTCTAAGCCGGCATCACACGGCAAACTTTTAAGGCCTATAAGTACGGTAGGTAAGTAAATGATAATTGTCTCTACTTATTATATCTACCTTATCTTCATATCACAACCATAAAATAAATATTTGGTCGCCAGGGAAACACCTCGTTATAACAAAGTAACTTTAATTATTTAGTTGCTAAGCCAGTAACTAGTTGGGCAACTCGTTTCTACATTCGAGACTTAATTAAAATTGCTAAAGGTGTTGTATGGCGATTCTGAATATGCTGTCACTTTTGTTTGATCGGTTTGTGAAGTTTTTTTTTATTCACGTTACAATAATCGCATACGGGGTTAGGCTTGGTTCCAAATATTTCTAAAAATTGTTTTTTAATTATCCCATACAACCATAACATACAAAAATTGCCTGTATTTATACTAGAAACGTATTTTATTGTTGTAGGCATTACAAAATTATTACGATGCTGAGTATGTTGCTATTTTCATTTGATAGTTTTTTTAACCCTTTCAAACGCAGATCTTCATTCTTTTTGATAGATTTGTAACCTTTTATCGGCCAGAACATTCCAAATTTTTTAATACATCCTTAAACCTATTGCGGGTAGTTAGAGTTCAATTCTTCCCATGACCTTATAAAGGATTAAAAAGATATGACATAAAACGCGCGCTTTCTCTCCAACATGTAATTATGATTAGTTTTAGCAACTACGTAGTTTTCTACGAAAATGTTCTAAACGGGAAACTGTAACCGTATTTGTTGTTTCTTTAGATTCGCTAAGTGGCAGATAGCGTGCGAGTCTCAATGAAACTCCGTATTTCAATGAAACTGCAGGTGCATTCGTGTCTGCAAGATAACAAAACATTAATTTTCAGTTTCAGATATTGCATTTGATATAAATATTTACAGTTAAAACTTCATATGTCCCAGGTCTATGAGATACAGGTGAGAGATTGATAGACAGAGAGATAAACAAATAAACAAACAGCAAAGTCTCTGTCATAGGGTCGTGTTTTGAACCTTCAGGTACGAACCCAAAAAATCATTGGATCTTATCCTATCTCGAGTTCTATATTCTAGTTTCTTCTACAAGATTTTATGCACACACACAAAACACATCTTGTTCAATACCTATTGTTTCGAATAGTGACACGAGTGCATTAACGCTGTGTGCGATCCGCCTTGTACAAAAAAACATGTACTTTAGCATTTGCGTACTCTTTACTTTGGATCCAATAACATGACTTTATAAATTACGTTTCCAGCTCCTCATCCACACGATTAATTACTAGACGAATCTGATTAACACACACGCTCATTTTCTGGCAGGAAATTTCAAGGTAACTGTTTGAAGAATTTTCATGCCAGAGAAAGTTTGACAAGATTGGTAAAGTAAATAGATAGGAGCTGTAGGTAAACAGGTTAACTAGAATTTTATAAAGAAATAATATCAATATTGGGTGTAAAAAGTTTTCTGCTAATATTGAAGTGAACGAGCCCATTAAAATTAATTATCTCTAAGGAACATAGGCGGAAATACAAAAAAAATCTTTTGGTAATCCCATCCAAACGGACTGCGAAATATTGACCAATATTTTTTTTTGCTTTTAAATTTTTGACCCATGTTGCTAGGCGAAAGTTGTTTAGTTTCGTAGGCTGGTTTCATCTACCTGCATTTGTACAGGTAGTGGCTATCACGCCCGAAATAATGGTCTGGTGCGTTTGCGATACATCTAAAATTGCGTGCAAATGCTTACCTATTAAAATGAAAAAAATAGAAGTAGTTAGGAACGGTTATAAAAGTAAAATAAGGCGGTTTCAAAGTGAGTGCCTCCTTCTATCAGCGCAGCGCTCTAAAATCCAAAAAAGGGCTCATAAAATCGAATTTCTATGTAGAGTACACAGACGTTGTAAATCACGGTACCCACAGGTAAACATCTGCCCGACTTTCCCGACAGCTCCGCACCTCTGTTTACCGGAGAACAGTGTACTCCCAAACCACATTCCGGCTCCATTGAAAACTTAATTATGACTTCGGCGTTCCATGCTCGGATATAACTGAGTCTTGTAAACGTTCGTGTTGTTTTGTTCAAACTCAAAAACTTAAAAACCTTTGTTCAGTAGGATAAAAAATTGCCACGTATTGGAAGCCAATGTAAAGCCAATTTACAGAAATGGATTACTTACATTTTTCTTTTCATACTAAAGCGGATCGCACTCTTAACGCACGACGGAGCGCTAAAATATCGCAGTGGTCTATCAGATCCATACCATTAATGTCAATCCCCATACTAAAACCGTTCCCGCTGTCTACGCAGCGCTTACGCAGCGCCGTCCGGCGAGTGCTGTTTTGACGTTTCTAGTATGGATTTGACAGACCGCTGTGATATTTTAGCGCTCCATTGTGCGTTAAGTGTGCAATCTTCTGAACTTGTCGTTCTTAAATTGAACTTCAATGTAGTGTACACAGACGTTGTAAATCACGGTACCCACAGGTAAACATCTGCCCGACTTTCCCGACAGCTCCGCACCTCTGTTTACCGGAGAACAGTGTACTCCCAAACCACATTCCGGCTCCATTGAAAACTTAATTATGACCTCGGCGTTCCATGCTCGGATACGACTGAGTCTTGTAAACGTTCGGGTTGTTTTGTTCAAACTCAAAAATCTTAATTCTGTGTAGGAAAAAAATTACCACTTATTGATAGCGAATGTGAAGTCAATTTACAGAAATGGATTAATTACATTTTTCTTTTTATACAAACTTGTCGTTCCCATTATAAACGCGGCTAGGGTACAGAAATACAGAATAAATAAAAGTACCTACTACTTGGCTCGGTAAGTTCAATTTCTATACCTCCAGAAAATGTTAATGCTGAAAATAGCTGAAACAAGTTTTCATGTATGATAGACACTAAGCAAATGAAAATATTGACGTTGAAAATATCAGAGACAACTTTTAATGTATGATAGACACTAAGCAATTCCAACTTGACACTGGCAAAATCGTAATTAAAACGCCACTAATCAAGAAACTGAATCAATCATCTACTCTCTCTTTTCATGTGGAACAACGACCCGATGAACCCTTGTGTCAGAATTTTACAACCACCTTTTACAAGTAGCAGGCTTCTTACATGGTTGTGTCACGACCGCCGTCTAAGTGATCCTAGACAGCAACCGGGACCTACAGCTTAATGTGCCATCCGAAAGACGGAACCATCTTACTTAAGGACGATCGGGGGTTCAGCCCGAAATGATCAACAAAAATCATCACCATGAATCATCTACTGTCTTCATGTCATTAAGTACTGATGTTATGACATGGAGGGCAAAAGGGCTCACCAGTCAGAAAGCCGCAAACCAGGAAACTGTAACCACTATTTTGTTTACAAGCCAAGAAAGTAAATACCCAAATTCCAGCTACGACTCCTTGTGTATATATTGTTATTGTTTTCCTTGTTTCGGGGTTGGAATGTTGAATGTGGATGAAATAAACAGAAAAAATCAACTGATTATACGCATGAGCAGGGTTGATGTTTTAAGAAGCTACATTGTAACCTCGGCGATCTCCAAACCGTTGCAACTGAAAATCAGCGTCACAGCCCCGGCTGTGGCATTATGCTGAGTTGCAACCGTTTCGGTATATGTATTTTTTTAGTATGCTGAATAAATTATTTTTCTTTCTTTGTTTCTTTCTTTCATTGAAAGAACATTTGGGTACGTTTATAATTTGGTGCATTTTATCGCGGTAGACTAGAATTACTACTAATAATGTATGTGTAATCATGAGCGCTTAAAAAACTTAAAATATTTTGCTAATTTACACTCAAACCTGCTGTGTAAGCAAGTAAAGTAGCCCATAAATGAACTGCTATTTGACGAATTGCAAAATCAGCTTTCAGGAATATTGTGATCACAATATTCCTGAAAGCTGATTTTGCAATTCGTCAAATAGCAGTTCATTTATGGGCTACTTTACTTGCTTACACAGCAGGTTTGAGTGTAAATTAGCAAAATATTTTAAGTTTTTTAAGCGCTCATGATTACACATACATTATTAGTAGTAATTCTAGTCTACCGCGATAAAATGCACCAAATTATAAACGTACCCAAATGTTCTTTCAATGAAAGAAAGAAACAAAGAAAGAAAAATAATTTATTCAGCATACTAAAAAAATACATATACCGAAACGGTTGCAACTCAGCATAATGCCACAGCCGGGGCTGTGACGCTGATTTTCAGTTGCAACGGTTTGGAGATCGCCGAGGTTACAATGTAGCTTCTTAAAACATCAAGTATGAAGCTGACAGACCGCTGCGATATTTTAGCGGTCCATTGTGCGTTAAGTGTGCAATCCCCCTAACTATATAACTCTTTTGCACCAGCGTCCGTCAAGTGTAGGATTCGCCTTAATATTGAGAGCTTTATTGACTCATGAATAAATAATAACCTTTCTTTGTCCTTTTACTTTCTTTCTCAGTTTTAATATCGACGTCCGACCGGTTATTACATTTCATTTCTTAAATTCAGAAAATTACTGCCAGGTATATTAAGGTGCAAAAATATTAGCTGGAAATATTTTAAGGGGTGAACCAGGATATGAACCTGAACAACTTTCCCCGAGGAACATGATGTCGAAATATGAAAAAAATTTTGGACCTCCCATACAGTTGACTCGGCCGGCTACTGTGTTTTGTATGGAGAGACCTATTATAACATACCCCAACTAACGAGGTCAAAACAGAGTAGATTGTTATAAAATTTTCCATGAAACTGTGATAACTCAAGCGGAATCTTCAAGAAAAGTCAACGGGTCGGATAGTGAAAAGAGATGGGCATTAAATTACAGTACTATCAGCAGTACATAATTGAATCAATTTTACGGATCAACCTACGCTAGTTATTCTTAAATATTGTATTGAAACCCAGTTAAATTTGATTTCTTAAGATTTTAAGATTTCAGATTTCAATCGTTTCTTTCCAAGTAGATTCACAACGAATGCTTTTAGAATGTCAGGAGAAAATTATCAGACAAAATCTTCTCCTTTTTATAACAATTTTATGTTCCTAGTAGCAACGCGGCACGAGTGGGATAAAAAAATAATAAATAAAGGCACTGCCTCGGAGCTGGCCAGGCTGACCACATAGCATGTAACTTTCGCCACCACCGTCAATGTATGAAGTCAACCAATTAAAGTGAATATTAAAAAAATGTTTACATGTGACGTTTTTAATCAGCCGGAACCCCTGAACAGGAATACCACCCAGAAACCTGCTCAGAAGTGCTCCTATTCTCAATTAACAGTTTGTACTTAATAGGTTGATGTGCTACGCTGATTACTATGTTAGTACGTATTAAATGGAAATTCCCGGCAAATGTAACGTAGTTGCATAAATACTATAAAACTACTTGTAAAGAAAAGCTGTTATACAAACAACAAGCTACTGTAGAAGTCCTTACGGAAGTTATTTCAAAAGGTGTAGAAGTTGCCAAGTCGCGCGTCGCGTGGCTCAAACGTAGCGCCTTGAGAAATAGGAACTTTCTTGTTTGAAAGAAACACTCTATGGCGGATCGCACACTTAACGCACGAAGGAGCGCTAAAATATCGCAGCGGTCTGTCAGACCTATATTAAAAACGTCACTCCCCATAATAAAACCGCACTCGACGGACGACACAGCACTGCGTCGACAGCGGTTGAGCGGTTTTAGTAAGGAGATTGACAATATGGATCTGACAGACCGCTGCGATGTTTTAGCGCTCGGTCGTGCGTTATGTGTGCAATCTGTCTACCACCTCAGAATGCGTATTATTAAACCACTAGATATTTTTTGGGGGTGTAGAGAAAATGACCTAATCATTGGTAGCACTCATTTGACATTTCAAATCAATAGATATTGTATAGGGTATGAAAGTGTGCAATCTAGTTAAAGAATTTAGAATATTCTGAAATAATTGAGATAACAGTGAAGTTGAGATAAATATAACTGAAACAAGCAATTTGCAAATAACGTGAATTTACTAATAGCCAAGTCAAATAAGGTTACATAATTTCAATAGATGTAAAAGTTGCTAAGTCGCGCGTCGCTTGGCTTTTTCGGAACTTTCTTGTTTGAAAGAAACATTCTACCACCTCAAAAGGCCTATTTTCAAACCGCTAGATTTTTTTGAGACGTGTAGAGAAAATGACTTAATCTCAGCTAGCACTCATTTGACTTTTCGAATCAATAGATATTGTATAAGGCATGCGTTTTGTGTGTGTGCATGAATTCTTGTAGAAGAAACTAGAATATTCTGAATTCGAGACCTTTCTACACTTCTGCGGCATCCGTCATTTTCCGTAAAACTGATTGAGTTTAAACTATACTCTATGCACATTAAAGAGCTAGTACCAAATTGTCATTTGTCCCCATTCGACAACGTGCATACAGTGGTGATAGTCGTAATTTGTCTCTTTTACTCACATGCATAAACACGTGAGATGGCGCTCTACTAGTTCATTTCGGTCAACAGACTTAGCAATTTCTAAACAACGTGTAAAACTTACTGATAGTTAAGTCAAATAATAAAAATAAGGTTACATTATTTCAATAAGTGTAAAAGTTGCCAAGTCTCGCGTCGCGGCGCTCAAACGTAGCGCCTTGAGGAATGAAAACTTTCCTGTTTAAAAGAAACATTCTATGACCTCCAAGTTGAAACTTGTAGACACACACGCGCCGGACTATAATATTGCAGTCGTGACAGCCACCATAAAAATGACAACCTGTGTATTGTTACAACCAGTGAAGGCCAGCTATTTGTGCCTGCTTATTTCCTAATTTCCTTTCGTTTGGAAAAAGCGTTATTTGTAAAAACAGGTTTGTGTGTCTGGACACGATCGCTTTTTTCATCAAGAATGAAAGACAAGTTGATATTATTAAAATTTATAAAAAAGAGGTTAAAAATTAAGAGATATTTTATAAATTTTTTATAAATTTTAATAATATCAACTTGTCTTTCATTCTTGATGAAAAAAGCGATCGTGTCCAGACACACAAACCTGTTTTTACAAATAACGCTTTTTCCAAACGAAAGGAAATTAGGAAATAAGCAGGCACAAATAGCTGGCCTTCACTGGTTGTAACAATACACAGGTTGTCATTTTTATGGTGGCTGTCACGACTGCAATATTATAGTCCGGCGCGTGTGTGTCTACAAGTTTCAACTTGGAGGTCATAGAATGTTTCTTTTAAACAGGAAAGTTTTCATTCCTCAAGGCGCTACGTTTGAGCGCCGCGACGCGAGACTTGGCAACTTTTACACTTATTGAAATAATGTAACCTTATTTTTATTATTTGACTTAACTATCAGTAAGTTTTACACGTTGTTTAGAAATTGCTAAGTCTGTTGACCGAAATGAACTAGTAGAGCGCCATCTCACGTGTTTATGCATGTGAGTAAAAGAGACAAATTACGACTATCACCACTGTATGCACGTTGTCGAATGGGGACAAATGACAATTTGGTACTAGCTCTTTAATGTGCATAGAGTATAGTTTAAACTCAATCAGTTTTACGGAAAATGACGGATGCCGCAGAAGTGTAGAAAGGTCTCGAATTCAGAATATTCTAGTTTCTTCTACAAGAATTCATGCACACACACAAAACGCATGCCTTATACAATATCTATTGATTCGAAAAGTCAAATGAGTGCTAGCTGAGATTAAGTCATTTTCTCTACACGTCTCAAAAAAATCTAGCGGTTTGAAAATAGGCCTTTTGAGGTGGTAGAATGTTTCTTTCAAACAAGAAAGTTCCGAAAAAGCCAAGCGACGCGCGACTTAGCAACTTTTACATCTATTGAAATTATGTAACCTTATTTGACTTGGCTATTAGTAAATTCACGTTATTTGCAAATTGCTTGTTTCAGTTATATTTATCTCAACTTCACTGTTATCTCAATTATTTCAGAATATTCTAAATTCTTTAACTAGATTGCACACTTTCATACCCTATACAATATCTATTGATTTGAAATGTCAAATGAGTGCTACCAATGATTAGGTCATTTTCTCTACACCCCCAAAAAATATCTAGTGGTTTAATAATACGCATTCTGAGGTGGTAGACAGATTGCACACATAACGCACGACCGAGCGCTAAAACATCGCAGCGGTCTGTCAGATCCATATTGTCAATCTCCTTACTAAAACCGCTCAACCGCTGTCGACGCAGTGCTGTGTCGTCCGTCGAGTGCGGTTTTATTATGGGGAGTGACGTTTTTAATATAGGTCTGACAGACCGCTGCGATATTTTAGCGCTCCTTCGTGCGTTAAGTGTGCGATCCGCCATAGAGTGTTTCTTTCAAACAAGAAAGTTCCTATTTCTCAAGGCGCTACGTTTGAGCCACGCGACGCGCGACTTGGCAACTTCTACACCTTTTGAAATAACTTCCGTAAGGACTTCTACAGTAGCTTGTTGTTTGTATAACAGCTTTTCTTTACAAGTAGTTTTATAGTATTTATGCAACTACGTTACATTTGCCGGGAATTTCCATTTAATACGTACTAACATAGTAATCAGCGTAGCACATCAACCTATTAAGTACAAACTGTTAATTGAGAATAGGAGCACTTCTGAGCAGGTTTCTGGGTGGTATTCCTGTTCAGGGGTTCCGGCTGATTAAAAACGTCACATGTAAACATTTTTTTAATATTCACTTTAATTGGTTGACTTCATACATTGACGGTGGTGGCGAAAGTTACATGCTATGTGGTCAGCCTGGCCAGCTCCGAGGCAGTGCCTTTATTTATTATTTTTTTATCCCACTCGTGCCGCGTTGCTACTAGGAACATAAAATTGTTATAAAAAGGAGAAGATTTTGTCTGATAATTTTCTCCTGACATTCTAAAAGCATTCGTTGTGAATCTACTTGGAAAGAAACGATTGAAATCTGAAATCTTAAAATCTTAAGAAATCAAATTTAACTGGGTTTCAATACAATATTTAAGAATAACTAGCGTAGGTTGATCCGTAAAATTGATTCAATTATGTACTGCTGATAGTACTGTAATTTAATGCCCATCTCTTTTCACTATCCGACCCGTTGACTTTTCTTGAAGATTCCGCTTGAGTTATCACAGTTTCATGGAAAATTTTATAACAATCTACTCTGTTTTGACCTCGTTAGTTGGGGTATGTTATAATAGGTCTCTCCATACAAAACACAGTAGCCGGCCGAGTCAACTGTATGGGAGGTCCAAAATTTTTTTCATATTTCGACATCATGTTCCTCGGGGAAAGTTGTTCAGGTTCATATCCTGGTTCACCCCTTAAAATATTTCCAGCTAATATTTTTGCACCTTAATATACCTGGCAGTAATTTTCTGAATTTAAGAAATGAAATGTAATAACCGGTCGGACGTCGATATTAAAACTGAGAAAGAAAGTAAAAGGACAAAGAAAGGTTATTATTTATTCATGAGTCAATAAAGCTCTCAATATTAAGGCGAATCCTACACTTGACGGACGCTGGTGCAAAAGAGTTATATAGTTAGGGGGATTGCACACTTAACGCACAATGGACCGCTAAAATATCGCAGCGGTCTGTCAGCTTCATACTAGAAATGTCAATCCCCATACTATAACCGCACAACCGCTGTTGACGCAGCGCTATCGCTGTGTCGTTCGAAGAGTGTGGTTTTAGTATGGGGAGTGACGTTCCTAGTATAGATCTGACAGACCGCTGCGATATTTTAGCGGTCCGTCGTGCGTCAAGTGTGCGATCCGCCATATATGGCATTGCATATACCATACAAAGTGACAGAGACCAAATAAATGCGAACAATAGTTTCTACGTTGTTTCTGCGTCAATGTCGTCGGTTTTTAGGGAATGAAAAGTTACCTTGCATCTGACAGACGCATGCGTTACGGGTGCGCTAAAAATGCGCAGCGTCGTGCATTAAATATGAGAACCACCTAGGCTCTCACTCAGTCCCAAATTCAAATTTGAAATTCCATTCTATTCCAGTTTTCATAGCATTATGGAGGAAATATAAAGCGTCTATCCTAAACTAAAAATCGTAACTTCAATTTACTACCGTATCTGTCGATATTGGTGAAATAAAGATAAAGGCGTAAAAAATCATCTGAAAATATTTAAGGGGTGAACCTGTTCATGAAATTGAAATAGCTTTGAAAGGTCGCCCTGAAATTTATTTGTTCTTTTTGCTCCTAGTAAGTTATTTTACTGTGCACTGAATTTGACAGATTTTCCCTCAATCTAAAAAAACGTCACAGCAGCGCTAGTTACCTAGTTTAGACTAGAGTTGCTGCCAGTCCAAAAAATTCACATAATTTTCGAATGACACCAAACAGTACTACGTTTTTCTATGCGTATTCCTGACATCTTTCGTAAGTAGTGTTGCGCAACAAAAGAGTCCCACACAAAAAAAGAAGTATGCAAACTTCTAGAGTGCAAACGAGTGACTCCACAGTGACAGATTGACTGCCCCAATGGCGTAGCGAATTTATAGTACATCTGCCATACGCCGAGGGTCGTGGGTACGATCCCCACCGGACACAAATATTTGTTAACTCAATTTTCAAATATTTGTGTCGAGTCTGAGTGTTTTCTATGTATTTATTTACAAAAAAAAAAAGTATAAAGTATTAGAATCAGCTATCTAGTTCCCATAGTACAAGCTTTGCTTAGTACTTTGGGACTAGGTGGCGCTGTGTAAATTGTCCAGGATATTTATTCATTAGTTATTATTTTCAAATGACAGCAGATTTTTTTTCTGATAGTCGTTTTTCGTAGCAAGGACTAGACAGCGCCACCTAGCCGTGAGTAATGAAACGTCTCTTGGTTAGTCTCGGCAGTTTGCGTCGCGTTAGTTAAACTTTGTACGGTTTCCGGCTGCTAGCAACGCAATTAGCAATATCATCCGGTCTGAGAGCTCACGCATGTGGTGACCATGATTTCAGTAATCAATGAGTATATTCTTTGCGTATACTTCAGTGAGGAAACCACAAGTTTCTTCTTTTTTCATGTAGGACACCAAATCAAGCAACACCCGATGAACTCTCAAAATATTTTAACCGTCTACTACAAGTACCAAACTTAACAAGCTTACAGAACACTTGAGGATAAGACAAGACGTGCAGCTGAGGCGCCTTTCCGTCAAATTCTGCCTCTAAACAGTTTGGTGTGTTGCGTCATTGTTTCTTCTTCTGAGATTTTGCTCGAGCTTTCACCATCTCAATTTGTGTGCCTTTATTTTATCATCCTTATTGAGCCATAAATTCATGTATTTGTTATGTTTTTATTACTTCAGTGCAAGCTTTCAGGCATAGTATTTAACTATGAATAAAAACGTATCTCTTTTAGGAGTCTGATACAAATGATACTAATAAACTTACTTTTTGTGGCTTACTGTGGGGCTATTTCTTTCTATCCCAACTTGGAAAGAAAGCATGGTCACTCCACTGCGGAAAGCTATAAGCGCTCGCTTTGCCTAACATACTGCAAATTACTGCGAATTGGTTACATCTACATGCTAATGCTAAAACAGTCAGAACTGTTAAGGTGAGGTGAGTCTCACATTGTTATAAACTCCGCTCCGGTGCGCGGTGATCCGGTTTTACCTGTAAAATCTGGATTTATCACTACATACAGGGTGTAAGGGACGGTGTAACGAAAACTTTGCAGGCGTGCTCAGACCATGAAATTGAACAAGTTTTTCTATGACGGCTATGTAGGGCAACGAAAAATTTTTTTCGAGTTTCCATACAAAGTCAGTCAGCTGATCGGGAATTTGGTGTGGAAGGTTGAAATATTTTTTATGTATACCAACATAGTTCCCATAGAAAAAGTTGTTCAGTTTCATGGTCTGACCACGCCTACAAAGTTTTCATTACACCACCGTCCCTTACACCCTGTATAGCTAGTAGGTACCTATAAACCAAAGTCGCTTTTCACATCTGTGTGTATGTATATATCGAGGGGTTCCGGGCTATTTGTATTAACCGCCATTTTTGAAACTTTACACCAGAGCAGTTTAAAGTTTTAAGTTTCAGAAAAAAAATCATAACTATAACAAATCGCATTATTTTATCACAACAAAGAAAATTTCTGTTCCTGTTACTCATTATCTATAATTTGATTAATATTTTTTTCTGATATTCCTCTTTTTAACGAAAATATATGGCGCTTAATACAAAGTGACCCAAAATTTTCATTTTTTTGTTCCAGGCTAAATGACTTAACCGCCTGAGATAATGGGTTTTTGTTCCAGGCTAAATGACTTTACCGCCTGAGGTTATGGTTTTTTGTTCCAGGCTAAATGACTCAACCGCCTAGATTTATTAATACATGTTCCAAGCTAGTACCTAGAATTGACAATACTAGCTCTAAGTACTTGCTTTTACCAAAAAGTTATTCATATTTTAGTCCTAAGCGAATAAATTTAAATACCATATCTTAAACTGATAAATATGGCTAAAAATATGACTACATTTGTTTATTCGACTTATTGTATTAAGCGACATTTGACATGAATTTTACTAAGAGGCTAACTGTTTTAAGCGACATTTCTATATATTTATAAGGTCAGGCTAAATGGTTGAACGTATGCACCCTGTAAATTATTGTTCCAGGCAAAAAGGTTTAAACGACTGTGTGGTCATTTGGTAGTGAGCTTAAGTACACAAGCCTTAAATTTGTCAATATTTTGTGCCGGTTCATACATTGCACTTCGAAATAGGCCCAAAAAATACGGTTGTATTAAGCGACATTTTTTTGCTCCGATCATCACCAAACCGAGCTCAAACGACGCAGAAAAATTCGCTGAGTCCAAATATGTATAAAAGTCCGTATCCCAAAAAATGGCGGTTAATACAAATAGCCCGGAACCCCTCGATATGTTTGCTTAAATATTTAAAACTACACAACGGACTTTAAAGCAGTTTTTTTTAGAAGATAGAGTGATTCAAGAGGAAGGTTTTTATATATTATACTTGCCAGGAAAACATCTTATTCCTACGGGAAAATGAGTTCAAGCGGGCGCAGCCTTTGGGTGGGCTATTGAATAATCGCATTGTACCACACACTGACACCGCATTTCCGCGCGCGAGTACGGCGTTCATGACGGATCCAGACCTCCAAACGAAGAGACAGTACGCTCTATATTAGCACTCTACTAAAAAATCCGTACATTTTTTAAATAAAAGGACGCGGACTTAATGGTTCGCGATGAAGCGGGACGGAGTGAGGTTCAGACTGCTATACAGCTATGGACGCAGGTAAAAACCGTGTGGTAGTCAAGATCCGTGTCTCCACAATCGCATCCGAAATCCGTCACTCCGTACAACGGAGCGAAGTCCTAGGCCAATGTGAGGTTCGCCTACATACCAAGTTCCTTTAGTTTTGTTTTATTTAATTGTTGGCAGCAATGTTTGTAAGCTACTTGGAAATGTGCCTTTGTGTTTTGAAACTAGGTTGTTTGTTAGTTCCGAGGAGGAGTTTCTAAAGGGCGTTAAATAATCGCTAATATAAGCTTTGCTATAAATAATAGGTACATAGATCAATATTTTCATCCGTTTTTTGCTTGGGTTTTTTGAGAAGGAATTTATAACTAATAATGCCATCTATTGAGGCGCAAAAGAATAGAAACTGAGTTTTTTAGAACTACACAGAAACGCAGAAGGTTCCGAGTTCGATTGTCGGTGGGTCGCTCACAAACTTTATGTTTATCACTTAGCGAATTTGTTCCTAGTCTGGTTAGGACATTGTGGGCTGAACCACTTGATTTCCCGTAAGAAAGATGGTTCCGTGCTTCGGATGGCACGTTAAGCCGTAGATCCCGGTTGTTGCCTACGAGTATAATCACTTAGACGGCGGTCGTTACACAATCATGTCAGAAGCCTGCTCCTAGTAGAAGGCGGTTGATAAATTCTGACACTAGGATTCATTGGGTCATTGAACGACTCGGTGTCCCACACGGAAGAGAAAAGAGATCAGATTGCGTAGTACGTGTACGGGGCAGCTCGTTTTATTGTGCGCCATAAATAATCATAGACCGCCGGTCCGGACCGGCGGCGGTATGACAACCTTGTGATGCCGGCTTAGAATAGCATCACCCCATTTCTTTCCCGTGGGTGTCGTAGAAGCCGACTAACGGATTTGAGGGTTTCATGTGTATTGCAAATTTAAGCGACAGGCTGACAACCTGTCACTATAGTGATACACAACTCATCTGAAACGACCCTCAAATATTTGTCAGACGTGGCGATAACGACCGTAATTTTACTGTCGTTAACGCTCTGCCTACCCCGCCAGGGATATATGCGTGATTTGTGTACATACATACATACATACATATATCACGCCTTTATCCCTTGCGGGGTAGGCAGAGCGTTAACGGCCGTAAGAAAACGGTCGCTATCGCCACGTCTGACATTTTTGAGGATTGTTTTCCAAGGTTGTTCCAGAAAACATGTGTATAACTATAGTGACAGGTTGTCAGCCTGTCGCCTAAATATTGTAATACAACAATACCCTCGAGTCCCTTAGTCGCCTCTTACGACACCCCACGGCATCACACGGCAATGGTGATTTGTGTATGTGTACAAATATTCATTTGGCGTGCTGTGCCCGAGGCCTTTATAAGTTTGCGCGCCACATCGACCAAATGGTACTATTGCATTTGATTTACGATTACCGGACAGTTACTGGACTTCAATTTAATGTTTCGTTTGATTTTTTGTGAAGTTAGGATTTTATACTAAGCTACTGATGTGGCTGGCTGAGTATGAAAAAAACGGATGACTTAGCGTGTGGCAACTTTAGACAAATAGTAGCATAGGCACATTAACCGACCTATAGGCACATCAGCGACCCCGCAGCTGCTAGGAAGAGCGACAAGGTTACACTGCCGCCTCCAATGCCCCGTCCCGAGTCTGCACTGCCAGTCCAGTTCGTCCTCTTCTCGACGGCTGCGCAGCAGCCGGCGGGGAGACGCCTTCGAGGCGATGGCCTCCTTGGCGTGGGTTCAATACGCCGCCTGCTAAAACAGGCGGGGCGATGGGTGGCGCTCATAAGAGTGCGGCGGTAGTCCGGGAATCCAGGAGGACTTCACGCCGCGGCGAGGTCGTACCAGCCGGGTGATTCCCCATTGGGGGAGGCCCAGCTAGTGCCCGTCAGCCAGCGGCGGCTCGTCCCCTGGTGGTCGTGTCCTGGTGTGGCTGCCTCGAGTCTGCACTGCATCCCGATGCTGCTCCTTTTATACCGGTGGTGGAGCAAAAGGACGTGCCGCCGCGGAAATCTCGCCACCCTCGCCGCAAGCGTCAACCTGCGCCTCCTGTCACACAAAATGGGAAGCAAAGGGGATGCCCTACGGCTAAGGAACATCATGCCACGTCTAAACCGATTGTTGACGGAGATGGCTTTACACTTGTAGAAGGAAACATCAACTTCGTCGAAACCGCAATAAGCGCGGCACCGTCACCGCAGTCTCTACAACGCTCAAGGCTGCAGAACCCATCACGCAGCTGTATGTGTCCCGCTTGGACTGCAATACGACAGCGGAGGACATCATGCAGCATGTACAGCAGATGTGTAAGGTTCACCGGGATCTTCTACGGATCCCCACCGGATTGATGGTGGAAATCCGACAGCTGGACTCTAAAATTTCTACCAATTTTAAGTCTTTTGTTCTGTCGGTTCCCCGGAAACATGTGTGCGGTTTCATGCGAGAAGATTTCTGGCCACAGGGTGTCGCATTCAGGCGCTATCGACCCCCCGTGCAACGTGAGTCGCCGTCACGAAAAGTGCCTACCTAGTTTTAGTAATGTTATTGTAGTGTATTTATAGTATGTTTTATAGATTTTAAGTTATATTGTATCATATTATTTTATTCTATGGGCCTTAGTAGCCTGAAATAAAGGATTTATTATTATTATTATTTTTGGAATACATTTTGTTTGTCTCGGCTTTCACCGGTGTACTAGTATGCACGGGCCTAGGCCAAGTGTATACCAGGTGCGTTTTGTGGATCATGTAGTGTGTTTCGTATATCAGGTCGTGTGATTGTCGGTGCGTTTTGTGTGTCATGTAGTGTGATAGTTTGTATGCTTCGTGTGTCAGGTCGTGTGATTGTTGGTGTATTTCGTGTGTCATGTCGGTATGTCTTGTCGTGTGGATGCTGTTGTGTTTTGTGTCTCACATCTTGTAAATGTCGATGTGCTTTGTACGTCAGGTCTTGCAATTGTTGGTGCGTCTTGTGTCGTTTGTATGAATGTTGAAATTGGTGATGTCTGTAGGTTATCATGTTCACTGTGCAAAAATTTTCGTACTATGCGGCATGTATTCAAAATAACAGCCTTTTGCATCAGATTATATGTATTGGCTGCGAGGTTGAGTGTTTTGAGTGACTGGTGGAGCTGTTTCGGTATCACTCCTGTGGATGAAATCACGATTGGGACTATCGTCACTTTCTGAAGCCGCCAGATTTGAGTGATTTCGTCCTTTAGCTCCACGTATTTAGTCAGTTTCTCAGCTATTGTTTTTTGCAGGTTGTGTGTGTTGGGTACCGCTATATCAATTAAATACGCGGTTTTGTCAGTTTTGTTTATTAAAGTTATGTCAGGTCGGTTGTAGTGAATTGTTCGGTCTGTCAGGATGGCTCGGTCATAGTAAAGTTTGATCATGGAGTTTTCTAGAACTGTTTGTGGGCTGTATTTATAATATGGCTGAATAGTTGGAATCAGGTTATGTTGGTGAGCAATTTTTTGATGGATAATGTTAGCTACTTGGTCGTGTCTATATTTGTAGTCGGTCTGAGCTATTGATTTGCATGCACCAGTGATATGTTGGATGGTCTCTGGGCAGCTGTTACATTTTCTGCAAGTATCTGAAGCTAAGATTTTAGTTATATATTTATGGTAGTTTCTCGTTTCTATTACTTGATCTTGTATTGCTATTATGAAACCCTCTGTTTCTGGGAATAAATCACCACGATTGAGCCATGCGTTCGACGCATCTTTGTCGACGTTAGTTTGACTCAAATCGTGGCGATGTCTTCCGTGTAAAGACTTCTGGGCCCATTCAGCAAGTTTGGTTTTGTTATCAGTCAGTATCTCGTTGTTTTGTGGTGAGTTGTCTTGCATGTTTAAAGGTGTTGTTTTGTTGTCATTCTGAATTACGGCTTTGTGGAGTGTTGACGATTCTGCTTTACTGTAAAAGTACTTCCTAAGGGTTGTTATTTGTCTGTTATGCAGGTTTGTTATATCTATTATTATTAAAAATCTGCTTTGTAGCTGATAGAAGCAACCACGTTTTTGTGACGCACATACAATATACATACATATATCACGCCTTTATCCCCTGCGGGTTAGGGAGAGGGTTAACAGCCGTAAGAATACGGTCGCTATCACCAAATCTGACATTTCGGAGGATTGTTTTCCAAGGTTTAAGAAAACATGTGTAATCACTATAGTGACAGGTTGTCGACCTGTCGCCTAAAAATTGTAATACACTAATACTCTCGAGTCCCTTAGTCGCCTCTTACGACACCTACGGGAAGGATGTGGGGTGATGCTATTCTAAGCCGGCATCACACGGCTTTTCTAAGCTGGCATCACACGGCATCTCATTTTTTTGACGTGGGTCTCTATATTTTGAGTCTCCTTCTTTCGTATGGAACATCGCTCCAACAAACGACCCAGGCGTCAGAGTTCGCTTGGGTAACATTGATAGGCAGATATTTTTAATTGTTTGAACATGGTATCAAATATTTTATACCTATTCCCTACTTTTTAAAATTCTGCGACCGTAAAACAAAATAAGCCCTCAACTGCCTGCCCTTATACCAGTCTATTTGAGATTGGTGTAACAAGTCTTCCTCTTCCATTCATCTCTATCCGCAGTCAAATCTTCGTTTACACCTTTTGACTCAAATCATCGTATAGGCTTGTTTCTTGTCAGGTCAAATGAGCTACTTTTTAAAACGATCTAAAACGGTAATTTGTTTAAAGAACTAGAAGTATGACGTCACGCCGTAAGTATTTGGATGGCGTCAAAACACTTACTTTTATATTATTTTTCTGTTTATTGATTCAAACTTTGAATATTTCGAAAAATTATGAATGAGGCCCGTAGTATTTTTGAACAATAGTTTGAAGCGTACAACTGTTATATTTTTTTACCCGACTACAGCAAAGCAAAAAGGAGGGTTATGATTTTGACCGGAATGTATGTATGTATGTATGTATGTATGTATGTATGTGGCAATAATTCCTTTGTTCCCTCCTAGCTACGAATCTACTTAACAGAATTTGACAAATGAGGTGTCAATAGAAGCGTCTGAACAGTCCGATGGTTATAGGCTATGTGATGTCACAATAAAGTGAACATGGCGCCCTCTAGCGTGCATAAAGATACGAACAAAAAATTTTTTTTCTTCAAGTGGTATCGTGTTGGGTATCAAACAAAAGGGCTTAAATAGCACATTTCAAAAATATATATAATGTAGGTGAAAGTTTGAAGCTTTCTTGCATTTACGCAATGTCAATTTAGTATGAAATTGGTACATCGGTTTTTCTCTTTCTCTCTTTTCGCGTAGGACGCCTAGCCGTCTAACGATTCAATTTCTTTTTTCGTGTGAGACACCGAGTCGTGCAACGACCCGATGAACCCTAGTGTCGGAATTTTTCAACCGCCTTCTGCAAGTAGCAGGATTCTGACATGGTTGTGTAACGACCGCCGTCTAAAGTGATCATAGACAACAACCAGGACCAACGGCTTAACGTGCCATCCGAAACACGGAAGCATCTTTCTTACGGACAATCGGGTGGTTCAGCCTGCAATGTTCTAACCAGACTGGGAACAAATTTACAAAGTGATAAATATCAACTTTGTGAGTGACCCACCGAGAATCGAACCCGGAACCTTCTGCGTCAAAGGTAGTCGCACTACCACTGCGCCACATTGGTCTTCAATGAGCCCTTATGTCAGAATTTTTCAACCACTTTCTGCGAGCAGCAGGTACATCGGTATCTGTGTATAAGCTATGGTAAGAAAGAGCTGCTCCTTAGGCTCAGATCTGACATATTTTTCATCACATTTAATGGGATCGAAGTAGAAAAGTACCGCGAAAATTATCACATTTAAATTAATAAAACGCGTAGATAGGTTGGTACATAAGAGATCCTACTAATCCTAATCCTAATTCCTAATTCCTTACATAATTTATAAACGCGGATATGTGTTTGTTAGGACTTGGCGCTAAAACGGCTGAATAAATTCAAATGATACTTTGTACAAAGATGAAAGTCTAGAATAAAACATAGGCTGCTCTTTACTGCGGTTAAATTTCTTATTTTTAGGGGAACACGCATTTTCATAAACTTTTGAAAAAGCCAATTGGCGTTTTAGGAAAACTAACAGCGACATCTGTTGTCTGAGACTTTTGACTTACTCAATTGAGTAGCTGCACCAAAATTGACGTTTAAGTCACAATACGTACTGCTACTGCATGTAAAATATGTTTGAATAAGGTTTATATCGTGTTGGGTATCAAACGAACTGTCATATTTTTCATCTCATGTAATGGGATCCAAGTTGAAGGTACCGCGAATTATTACATTTAAATTAATTTAACGCGCACATAGATACGTAGGCAGAGCGAAAGCGGGATAAAGGAGTGATATGTGTTTATATGTATGTATGTATGGATAGGCATATGTATGTATGTACATAAAATATCCTACAACTAATATTCTAAAAGCAGATATTTGTGCATTTTTCTTAGAACTTGTCGTCATAACGCTTCAAATATTCGTATTAAATTTTATACGTAGTTAAAATAATAAATGAAAACATCTGTTTTGGTAACGAAACCAACAGCAAGCATCGACCCGGAGGATTGAGGGGGGGCTTTCCCCCCTCGCAGAAAAAGAAACGGAGACATCTTTTTTAGTAATTAAACCAACAGCAAGCATCGACACGGAGGTTGAGAAGGGCTTGCCCCCCCCTCCCCCCTCAGAATAAAGAAACTGAAACATTTGTTTTGGTAATGAAATCACACGGGGGGTTACTAGCATATTTTATATACACCTAACAAAATCATAATACAGTTTAAACTCGTACCTACTTACATCTTCCAACAAACAATCGTGAAAATTTAAGTTTACAACCCCAAAATAATTAAAATAAAAAGAAGTCTAAAAACTAAAACCCGACTACTGAGATTTCGCGCTCTAAAAAGTAAGAAACAAGAAATCTGAAATAATAACTACTCACGATTGAATGTGTTTTTCGTCTCCAAAATTCATACAAAGTAAACAGCTATTATAATTTATTTTCATGGCAGTTTAATATAAAGTTCATAGTAGTTTTCAGGTGATAGCTGTGGTCGTTTGCCACGTGTTTTAGTACTATCTAGTTTATAAAATAAATAAGGCAACGTGGCAAACGACCACAGCTATCACCTGAAAACCACTATGAACTTTATATTAAACTGCCATGAAAATAAATTATAATAGCTGTTTACTTTGTATGAATTTTGGAGACGAAAAACACATTCAATCGTGAGTAGTTATTATTTCAGATTTCTTGTTTCTTACTTTTTAGAGCGCGAAATCTCAGTAGTCGGGTTTTAGTTTTTAGACTTCTTTTTATTAATGACCCATGAAACTAGCGAATTCTATCCGAACTACGTTAGGCCTTCCTGTCCTTCTGCGTCCATCCTCGTTACATGATCAAAACAAAAAGATCACTTACGTAATTAACACCATGTCCCACCCACCTCCATCTCCAAACTCACGTCATGAACCCCAGCTTTACAATACTCGTGCGAAATTACACCATTAGTTACCCGTACGCCCTCTACAGTGAGAATTCGCATTAGTATCGAACTATAGACGAAATTCCCGCTCAACAGGAAATTGCGTGATAAAATCCGCCGAACGATTTGCAATGGTCCATTCAATTCTATTTCTATTGAAATTGCTAAATAATTCAGCGAATCGTGGTATTTGTATGGCTATTTGTAGGGTAGATAGGCAGATATAGCGCTGGGTATTTCAGTTTTATTGTACTTATACTAGGGATAGCTGGTTCGATTTTTGACTGTTCATATTTCGACGTATAGTCCAATTGGTTTTCTCCTCAATTTCTTTAGAAACTGAGAAACTATCTAAAAAGTATAGCCATTTCAGCATAATAAAACCAAGTCATCATTAGACATCATCTTTCAGCAATATCGAAGTTGAAGGAAGTCCCCAACGAATTAGGGATTTTTGTGGCCAGCCTGGGTAACTTGCGCTATTTTATGGTAACCCGGACTAACCATAAAAGTTTGTGAAAACAATCGCAAGAGTTTAAAAAGAATTACAAATTTCTTATTTTTTTTTAATTGCATTAAAAATTACCTACTACTACCGCATTAGCCCCTATTCAAACCAGTGTGTTATCTGCGCACTACGTGTGAAGCGGAACTTATTGACTTGACATTTTGTACAAACCTTTAACCTCCAAAGGCGCTTCTAGACGTCGATAGTCGTCCAACGAAAAGAGAGAGAGATAACACACACAAGTACGGCTAACGCGCACTCGTGAGATAAAAAGAACGTACCGATATATTCCGCTACCCACGCACCACGTGGATACCACTCAAGTTTCAATATGGCCTAAATCCCAATTTGAATTTGTGTCGTCGAGTGAGTACATTATTTTGTCGCGGGGGGTTTATTTCAGGCACTGCCTTGAAATGAGCTGCTGACTGGTCGTTGCTACAATATTGGTGGCACTTATTGAAACAATATTTGGCAATCTGAATTCGCGTGAAAAGGACAAAAGAAAAATTGTTTTTAGCGCTGTCAAAAATCAATTAAACGCTTGCGGTCCACTGCTAGACGTCGGCATCCCGCGATAAGGCACGGTCTCACGTACCGTAGTTGAAGACCAATGTGGCGCAATGGTAGTGCGACTGCCATGGACGCAGAAGGTTCCGGGTTCGATTCTCGGTGGGACACTCACGAAGTTGATATTTATCACTTTGTGAAATTGTTCCCAGTCTGGTTAGGACATGGCTGGCTGAACCCCCCGATTGTCCGTAAGTAAGATGATTCCGTGTTTCGGATGGCACGTTAAGCCGTAGGTCCCGGTTGCTGTCTATGATTACTTAGACGGCGGTCGTTACACAACCATGTCAGAAAGCCTGCTACTTGTAGAAGGCGGTTGAAAAGTTCTGACATTAGAACTCGGTGTCCCACACGAAAAGAAGAAGACCTTATTTGTCCGCTTTGTTCTTTTAAAAGTTTTCAAGCAGAAAATGGTCGCTATGACAATCAGTGTGCAGGGGGTGTAAAAAGAGGCCAAGGCCAACATCAAAGCAGCTCTTCTGAGCCAGTCAGTCTGCCACTTGACGATCTAACGAACCACTTGCTAGATCTTCACAGTCGTTCTTAGTAAAAGAACAATCTAATATCCCCTAATTTTTCTTTTTAAGATAATTCAGGAAAATTCTATTTTTTTACAATTTTATTCGTCTACTGAATAATGCACAGCACACTTTGCTGATTACATGTGTTGTTACTGTTAAAAAAAGGTGAAGAAGAATAGCGAACCTCACAAAACCACATCACATACTTGAAAACTTTCAGCTCAGGGCCCGTCTGTTTTGTATGGGGATTGACATTTCTTGTATGGATCTGACAGACCGCTGCTATATTTTTGCGCTCCGTCGTGCTTCAAGTGTTCCTCGCCTAAATGAAAATCGTTTGAGCTGCATGTCCATTGGATCTCAGTTGGATGATTTCGGTCAATTCGTAGTCTGCTAACAGTTTGGAGTATAGAAAATTGCAATGGCAATAGAATGACAGTTGAGTTGATGCCCTTACAATGACAAAAAATAACAGAATTGGGGGCCGGGATTCAGGATGCACCAGGTCGTTTTTCGCCTCATTACTAAGTAATACTACATACATGCATACATATCACGCCTTTATCCCTTGCGGGGTAGGCAGAGCGTTAACGGCCGTAAGAACTCAGTCGCTATCTCCAAGTCTGACATTTTTGAGGATTGTTTTCCAAGGTTGTTTCGGAAAACATGTGTTTGATACCAAGGAGTCTGTCTGTGACGTGTGGAAGTCATTGCTTTGATAAAATGTGGTTGTCTTGTCACACTGTTTTTCTTGATAATTATCGTAATATAGCTATTGTTGATATACTGCCGATTCTCGCCTTTTCTTATCACCTACGCCGTTTACATTGGCACTATAGAGACAGGTTGTCAGCCTCTAAAAATTGTAATACACCAATACCCCTTGGTCGCCTCTTATGACACCCGCGGGAAGAGTATGGGTTGATGCTATTCTAATCCGGTAGCACACGGCACTCATTGTAATACTATTGACTATAATTTATTATTGTCTCAAACACTGTCCGAAACCAAATGAATGGTATTTGTTAAGTATGTCATGATTCTGCATACATACACACATACACATATATCACGCCTTTATCCCTTGCGGGGTAGGCAGAGCGTTAACGGCCGTAAGAATACGGTTGCTATCGCCACGTCTGACATTTTTGAGGATTGTTTTCCAAGGTTGTTTTAGAAAACATGTGTATCACTATAGTGACAGGTTGTCAGCCTGTCGCCTAAAAATTGTAATACACGAATACTCTCGAGTCCCTTAGTCGCCTCTTACGACACCCGCGGGAAGGATGTGGGGTGATGCTATTCTAAACCGGCATCACGCGGCATGATTCTGATAACAAAATAAATCTTAAATCTAAGTTTTTGATGATTTCATGTGCTAACAAAGACTACAATAGTAGTCCAATAGTAAGCAAATATGCCGAAGGAAAATATCGAATTTCCGCAGAAAAATCCAGCGCTCTTATACCCAAGGGCGGAAAGTTAGTTGATACCTAAATGTTACCCTCTTATCCCATATTACACGGATCGCTTTGGGCGGGTTGGCTTGTAAACCTTACCCGTCACCGAAATACGTCGAAAGAATAAAATTATACCTTTACCAGCTCTTACATAACATACGTACACATATCATGGCTTTATCGCTTGCGGGGTAGGCAGAGAGTTAACGCCACGTCTGACAAGTGTACTTATCACTGTAGTCACAAATTGTCAGCCTGTCGCTTAGATACCTACATCCTCGTATCTTAGCGGTCTGTCAGATCCATACTAGAAACACACTCGACGGACGACACTGCGATAGCGCTGCGTCAACAGCGGTTGAGCGGTTTTAGTATGAGGCTTGCCATTTCTACTATGGATCTGACAGACCGCTGCGATATTTTAGCGCTCCGTCGTGCATCAAGTGTGCGATCCGCCTTATTTGTTTATTTGTAGTTTCTTTTACTCTATGACTTTCAATGACCGTTTTCGTCTAGAGGTCGACAAAATACACTATCGTTGTTTTTGCAACAAAAAAAAATCTACCCTAGTGAGAATATTCTAATTGAACCCTTTGGAGTAAACTAATGTTTGAGCAGAGACGTAATTTCAGAGCTGTCATAGTGAGCTATTGCTACTTAAACACTCAGAGCAAGTGCTTGTAGCAGAGAGAAGCCTATCAGCCACCAGAATGGAGCCATCAGTCGTTGTAATCAGAAATCCTGATTCAGGATTGGCACGCGAATTCAATAAACGTTTTTTTTCAATAAACCATAATTTAACAAAAAAAAAATTCATAAAACCTGTACTTCTTTATTCCTATACTTGTAACTTTATTCGCTGAAAACAAAATGTGTTGTCATTGGTCTCTATTATTTACTTACATACAAAACAACTTTTGTGGCGAAAAAAGAATAATTTTTTTTTTTGGTTTTTGTGTATTTGAAAGTGTCTGTGAGCATCGTGTTTTTTATGACAGCATTTCTAGTTATTCGTAGAGATCCTTCTAAAAACACTCCCTTACTCTGCGTTAATCAGATACTCAAACATTGATCGACGAGTCTACTAGGGAGATGTTCTTAGTGATAACATAAATCAAAAGCTCCTAGTGTTTGTGCGTGAGTTGAACAACATGGGGCAAAAATAAACTGCAAATATTTTGAGGGGTGAACCAGTCTATGAAACTGAACAACTTTCGAAAAAAAAATTTTTGGACCTCCCATACAAACTGACTCGTAATATTGTATGGAGGGTTCAATTTTTTTTTTATATCGATTTTTTATTTCCTTGGGGAATGTTGTTCCGTTTCATGGGCTGGTTCACCCCTTAAAATACTTGCAGATTTTTTTTTTACTCTCTGTATAATTTGATCTATGGTCCTGAAAAAGTCCTCACTGTATCATCCAATAATACGAAACCACTAGAAAATCATAATCTCATACAGGGTACAATACACTGGTACAGCAAAGAGATAATCCTTCACATTGTGAAAAGATAAAGGAGGGAATAAAAACTCCTCTGTGTACCGAGTTGTTTGCTAGCTGACGCTCGTAAGCCCGTTATTGATGCGGTGCATGAACGAAAACAGTACAGGGACGAAAAAACAAAAGTCGTACCGACTTCGCAGCGAAGAACTCCGTATTGTGGGACCGATGGCGAATGTGACGGAGGATGTTGAGGCGTCCAGGTTTTTTGAGAACCTTCAAGTTTGGCCCCGGTGCTATCAAATCTACGAATCCAGTGCCTCGTTTTTCGAAACTACAAGCTACAATTCTACAGGTGAAATTCGATATAGATTGCGTAGCCGGTGGGACATTATAAAACCTGGATTTTTGACCCGCTACGCAATGTACATCGAATTTCACCTGTAGAATTGTAGCCTGTAGTTTCGAAAAACGAGGCACAGGTAGTGCTACCCGTCTGGCCGGGTGTTGTGGCCAGGGGACTGACGGCTCCATCTGGTTAGGACTGAAATTTGTATATACTATGTGTTGCTAGGTAAACACTTAGATACCGCGTTTGTCTATTGTTTTGTCACGTGGCGCCACCTTGCGGATTTGTTGAGAACGTTTGATTTGAAAAGATAATCCTTCACATTGTGAGAAGATAAAGGAGGGAATAAAAACTCTTCTGTGTACCGAGTTGTTTGTTAGCTGACACTCGTAAGCCCGTTATTGATGTGGTGCATAATGTACGAAAACAGTACAGGGATGAAAAAATAAAAATGGTACCGCCTTCGCAGCGGAGAAAGAACTTCGTAATTTAAAAACTGTGGTAGCAATTTTGATCATTTTTGTAACTCTATGGCGCGTGCTTAAGAGTAATCACTTAAGCCTTTTTCACACTTAACGCACAACGCAGCGCTTAAATAACGCAGTGGTCTGTTAGATCCATAGTAGAAACGTCAATCCCCATATTAAAACCGCTGTCGACGCAGCTGAGTTATTTTCACGCATCTGCGTTATTTTGACGATTTTGCGTCGACAGCGACTTTAATAGTTTGGATCTGACAGATCGATGCGTTGTGCGTTAAGTGAAAAGAAGGCTTCACTTTTGAGATATACTATGAGTGCGATGCGAGAAACATACAAAAACTCATGCACTTTTTAATAGGTCTTTCTTTCTTATCGCGTGGGACACCAGTCCAAAGACCCAGTGGGTCTGAATTTTTCAACCGCCTTCTACTAGTAGCCATTTTCTGACATGGTATGTAATAGGTAAATGCGTGCCATACTTGCTTTCAAGCCGGAAACTTTCAAAATATTTTAGAAAATCTTCTTCTTTTCGTGTGAGACACCAAGTTGACGTACGACCCGATAAACCTTGGTGTCAAAGACTGAGTACATTGTATCCCTGCATTACGTTTACCGACACATATGCATGCAAGTCGAACAAATAACCTCCTTTTTATAAAGCGGTTAATAAAAATGGTTTTCATTTGTACCTGCCAGCACCTGTCCGATTCCGGGCGTTGTTTACACACGCTACAGAGCGGATTAGTGTTCAACAAACGCGGCGGATTTGCGCTACGTGTGTATGCACTTCACTGTTGTAATTGGATATAAATTGGGCAGAATGTTTGATTTTGTTTAAAAAACCAACAATTTTTATCGACATTGTGCCTATGATTAACTCTACAGCTTCCGTGGTGGTTTGTATTTTGTAACAGGTTTTGCAGGGTATCTCTTTTTGACTCTAAGTTGTAAACTGGAAAGCGCAGTGTATTAAGTAGATGTTCAAAGCCGGCATTAACACGACATACACTTTGTAAGATTGGTCCCAGTTTGATAAGGACATTGGAGGCTGGAAAACGTCTGTTTATATGTAAGAAAGATTAATCAGTTACCTAAGTAAATGATCTGGACCTTACCCAAAAAAAACCGTTTTTTAAATCTGCTATCTATGTTCAACGCGCTATAGAAGCGTTTAACGCGCGTCTGACTATTTTGTGGTAAGGCGGATTGCACCCTTGGCGCACCACAGAGGTCTAAAATATCGCAGCGGTCTGTCAGATCCATACTAGGAACATCACTCCCCATACTAAAACCGCACTCGACGGACGACACTGCGACAGCGCTGCCTCAACAGCGGTTGAGCGGTTTTAGTATGGGGGATTGACATTTCTAGTATGGATCTGACAGACCGCTGCGATATTTTTGCGCTCCGTCGTCCGTCAAAGGTGCGATCCGCCTTAGGCCTATGTCAAGGGCCTATGATTAGTTTTGGGTAGGTGACGGTCTTTTGGTGGCGGTCGGAACACAATCACTTAAGAAGCCTACTACTTACCTACTGTAACGCCTAGATAAAAATCTCTGACACTGGTTCATCGGGTCATTCGCCGACTCAGTGTCTCACATAAAAAGACGGTAACAAGAAAATGCTCTTGACTTTCTTAAAGCCGTATTTCACTACGTGCGTGAGAGCTTGTGGTTCAACTTTAAAACGAAGACATATGGAGTCAATATGTTTGTCGTGGCTTCGTCGTGGAGATTAATGGCGCAATATGTGACACAAGGCGATTGGCTTGTATATATTGACGACTTTTTCCATTGGTGGTTCAGTTGACTTTATGGAATGGAATTTACTTGCGGATAGTCAAGCTGTGCCGGAACGCACGTTTATTTATTTTTTATTTCATTTCTTAAATCTATAGGGTATAAAAAAAATTGCTGCAAATATTTTAACGGGTGATCTAGGCCGTGAAACTGAACAACTTTCCCCAAGAAAAATAGGTTGAAATAAGACATAAATTTTTGGACCATCCATCAATTTATCCAAAATAAAGACAGGAAAGAACTTAACAAACTTGCAGAAGTTATGCTGCGGAATTAACGGTTGAGGCCTCTAACACACTCCAGCGTAAAAATAACGCTAACGTAAAAATATACAAAAACCACTCTCGTCGCAGGTCCAACGCACGACACTGCGCTAGCGCTGCGTTAGCGCTGTTCGTGCGTCGAGAGCGGTGTCAGTTTGGGGAGTGTTGCTTCTAGTATGGATCTGACAGGTACATACGGTGCGCAGCGTTATTTTTGCGCTAAGTGTGGGAAAGCCTTTTGAATAATCATTTTCATAGAAAAACCTTGATTTCTTTTACAAAAAAAGAAACCTTATACAAACGTATCTAAACTTTTTGCAGGGGCTTCCAGAAGCTCTATTTTATTACTCTGTAGCTTTTTACGACATACCGCTACCTGAATCATAATATTACAGTCGTGTCATTTTAAAAAGTTACTCTAAGGCGGATTTTCTAGTAATTTTTAGCCTATGTAATGTGCCACTGCTTAATGGTTAAATAAATAAAAAAGTTTGGGTTGTGCCGCTCTGTAGGTACTTAGGTACATACGCCAGATACAGCATTGTACCAAAAAGATCAATACACACGGCCTCTTTGTGGAAAAATTACCCGGTGCTGACGAGACGAGTGTTCCAATATGGCGTCTTTGTTACAAAGCAGCTGCGGATTGAAGCCCGGTTTCAAATGAAGAGTCCGCCATCTTAGACTAAGCGGCAGTGACAAATAAAAAAATTGAAAAAGAAATAATTTAATCAAGGTATTGAGTGTGCCACCCTATAGGTAGCTACATATGCCACATAGACAGTGTACCAAAAAGATCAATAAATACAGCCTCTTTGTGGCAAAATTACCCGATGCTGACGAGACGAGTGTTCCAATATGGCGTCTTTGTTACAAAGCAGCTGCGGATTGAAGCCCGGTTTCAAATGAAGAGTCCGCCATCTTAGACTAAGCGGCAGTGACAAATAAAAAAATTGAAAAAGAAATAATTTAATCAAGGTATTGAGTGTGCCACCCTATAGGTAGCTACATATGCCACATAGACAGTGTACCAAAAAGATCAATAAATACAGCCTCTTTGTGGCAAAATTACCCGATGCTGACGAGACGAGTGTTCCAATATGGCGTCTTTGTTACAAAGCAGCTGCGGATTGAAAGCCCGGTTTCAAATGAAGAGTCCGCCATCTTAGCCTAAGCGGCAGTGACAAATTAAAATTTTGTGAAGGAAATAACTTAATCAAGGTATTGAGTGTGCCACCCCGTAGGTAGGTACATATATGCCACATAGACAGTGTACCAAAAAGATCAATAAATACAGCCTCTTTGTGGCAAAATTACGCGATGCTGACGAGACGAGTGTTCCAATATGGCGTCTTTGTTACAAAGCAGCTGCGGATTGAAAGCCCGGTTTCAAATGAAGAGTCCGCCATCTTAGACTAAGCGGCAGAGAAAAATTTAAATTTTGGGAAGATTTTTTTTCAGAAACAGTGCTTCATAACGTCAAAGTCTGGCAGCCCAGAACAAATTGCAACAAACAATTCATTTTTAGATGGGGCTGAGCTAAACTGAAAAATTTTCTTTCCAAGGAAATGTATTTTGTCCAGTTGAGTATCAATATAACATTTTGGGTGTTTTTTTCCAGTATATTCTTTTGTTGTCCAAAAAAGTATATTTGATTTGATTTGATTTAATATGAAATGTCACTAACGCAACGCCAACTGCTATCATAAACTAACTTGATACCTGTCATATAGAAAAGCTTATAAAAGTCCCCATTATTCGGTCACTAGCTCCTAGTTTATCGCATCCACATCCGCAAGAGTCGCTTGTATCATCAAAACTTTGACACTCGCACGAGAATTGTGTCTCAAAGCAAGTTCGGTTCAGATTGAATTTTTGAATCGGAGCTTGCTTGGAATAAAAATGTAGCGTAAATTGAAAGAAAAGGCATTTTTAGGGCTCAAATTTTGGATTGATGGAATGTGATCTCTTTTCGTGTGGGACACCGAATCGCCGAACGACCCGATGAACCCTAATGAACCCTTATGAGTATATAATTATGTTTGCGCGCATAAGTCTTTCTTGTCATTTTCAAACAATCCTGAAGTGAATCCTAGCTATCCGCCCACCAAGCCATAGCCACCAGCCCATACTGAACAACTTTCCCCACGGAAATGTTTCCGGAAATGTCTTTTTTTGTTTCCTAGTATAGTAAAGGCAGACCTTTCATCGTAGTTTTGTAGATGTTTGTTTTTATTATCGTTTCCTGACTGTGAATATGTACCTACCAATCAGAAGGATGTTAAGTTTCATGGTGTGACTGAATGCACCTTATCAGTATTCTAAGGGCTGTGTCTGACACCACGCACATTTCCATCTCCTTACGTTTTAAAAAACGTCCTAATAGACGTATAGTGATTTTACCCATGGGCATCATGAAGATATAATATTTTTGTTCGCTTTACTAAGACTTTCGGCCAAAGACACTCCTACAATACAGTGTACCTTGTTTACGAAGTCTCAAAAGAAGGGTCGCTTGGCTAAGAGTAATAAAGTCAAATAATCTACAAAGAAAGGTCTCAGAAGTGATATTTACGAACAAATAAGTATCTAAACAGGATTATTACACTACTCTACCGCCGGGGTCCGAATTGGCATACATTACTGGCTAGGCATTATTCAGGTTGGCCTAAGGAATCACGTGCAAAGACAAGTGAGGTCTATCCGAATCACCCCATATAATATTCTACGGTTTTTTGTAGTTTGTTTGTTACTCCTTCACGCCAAAAATTACTTAACCGATTGTATTGATATTTGGCACACACATAGGGAATAACATGTAGGATATTTTTTGATACCGAAAAAATTATCCCGTGATTTCACGAAATGATTTTTAAAACCAACTACTATGCGGGCGGAGCACCCGCTTTTTACAAATAAACTCAAAGACTTCCAGCAATGTAATTCGAACTAGAATCTTTTGGCAGGTGGGCAGGGTAGTATAATAGCATAATAGCCTTTCTACCTCCAGCATATTGAGAGTATCCTCTGTAAACAGGCAAATGAAATGGGATTAAACGCCTTATATTTACGAGGTAAGACGGCGTTCTGTAATATTGAGGTTTTTGCAGGACGGTAGCGCTATTAGCTGACAGAAAAAAAAATACTTTCTCAAGTTTTCACGACGTAGAAACAATACGCCTAAAAAAGTAGGTGAGATTCGTAAAAAATTCAGTAATACAAGACCAAAAACTTACTTACCTTCAAAGTGCCACAACTCTTAGGTGTATGTAGTATTATCAGTTAGATCTACCTACACCTACCAGTATATTTTATTTTTTGTACAGGGTGTCACGAAAAATTTTGCAGGCGTGATCAGACCATGAAAGTAAACAACTTTTTCTAGGGGGCTATATAAACAAATTTTTCAAGTTCCCATACAAAGACACTCAGCTAACTGAGAATTGTGTACCTATGGAACGTCAAAAAAATTTTTTCGTTTCCCAACACAGCCCCATATAAAAAGTATCGTATTCGTATTTTTTTTATCAATGTGGGGCTAGTATCTCAAGTAACCCCGCTTAAGGAGAGAATACAATTACGCAGCAGCAGCAATTTAAGAAGATCTAGCGCCGGTTAATTGCTCGAGCATAAATTGTCTTCTGAGGAGATAATTTCTTGGCGCCAGTTTTATAGGAGACCCTCGTTAAATTTATATCAGATCGGCCGCAATGATTTGCGAACTTGGAGAGGTGAGTTTTATTACAAACTCGCTGTTTTAGCGAGATAAAATATTCTGACACATACGGGACTGAGTGGATCAGAGAAATCATGTGTTTGGATACTAATACTTAATACTCAGGTTATACGCAACGCAAAAATAACGCATCCGTTACGAAGCGGTCTGTCAAATCTAGAAACGTCAACCACCATACTAAAACCACTCAACCGCTGTCAACACAGCTGCGTTATTTTGACGCTTCGGCGTTATTTTCTCGCCGACGTACGCTGGCCGACGTACGGTAGGCGCCTGAACTGCATTCCGACTCCACACTGACGGTACTTGTAGGGTGACAAACTGCATTTTTTGGTTCGTTTTGTGTGAGACACCGAGTCGTCCAACGACCCGATGAACCCTAGCGTCAGATTTTTGCAAACGCCGCCTTTTACAAGTAGCAGGCTTTTGACATGGCAGTGTAACGATCATCGTCTTAGTAATCATAGACGACCGATGTGGCGCAGTGGTAGTGCGACTGCCTTTGACGCAGAAGGTTCCGGGTTCGATTCTCGGTGGGTCACTCACAAACTTGATATAAATTTATCACTTTGTGAATTTGTTCCCAGTCTGGTTAGGACATTGCTGACTGAACGACCCGACTGTCCGTAAGTAAGATGGTTCCATGTTTCGGATGGCACGTTAAGCCGTAGGTCCTGGTTGCTGTCTGTGATCACTTGGACGGCTGTCGTTACGCAATCATTTCAGAAGCCTGCTACTTGTAGAAGGCGGTTGAAAAATCCTGACACTATGGTTCATCGGGTCGTTGGATGACTCGGTGTCCCAAACGAAAAGAGAAGAGTATGGACCTCACAGACCGCTGCGTTATTTTAGCGCTGCGTTGTACGTTGAGTTTGAAAAAGGCCCTACAAAAGCTGTATTTGTGTAGCGCGGGCCAACCCATATCGACGGGTATCAAGTAGCAACTTTTAATAAACGTCACCGGCGGGCCTAACGTGATAAACGACAGTTTTTTCACGGAAAAAAGCGCAAGTTCTCGTTAAAAAAGCTACGCGAAACGCTTTTCATAACGCCGAAGTTTTGCTGTATCATCGTGATCTTATGTAAATCAATAAATCCGTAATCAATCGATCAAATGTGAGGGGAATGAAAGTGGACACTCAAATGTAAAGCGCTCATTAATCATCGTTATATCGACCACTGTATTCTCACTTTAAGCGCCTTCTAATCAGTGTGTAGCTTTATCTAATCTTTTACCTAAAAGGCAGATCGGACACTTGTCGCACGACGGAGCGCAAAAAATATCGCAGTGGTCTGTCAGATTCATACTAGAAATGTCAATCCCCATACTAAAACCGCACACGATGGACGACGATGCGCTAGCGCTGCATCGACAGCGATTGACCAAATATGCATAGGCCAAAACATGCATTTGGAAATATTCGATTTCCCTGAAATTTCTCTCTAGTATATCTCTCCCTCTCTTTCTCTCTTTCTTTCTCTACTCTAAAAATGTTTTGTGTGGCAGATCAGGCCGAACATAATAATTCTAGTATTTCTACTTACGAGAGAATTATTCAGTTTCATGAACTGTTTCGCCTTCTAAAATATTTTTATATCTCTATAGTTATGCAGATTTGAGTGAACAATAAAACATTCGTTGAAGTTTCAACTTGAATTTCAAGTGGAAGATAACATTAAGTTTAGTACTATATCATAGGAGTGAGGAAAAGAGAACATTTTAGTTAAGTTATGGTTAACATAAATATATGAAGCATTCTTAAAATATTACCTTAATTAAGCTCTGGAATACTGTGGTTTTAATGTGTTTCTTTGTTTTATTAAAATTTATGCGAAGGTTCTTATTAAGATAACTTTCTTCTCAAAAGTTTGGATACTGTATGTAGGAGTTGGTACTTTGAACTAAAACTGCTCTTCAGTTATATTGTCTACAAGTATAATTATTAGGTATTCATTTAAAGTGAAGAAGTAAACAGAAGGCTCATATTGTGTGCTATTTTTGTAACTAACAAACTAAACTTTAAGGTTGTAACTATTATTGTGCTGTTTTAACTTTATTCAGTACAAAGCGTAGTTATTGGATGATTATCCAGAAAATTAAGCGTGGTAAGTATATGAGTTTTGTGTGGTAATAAATTATCCAAAAGTACAGCACGTTAGAACAGGCTGCTATGGGCAAATCTTCAGGCAGGGTTGGTTGTGTATGTGTAAAAACTTATCAGTCTTACAAAATTTAATTCGCCGCGAGACGCAAAGACGACGAAGAAGAAGAGTGAAAATGTACAAACACTTGTTTGTACCTTTTACATTCTTAAGGTCCTTTGCAACTGCTGTGGCCGCAGCTAAGCGTATATGTGTACATGAGCGAAACGACCACCAAATACTAAGTGAGCCATCTGCCATCCATGTAATTTCTGAGTTCGTAATTTGTGGTATCCATACATGTGGAAGGAAATTTAGAATTTCGACGCCATTGAAGCGCGGCTCAATTTTCCGTCACAACTGCGACGTCCTTATCTCGAGCACAGCTTTTGTTATAGAGTAGCGAAGTTTCCTGGACTCCAAGAGTTACGTGCGTGTCAGAACAATGCCATTAAATCACACAAAGTGCGGTGGGTGAGAGTACTGGGGTGGCAGACTCGTGAAAACATACACGAGTAGATGTGGTGTATGCCGTGTGATGACGGCTTAGAATAGACCGTAATTTCACGGTTTTAGGCGCTCTGTTTACCCCGCCAGGGATATAGGCGTGATATGTGAATTAATGTATGTATGTGTAGATGTGGTATGCCAAAATAAATACTGGTGGTAAGAAGTCATCATCCCAGGGTAGGTAGGCCACAAGGCACGATATCCCGTTTTCGCCATCAGTTTTCTACCAGCTGCTCTGCACGGTTCAAGGTAAAGAAGTCGTTATTAACACTTTGGGCGCTAGATGAGTATACTCGTTTAATTTTTTCTTGTCTCACTTTTATGTACCTAGTTGTTGTCTTTTGTGGTGCATTAAACGCAGTTCCGAACGGAATTTTCCGTTTTCGGTACCTTATGATGCGTCATGTCATGAGTAATTAGTTAAATAGCGAGTAGTTAAACTTAGAATTTATAAAAAGCTTCTAATGGAAAGCTGCGATACCGCTGCTTCGACAGCGGTTGACCGGTTTTAGTATGGGGATTGACATTTCTAGTATCGATCAGACAGACCGCTGCGATAGTTTAGCGGTCCGTCGAGCGTTGAGTGTGTGATCCGCCTACGGTGAGAGCTGCGGAACTGTATTCTACTGTCCTAGGTTGAAACCCCAGCTGTGATTAAAATCATCTCTAATTTATTTTAGTCGAAGGCAAGAGAACATTGTCAGAATTTACCTAGTCTAAATATAAAATATTCCAACAATTCTGCGGTAGAAATAGTGTTGTTAGCTGTTGTTGAGGATAAAATCTCAAGGCTAAAATAATTCTGTAACAATAAAAAAAAAATGTATGAAAATTTAAAATGTAAAATATAATATCCGCATTATATCAACCCTTCCATTCAAGCAGTCATATTATACTGGTATTGCATACAAAGACTTAGAAACACTTGTATAATTTGATCCCTTAAATGGGTAGGTTAATGGGCTGGCGATATAAATGTACCTATGGCGGATCGCACATCGGACGTGCGACAGAGCGCAAAAATATCGCAGCGGTCTGTCAGGTCCATACTAGAAACGTCACCCCCCATGCTAAAACCGCACTCGACGGACGACACTACCGGTTGAGCGGTTTTAGTATGGGAATTGATATTTCTAATATAGTTAGATCTGAGAGACCGCTGCGATATTTTTGCTGTCCATCGTGCGTCAAGTGTGCGGAATGCCTACTTTAGAATTTTCATAAATTAGGTTATAAAGTATTTACGGGCGAGGCACACCGGCTCCGTATCCGTTGCGTATCCAGCTCTCATCCGTAGTTACGCATGTATTTATGACGTTGTAATGTATGGGACTGTATTTGATACGGCACACTTCCTGTGATGCGTATCCGTTGCGTGCTGCACGCATTGTAGGGTTACGCCGTAGTTACGCCGTACAGCTGCCAAAAGACAAACAGGTTGCGTACTCTGCGTGCAGTGATGACGTTGTATTCTATGAGATTCCCTGTTGGACGTCACACCAAACACGTCCGAACACGCACAACTCTGTCCTGCGCGTAGTACGGACGCGTGTACGGACTACGGGCTACCACAATGCGCATCAAAAAATGTGCACTATATTAAGCGTCAAATATAAGGTGTAAAAATATTAGCTCCAAATATTTTAAGGGGTGAATCAGCCCATAAATCTGAACAACTTTCCCCAAGAAACATAGGTTAAAATACATTGGTTGATACAAATTGAATTGAGTCGGTCAGTAACTTTGTATGGGAGGCCGAATTTTTTTTTAATATTTTGACCTATGTTTTTTAGGGAAAGTTGTTCAGTTTCATGGGCTGGTTCATCCCTTAAAATATTTGCAACTAATTTTTTTACACTGATATGTCGTCAACTTTTTGCTGCACAGAACGCGATGCGCGCTTTTATTTGCGCAATATTTATTGCACACTGATGACAGAACTTTTGGATATGACAGTTGGTACGCAACAGACCCCTTGCAGCTCGCATCCGTAGCTACGCGCGTAACCTGCGTAACCAAGTCCGTAACCCGGTGTGGCAGGGGTGTACGGACGTGATCACGCGCGTCACTACGGAAGAGAGCTGGATACGCAACGCATACGGAGCCGGTGTGCTCCGCTCTTTAAAATTGTTAAATTTAGTAGTATACTTTTACAACTTCACGTGAGCAAAATAAAACGCCTGTTTAACATAAAGTGCTACCAAAAAGCCAGCAAAAATATCGATGTATTTTCCGAGACTCAAAGCAAATATAGCTTAGGGAGGTTGGGAGAGTTCAGCTTATACGCGCCAAGTGGAGTGCCCACTCGTGGTTCTGTAGGGTGATCCTACCCTGTGTTAACAAGCTTATTTTATGCTATTCGAGTTGTATTTTTCCGCTTTAATTGTGATATTGAGTCGCCAACTAAGGCGAGGAACACACTTGACGCACGACGGAGCGCTAAAATATTACAGCGGTCTGTTTGACATTTCTAGTATGGATCTAAATCCATACTAGAAATGTCAAACTCCATACAAAACCCGCTGAACCGCTGTTGACGCAGCGCTATCGCAGTGTCATCCGTCGAGTACGGTTTTAGTATGGGGAGTGACGTTTCTAGTATGGATCTGGCAGACAAGTGTGTGTTGCTCGTCTAACGTTGTTGTGTCTAATTTCAATCTCGAAAACTCAATGTATATGACTATAACATAAAATATATCTTGTTGTCCAAGGTGTCAGATTTCTAAAAATATGATCTCTGTCTTCTCTCTTCGTGGACACCGAGTCCTCCAACGACCCAGTGAACCCTAGTGTCATAATCATTGACAGCAACCGGGACAGACGGCTTAACGTGCCACCCGAAACACGGAGCCATCTTTCTTACGGACAATCGGGTGGTTCTGCTTGCAATGTTCTAGCCAGACTACGAACAAATAAAGAAATAACGAAAAGTTATAAATATCAACTTTGTGAGTGACCCATCGAGAACCGAATCAGTCGCACTACTACTGCGCTTCATTGGTACTCACGGTAAAGAAACGGGTAATGCTATTCGATACCGGCAACATTATTTCAAACTTGGTAAAAAATGCAACCAAAACCCGACTGAATATTCCTTAAGATACATCAAGAGAAAAACTCAGATTCTACCTCTAAAAAATGTTTCTCTCTATATTACTTCACCCACCACGTAGGCAAGCAATCAAAATGATCTAAGGGGTTATTTATTTTAGCACATTTTTCCTTTTGCTAAATAAGTCTAGACTCATTCATTTAAGTAAGAAGAAGACTGAAATTCCTTTTAAAAATTGAAAATGTCGTGTGACCATGATGTAAATTATCTCAATCTAATTACGGCCGTTAATGCCCTGCCTACCCCGCCAGGGGTATGCTGTGATATGACCACAAAAAAAATGCGGGAAAGAAATGGCGAGATACTATCTTAAGCCAGCATCACACGGAAAGCCGTGTAAACATAAAGAATATAAAAACTTTATATTGATAGCATTATCGAACCTTTTCAACCTTCAATACTCAACAATAAGGCAAAAGCACACATTTTTACGAATAAGATAAATGTCAAGCCACACCAACGGTATACTTTACGACAGGTTTTGCCCTAAAACATTTTCCGAATCAAAGCAAAATTTAAGGAGAGTCTTTGGTCCAAAGTCTAATTAACATACATACATAAATCACGCCTTTGTCCCTTGCGGGGTAGGCAGAGCGTTAACGGCCGTAAGAATACGGTCGCTATCGCCACGTCTGACAAGTGTTGAGGGCTCTTTCAGATGATTTGTGTATCACTGTAGTGACAGGTTGTCAGCCTGTCGCCTAAAAATTGTAATACACCAATACCCTCGAGTCCCTTAGTCGTCTCTTACGACACCCGCGGGAAGGATGTGGGGTGATGCTATTCTAAGCCGGCATCACACGGCATATTAACCACCGTTTTATTAACCGTCTTATTAACCACTATCGATTACCATCATTGATTCCATGATGAAACAAAAGAAGGAAATTCATGAAATTTTAGATGCCATATTGCATTTATGATAGTAAATAACTCTGCTGTATTTTTTTCATTTTTATACAGGATGTAAACAATCAACTGCAAACATCATCAAGATGCTCATGTGAGTGAAACTAGTTGGGTGTAACCCACAAATATAATAAGTGAAACGAGTACAAGAGATTTTATTTACTACAATTATCTAATATGGAGTTTCACCAAGCGCCGACAATCGCAAGTATCAATTATCAAACATCAACTGTTTTTAACTGCTTGTTACTCTCCGGCTGCCGGATGTCGGAAGTAGCTTTTCGACAATATTTGAATGCCGGATGACGCTTTTCCGGTAAAGGACGGACAGTTAAATGACGTCATGATGGAGCTCAAAGAGTAGCTTTAATATGCATACTTTTTGTACGTCTGTCACTTCGGACCGCCAGAATTCAAATTCCGGTTTAGAAAATTTCCGGATCGATAAATGCCGGATGCAGGAAGAGTGGAAAAGTATGTATAATAGTGTAATAGATTTCTAAATCGGATCGGAAATTGGCGGACCGGCAAATGACGGACCGATAAGTGGAGAAAGGTCCTTAACACTGGTGTATATACTATGTAAAACATGCCAAATTGAGCCGATATTTCGCGGCGTAAATTCCGTAGATACAGCTCGACACTAAAAACATCAGTGACACCTGTTACAGGGTTTACTTTCACTTAACTTTTTCAGTATTCCACTGTGCTGCGTTATGCAAATATTAGATACCTCACGGCGCGATGTTCTGTAGCAATTTGACGGCAAATTGGCAAGAAAAGCACTTGATATTCCGATGCCGCTTGGGAATTTTCGGTGCGAGTACGAATGCCGATTCCGTGAAGGGATGTGAAAAAATAATCAGTTTTCAAAAATAATTGATTATTTATAGAAATTGATTTTTAATAGTCGATAATGTAATTGGAATGCATAAAATAATTAAAATCGAATTTTCAAATTTTCGAGTACAAAAATTCAATTTTTTTGGCAACTGATTATTTCGGGTTTCACGTATTAGGTATTAGTTAAAATACACAACCCTAGTCTTTATCATTTCTTTATCTCTTGTAATTTCGTTTTGACAGTAAGAAATGTACTTTACTTCTGTCGGTAAATAACTATATTCATCATCATCATCATCATTCTCCTTGCCTTATCCTGTTCCTCTGTCGGGGTCGGCTACCTAACCTAGGGCATTTATTATCATAAAAAAGATCTATTGCATTAAATAAAGTAAGTAGGTAAAACAAATGGAAAAATAGACTAGGTATTTTTTTAATAAAATCAATTTCTGGGATCGAATTTTATTCATACTAATAAATCATTCATCATTCACCTTGCTTTATCCCGTTCTAGTCCGAGTAGGCTACCTAACCTAGAGGATTTGACGTGGGACCAAGTTTTTACACAGAGCGACTACCATCTGACCTTTGCAGCCCGAAGGCTAACCTGTACCGAATCCTAGGTTAAGTCACATTCAAATATCATCTGAATTCATTTGAATGTGGGTTTCATCGCGATGTTTTTCCTTCACCGTAAGAGCTGCCGGTAAATGTACGTGAGTAAAAACACATTGATACATGGCGGGGATGAGCTCGGGTCTCACGATTGTAAGACCGGTACCCTAACCACAGACGCTCAAACTAATAAAGATGGGCTAATAAATAATCGATTTTTGTTGCTAAAGTCACATCCCTGGCTCCGTTTCTGAATCACGTGGGCTTGCTCCCTACGGAATGCTGACAGTCGCAGGATGTGTGAGCCAATCACATTAATGATTTGTGTTGGTTAGCTACCTACACATTCAGATAGACTTATATAAGGTGCAAAAATATAAGCTGCAAATATTTTAAGGGGTGAACCAGCCTATGAAACTGAACAACTTTTCCCAAGAAACATAGCTCGAAATATGAAAGAAATTTTTTGACCTCCCATACTAATTGACTTGATCGGTTGGTAATTTTATATGGGAGATTCAAAATTGTGTTTTCATATTTCGACCAATGTTCCTTGGGGAAAGTTGTTCAGTTCCATGGGCTGCTCCAGCCCTTAAAACATTTGCAGCAATTTTTTTACACCCTGTATATGTATAAGTATAAATTAGTGTTGATGAGGAATCCTCTTGTGCATCCTCATACTACGGAAGTTCCTCATCTGCTACCACTTCCACATAAAAGCATGTTCAAAATTCCTCTTCGGCTTCCGCATCCTCACAGATTACGAAAATGCAAGACAGCATATGAGACAACAGACAAGTGCGAGAACATATTCTATCCTAAAGTATCCCACAGCTGGGCAAAGGCCTACTTTCTTTTCCTCCAAGCCTCCAATATTATGAACCAGAAATGTCGTAGGAGCTACTCATTCGTAACACTAAAATAAACAGGAAAACTGTGGTAACTAATAACTCATAGAACCATTAGGGAAACATGAGGTTCACTACGACCGAATACTTACAAATACCGCCCTTTATTGTGAAAATTCGAATTTCCATACATACACACATAAATCATGCCTATATCCCTGGCGGGGTAGGCAGAGCATTAACGACAGTAATATTAGGGTCGTTATTGCCACGTCTTATAAGTGTTTGAGGGTCGTTTCAAGTAAGTCGTATATAGTGACAGGTTGTCAGCTTGTCGCCTAAAATTGCAATACATGTTTCCTAAACTAAGAATTAGAATTCCTGTATCTCAGGTAAACAAATAACCAACAATGGTAGATGCAATATTTGGAAAACTTGTAATTTTTTTTACTTCCGGCTGGATTTGAACCAGCTACTTTCGCCATTTCTACTGGCGACGCCTCTACCATCTGGGCTAACGCGGATCAACCGTTACCAGCGAATTTTGCAAGTATCCTGGCCAACAATGCTTAGCAGAGCTCCATGTACCAAGAGAGTTTGCAAGTAATTCCCAGCGATTAATTTCTTTCTATACAGTTCTATACAGATTGAATGTAGTAAAAGCTTAGAGCGTTCACCCTAAGGAGATGGCAAAGCTGGGCTTATCCCTCTGCCAGAATTCACTACCCATTTGCCCAGCACGTCATATGAAACTGACAGTTGCCATTTTGTATATACAGGGTGACCGGTAAATTGATGCATTTCTTTCAAGGGATGAACCAGCTCATGAAACTGAACAACTTTCCCCATTGAACATAGGTCGAAAAATGAAAAAAAATATTGGCTCACCCATACAAAATTATCGACCGACTAAGTCAATTTGTATGGGAGGACCAAATTTTTTTTTCATATTTCGACCTATGTTCCATGGGGAAAGTTGTTCAGTTTCATGAGCTGGTTCATCCCTTGAAAGGAATGCATCAATTTACCGGTCACCCTATATAGTTGTCAAGTTATAGTTGAATTACCATTGTGTAGGTACATGTTTACCTCCCCTCCCGCGAAAAATTTGTTCGGTAAATGGACTGTTTACCGTCTTCATAGGTTGTATGCTCTAAGAGTCAAAGCGATGAGTATGCTTATTCTTTTTGCATCAACGGACGTCAGGTGTGATATCCGCCTAAGTAGGACATTGTCAGAGAATGCCGCCATTATGTCATCGCTATCTAGTGGCGGCAAACGAGGCTATTGTCACTAGCATTCTTGTTGCTTAGGAATTTTGGTGTGAGAATTTATACAGGGTGTAAAAAAATTGCTGCAAATATTTTAGGGGGTGAACCAGGCCATGAAACTGAACAACTTTCCCAAAGGAACATAGGTCGAAATGTGAGAAAATTTTTTGGACCTCCCATACAAATTGATTTGGTCGGTTGCTAATTTTGTATGAGAGACTATGGAAGGTTCAAATTTTTTTTATATTTCGACATAGGTATGTTCTTCAGGGAAAGTGGTTTAGTTTCATGAACTGATTCACCCCTTAATATTTTTGCAGCTAACATTTTACACCCTGTATTTTCACAGCGTAGTTTGCGCTACGCTGAGCGACTTTGGCAGACTTTACATGTTTTAGGTTTTAATGCTACTGTATCTACTAAGATTTTACTAAACAGATAAAATGAGGTACAACCTAGAGACATTATTTATTTAAAGTAGTAAATTTAACATTTATCTTTTTGATGGTCAAGTGTTAGTCATTGTAAAAAAGCGAAAAATGTAGGATAAGTATACTTTTCCATTTCTTACAACAATGTTATGAACCTAGTGTAAACGCGGCATTTATTGAACAGATAAAAAATAACAATACTTAGGTAAAGTAAACCACAAATTACTCTTCAAAATAGTCGTGAAGTAGACACCGGTTTGCGTATTACTCGCGAATAGCGATGAATCCGAGCGAAGCCCCCCCCCGGGACTCTTTACGGGGACGCTGGCTGCCACAATGTGTGCAAGAAAAAGAAAAAGCAAATTCCATTTTTAAAATAGCAAGAAAGATTCAGTTTGTTTATTCTATAGAGCATGACCTTTTTAAAACTTCTTCTTTCGCAATGAAGCGTGTTTGAACATTTAAAAATCGAATCAAATCAAGTAAAAAGGTCTCACACCTACGGAAAAACGATACACACTGAATGCAAGCTTAATAATTTTGTAATAAGCTAGATGACTGGGTCATGAATAAAATATTAAAATTGTACGCTTAAAACTGTAGTTTAAAAATACTACGGACTTTATTCATAGATTTTCGAAATATTCAAAGTTTGAATGAATATACAGAAAAATAATAAATAGTAAGTGTTTTTACGCCATCCAAAATAGAGAGATATGACGTCATCATTCAGTATTTTCATGCAAAATATCATTTTAAAAAGTAGCTCGTTTGAGCTGCCAGTCATCATTTCTATTCGATATTTACCGATGAAACACACGACATTCCTTTTTTGATTGTGTAGTGTAGCAGTAAAATAGAAGGAATCTTAATTTCGGAACAGAGGCATCAAAATTAATCAACAGACTGCAAACAATTTGTCAGATTCCTGTGCAGCGGGACAGAACAGGACAATATTGGACCTGTCGGACGATGGGCAGATCGGCTATAGAACACATGGTAACTCTGTTATCAACTTGGCTGTCCATTGCTGCTCTATAGATAAACCCGATAAACCTATTTTCTCTCTCTCTCTCTCTCTCTCTCTCTTTTCAAACAGCACACTGAGACCCGATGAACATTGGCGTCAGAAGTTTTTTAACCGCCTAGTTACTTAATCTAGTCTCTCTTGTAGTGTGGGACACCGAGTCTTCCAGCGACCCGATGAACCCTAGTGTCAGAATTTTGAAGCCGCCGTCTTCTACAAGTAGCAGGCTGCTGACATGGCTGTGTAACGACCATCGTCTTAGTAATCATAGACGACCGATGTGGCGCAGAGGTAGTGCGACTGCCTTTGACGAAGAAGGTTTCGGGTTTGATTCTCGGTGGGTCCCTCACAAAGTTGATAATATTTATCACTTTGTGAATTGGTTCCTAGTCTGGTTAGGACATTGCGGGATGAACCACCCAATTGTCCGTAAGAAAGATGGTTGGGACCCATCGAGAATCGAACCTGGGTTCTTCAGCGTCAAAGCCAGTCGCACTACCACTGCGCCACATAAGCCAGTAAACCTGTTAAGGGAAGACAATGGAAATAGCAGTGTGTGTTTGACTATGTTGAATGCTCTGTGCTAGAGTCGAGCAGCTTGTAAGCGGACATCGTGGCAACAAAGCGAGCTAATTGTTTGACGCTATTGCTGCAGGTGTATTGGTCACTTTAGCTGATATTGTGAATCTTTTGGAAAAGAAACAGGTCCTGCGTATTTGAGTGAGATAGGAGTTTCGAATTGTTTGAATATGTGATCGAACATTTTCCGCGAAAGTTGATTTATCTTAAACAAGAAGAGCAGTATTTTATAGTAAAAGTAGCGACTGCATCAGCCACCATTTTCCCAGCTTGACGCACGACGGAGCGCTAAAACAACGCAGCAGTCTGTCAGGTCCATACTAGAAATGTCAATCCCTATACTAAAACCGCTCAACCGCTGTCATCGCAGCGCTGTCGCAGTGTCGTCCGTCGAGTGTGGTTTTAGTATGGGGAGTGACGTTTCTAATATGAATCTGACAGACCGCTGCGATATTTTAGCGCTTCGTCGTGCGTCAAGTGTGCGATCCGCCTTCCACTGCGCCACATAGGCCAGTAAACCTGTTAAGGGAAGACAATGGGAAACAGCAGTGTGTGTTTGACTATGTTGAATGCTCTGTGCTAGAGTCGAGCAGCTTGTAAGCGGACATCGTGGCAACAAAGTGAGCTAATTGTTTGACGCTATTACTGCAGGTGTATTGGTCACTTTAGCTGATACTGTGAATCTTTTGGAATAGAAAGACACACACACGAATCACGCATTTATCCCTTGCGGGGTAGGCAGAGCGTTGACGATCGTAAAAATACGGTCGTTATCGTGACGTCTGACAAGTATTGATGATTCGTGTATTACTGTAGTGACAGGTTGTCAGCCTGTCGCCTAAAATTGTAATACACATGAAACCCTCGAACCCCTTAGTTGCCTTTTACAACACCCGCAGGAAGAAACGGGGTGATGCTATTATAGTCGAAATCACACGACTCATTCACAAAGTGATAAATATCAATTTTGTATATGCATGCTCCACCGGGAATCGAAGCGCAAACCTTTACAGTCAGACTACTATTGCGCCACATAGGTCAGGGAGTATGCGCGGTGTGCCAACTTGCGCCTTTCGCAGACCGGCGCGTTTCGCCAACTCGCTCTGTGCCTACTCGCGCGTTTAGCTTACTGCAGCGATTCGCGACCTGCGCGATTGGTAAACTGTCATGATGTACAGTGAACATAAAAAATGAGTTCAATTAGATTATAGTAGGTGGCGCTGGCTGCGAATGAAGGTTTTTTTAGGGTCTGTAGCGATTTCCCATAGATGAGAGTCACCGAACTTGACAGAAATCCCTAAACAACAGACTCGCCTAGACAAGTGTTGCTATCAGTATCAGCGCAGGAAATCCTTCTTGCCTACGTCAGGTTGCGTTCTGAAAACTGTCATTAATGTCGAAAATTGCTTGCACCATATTTTGTGACTCCACTATCGCTTACAAAGAACTGAACTGGTGCACGCGATTTTCGATCTTATTGACAGTTTTCAAAATTCGTTGGATTTTTGAAATTTCGAATGTACCTATATGTTAATACGGACCGTGTACTCAAATATCACAAGTGTCAATAAGATCGAAAATGACGTGCACCACTTCATTCGCTTTATAATCGATAGTGGACTCAAAAAATATGGTGCAAGCAATTTTCGACCTTATTGACACTTGTCAAATTTTCATACAAACGGACGTATTAACATATTTATTCAAGAATTTCAATAATCTCAGACGTTCTGAAAACTGTCAATAAGGTCGAAAATCGCTTGCAACGCTCTATTCGCTTTAAAATCGATAATAGATTATAACAACAACTTTCTCAAAGAAACTGACAGTCTAGCTTACATAGTTTCCGACAAATTAATGTGCACTTTTAGTCTGACAGCTGTCATACGAAATGTAGAGCTCTTCAAATAAATAAAAATAAACAAAATTACGTATAATCAGTCTAGCGTACGTTACGTACGTTATTTTAGAAGTACTTATTCCGAAATGCGGATTGCGAGTAAAGACGGGTGAAATCATAGTTCAATTTAATCATGGCCGGTCATACCTGGACCAATTAAAATACAAAAAAGTTTAAAGATTTTGTACTTAAATGTACACGCGCAGGTCGCGAATCGCTGCAGTAAGCTAAACGCGCGAGTAGGCACAGAGCGAGTTGGCGAATCGCGCCGGTCTGCGAAAGGCGCAAGTTGGCACACCGCTGTCAGACCTAGGTCAGGTCAGTAAACCTGTTAAGGGAAGACAATGGGAAACAGCAGTGTGTGTTTGACTATGTTGAATGCTCTGTGCTAGAGTCGAGCAGCTTGTAAGCGGACATCGTCGCAACAAAGCGAGCTAATTGTTTGACGCTATTACTGCAGGTGTATTGGTCACTTTAGCTGATACTGTGAATCTTTTGGAATAGAAAGACACACACACGAATCACGCATTTATCCCTTGCGGGGTAGGCAGAGCGTTGACGATCGTAAAATTACGGTCGTTATCGCCACGTCCGACAAGACTTGAGGGCCCCTTCAGATGATTCGTGTATTACTGTTCTGACAGGTTGTCAGCCTGTCGCCTAAAGTTCTAATAATAGAATTGGGGTGATGCTATTCTATGCCGGCATCATACGGCAAATGAAACACGTCGTGCGTCTGAGTGAGCTCGCAGTTTCAAATTGTTTGAATATGTCGAATATTTTCCGCGAAACTTGACTTATCTTAAACAAGAAGGGGTGTTTCATTATTAAACTAGCGAATGCACCGGCCACTATTTTACCAGTTTCTATTATAAATAGAAATTTTTCTATTTTATTATTCTGTCAATTAAAAACCGCATAAAAATTCGATGCACTGTTTAGAAGGAGGTAAAACAAACAGACATAAAAACGTAATGCGACTTCATTTTATACTATGCATTGGTGATTATAATTATTATAACTCACTCACGAAATCGGCTTCCAAATATCTTGAACTATTGCAAATATGCTAGATAAATTAACAAGATCACGTAAATTTAGCAGGAGTTCTGCCAAAATCATTACAAGGCGGACTGCAGCGTACATTAATATTCACCGACCCAACGTGCTCTCCGCTGCTCTGCGCTCCTGGTAACATCCCTGCAATAATGTTCAGTGTTTCTGATAATTGAGTTCCAAAACTGATTGTACCATATGTGAGAGATAGAAATGACGGTAGGTCTCATAGTTTGAATCAAACTATCTACATTACATAGTTTGTTGTAGTTATGCCGACATCATTACAAGGCGGACTGCAGCGTACATTAATATTCACCGACCCAACGTGCTCTCCGCTGCTCTGCGCTCCTGGTAACATCCCTGCAATAATGTTCAGTGTTTCTGATAATTGAGTTCCAAAACTGATTGTACTGTATGTGAGAGACACAAACGACAGTAGATCTTATAATATGGATCAAACTGCCAACATTACATAGGGTTTGCTGGAATATACGAGGTGGGCTGCAGCGTACAATGAGATATTGACCGACCTAATGTTCTCTCAGGCGCTTTGCGCCCCTGGTAAAAAACCTGCAGTATAGCTCAGTGTTCTCTTGCGGTTGGTATACTGCGGATAAAGCCTTATATTTTGTTGATTCCTACCCTAATACCTAATTATTATTTTCACGGCCTTTAACGCTCTACCCCCACAAGGGGTGAAGGCATGATAATTTCTTTGTGTGTGTCTAATATCCAATTCCTTCGTAAGTACCTTTCAAGGTTTTTGTAGAAAATGTCGTAGATTTTTGGTCTTGTTGAATACCTGCCGTATGTGGGTTATAAATAGCTGATTTTGAGCAGCCTACTTTACCTATTTTCCTTAAAGTCACACTTGATCAAAATTTGAAATTATTGTTCGTCAATATCACTGTCTATCAAATCTTATCAGCCTACGTCATCCCACTGCTGGGCAAAGGCCTCCATCATCTCTTCCCATCCTGTTCTGTCCTGGGCATCCCCATGCCAGTCATTTGAAGTTCATCACTCTATTTACTGAAATCTTTTCCGTATCAAACGAAAGAAGAAACGGCGTACATACGATACAAAACAGGAAAATGTGCTCGTTTATGTTCATCCACTGCTATAAACTCAAGTACCACCCTTGCTATTGACAGGTTTATATCATTATTCAGCACCAAGATTTGTGGCGATGACACCAGCATCCGATGAAACAATCATCTTGTACGAGATATACATAGAATGTAGATATATATAGAATGGTCTCGATTCTATCGGCCTTTTTTCCTTTTGTTCCTGCCGTAACTTTGTATTTTTATGAACCCTTTTCTTGCACAATGCTATAATAGGTACCTAAGTGAAAATTTATTTGATACCAGCTTATGATATGACCAGATTACATATTCCTACTACAAGGAGATTACAATTGTATGATATATCCTCATATCCTTTGCTAATTTAGTTCTACTCGTAAAATCAAAAGTTATCTATGCAGAAAATTGACAGCTGCTATTACAATATTACATACACATACACATCACGCTTATATCCCTGGCGGGGTATGCAGAGCGCATTTATGTCAATCAGGTCATACAAGTAATGGAAAATACATACAACCATTTCGCCAGTTCTGACACTAATAGTAGGAAGTGGGAAAATGCATTCTCGTAAATCGACGCCGAACCGAGACAGATTTTTATGCGTCTCCCAAAAGTCTTTGCGAAAACCCACAGCAATGATCATAAACATGAATGTGAATAACTATATCTCCGTTTTATATCCCGTCCCGTAAATCAAGAAGTGGTCATAGGAATCCCACACTCTACGGACGGTGGTGCAAAAGAGAGGGGTATATTGCATCTACCGTAATAAGTGTAACAGAGACAGATGACAAGTTTCTACGTTGTGTATGTTGGCCGTTCTAATAGGCCATACATAAACGCTAGAGAGCAGATCTTGTTGCTAGGCGATTTCAATGCCAGGGTTGGACGGGACTACGAGGCTTGGCCTGGAGTTCTGGGACGACATGGAGTTGGCAACATGAACAGCAATGGTCTGTTGCTGCTCGGTCTTTGTGCTCAGTACGATCTAGCGATATCGAACACTATGTTCAGACTTGCCGCTAAGCACAAGACAACGTGGATGCACCCGCGTTCCAAACACTGGCATTTGATCGACTTTGCTATTATTCGGCAACGAGACATCGGTCAAGTTCAAGTCACCCGCGTCATGCGTGGTGCTCACTGTTGGACTGACCATCGACTAATTGTCACCAAGCTACGACTCCGCCTCCGTCGACCTCGCAGATCCACAGTGAAGAAGCCTGCGTTTTTAAACGTGGATAGGCTGAAAGATCGCGAGGTTAGGGTGAAATATGCTGAAGCCTTATCTGAAAAGCCCTCGCCAATAACTGAGACCGGTGATGTCAGTGCTGCTTGGGGAGCTTTGTCATGTCATCTCATAGAAGCCGCTTCTGCTACTTTGGGTACGAAAGACCGACGTAGTGAAGACTGGTTCGATGACAATAGCGAGGCTCTTAAAGCAGCATTCGACAAACATCGACAGCTCCTGCGACAGCATAATCGAAGAGGTGGAAGTGTTGCGGTGGTCAAAGAAAGTGACCAAGAGTTACGCAGGCTGTCTCGACAAATAAAAGACAAGTGGTGGCAGGACAAGGCTTGTCAAATGCAGTGGCTCGCCGATACAAACCAGCTTGGTGAGTTTTACTGTGAAGTGCGTAAGCTGATTGGTGCTTCCTACCGTGCAAAAGTACCTTTAAGGTCTTTAGACGGTATGCACCTCCTGACCAGCAAGGAGGATGTACTTAAACGTTGGGCTGAGCATTTTCACAACTTGCTCAACGTAGATCGATCAGCTGATCTGCATCATATCAGTTTAATGCCTCAACTCCCGTTAGCCACGGAGCTGGACGAGCCCCTGTCATGCGACGAGGTTGTTACTGCCATCAGACAGCAGCATAATAACCGGGCGGTTGGCATTGACCTTATACCGGGTGAACTACTTAAATATGGTGGTACGGAGTTGCACACGTCGGTATGGAAACTTTTCGTTCGAATGTGGGAGGAGGAGAGGGTCCCTGAGGACTTCAAAGTGTCTCGCATTTGTGCCCTCTACAAGAACAAGGGTGACCGTTCTGACTGTAACTCTTATCGCGGTATTTCATTGCTGTCAGTCCCTGGAAAAGTCTTTGCCAGAGTTTTACTGAACCGCCTCAAAGATTTGTCGGAAAAAATTCTGCCCGAAACCCAGTTCGGCTTCCGACCTGACCGAGGTACATGTGAAGCTATTTTCTCGGTGCGTCAACTACAAGAAAAAAGTAGAGAACAAGGTCGCCAGTTGTACCTCTGTTTTGTTGATTTAGAGAAAGCATTCGACAGTGTGCCTCGCGAAGCTCTCTGGATGGTGCTAGGAAAGTTAGGGTGCACAGAAAAGTATGTGCGACTCCTAAGACTCCTGCATGACGACATGCAGTGCTGCGTCTCTGTAGACGGTGAACAGTCTGATTTCTTCCCCGTCACCTGTGGGGTGAAACAAGGGTGTGTTCTAGCGCCCACACTGTTCGCCTTGTACTTTGCAGTTGTAGTCAAAGAAGTCCTAAATACTGTTTCCCAAGGAGTCCGCATCCGTTTCCGCACAGATGGCAGTCTTTTTAACCTGGCTAGACTTAAGGCGCGCACTAAAGTCTCGTATGCATTGATTACTGAGATCATGTATGCTGATGACTTGTGCTTTCTTGCAGAATCCCCAGACGGCCTGCAACAGCTAATGTCCGTTTTTCACCAAGCATGCTGTAAATTCGGCCTGAAGATCAGTGTCAAAAAGACGGAAGTGATGTCCTTAGACTCGCATGGTCGCGAGACACTGGCGATTATGCTTGGTGAGGATATGCTGAAACAGGTTGATAAGTTTCGTTATCTGGGGAACACTATAACATCTAAGTGTAACCTTGATGCTGAGATCAACAGCAGAATCAGTGCTGCAGCTGCAGCATTTGGGAAGTTGTGTTCCAAGGTTTTCTGCTCGCACGACCTAAAGCTAGCCACAAAAAAAAAAAAAAATATCTGTATATATGGCGATTGTGCTGCCAAACCTTCTATACTCCTCCGAGACTTGGTGTGTGTATCGTCACCACATACGCACTCTGGATCGCTTCCACCTAAAATGCCTTCGCACCATCATGAAGATCAGATGGTCCGACCGAGTGCGCAATACCGAAGTTCTGAGACGAGCCAATGTTGGTGGTATTGAGGCCTATCTAATGCGTCGTCAGCTACGGTGGTGCGGTCATGTATCCCGGATGTCGGAGGAGAGAGTGGCGAAGCGCATCTTTTATTCTGAGCTAGAGGAGGGCAAGCGAAAGCATGGCGGACAACTCCTCAGATATAAAGATGTTCAGAAACGACACATGAAAAGATGCAACATTGAGCCCACTCAATGGGAGGGTCTGGCAGCACAGCGTCCCGAATGGCGCGGGATGGTTAAGAAGCAAGTCCGCGAGTTTGAGGAACAGCGTAAAGCAGACCTCGACGCTAAGCGCGATGAGCTGAAGGCCCGTCCTCCCGTCGCCATTAACTATAATTATGTAAATGGCAAACTCACGTGTCCACTCTGTGCACGGGAGTTTACTGCCAAAATTGGCTACAATAGCCATCTCCGGGCGCATCAGCGCCGATCTGATTAGGAGTCAAAGTGGTCGCCATGGCCGAAATCGGTCGGAGAGATCATCATCATCATTTGACAGCTGTCAAACCCACATTAAAGGACATGTCAACAAAGATTTATAGCATTTGTGTTATAGCATTAATTGTTATACGATTTTGACAGCAATATGGCGTATTCGAGCGGCAATTCATTAGTATGTACAGGGAATTTTAAAAATCCTTCCATCTGACAGACGCATGCGTTACGGATGCGCTAAAATAGCGCTGCGGTGAACGTTAAATGTGAATCTAACAAAGCCATATATTTCATACACAAAACACTGAAAAAAGTTGTAGGTGCCGAGATTATCAACCGATATGAAAAATGCTTATCGACTTCTAGCCAGACAATTGGATTTGAGATTGAAAAATGTTGTGAATACAACCATATCTCAGTTGCCAAATCTATGTCAGCGTACAGTAGGCGCCTGAACTGCATTCCGACTCCACACTGACGGTACTTGTAGGGTGACAAACTGCATTTTTTGGTTCGTTTTGTGTGAGACACCGAGTCGTTCAACGATCCGATGAACCCTGGTGTCAGAGATTTTTAGTGGGCCCTTGACATGGTTAAGTAACAACCGCCGTCTCAGTTATCATTATCATAGACAGCACCCGCGACCAATTCTTTGAATAGGATTATATTTGGAAAAAAATAAACTATCTAGAAAGCGCGGGCATAGTACAGACGTAGGTGTGTCAACTGCTACGACGAAGCTCTTTTATTTGTAGCATTTCTAGATGCTACGAACCTGTAAAATTTCTAAAACAGCCTTTCAAGGGGTGAGCCCATGAAACTGAACAACGTTCCCCAAGGAACATAGATCAAAATATGAAAAAATCATTTGGACCTCACGTATAACTTGACTCAGCCGGCTGGTACATTTTGTATGGGACGTCCAAAAAATTTTCTTGTTTTTTTTTCGCCATAGGTTCCTTGACTAAAAGTTGTTCAGTTTCATAGGTTGGTTCACTCCTTGAAAGGAAGTCAGTGCTTTTCCTAACACCCTGTATAAATGAAGTCGCTGTTTTGCGTTTCTCCGGACGCTGTATCTTCTTAAACCACGTATCGGTGAAACCACGCAACAGTTTTTAATGTGTTTTTTTTTTATCAGATAGCATGAATTCAAGACGAATGTGTATTTGATGTATCCCGCGAAAACGTCTTATTCTAACGGAGAAACGATTAGCTAGATGGACGCAACCACTAAACGAGCTGCTAGTAAATTACAAAAATATCTGAGCGCTATAATAGATTAAATTTTTCTACTAGTAGAGGTAAAATCCTACGGCTGAGTCAATTTTATTTCAACACGAGAATATTAAGTCTCATAAACTACAAAACAGGTGGTCACACTACGTCTTGGGTCTACGAAATGCAACTCTATCTGGGGACCAGATTTCGATCGGACATTTTCAATTTTTAGGTATTTTCTGCTTATGGCATAAGGATTCCTTTTTTGTGATGAAGCTGTTCAATTCAAAATATTAGATATTCTGAATATTGTATTATAATCTTAGGGTAGGAACTATTTTAAAGGTTGTACCTCTACTTACAGCCTCTTTCATACTCAACGTCTAACGCAGCGCAAAAATAACGCCGCGCTAACGGATCCGTCTGTCAAATTCGTACTAGAAAAGTCACTCCCCATTCAAAAACCGCTCTCGGCGGATGTCCCAATGCACAACCGCTGCGTTGCTTAACGACGTCAAACGACATTATTTTGCCTGACATTTTGATCGTGCGTCTTGCGCTGTCACTGCGTTGGTTAAGCGTTATTTTAGCGTCCGTTTGATGGACATCACACATGCCTGTGTTAGACGTTGAGTGTGAAAGAGGCCTCCGTAAGAATAGAGAAATAATAAAACGGCTAAAGGGCGGCCTTTTCCCAGAGTGGGATTACGACGTGTGATGATGCTGGCTTAGAATCATCTCATTTCTTTTCCGTGGGTGTCGTAGAAGACGAGTAAGGGACTCGAGGGTTTTATCATTCTCCTTGCCTTATTCCATTCTTTGTCGGGGTCGGCTACCTAACCTTAATGTGTAGTGCAATTTTAGGCGACAGGCTGACAACCTGTCAGTATAAAATTTGTCAGACGTGGCGAGAACAACCTTAATTTTCCGGTCGTTATAGCTCTGTCTACCCCGCGAAGGATAAAGCGTGATTTGTGTATGAATGTGTTTGTATTATTTCTTCCCGCGAGTTTTGTAAAGCAAAGTGACAACTGAAAAACAGCCTTTAAAAACGTGACCTTAGCCATTACATTTTTATGACTTCTTCTTCATCGAATCGATGGTAACAGTTACAACCTCGCTGACCAATATTTGGCTACTGAAATGCCCCCTGGGGCTCGCCTCTAGTGACTGCTAACGCTCTGCTTACCCTGCAAAGGATAATGGCGTAAGGTAGTCTAAGTTGGCATCGTAATGTCACGTTACGTGTGCCCGATATGTGTGTATAGTCATTGTTACGTTATATTTTCACAGATTTTTTTTATATTCACCACCACAACTAAATCGTGAACAGCATGTGGTAGGCAGTATGTTTCACTACAGTTGCCAAACAGACAGGCGTGTGTGAATGGCGCACAAATTGCTTCCGGTATAAATCTGAATATTGGATTGGGTTCCGTACGTCGGTATTCCGTACGCGTGGTCTGAGCCATGTAAACGATAACAGCGTAAGCGGGAGCGTATTCGAATCGGTCAGATCCATAAGAGTCGCTAAAGATGGTCAATCTATCTGTATATAATATCATAAAGAGAATAAATACTCGTATCTAGCCTCAATGGGAACTTTTTAATAGTTCTTTAGTTTCTGTTAGGTTTAGGTGTCGTCGCCAGAGAGAATGATGTGAAAACTCAGTGATTTTCCATAGACATGGGTAAAAGTTTTTTATTGTGCAATAACTTGACATATTATTCCTCAAGTCATCAATACGTCAACAACTGTCATGGACACAACTTATTCTCCTAAACGACAAAACTGAATAAGATAGAGTGATTCAATAGGAATATTCATAATTATGTATGAAATGTGGGAGGAAAATATTATTCCCACGGTAAAACGAGTAGCAGCCGGCGCTCCCGCTGGCATTGTGAACTAGGTTTTATACTCGTAAAGCTTATAACTCATTTGCTTAGATAGTGTCACGACCAGCGTAACTTGACCTATGTGCTCCATTCACACGCATACGGGCGCATAGTGACAGTTACGCTGGTCGTTACACTATGTAAGCGGTTATGCTATAAACAAAATTACCTGCGTAGTAAGTTAGGTAGGTAAACTGTCGTTTCTGTCGGTCTATATTTGAAATATCATAGAATATAGAATAGCATCACTCTATTTCCTGGAATCCTGAGCAAGTGCAGCCGCGTTCCTTGTGAATAACAACTTGCACTGTACTCGCCATTGAAGACACGTGGCCTCTCTGAGGACGATGCTTACCAGCGGACAAATTGGCGCCTCAGGATCAAAAAAGCCGACCCCGCGTAACGGGATAAGGAGAGGTTAAAGAAAGAAGAAGACTGTACTCGCCAATGCGCAATGACCGGCGTGGGTGTAGTAGTAGTGTGGAACTTAAATTTTAAAAATACATACATAAATCACCGTGCCGTGTGCCGTGTGATGCCGGCTTAGAATAGCATCACCCCACATCCTTCCCGTGGGTGTCGTAAGAGGCGACTAAGGGACTCGAGAGTATTGGTGTATTACAATTTTTAGGCGACAGGCTGACAACCTGTCACTATAGTGATACACATGTTTTCCGAAACAACCTTAGAAAACAATACTTAAAAATGTCAGACGTGGCGATAGCGACCGTATTCTTACGGCTGTTAACGCTCTGCCTACCCCGCAAGGGATAAAGGCGTGATATATGTATGTATGTAAATCACGCCTCCTTCGCGTTGGTGTAGGCTGAGACTATTTCCTTCCGTTTTCTACGATCCTGGCATACTTCGTTCGTTTCTTCTACACTCATCAAATAATAAAAAAAAAAACAATCTTTTCATGCACGCTCGTCGGTTTAGCGTATTTTAAAAGGGGTAAGTATACTGCTTCTTAAATTTTAATCACTAAAAATTATCATACTTCCGAGAGAAAAGCGTAAGCGTCAGAGGAAAGCTTTAGACGGAAAACTAGCAAAGAAATAAAGACAAAAAAATTATTAGAAGCACAAATACGACACGTAGAGTAAAAAAAAACTCAGTTGCTAGAATTACTGCAGATGTATAAAATTTTTAAACTTACCTATTCATAAAAATAAGCACATTAGACTGAAAAGGGTTCTTTCATAGTCTCTTAAAATTGATGATGATCTCTCCCACCGCTTCGGCCATGGCGACCACTTCGACTCCTAATCAGATCGGCGCTGAAGCAGATCAATAAGTATACAGACAGTAATTTGTAAAGCAACAGTGTTACAACAAGATTTCAGATTTTCTTTAGTAGGTAGTTTTTAAAATGTGTTTTCAATGAAAATGTGTCTGAAAATGTACTAGTAACAGTAGTCTTTTCATCTTGGATATGGAAGTTATTTTTGATTAAATAACAAACTCAGCTGAGACTCTTTTATGGTTCCGTACCCAAAGGCTCAAAACGATTAATTACGACCATTATTTTGCTTACTGTTCATGCGTCCGCGTGTGGGTAGGCACAGACTGAGTTGGCGAATCGCGCCGGTTGGCGAAAGATGCACCTTGGCTTATTGCGCATACTCCAGTGCAGGCTGTATCAGATAAACCTTGATAGTTACGGATTTGAAATGGTCACAGGTGCTGTTTTTATTAACATCATTACAACAAATTTTTAACCACATAATAAAATAATTATTTAAACTCCCTTACCCACTTCCAAAGTTATTTTTATCATTCATTATTATTATTATTTATTATTTAACTGTTTATTGTTTATTCTCCTTGCCTTATCCCGTTTTCTGGCTGGGTCGGCTACCTAACCTAGGGGATTTGATGAAGAATCAAGTTTTTACACAGAGCGACTGCCAATTGACTGACCCCTACAACCCGAACCTAGTCACAATCAAAATTTATCCAAATTTAAATTTTATTTGAATGTGGGTTTCATCACGATGTTTTTGAGCAGTCGGTAAATGTACGTGAGTAAAAACACATTGGTACATGACAGGGATCGAACTCGGGTCTCACGATTGTAAGGCCGGTGTCCTAACCACTTGGCCACCGACGCTCTATCTATAGTTATTTTTATGTCATTTTCATTACAGTAGTTTATAATTACTTAGACGGCGGTCGTTACACAACCATGTCAGAAGCCTGCTACTTGTAGAGTAGGTGGTTAAAAATTAATTTTGATACTACATTTAAATAAACATATAAATATATATTTCCTAAACAAAGGAAAATGGACTTTAAGTCGTAGCATTTGCTCCAAGGTCACAAACGCCACAGGGATCATCCCATATTTTACAGGCTAAAGGGTTCATTGGATCGTTGGACGACTCGGTGTCCCGCACGAAAAGAGATTTCAATAGTACCTACGGAATCCTTCGTAAGCGATTCCGTCTAGCACTTGGCCGATATTTATGGAGCTTTACGTCTGTCCTGTATTTATCTGATATGGCCGAGCTCCAACGACGTCAGCCAGATTGGAAAATAGCTGAGTTTATCGGAAGCAAACATCCGGTGATTTTATTTTCATTTATTTGCTTTGTTTACACTGATATTGTTTGTTTTTTTGTACGTATGATGCTGGTACATGCCGCGTGATGTTGGTTTAGAATAGCATCACCCCACATCTTTCCCGCGGGTGTCGTATGAGGCGACTAAGGGACTCAAGAGTATTGACTAGTGGTGTGTTACAATTTTTGGGCGACAGGCTGACAACCTGTCGCTATACTGATACACATGTTTTCTGAAACAACCTTGGAAAACAATCCTCAAAAATGTCACACAAGGCAATAGCGACCGTATTCTTACGGCCGTTAACGCTCTGCCTACCCCGCAAGGGATAAAGGCGTGATATATGTGTGTGTGTGTGTGTGTGTGTGTGTGTGTGTGTTTGTGTATGTGTGTGTGTGTGTGTGTGTGTGTGTATGTGTGTGTGTTTTGTAAAACTTCGAAGCTACAGGGTCTACTTCAAAGATTATTAAGCAAATCTAGTAAATAGACCAAATTTGTACAGGGTGTAAAAATATTAACTGCAAATATTTTAAGCCACAAACCAGCCCATAAAACCGAACTACCTCCAAAGACTATATATAGGTCGAAATATTAAAAACAAATTCGGCCCCCATACAAAATTACCAACCAATCGACCACGGCTGTATGAGAGGTCCAAAAAATTTCTTTATATTTCATCCTATGTTTCTTGGGCAAAGTTGTTCACTTTCAGAGGCTGGTTCACCAGCTGGCTAAAGCCTAGATAATTCTTACACGCATTGTAGTTACCCAAAGTCCCATAGACATGTCGCAAATCATAGGACACGATGCCGCAAGCGCAGAGCGGCTGTCACATGCTGAAAAGCCTTGAACCAGAACTATTTACTTTCGCTTCCTAAATATATTCCAAATCACTTTCTATCTAACTAACACTTTTTTATCTGTATTTGAGTTGATAATTATGTAGTTTACAAGAAGACATCTCTATAACGAGTTCCAGTAACCTACAGCGCCATCTGTTGTAAAAGTTTCTTCAACAATGCTCTTGCGTGAATATCGTGTGGTACAGACGTGATCCTTTTATTTAATCGCAAGACGACGGCAAGTTCAAAACCATATCAATTTTATTAGCTACGTAAAGTATCTCAAACTCGCACAATTCACGCTCGCTTACTCCTCGAAGTGCTTCCAAGTATGTAATTCCACAATCTCGTAACAACTCAACTTTTATCACTTACTTCCGTATTTTGAATACAGAGATTTGTTCTCGACAGCGCCTATAGAGGGGGTTTCAAATGCTTGCTATTGTTGCTTGCTATGCTTCATTTTCTTTTCGTGTGGGCTGCTGAGTTATCCAACGACCCGATGAACCCCGATGTCACAGTTACTAGCAGGCCTCTGACATAGTTCTGTAACGACCTCCTACTAAATAATCAAGGTTTCGTTTTGTACTTTTCTAAAGTATGGCCGTTCGAAGAGGCCGTATTGGGCAGCGGTCAATCCCATTCTAGAGAACATGGTATTGACAGCTGTCAAATATGGCCTATTCGAATGGTGTGTGTATTTTATACTATGTAGTTGAGTGAATTGATTCAACTGTAAAGAGGTAAATTCGACCCTAGCACGGACTTTATAGGTAAATCGTAACTTGTCTTATTTATTAGACAACTATTTCTGTCTTGTACCGAAATGGAACTCTAGGACAATGTTCCTGTCGAATAAACGAGCCTACAATTGTCTTACCTTGTTTTAATTAAATTCGTTAAATACCTACTATATTATGTGCTACAATGGAGGGTTTCTGAAGTAGAGTACTGATAATACTAGATGGAGTTGTAAACAATTTGACAGCTTTTCCTGACTGAGAAAAAATGTTTACCTAGCTGTTTCTGTTTTTGGCCAATTATTAAGGACTAAAATCAAATCTTAGGTCCTCTAGGACTATTTGACCCTCCCGACGCATAATGTCCTTATCTTATCTTCTTATCTTAATTAGCCTACATCATCCCACTGCTGGGCAAAGGGTGGGTGGCCTCCACAATGTAGACGTTTTTGCCCACAGTTCTAATAATAGAATGTCCTTAATCCTTAAAAAAACCTTAACGCACAATGACCTAAATGCATAATGACCTAAACGCATAATGACCTAAACGCATAATGTCCTAAACGCTGAACCCAAACATTTATTCAAACGTATCAGAACATTTCAATAAATTACATCTCTGTATAAGAATAGGACACAAATAACTGTTCTCAGACTAGAGGTTTATCAAAATATTCCACCTAACGTTTTACAATCCCATCTCTACCTTATGAGTAAAGATTCTTCACCAAACTCCAAGGAGCTCAGAACGGTTCGCCGAAAAACCTTGCAAGGATATCACTGTCTTCCAAAAGTTCTAATCGCCGGTTTCTAGTACATCGAAAGCTTTGTTTGCCGATATACCTTTATGCCGACTACACGATTCATCGTAATATAGTGCGTCGATAGCACTGTTTACCGATACCACTTAATGAAAAAAAAGACCTGCAACGACGAAGAACCTTTTTTAAAATGAAGTGCAATAGAATGTTAAATATTTGATTTATCAGCCCCATGTCCGCAACTCATTCGTGGCGCAGACTCCACTTCTCATCTCCATGAATGACCCGATGAATAATTCTGAATACATTGACGATGGAAGGCATAATCTTCAAACGTCGACTTGGGACTCTTCGAACCCCTTATAAAAATGTTTCCTTACCGCAAAAACGTAAAATAAACGTGAACCTTGCCAGGAGGTATTTTCGGATTATCATGCAAAACGTAATCGTCTTTAACATTGAAAAGGGTACAATTTGTTCAACAAACTTATTACATACATACATACATATGTCAAGCCTTTCTCGCTTGCGGGGTAGGCAGAGCGTTAACGGCCGTAAGAATACGTCCACTATCGCCCGTCTGACATTTTTGAGGATTGTTTTCTAAGGTTGTTTCAGAAAACATGTGTATATCACTATAGTGACACATTGTCAGCCTGTCACCTAAAAATTGTAATACACCAATACTCTCGAGTCCCTCAGTCGCCTCTTACGGCACCCGCGGGAAGGGTGTGGGGTGATGCTATTCTAAGCCGGCATCACACGGCCCACTTATTACTCCTAAGAACAGGGTATGCCTTTTTAAGTGGTCAAAAGAAAAAATCTAGATTCTGGACACCCTTAACACCAATCTGGAATGCTGTTTTTTTAATATTCGAAAAATATTTGGCCAATTAAAAATGCTATAACAGTCAGCATTGTAAGTATGAGAGGCCCATATTTTAAAAAAAAAAACAAAAACTATTTTCTAGATTGGTAGCAAATAAAGGGTATCAAGTATAAAGATTTTTTTATAGATGGACTGTACCGGGTGTAAGGGACAGCTTTCCGAATACTGATAGGGCGCATGCAGACCACGAATCTGAACAACTTTCCCTAAGAAACATATGTCAGGAAACGACAAAAAAATCGACCTTTCATACAAAATCACGGTAAGCTGACTGCATTTGCTATGGGTAACCAAATTTTTTTTTTATATTCCTAATACATTTACTCCTAGGTGAATCGTACTGTCTCTTGCACCCGGCATAAGGTTTACTTTAATAGAAACTCATTCGGATTTGTCTCGTGTACCAGGAACTTATTTTACTTAATAGCAAAGTTTTGATTTGTTGCAAGAAAACGCAACTAGGCAACAATACTCGAAAGTCGGTGCTCTTTGGCAACTTTCCATTTCACCAACTCTGCGGCATAAGTTTGAAAAGTGCTTGGAACGACAATAAATATACGACATTTTCTGTGCGATTTGAGTATCTGGAGATTCATGCTTGAAATATAGGACTAAAGGCGGTTCCCAACCTTGACGTACGTTGATGTACTAAATAAATTGGGACATCACTATTTGGTTATTTGGTTCTTACTATTACATTCTTAATGTCTATTGTCTTTGCTATGTTCTGTGTTCTATGACCGGCTCATTGCTAGATGGCTGCGAATCGTTTCGTGTTAAAATAAAATACATGTTTACTCTGCTAAAATATCATTAATTGATTAATCCCCGGCCCCATAGCTAACAGGTATGTTTCGAAATTCCGGGTGGGCGCATAATGCGTCAGAAAATATTCAGAAGAAAATGTTCATCCCAAAATATGCAGCAATTAGTTCGTGTCAAAACAAATGAACGTGCTTGACAATGTGCCTATCCTTGTAACACTTTAGTGAATTTCGTTTTTCTATCCTGCTCTTTGTTTACGTCAGAGCTCTACACATCATTTGACTTGAAATATATGATGTATTTTTGATGTTGAACATTTTCAGTAAATTTATTTTGAAGCGTAAAGTGCGCACCCAAATTTTCCGTACTGAAAACCGATGTTGACGCAACGACTGCAAGCATTACGGATGTTCTAAAAATGCGCTGTCATTCCCTCCAAGTGTGATTCCCGCCTTTGCGGATTATTTCTTACGACTCTTGTGAAGGTATCGAAATAAAAATTTCCGAATACTTTATAGGATACTTTGCGGAGTTTTTATGATATTTCCGGTAGATAATGTTTGTCTTTGCTTAATTTACGCTGAGTTTTCTGAACTCCCTTCAATGTTTCATGTGTTATTAATGCCCCGGGTGTTAATTGTTTGGAATTTTATCTTTGCACCATGAATAGCATTAAAAATGTGTGTGAAGAATTAGCAGGAGCAGTGTTTTACACACACACAAACACACACCCACACACACACACCCACACATATACACACACGCACACTAACACAAAACCACGCCTTAATCCCACGGTTGTTTGTTATCGCCAGGTCCGACAAATATTTAAGAATCGCTTAAGATGACTCGTGTATCACTTCCTATATTGACCGGTGGTCAGCCCGTCGCCTAAAACTGCAATATACATGAAACCCTGTCGCTTCTTACGACACTGAAGAAGAAATGGGCTGATGCTATTTTAAGCCAGCAACACACGACAAGGAGCATTTTCAAATGTTTCAAGCGGTTTTTACACGCACCGTCATAATTCCCGTATTTCTCATGATTTATTTTTTTGCCTGTCCCAAGTCGTCATTTTACGAGTAAGGTAGCTATCATGAACCGCAAAATGATACTATACGTGCAATTATATGGATCCCATTTCTGCATTTCTGTCTCCCTGTATTTCCTAAACCATAGGTTTATTTTGCGTTTTTTAAATAGAAACATAATTCAAGAAGAAGGTAATTTTATGTTTAATCCACGCCGGGAAAACGTTTTGTTCCTATGGGAAAAAAACCAGCAGCGAGTGCAACCGTTGGGCGCGTTGCTAGCTCAAACAAGTTACATCGTAAAGTGTATCACAAGCGCCGGATTGTTTCAAACAACAACTACCGTTACCCCGCTACCCCGCTCGTATGTACAGATAGACACTATTTTGTGTACGAACTATGTTTCTATGTGACGTATACAAATCACTACATAGTATTTTTTTTAAGACGCTTCCCGTCTCTGTACCCATGTCTGTATGTGTAGTTAGATTTTTAAAACTACGCAAAATATTTTCATGGTTGATCTATTAATAACGGGACAACAATTTCAATATTTTAAAAACGATGAATATGATTAGTAGTATTTTATACAATAGTTTTCACAATTCACATATTATTTTATTATTACCTTTTCTATTTTCTATTTTATTTCTATTATAAACAAACTTTGTATTAAACTGGTAGTTCTGAAGTGTCACTTTCATACAAAGTGTATTTACAAAAAGATAAGTACCTAAACTTACAGACTATAGAACCAAATTTATGACCCAAAAATATGTCGGCCAAGTTGTGATATTTCATCTTCAAGCACCGACGACCGATGTGGCGCAGTGGTAGTGCGACTGCCTGCCACGCCGAAAGTTCCGGGTTCGATTCTCGGTGGGCCAATCCCAAAGTTGATATGGCGCGGTCGTTACACAACCTTGTCAGAAGCCTGCTACTTGTAGAAAGCAGTTGAAAAATTCTGACGCTAGAATTCATCGGGTCGTTGGACGACTCGGTTTCCCACACGAAGAGAGATCTTAAAACCAGCCACTGAACATGTGACCCATTAATACAAATCATACCCAAAGCCAACACGTGTTGCTCCACCACCAAACTTCTTACTAACTTCCCCAGGCTAATCCCACACCTAACGCACGACGCTGCGCATTTTTAGCGCATCCGTAACGCATGTGTCCGTCGGATGTAAAGAAAATTTCAAGCAGAAGCACACAGATGAATTACGTTGTTTAACCAGACGCAGCTAAACCTCGATTTTTAGTATAGTTAATTTTGGATCATGACAACTTTTGTTTGGATGCTCGTCCTGTTTTTCATCCGTCTTGCGTCACAGTTGCAGGAATCGCATCAAAGCCAAAGTTATATAATAATAGAGATTAAATATTGCTTATCATTTTAGCGTAGGGAATTTTGATGCAACATGCTAGTTCTGGAGTTATTGAGTGTCAAAGATGGGTAGCGAAAGAGACAAAAGTGCTGATGTTTGGTGCTCTTTAGTGTATTTAGTTCTAAATACCTTATTTTCGGTGAGCAGAGTAGAATAGGTTTACGCCTCAGTACTTTTTTTTGTTAAAATAGGTAAACGTAGATTTTCAATTTTATTTTTATTAATTTCCCGGTTTTGTGCAACAATTAACGTTGCTATTTTACATTGAAATTGGCGATATTATACATTGCATTCATTTGTTTTGTTACGCAAGACACATGGTTAGCCCATGTATGGGCTTTCTTCTTTCCTTTCATCTGACAAATTCGTTACGTATGCGCTAAAATGGCGCTCGTTTGTGCGTTTTGTGTGAGAACCAGCTTACAACATAATCATAGTTTACCCAAATCGCTCATTTGGTGTGCGAAGGGGCAAATAGTTATGCGTTTACAAGCGAAACTCAACTTATGTGATCCGTGTTATATGGGTTAAGTGGGAAACTTGAGCATGGGTATACATGTTTGCTTTGTCCAAGATAACTGGGACCTGGGTGCTACGCGACAACATTGAACATACATACATACATATATCACGCCTTTATCCCTTGCGGGGTAGGCAGAGCGTTAACGGCCGTAAGAATACGGTCGCTATCGCCACGTTTGACATTTTTGAGGATTGTTTACCAAGGTTGTTTCAGAAAACATGTGTATCCTGCCTGCCTGCCTGTCACCTAAAAATTGTAATACACCAATACTCTCGAGTCCCTTAGTCGCCTCTTACGACACCCGCAGGAAGGATGTGGAGACAACATTGAATATTTCTAGAAACTATGAATATTGTCAGTAGTATTTTTTAAGCGTACAACTTTCGTATTTTCTGAAAAACCCAGTGATAATTAGATAATAAAACCAAGATAAAACCCAACTGCGGCAATAAGCATGATGACTGCAAGTCAATTGAGCTACTCTTTAAAACGATATTTTGTATGAAAATACGTTTATTAATTCAAACTCTGAATTTTTCGTAAAACTAGAAATGGAGTATTTAGTACTTCTGGGTAATAGTTGTAAGCGTACTATTTGTATTTTATTAAGTACTAAACTAGTCATCTAGCGAATTTAAAAGTTATAATTTGTGATTTGAATCCGTTATTTTGTATATATGAAATACTAGCTATAAAAATAATTAGCATCAAATAAATGAAGGAGTAATATTTACCACTTGGAACATCACTCCAACAATTGATATGTATCTACCTTTCATCTGAGAGTTAATCATGAGATATTCACGTAAGAAAGATATGGCGACGAAAAATTTGTATTATTATGTTACTCTGTTAGTATTATTACGTTTAGTTTCTCTTCCTACCCCTCAAGGGATAAAGGCGTGATATTTGTACGTGTATTATGTTACATACTCTTCTTTTCATGTGGGACACCGAGTCGTCGAAGGACCCAGTGTACCCTAGTGTCTTTTTGAACAACCTTCTACAAGTATAGCAGGCTTCTGACAAGGTTGTGTAACGACCGCCGCCTCAGTAATCATAGACAGCAACCGGGACCTACGGCTTAACGTGCTAAACACGGAACCATCTTTCTTGCGGACAATCGGGTGGTTCAGCCCGCAATGTCCTAACCAGACTGGGAACAAACTCACAAAGTGATAAGTGGGTGAAAATTTGCGCAGTTAAATATTGCGGTCACACGTAAATTTCTTCAAGTGTACAACACTTACAGATTTTAAGTATCATTCACACGAAAGAACGTTTAATTGACTATTTGGAAAGTAAAAGTCTATCCACAAATTATGAAATATGTTTAACTAAAACTTAATCTGAAATCTGAAATCGGGGCCAAAACACGCGTTCTTCGCGTGTCACACTCAGATATTGCGAAATTCAAACACGTATAAAGTTTTATCTAGCTGGACAACATATAACTTTTTACCCATCATAATAATCCTTATATCATGTAGATTTATAGAAAATTATTAATTGGACAATATTTAACTGCGTATATCGATAAAAATGACAGTTTGTGTTGGTCACACGTTTTTGTATTTTCTGAATACGTGGTCTAAAACGACTGAATCGCTGAAACTAATAGTATTATGAGCTGGGTCTTGTTTCTGCCTTCTGCCAGGATTACTTCTTCATCCCTGAAGAGAGAGCATATAGTTCTTTGGTACTTCTATAATAAAATAGGAGTTGTTAAATTTTTTGATCCTATTTTTGCACCTGCGCCAGGTCCCTTTCCTGTGCATGTTTTCTTCATGAAAGAGTTATTACAGAGGATTTGTTCTGAACAAATAATGTCGCATAATAAAGCGAGATTTAAGATTCGTTTAAAAATTTTGATTGCATTCAAGCGTTTACCAATAAATCACTAAAAACATAAAAAATTGTCCCTTGACTGGCTTCATTTGACTGGCATTTTTCCCAGTCAAGGGACATTTTATGCCAGTCAAGTGACTAATGTTATTTTAATGATAGTTTTTGCAAAATTTCTGTGTAAAGGTGTGCCTGTAGAGTAGAATAGCACCACCCTATGTCTGCCCATGGGTACCGTAAGTTAGATTTAGGGTTTCTAGTTGGTGAACAGCATTGTTTTTCGTGCAGATAACATAGTTTAAAAACACGTGCTTTATGTCTCTAGGTGTGGCTGCGTTAGGCCTCAGGGTAGCTGCGCGATATCTCAGCCTGATTGATAGACGTCTCTTAAGCTACTGCGTTGTAACTCAGGGAGGCTGCGTTAAGTCTCAGGTTAATTTCGACGTATCTTAAGCTGTCTGCATTGTATCTCAGCATGGCTGTTTTATGTCTTGGGTTGGTTGCGACGTCTCTTAAGATGATTGCATTGTATGTCGGAGTCTTTTTAGCTGAGTACGTCGTGTCTCAGGCTGATTACGTCGTCTCTAAGATGACTACGTCGTGTCTCAGGTTAGTTACGTTATTTCTCTGTCTGATGGCAATGTCTCTTAAGCTGATTGCGTCGTGTCTCATGTATACAGCGGCGTGTGTTAGGTTGCTTGCCTAAGGCTATCTGAGTCATGCATGTCTCAGGCTGATTGCGTCATCTTTAAGGTTATCTTCGTCTGTTCAGTAGCAGAAGGTACAACACAGTTAATTCTCAGGTCATAATCTTTTTGGTGGTTTCTTCTTGTCTCATGCTAGCTGTTTCATTATGGCCTAAGTTTTAATTTAATTTAAACGACTTACGTTACTATTGTTTTGGTAGAGAATTGGGTCTACGTTTCGGCTGTTTACAAACAGCCTTCTTCCGAAGGTCGACAGATCACATACGCCCGCCTGTCAACTGTGATTGTCGAACACTGTGGCTGTTTCATTTCGTATGTCGGGCTGGCTGTGTCGTGTTTCAAGCACGAGCGAATTGTCTGTGACTAGGTGCGTCGTGTCTTAACCAGACTGAGGCTTCAGGGCGTCAGTCTGGTAGGCTGCGGCTACTTTTACTTCTATTCTACTTAGTAAAAGCAAAAGATGAACAGCTTTTATTCTTATATTTTGTTAAAATAATTACTTTGTCCCTTGACTGGCGCAAAATGTCCCGTTGACTGGCACCTCAAATTTCAAAATTGAATTTTGACGAAACTTGTGGTTCGATTTAAGTGTTTTTTTGTAAATAACCTTTTCAATAGGCCTTCATTATTATGCAATGATAAAATAACCATAAAACTAAAATTTTAAATTTGCCAGGAAAGGGACCTGAAGAACCGTTTTCAAATATCCACCCAAATATCAACTTTGTAAGTGACCCACCGAGAATCGAACCCGGAACCTTCTGCGTGGCAGGCAGTCGCACTACCACTGCTCCACATCGGTCGTCGACAATGATACATACTCATACCTATGTATGTACCTATACCTACCTACTGTAATACAAACTGTATACGGGGCGGAAATATAGGGCAAGGCCGCTTACTCTCACGGCAAACATCAAAGCAGTCAGCTTCTTGACAATCTAACTGAGTGAGTAGGTTGATATACATAACCATAAAAGGTAAACCTACTTAAGTATATTAGTTATGTACTAAATAAGGGGTAAAAATATTAGCTGCAAATATATCAAGGGTGAATCAGCCCTTGAAACTGAACAACTTTCCCCAAGAAACATAGGTTACAAAGTTACAAAGCTACCGACAGACCAATTCAATTTGTATGGGAGGTCCAAAAACTTTTCTCATATTTCGACCTATGTTTCTTGGGGAAAGTTGTTCAGTCTCATGGGCTAACTCACCCCTAATTTTTACACCATATACATAACCATAAAAGGTAAACTTACTTAAGTATATTATCTAAGTTAATTATTGTCTTTGTGCTGTACCTAGTTGTATAATTAATTACTTGCGGAAGAAAATAAACTTAAAGAAAATGTCTCGATTTCTCTGGTGAGAAGTGTAGATTAAGGCCCATTTGTCAAATATGTTTAAATTAAAGTATGGAGCGAATTATAAAAAGGTGAGTCAATTTGAAAAGCACACCCAAAATTCTGACGATCAATTTTCCGCTAGTCAATAACTTTTGAAACAACAAAGTTTCGATTTGAATGAAAAAATCTGAACAATGGAAACAGAGTTTGCACTATGAACATCTGTGGTAACGGCATTTAATCAAAACTGCGTCACTGACCAATATTGAGTTCAGCCAATTTTCGGCGGATCGCACACTTAACGCACTACGGACCGCTAAAATATCGCAAATATTTTAACGTACTCCCTATAATAAAATCGCACTCGACGGACGACGCTGCGCTAGGGCTGGGTCGACAGCGGTTGAGCGGTTTTGGTATGGGGATTGACATTTCTGGTATGGATCTGTCAGACCGCTGCGAATGTTTAAGCGCTCCGTCGTGCGTTAAGGCGAGGAGTTGCTGCTCAAATCACGATTTCAGGGGGTGAGGTGTGGGGGGCCGCCAGCGCTCCCCGCGCTCAGACGCATCAGCTGGCGCTCGCACACTACGCACCCGTACGTCGTGTGTCTTATGGACATGACCGCAGTCCGACCACCTTTTAAATATATTTGAGCTTTATCCCGGCCATGGAACTTTTACTTCTACCGTGAATTATTATTTTTTTGTGATAATGCGACGAAACGAAATATGAATGTGGATAGATGGATGGACGCAGAAGAGAAGGAAGGCCTTAAAAGAACGTAATGGCTAGTTAAAACACACAAATTTAATTACAAAGTATGTTAGGATAAGTACTAAGCTCCTTTTATGAACCTGTCCTTGAAACTGAACAACTTTCCCCCTGGAACATAGGTCGAAATATGAAAAAAAAATCTAGCCGACCCAATTCAGATTCTGTAAAGTTAAAAAAAGTACGAATAGATTGTAAAAAAAGATGATTATGAATCAAACGGTGTAAACAATTATTTAAATTTTGATAGAAAATGGTCGAAAGTCGGAAAATGTCCCAAGTCCAAAAATTTGAGTACGAAATTTCAGTTACGTTTGCTATACGATGTACTGTTCTCAAGATATATGCACTTTTAGTTTCCATTCGTTTTTAATATTCAAAAATGATATTTAACTAAAATGTTAAATGGCGTTTTGCATTGGAGTCCTCAGTCACGCCTGCTTCTTGCTATAGGTAGGTACTTCATTGTTTTCTTTTGTTTATGCCGCCGGCTTAAGTGCCAACAACCGTCGACTTGGGCTGTACCCCGTGAAATACTAGAATTTACATCATGTATGTGGGATGATTTATAAGATGAGACGAACAACTGTAAGATGAAACGAATGGACAACTGAACGATAATTTTTTAACGTAAGCCGGATATTAGATGAATTTCTGAGGTATGATGCTAGAACTGAAAAGCAATGTAGGTGAGTAAACGAGCGTGAAGGAGAGGGTGAACAGATACTTTTTAAATAGGATCACGGGCGAAAAAACCCGGGGTAATCTGAAGAAAATTCGAATATTAACTTATTCTTTCTTCTACATCCACAGCCACAGAGAACTTAAAACTTCGCTGTAATAACATGGGTCTATGTTATTACAGCGAAAATAAAACTAAAAAGCATACAAAAGACTTTAGTTAAGTGCCCCATCTCATATAAAACATAACCCTTTTTCCAAGCTGGTCGGATAAAAAACAAAAAGATGCAATAAAGAACAGAAAAAAGTACGCGTGACAGATAATTGCCATTCGCAAACGCCATTAAACATTTCAAAAAAAATACTTTTGCGAAAATTAAAAAGAATGCAAACTAAAAGTGAAAATACCTCAAAAACGGTGCAAAGTAGAGCAAAAATTACTCAGTTTCGGTACTCATATTTTCGGACTTGTTTGATAATATTAAAATTAAAATTGGGCCCCTATTTAGTCCACAATTGTCTTAAGCCTAGCCTCACTCACATGCGCTTTATTGAATTCCTACTTTTCTTGTTATTTATTTCACTACCTTATTTGTTCCAAATTCTCATTTGGTCTACTTTTACATTTAGTCAACTTCCTCATTTATTCTATTCCCTAAAAATATCTCGTCAAGCCCACAATTAGGGACTTTCTAGGGCCACAGACCACCTTTTTATTTTGTTCTGAAGAATATGTCAAGTGCCACGTTATTTTAAGGAAATATAGATAGTGCGCAACGGGATACTGGGTATTACTATAATGTTATCTCTTTGATGGAAGCTTCAGTATGAACATAAAAGTTCATACTCAGCTCCTAAAGCACCATCTAATTAAACTTTTTATACTACTCTTACATAGAAAGTGCCATATTACCCTAAAAAACTTACAGTCTGGCATGCATAGTTTTCGAGATAACTCAGGTTTTAGTTTCACAGCTGTCACCTTAAATCAAGAATTCGTCAAAACATTCAACTATACCAAAGAAAGTAAAACTACTTTATTTCCGAAACTAAGGTTTTTTGTAGTTCGTGTTCGTGTAGGAGTAGTGTGTGTAGTGACATCTCGTGTTCATTCTCATAAACATTCATTCTCGTGTTCAACCCACGAGTCGTACGAGCGGAGTAAGCAGCAGTCAGCGATGTGTCAAAAGCGTGACAAAGAGCAGCGCAAAAATTTTGTAATTGTGAAGAAGCTGGTAAGACTGCTCTCTGATGTAGTTTTGTTTGTATGTCTGAATCCCATACCGTCCCGACCACAGAACAGCGTATGGGTATCACAGATTATATATGCGTGGCTAGATCATGGCGTACGTAAGCAATATCGTCTTCAGACTTAAAAAATATCACTATTCGCTCCGAGTTAACGCACAAAGAAAACAATATATTTGCGTGCGCGCACAAGACATCTCTGGTCTGTGGTTGAATGACCACCGACTGGATCTAATTTGGCACCGCTGTGTCGGTTTCTGTAATAAGTTCTTTGGGGAAAATTGTTTAGATAACCTGTCAACCAAAAGTTATCTTGAAAAGATAATAGGTATTACAAATTACTTGGTACCTACTGTAAAAACTTTACTCACGCTCAGAATGCACCCTGTAAATATTTAAAGTGAATTACTAGTTAAGTATCACTCCTTTCTTATTATAAGTAAAAAGACTTATTTAGGCTTTTGCTTTTCATTATATTATAGATAAAATATCGTCTATCGTCAAGGCTAGCTGAAGCGACAGCTATGATAAAATTGTTGCTCGTCTCGCCAAAAGACGTAACCGACGTAATAATAAGCGCATACTTAAATTACGCCTTTTCGTGTCAGCCATAAAGTATTTTATCAAGCAATCTGTCCATGTCACTAACGTCATAAGTAAAATGACCGACGTAATAATTACGAAAAAATATTTGTCAATTTTGCGGGAAATTTTGACACAGTACCGGCGCTGGCAAGAGCCATTTGGGTACTGGCGGGGTAGCGGGCGGTGCGGGATGTCATCGGGAGGTTGGTTTGTCGGCGAGAACCGTTCAAATTTTTGGAAAAAAACGATTTGTTGAATTAAAATCTGTTCATTCACTAAAACCTAATAGTATAATTTATAGGACATTGAAATAGGAATATTCTACATCAAGAAACTATATCAAAATAGTAGTCCAAATTACGATAAAATTGGTTTGAAAATATTTTTAATGCTCTTTTTGAGATTTTTTTAATTAAAATATGTCAAACCAATCGAGTCATACGATAGTGTTACTACTAGATAATATCTTCGAGTATGTCATATATTTTTTTGAGGTCTTGGTAGCATCAGTAACAGGCTTAAAAAATGAATCTAAACTAACGCTTTTCGTTGGCCTTCCATCATAACAGCGTCTTAAGGCTGCGATCTGCCAAAAACATGTAGGAAAGAATGTACGTAGGTACCTGAAACGCCAATTTAGTCCCTTGGTGTAGACCAGTGTGGGTTAATCTTAATGTAGTATTCGTGGAACAAACTCCTTACTTTGATATGTTTATGTATGTATGTATTTCTACAGCGACGTTCATGGGCGAAGTTAGATGACCCCCGACGTCACGTTCTGCCGACACGGCCTCCATAAAGGAACTTCAAATGTCTCGCGTGAAATAAACCCTTCGTCGTGATACAACAATGTGCTTCAGATATAAGTTTAAATTCGTGCTTTAGGTTTTTGAGAAAATCACATAGTGTGTGTGGATACGGAAATTCTTCTCCTGAGTAGGCATTAATGATTAAAAGTTGAGTTACACGGTCAGTTCGGTAACTAATAGAATGAAACATTTTAGTATTCCATAGAATAAAAGATATCATATGACTGCTTTGGCTATACGGGTATTTTATTTTTATAAGAGTTACTAAAGTAATTTTCGCCATAATTCCTACAGCGACGTTGTTTATGGGCGAAGTTAGATGACCCCCGACGTCACGTTCTGCCGACACGGCCTCCATAAAGGAACTTCAAATGTGCCGCGTGAAATAAACCCCTTGTGACACAACAATGTACTTTAGAGACAAATTTTATTTTAATTTATGCTACAGGTTGTTGCGAAAATCGTAATGTGGTGTGGGAAGGGTGATTCTTACCCTGAGTAGGCCTTAAATCCTGAGCAGGTTGAAGATCAAAATTTGAGTTAAACGGTCAGTGTCAGTAATTAATAGAATGAAACATTTTAGTATTCCATAGAATAAAAGATATCATATGACTGCTTTGGCAATACCGGTATTTTATTTATATAAGAGTTACTAAAGTAATTTTCGCCATAATTCCTACAGCGACGTTGTTTATGGGCGAAGTTAGATGACCCACGACGTCACGTTCTGCCGACACGGCCTCCATAAAGGAACTTCAAATGTGCCGCGTGAAATAAACCCCTTGCGACACAACAATGTACTCCAGCTTAATTTTATGTGGAAAATTCCAGAATAAGTTTTGGTTGAGCTTTCAGGATATGCATTTACTTCACAAATATGATTTTTCTTTCAAAAGATTTAGTAATTCATGTCAATGGGATTGTATGAATCCATGAAACTGAATCATTTTCTCCAAGAAATATGAGTCAAAATATGTAAACAAAATGTTAGAGCTGTCATTAATACACAGCAGTAATATTTTTCTCGCCACGCCTCACACATAGCGACACAAAATTACATGTTCTCTGCGATTCAACTGAACAAACTTTGGTTCTTGGGGAAAGTTTTTCAATGTCATATCCTGGTTCACCCTTTGTAATATTTTCAGGAGGTATCTTTATAACCTTAGTTATAAGGTTATGACTAAGGTGGGTCATACACTTTATGCACGACAGACCGCTAAAATATCGTAGCGGTCTCTTCGATCCATACTAGAAATGTCAATGCCCAAACTAAAACCGCTCAACCACTGTTGACGCAGCGCTATCGCAGCGTCGTCCGTCGAGTGCGGTTTTAGTATGGGAAGTGACGTTTCTAGTATAGATCTGACAGACCGTTGCGATATTTTAGCGGTCCGCCTAAGCCTTTGCGTTTTCTTCAAGACTGTATTTACGCTAAAGGAATTTTTAATATTGTTGCTCTACGCACTGCATTTCCCGTAGTAAATTAAAAATCAGAGTCAAGTTTCTTGCACAAGAATTTTCATAATCTCCGTTCGCATGCCGAAGGATTTCTTTATTATTTTTTAGCTATTGTTTTAAATACCAAAGGAAAATAGACCTCGTCAGTAAACAACCATGTAGAGACCTAAATACTAGTATTAATATCTAATCAACAGACAGCGGGCCGTGTTTAGGGAATGCGAATATGTACCTAAAGCATGTTTGAAGATGTTTTTATCCACGTACATTTACCGACTGCTCTTACGATGAAGGAGAAACATTGTGATGAAACCCACATTCAAACAAAATTTTAATTCCGATGATAATATTTGAATATGACTAAATTAACCGAGGATTCAGGCCAGGTTGCCTTTGGGTTGCAGAGATCAGCTGGCAAGTGCTCTGTGAAAAAACTTGGTTCCAAGTCGAATCCCCTCGGTTAGGTAACCAATCCCGACAGAGAACGGGATAAGGCAAGGGGAAAGATCTTCTTCTTATCTGCAAATTTAGATTTTATGTGCCCAAAAATCAGCCACCCGGACAGCATTTTCTGTGGCCTTCATGAGGTCATCAAGCGTGCAGGTATTGGGGCACGCGGAGCAGGACAGGAGATGTTCCATGGTCTGAGGAGTTACACCGCATTCGCATATGTTGCTGGAGCTATCGATGTAGCCCCACCGAGTCAGATTGTCTTTGCAGCGGCCGACCTGGGACCGCAATCTGTTTAAAGATTTCCAAGTCGGCCATGTCAAGTCATGACCGGGGGGTAGGTTTTCAGATGTTTTAACGAATGAAGTGGGAACCCTCTCCTTCCAAAGTCCAACTCTGACCTGGCGCGGATCGCTGGTGACGGAGAGCACATTTTTGAGGAAGCTCCGCCGACTTACGAGCCTAGACGGTATAGAAGAGCTCCCATACATTGGGTGTTGGGGGAAAGATGATTTCAAGATGCACTTTTACACCAAGTAATGTATTGTGAATATATTATAACCAACTAGAAGGTGAATATTCTGTTTGATGTATATATACACAACCAAAACCCATCTTATGCAAGGACTATTCCGATGAGTTTTGAATTACTAGGTCTATGGGGCCCATCTTACTAAGATGAACTTTTTAGACTAGTTGCTGGGCTATTGGTTGTGATTGAGACGATAAGATGCCTACCAATTAAAATGTCATATACTTAGGTAAAAAGGTCATGTAATTTAATAGGGTCCTAAGTACAGTATGCAGGTAAATTAACTCATCGCGCTGCAGCAAGCGTCACTCATCAGCGTCTATTAACTTGAGTGATGGCAATTTGCAGTACAAGCACCTTCTAGTGCTGCCATATTAATTTGAAAGAAACTGACTTAGGCGGAACGCACACTTGACGCACGACGGAGCGCTAAAACATCGCAGCAGTCTGTCAGATCTATACTAGAAATGTCAATCCCCATACTAAAACCGCTCAACCGCTGGCGACGCAGCGCTATCGCAATGTCGCGGTTTTAGTATAGGCAGTGACGTTTCTAATATGGGTCTGACAGACCGCTGCGATATTTTTGCGCTCCGTCGTGCGTCAAGTGTGCGATCCGCCTTATAAGACCTGGGTTCACACAGTGCCTGTTGATGATGATAAAACAATATTGTACATCAGACGCCTTCATACAGGTCTTGAATTCGATAGAGATATTTCGACAGTGTTCTCTGTGGGCGTTCATTGGCAATTTTTTATCAGCTTAAATCTACACTCTACCGGAAGGATCAAAAGAGTATTGCTATTTTTAATCACAGCTGGCAACACTAGGACAGACGCCATCACGGAGCCGTCAAAGCATGTAACAAGATGGAATGTGGTTCATAATTGATTTAGCAGATCGGGCGGGGTGGCTCTCACTTATTATAGAGGTAAGTGCCGCGATTCTATTAGGAACATAAAATTGTTATTGTTTACTATGACTAATTCACTTATTCAGTGACCGTATTGTAATTTAACTCTATGACATTCTAAAAGCATTCATTGTGAATCTACTTGGAAATAAACGATTGAATCTTGAATCTTGAATCTAAGTCGCCTGTAGCTGTTGGTACGAGTATGATAGTATTTTCAAGGTGACAAAAAGGATTTTATACTTCACTACAATTACATAGAAAATGCTTTATAGCTTAACGAAATGTAAAGAGAAACGTGAGTCATTGTTCACGTTTCAAATTGGCGGGAGACAAAACTCCATACATATCACTTTCCTCCCCAGGTGAGAAAAAGGCAAGCGTCAATGCTACGTAAAACGGAACGTAAATCTTACATATTTTTTCAGGAAAAATAGAAGACTTGGCTGGATGGACTTATTGCTTTTGCTTTGTACAAAAAAAACTATACCGCGTGAATTCGCTTTGGATTTTACATGTAATTTTTAGGTTTACTGAACTGAACTGTTCTTCTATTCGTAGTCGTATTATTATATTCTTGCTGGTGTAATATAAAGCATCACCCGGAAGAAAGTTCGATTGCAAACTCGTGTGTGTTGATGTCCTCAGCTGCGCCTCGGGCCTCAAACTGCACCCTCGTTAACCATCGATTCCTTACTCACCACATGATCAATGTACTATTTCTTTCTAACCACATTCTCTCTGCCCGGATCTATTTATTATACAGAGTGTAAAAATCAATTGCAAATATTTTAACAACTGTTTCAAAAAAACATAGGTCAAAATATGAGAATTTTTTTTGAACTCCCATACTCTACTTGAAAATAATTTACTTGGTTGGTGTCGACCTATGCTCCTTACGGAAAGCTATTTAGTTCCATGTGCTGGTTTACTCCTTAAAATCTTTGCAAATGCTGCTTTTTTTTACACCATGTAGTTTTAGTGTCTTGCCTATTAATCACAGCTTGCAACACTCGCCATCACGGAGCCGTCAAAGCATGTAACAAGATGGAATGTGGTCATAACTGATTTAGCAGATCTGGTGTAGCTTGCATTGAACTATACCTCTCCTGTAGCCATAGCTTTTGGTAGTATTTTCAAGGAGACAATAAGGATTTTATACTACACCTACACAGGAAATTTCGTATTCTCACCACGTGATCAATATACTATTTCTTTCTAACCACTGTCTGATCACGTCACATCTTATCCATTTATTATAGCTCTAGTGGCTTGCCCATTAATCACAACTGGCAACACTGGCCATCACGGAGCCGTCAAAGCATGTAACAAGATGGAATGTGGTTCATAATTGATTTAGCAGATCGGGCGGGTGGCTCCCACTCAATTACACTGTCTAGACCTGTCGGCTGCGAAGGTTATATCGGGGTAGTTTTGATCGTAATAATATTATAGTGGCATGCCGTGTGATGCCGGCTTAGAATAGCATCACCCCACATACTTCCCGCGGGTGTCGTAAGGCGACTTAGGGGCTCGAGAGTTTTAGTGTATTAAAATTTGTAGGTGACAGGCTGACAACCTGTAAATGTCAGACGTGGCGACAGCGACCGTGCTCTTATTGTTGTTGTTAACGCTCTGCCTACCCCGCAAGGGATAAAGGCCTGATATTTGTATGTCTGTATGTATGTATGTTGACCCGTATTTTTCCGCACACTGGAGCTGGGTCCGGTGCTATGTGGGTTTTGAACTTTTGAACAAATATAATTACTGGAACTACATAGGTGAGCACTGAACCTCAGTACCTTAATTTAAAGTAGGACTCAGAATCGAAAACAAGACACAATATCTAGGTACCATTTCTAAACATGGTCAGATAGACCACTACAAATGATTGGAAATTAAGTAGTAGGTGTAATACGGCTGTGTTGTGTGTGTCTCTATGTATGTGTGCGTGTGTGTGTGTGTCTGTGTGTAATTGTGTGTGTATGTATTGCAGGTCTATCAAGTCTCGTAACTAAACTCTCTCTCCTTAAAACAGTCGAGCAAAGTCTCAAGAAGCATACGGCGAGCTGTTTCCACAAGTTTATGAAGTACCGTGGAATTGTGACATCTCCGCTCAAGTTATTTTATTTCCAGGCGAGCTGTAAATATAAAACTTCGCGTTTTATTTCTATGAAAGGTTCATGAATTCACACTATTTCACACTTGCACAGCTGCACACTTGATGTTTGAAGTAAGGTCGATGAGGAAGAGGAAGCGCAAGAGGAAGTAACAAACTTGGAGGATGCGGATGAGGAAGAAGAAGAATAAGGTGGATCGCACACTTGATGCACGACGGAGCGCTAAAACATTGCAGCGTTCTGTCAGATTCATACTAGGATTGTCAATCTCTACACTAAAACCGCTCAATCGCTGTTAACGCAGCGCTATCGCAGTGTCGTCCGTCGAATGCGGTTTTAGTAAGGGGAGTGACGTTTCTAGTATGGATCGGACAGACCGCTGCGATATTTTTGCGCTCCGTCGTGCGTCAAGTGTGCGATCCACCTTCGCCGTCAAAAGAGACAAGAAATAAAAGAAAGTATGAAAAATAATACTTTTGTTCACACTACTGTTTACTATACACTATGATGACAGGCTTTTGCATAATCTATGAGGATACGGGAGCAGAAGAGGAATTTTGAACATTCTTTTATGTGGAAGCGGTAGCGGATGAGGAGTTTTAAAAATTGCAGAACTTCAGCGTATTGAGGTTGCGGAAGAGGAATCTTTATCAACACTGGTTTAAAGTACAGTTTTTTTGTTATGTTTGACTTGCAAAGTTTCGCGTTTTAGGGAATGTCCGTCGATCGAGCCCATCCTGTGATAGGTCGGCTAATGACAGCTTGTCTAAATGAATCAGTTCCAAAGGGCGCGGGTGGCCTAATCTCTTGAGTACACAGGATTATTGGATTTCGGATGATCACTAATCTTAATCTCGCGGAGTTAAGAGTATCATTCACAGACATAGCGCGAGCGAAACGCGTTTTTCAAATATTATGTGCTGTCTCGACGGCCGCGCGGCAAACACCCTAATGTGCGATAGGGACAGGTAGCAGGCTTCCTGAGAAATCGCCTCGAAAACAGAGTAAAATCGAGGTGCGGGCGTTAAAGTTTCCCTACCCCTAAATTTTAACGAAATTCTTTAATCTTGGTCTTGATTGCTTAGGTATGAACTAAACTAGGTTTATACATTTCGTTTTTGACCAAATTTTGTACAGTTTTGTAAGTATCCTCACTGAAGATTTTTCACTATCAAAAAAGTGTACTTTTGTGCCTCATTATTTCTGAAACTATAATATATATCAAAAAAAGATAGTTTTTGTGAATTTAAATAAAATACCTAAAAATCAAAACAATTGGTCACCGGTAAGTATGATAAAAACATACACAAGTGAAGTGAAGGAAAAACATGGTGATGAAACTAAAATTCAAATTCAGATGATATTTGAATGTGACTTAACTTAGAATTCGGGCCGGGTTAGCCTTCGGGTTGCAGAGGTTAGATGGCAGTCGCTCTGTTTAAAAACTTGGTTCCACGTCAAATTCCCTAGGTTAGGTAGCCGACCCCGACAGAGAACAGGATAAGGCAACGAGAATGAAACATAAACAAAACTTGATAAACTGTTTTCAAAACTAATAATAGTTATTTCTGTATCTGTAAACATATTTAAAAGCACAAAGGCTAAATATTATTTTGTTGACCAGTGAAATAGTTTTGTTACTATCCCAACTGTAATATTTTGTTCACCAAAGCGGTGCGTGTTTGGAAAACAATAAAATCCAACAATAGAAGCAAACTACAATTGATAAACTCTAAAAAGCATTGTGAGATTAAACGTCGTTTTCATATAACCATTTTTTTACAAATAACAATATAAGGTGTAAAATTTTTAGCTGAATTTTAAGGGGTGTTTCAGCCAATGAAACTGAACAACTTTCCCTAAGGAACATAGGTCAAAATATTTTAAAAAATTAACCTCCTATAAGTACAAATTGACTTGTAGGCAATTTTGTATAGGAGGCGGTCCGATTTTTTTTTTTCATTTTTGACCTATGTTTCATGTTAATGTTGTTTAGTGGTGCAATTTGAATACCAGAAGATACAATCATCATTTAAGGATCATTATCTTGTATTTATCGCTTTATTTTCCTCACTTTTCATTCGAAATGTTAAGCAGTTAAAAAACCTCGGTTGTTATTGATAGGTTACATACCTAAGTACATAATCTACTATTCTCGCCTATAATGCGCACAGTATAGAGACTTATCTTCGCAAGTGTCAAATCGTATGAATCTTAGTGGAGTTTTGTCCAAATAAGTGAATAATTTAGTCTACAAGTGTAGAGAAAATCGAAGTCACAGGATAGCCAAACTTCGGTTTTCGATGGAGACAGACTCTCAGCAGTTTCTGCGAAGTTCCTTGTGTCTGCAGAAACTTTACACTCAGCCAATTGCTGGCAATATGTGATATGAAGGAAGAGTCTGTTACAGTTTAGTGTGAGTGTAGAAATAATGGGAATTTTATTGCTGGTGATCCTGACAGGTGTTGTAAGAGGCAACTAAGGGACCCGAGAGGTTTCATGTGTATTACCACGTATTACAACTTTAGGCGACAGGCTGACAACCTGTCGCTACAGTGATACACGAATCATCTGAAGGGGCCTTCAATACTTGTCAGACGTGGCGATAACGACTGTAATTTTACCATCGTTAACGCTCTGCCTACCCCGCAAGGGAAAAAGGCCTGATTTGTGTATGTGTTTATGCGCGATCCTGACAGTTCAATTTTTCGTATGAATTTTCGCCACAAACTAGAAATGTCATGCGCGCGCAGGGTAACCGAACGACGCAAATGTCATTTTTGACGTGACAACGGGAGCCGGCTACACGCACCAAAAAACTTGCCCTCCGGCCGTTTTGGCAACCAAGTTTCGCAACCAGTTGTTGAAAAAGAATTAACATTCTTGTTACGCAACTAGTTGCCTAAAAAGAAATTATATTCCTGTTTCACATCTAGTTGCCAAAGAAGAATAGTGCTTTCTGGTTTAATATTTAGTCTACATATTAATAAAAGGCAAATATCAAAAACAAAACAATTATTATTACTACTAGTATACAAAACACAAAGTTACTGTTTTCTCAACTAAATCACTAATATTAATATTAATATTATCTTTTAATCATTAATATTCTTTTATCTATTAGCATCCATTCACCAAGGTATGACAAAAGGGCTTATGATTTCTATGCAATGTCCGACAGACATAACTTTTTTTTGTAAATCGTTTAACGCCGACTCAATTTCCTGATCTATCTCCGCATATTCCCTCTTTTTCTTGTTTGTTGTTTTTTTTAAATCGTACTATGATTTTTCAGAATCTAACACGTCTAGTAAATGTGCTAAAGTAGGATGTGTCCGTCCAACAAAACCGTTAATTTTGCGATGCCAACCTTTAATGTTGTTATTAGTTCTGATTATTTCATTTGCACAGGAACAATTGCCGAAATCTTCTTTTTTACTTGTTGTAAACAAATACATTTATTTCCTTTTCGTCAACCTGGTTGCGAAACTCCAGTAATATAAACGCTGTGAAACAGGAATATAATTTATTTTTAGGCAACTAGTTGCGTAACAAGAATGTTAATTCTTTTTCAACAACTGGTTGCGAAACTTGGTTGCCAAAACGGCCGGAAGGAAAACTTGACTCATGCCTCACGGTGGATCGCACACTTAACGCACAACGGACCGCTCAAATATCGCAAGTTTCTGTCAGATCCATACTAGAAATGTCAATCCCTACACTAAAACCGCTCAACCACTGTCGACGCAGCCCTGTCGCAGCGTCGTCCGTAGAGTGCTGTTTTAGTGTGGGGAGTGACGTTTCTTGTATGGCTCTGACAGACCGCTGCGATATTTTAGCGATCCGTCGTGCATTACGCGTGCGATGCGCCTAGCGGTGGAACGTTTTTAGTATAGGGATTGTCGTTTCTAGCACTTTCTAGTATAGATCTGACAGACCGCTGCGTTACGGATGTGATATTTTAGCGCTGCATTGTGGGTTAAGTGTTAAAAAAGCCGAAATAAATGAGAGCTGCAGATTTCTTGTCTCTATTCAATTCAATATTATTTATTAACGTTCAGGAAGTTTCTTGACCATATTAATACCATTGTACTCAGTCAGTATTTTTAAGCTCAAACGTCACTTCTATGCCTGATGATTCGAAATGAAGGCTAACAACGTGGACATCTTGTATTCGGTATTTCGGTACTCATTGTTTCAGCTTCAAAACTGACTAAGTATTCAAGGATTACCCAAATTGCTTAAAAGCAGCTTATCGTACAGGACGAAACTCACAAGAGTTGTCGCAAGACACTCGTGAGACCGATGCTTGCATTCTAGAGTTCATCTACATACATACATATATCACGCCTTTTTCCCTTGTGGGGTAGGCAGAGAGTTAACGGCCGTAAGAATACGCTATCGCCACGTCTGACATTTTTGAGGATTGTTTTCCAAGGTTGTTTCAGAAAACATGTGTATCACTATAGTGACAGGTTGTCAGCCTGTCGCCTAAAAATTGTAATACACCAATACCCTCGAGACCCTTAGTCGCCTCTTACGACACCCGCGGGAAGAATCACGGGAATGCTATTCTAAGCCGGCATCGCACAGTACCGATGACTGATGCCTCGCAGATTTGCATTCTAGAGTTTATCTGAACTCTATTATATCCTAACACCATTGTGTTCTTATTATTGGTGACCAATTTCTGTGGCCTATGCAACGAAACTACAGGCTACAATTCTACAAGTGAAATTCGATGTACATTGCGTAGCCGGTGGTACATTATAGAACCAAGATTTTTGACACGCTACGCAATGTACAACGAATTTCTCTTGTAGAATTATAGCCAGTAGTTTTGAAAAACGAGGCAACGATAGTTTTAGAGCCTTGAGAGTCTAGACTATAGAAATTGTTTTGTTTACGTGGTTTCTTAGCTAGGTCGTCTGAAGGTCAAAGCAAACAATTTCTGTAACCAGTCAATCCTTGAGTTTATCAACACAAACCTTGCTGAGACTAGGTACCTACCTACTTGTTAAACAATTGTTTCAGACCAAAGTTCTGAGCCGATTTTCATTATCCCTTAGTTTAGTCTATATGGAATTTTGGGTATTTTGAATATGATATAATATATATAAAAGACTGTTTTAACAGTCACAACAGTCTAATTTTGGATATAGACCTATCAGGGGACATTGCAATCGTCACTACGCTTGGCAGGCAGATTGGAGAGCGCAGTGCAAGAACGCTGCTGCCCATTTTTATCCATTAGTCGTTTTTACGACACCCACGGGTATAATTGGGGTGATGCTATTCTGAGCTTGGGTCAGGGTCGGCTACCTAACTTAGGGGATTTGACGTGGAACCAAGTTTTTACACAGAGCGCTTTTCATCTGACGTCTGCAACCTGGCCCGAATCCTCGGTTAAGTCACATAAAAATTTTATTTAAATGTGGGTTTCGCACAATGATTTTTCTTCACCGTAAGAGCACTCGGTAAATGTACGTGAGTAAAAACACATTAGTACATGGCGGGGATCGAACTCGTGTCTCAAGATTGTAAGACCGGTGTTCTAATCACTTTACCACCAACGCTCTCCGTCTATCTATACCCTTAAAAGGGACAATCTCTTTGAGACGTAATGAAACAGAAGACTTCTACTTTCAAGTAAATAACGTCATGTTGACGAGATGAAATTAAATTCCTCCTCTGATGAAATTAAAACCAGACCTTCTCAAGTTTAATAAGGCGTATCCGACATGTAGCGCATGACGCTGCGCTTATTTAACGCATTCGTAACGCACGCGCCTGTCAGATGTAAGGACGACTAACACAATACTAAAAATTGACGTTGACGCAGCACTCACGAATGAATTTTAGTTGTTAGACAGACGAATCCGTTGACGCAGTCCCGTCATGACACAGCGTCGCAGCTGCGTCATGCGTTAGACCTGCAACTATGTCGTAAGTATGGTTTTGAAATTTTCTTGCATCTGACAGACTGCCGTGTGATGCCAGCTTAGAATAGCATCATCCCATTTCTTTCCCGTGGGTTTCGTAAAAACCGACTTAGGGACTCGAGGGTTTCATGTGTATTGCAATTTTAGGCGACAGGCTGACAACCTGTCACTATAGTGATACACGACTTATCTGAAACGACCCTCAAACATTTGTCAGACATGGCGATAACGACCATAATTTTACGGTCGTCAACGCTCTGCCTACTCGCCAGGGATATAGGATTTGTGTGTGTGTGTGTGTGACAGACGCATGCGTTACGTTACGTAGGCGTTAAAATAGCGCTCAGTTGTGCGTTGAGAGTGAGTACCACCTAAAAACAAAGAGCATGTGATTCATTTGACTTAATAAATTGCCAGGGAAATGTTGTCGCCCTTAATAAAACACTTACGTGCGTATGACAGAGTTTGGCAAACAAAATTATCATGTAGATGACTTGGAAGTGAAAACATTTCGGAACTTTTACTGTCATTAATGTCATTTAATAACGATTTTAGGAAAAAAACGTTTTTAAACATAAGGTGTAAAAATATTAGCTGCAATTATATTAAGGGGTGAATCAGCAAATGAAACTGAACAACTTTCCCTTAGAACAAAGGTGAAATCTATAAAAATATTTTGAATTGGTAATTTTACATACATACACATACACAAATAATGCATCTATCCCTTACGGGGTAGGCAGAGTATTAACAATCGTAAAATCGCGGTCGATATCGCCACTTCCGACAAGCATTGAGGTCCCCTTCAGATGAGTCGTGTACCACTGCAGTGACAGGTTGTCAGCCTGTCGCCTAAAGTTGTGCTACACATAAAACCCACGAGTCCCTTAGTTGCCTCTTACAACACCCGCAGGAAGAAATGGGATGATGTTATTCTTAGCCGGCATCACACGGGGAATTAGTAATTTTGAATGGGTAAATTCTTTTTTTTTTCATATTTAGACGTATGCTTCATGTGTGAAACTGTTCAGTTTCATAGACTGGTTCACCCCACAAAACTTTTCCTTGGGGAAAATTGTTTAGTTTCATGGGCTGGTTCTTACCTTGAAAGAAAGTTAGTAACTTTTCTAACACCCTGAATTAATAATACGATTCGATTCGATGAAGAAGAAGAAGAAGAATTTGAGTAAGAAGTACTTAGAAAACGCAGAGAAGCAATGTTTACTTACAGTAAACTGAAGTTCCAAGTGCAGTAACAATAACACTAGCATTGTGAAACAACTAGTGATGGACCCAACATAGTTTCATCGAAACCGAATATTCGGTAAAATGTTTGCCGAACTGAATATTCGGCCGAATATAATAAAATAAATAAATAAAAATAAAAATAAAAATGTTCTTTATTTCTAAATCTCTAACAACGCTATAGTGGTTGAGTCTTCCCAGTAAGTAGTCAGAGACACTTGTGTTGGGAATGACTCGCTACTTCCCTTAACATTACAAAATGATTTAGAGTTGTGTAACTAATTTAAATATAAAGTAATTTAAAAGTAGGTAAATTATATACTTATTACATTAAATCAAAAGAACATGAAAGCAAGATAGAAGTAAACATATCAGATTGCTCACTCGGTGTGTGTGTGTGTGTGTGTGAGTGTGTGTGTAATGTGCGTGTACTGTGTGTGTACTGTGTATGTTTATTATATCTATGTCCATAAACAAGCAATTAAAAATATTTTTTGTTTGCAGATTCACTCAGGACTTTTTACATTTCCAAAAAATGCGTCACTCTTTGACATAACTGTTCTCAACAGTCCCTTTTTATTATTATTATTATTTATGATAATATCTTTAGAAATTCTCTCTTTTCAGTGGCTTTTTCCCTGTCTTCGTGAGATATACTATATACTATATATATACTACAGAATCTATAGTTACAGAAGTTGTTAAAAAATTACTGACTATACGGCACGTATTAAAAATTACGGCCTTTTGTAAAGGCCTTATTATTATTGGATTCAGTTTATGTTTAGTCGAATACTGAACATAAACTGAATATTTAGCCCATCTCTATAAACAACTGTGGTCGCAGACAGCACTGCACCTGCGAAGTTCACACAAGGCTGGCGCAAATCTAAAGCCTTTTGTCGATATTGGCCTGTTTGTGTAACAGTCCTTAAAAAAGAAGTAGCTTCAATTATTTCCACCACAATGACATTGACAGTATTTATTTTTGAAATAATAAACAAAAAGTCAGTAAGGCGAGGAACACACTTGACGCACAACGGAGCGCAAAAATATCGCAGCGGTCTGTCAGATCAGATCCATACTAGAAATGTCAATCGCTCGCTAAAACCGCTCAACCGCTGTTAAAGCAGCGCTATCGCAGTGTCATCCGTCGAGTGCGGTTTTAGTATGGGGAGTGACGTTTCTAGTATGGATCTGACAGACCGCTGCGATATTTTTGCGCCCCGTCCTGCGTCAAGTGTGTTCTTCGCCTAAATGAAACATAATCTCCGTTGAATATCGGTCTAAAAAAGTGAACTAAAGGCAGAGCACACTACCCCCGTATGCAGCTCATCTCGTGCCTGTTGTAATGTATGGATTTATATAAGTTGATACATCCTAAAGTATGGACTTTTTCGCACGCAACTATGCTTGCTGCTTTCCTGCTATAGCAGTAAAGGAATTTCGTAGGACATTGCTACGACGCCGTAGCATTTTGCTACGAACAAGAAAGATCTATACAGATTACTGAGTTTCCTTCAGTTTTAAGTTGTTACCGGACAGTATTCCATACATACATACACATACACAAATCACGCCTTTATCTCTTGCGGGGTAGACAGAGCGTTAAAGATCGTAAAATTATCGTATGTATGTATGTATAGGTACATCCCAACCTTTAATGGCCACGTGTAATATTGCTCCCTCAAACGAGAACTTGACGTATGTGTACATGATGATTACAAACTAATCGTAACTTTAATTATTTTGCCAAGCTCTTGATTAGTTGAGCAACTTGTGTGAGCATTCGAGATGTTAATTAAACATTGCGGTCAATACAAGTTTACACCTTCGTGGTCTAGTGGCGTGTGACTCGAGGGATCCAGGTTCAGTTCCCAGGACGAAGTTCTTACTACAAACAAAGCTAAGATTTTTGCATGTAGTCATGGGGTCTCATTCCTGACTAAAGGAAATTAGTCCAGGAAAAAATCAATAGATGGCGATACGGGTAGCGAATGTGACTTTAAGAGTCTGAAATAAAGGCAAATTTACAAAAACAAAGTATTGGAAAATTATAAATACATTATTTAAAATGTTTTGAAACGGAAAACACGCGAATTATTCACATTTTTGCAATATTTTTCAATACAAATAGCGTCAATACGAAGTATCCAATAAATAAACTAGATGTCGCTAGCAACGCACGCGCTGTGTCGACATATCAAATAGCCTGCCAATAGTAGGCCAATAGCCATCTTAAGGCAACCGAACTCCCTCTATGACGTCAGGTATCTGTTGTATTATATTATCTGTGGTGTAGTTTATCTGTGGTCTCGCGACCCTCGGTATAGAAGTCTCCGTACATACGCTACGCCTCCATCGAGACAGTCGCTTGTCATACAATCTAAGCCCTAAGTCTGCTATTTTTGTCAAACGCCAACGAAACTCAACTGTAATTCAATTACCATTGCGATATTTCTATACTTTGAACTGTTAGCAAACTACGAAATGACCGAAATCATCCAAGTGAGATCCAATCCAAAATTTATGTATTGTCCACATTTTTACTGTATTCATCTGGCGCCACGGAAGACCAAAGTTACATGCAGCTCACTACTGCTTGTAACTTATGCTGAGTGGTGACCCTTTTTAGTTACATAAGTAGGCACATGTAACACTTGATTTTAAGGTTCCGTGGTTATTATCACCCGTGATCATGGCGATTGCAACATCGCCGAAATATTGGGTGCTCGCTATATCCCTACCGTGAGTTAAAACCCGTTATAATGTCTTATAGTTTTAGGCACATGTAAACTATGTATTTTAATTTTTGAAAATTTCTTAAAGTTTAACTAAAATAAACGTATTTTCTTTCTTTCTTTCTTTTAATCAACATCCAAGTGAAACGATTTTCATTTAGCAGACTCAGGGCCCAGGAATTCAGGAAATATGGGTGAAGCTCGAACGCTTCAACCGAAATGCTGAATTTCGACGTAGTGTCCGGAAATATTGACAACCACTTGTTTTGTGACTGGATGAAAGGCGAAAGGGATTTATTGTCCGGCGCCGCACATCTTTCCGATTGTCCCGATGCTTCCGTGTGAAAGCGCTAAGGCCAGTCCTAGACTTTTTTTTGTCCGTTGCATAAGTCCCGGTTCGCCACACTCGCTAATAATATTAAAGTATGGCCGTCCGAATAGGCATTATTTGACAGCCTGCAAATCCATACTAAAGGACATGTCAACAAACAAAAATAGACCTTATTTCATAGTATTAACAAGATTTTGACAGCTGTCGAATATGGTCTATTTGAACGGCCATAATTTAGTTAGCATAATTCGGTACATGACAAGGTAACTAATAAAACATGAAAGTTATATTGTAATAACTATTGTCTAAAATACTTCTAACCCCACACATCGCTTTTGAAAATTTTGACAATTACCTAGAACTTTTATACAGAATATTAATATAAAAGTTAAAGTTTTGACGCCATCCAATATAGTGACTTGTGTCGTCATAATTCTATATTTTCGTACTAAATGTCGTTTTAAAAGTAGTTGATTTGTTTTGTCAGTCAATTAGCAGTTTTGAAATTTGCGGTGTTTTTTTTTATTAGTTCGTTTTTGAATTGTCTGATTGTCGTTTGTTGTACAGAGACTATTAAATGTTATAAAGTAGTAGCCCAATTCTTCTTCTATCGTTTAAGACACCCAGTCTACAAAAAACACGCCCGATGGACCGAATAACATACATCATCGTTTATCTCTGTGACGAATAGTTACCATTTTTTATACACATACGCATATCACGCCTTTATCCCTTGCGGGGTAGGCAGAGCGTTAACGATCGTAAAATTACGGTCATTATCGCCACGTCTGACAAGTATTCAGGGTCCTTTCAGATGATTCGTGTATCACTGCAGTGACAGGTAGTCAGGCTGTCACATGAAACCCTTGAGTCCCTTGGTTGCCTTTTACAATACCCGCGGGAAGAAATAGGGCGATGCTATTCTAAGCCGGCATCACACGGCAATTTATATGTGTGACGAAACGGGCCTCGCGTGTAAAAAGCACACTTGATTGTGTTCTCGTGACGTCACTCGGCCGGATTCATTCAAATGGGGTCTCGACAAAGCCGCGGTTGGAATGCTGGCTGTGCAGTTTTCGATGTCGGCCTTTGTCAAGAGTTTTATCGTGTGATGCAAAAAATCTTTCTGACGGGTTGGTAGAATGGTGTCTCTTTGAGCACGGGCTTCCGTCCTGTCGTGGTTTACTTTTCGGTGCGAGCAATACACGGCAAATGAAGGAAGAAAATTACTGAATACATACACATATCACGCTTTTATCCCTTGCGGGGTAGGCAGAGCGTTAACGGCCGTAAGAATACGGTCGCTATCGCCACATCAGACATTTTTGAGGATTGTTTTCCAAGGTTGTTTCAGAAAACATGTGTATCACTATAGTGACAGGTTATCAGCCTGTCGCCTAAAAATTTTAATACACCAATACTCTCGAGTCCCTTACTCGCCTCTTACGACACCCGCGGGAAGGACGTGGGGTGATGCTATTCTAAGCTGGCATCACACGGCAAATGAAGTAAGAAAATTATTGAAAGCAGGGTAATATCGCCTGAATTAGTAATTAGTAACATACTCAGTTTGCTAAGGTGATATTCAAATCACGACAATGCCTGGTTCTCTGATGTCGACCACAAAAAACATAACCGACATTAAGTGTGCGATCCGCCTAAGCCGAGTTTAGAGACAGCCATTTTTTTAACTAAAAATAAAGGCACAAGCACAACTGACGCCATATTTACTTCTAAGCTTTTCTCTTCAGGCAAAACGTCCACTAAACATGTTCAATCACAAAAAAAACACTGTACATTATTCATCTAAGGTTTTGATTGGAATAAACAGAGCTCGCAAGACGCGCCCGCAAATTGCAGCCTCATTGTTTGAACAGCGATTATACTACCCTGCCTAGGGGCCTCGATTTCGTATACATTGCTGGTTACAGTAGCATACAATAAGGCTGCGACTCCATTGAAGCGGGGCTGCGCTAAGCTAAGCCAAGCGCGGCATGAATTGACCAATCATGAGCCTCAAACTTTCGCGAATCCCCGCCCCGCTTCAGTGGAGACGCACCCTGAATGGTCAATTCATGTACCGCTTAGCTCAGCTTAGCGCAGCCCCGCTTCAGTGAAGTCGCATCCTTAAATACGCATATCACGCTTCTATCCCTTGCGGGGCAGGAAGAGCATCAACGGCCATTAAAAAACGGTCGCTACGCCACTTCTGGCAAATATTGAGGGCCTTTTTAAATGATTCGTGTATCACTGCAATGAGCAAGTAAATAAGTAAAGGTATAAGAGCAATAAATGAGTATAAGTAGCGTATTTTGCCAGTTAATGCTTTCAGGCATGTTTGTCGCATATTTGCGTTCTTATCAGTATTTTTACGTTGCATAGAATCCTGTCCCTACTGACGAATAGCAGAGTAGAATAGCACCACCCCCTCTCTTTCCCTAGGGGTCGTAAGAGGTGACCGAAGGATTAACCAGACCGAAGACCGGTCCTGGAGAAGGACAACTCCACATTAAATCCGGAGCGGGGTCTCCGTCAGACGCGTGTGACAGAGGTCTGTAGTGCGGTAGACTCCTGCAGCCGACTTGGCTCCGCACGTATCGACTCGTCGTTGTGGAGTCAGCCAGGAAGGTCGAGACGGTCGCAGATCCTGGGCAACCCTGCGTTTTCCATAATTGCGTCCCAGGAAACGCAGTGTCAGTACTCTTGCCTCAGAATTCGATTGCATCGTCTGTCACGAGCGTATGAGGCCAGTGAAGACTGAAAAATATGCAGCAATGTATGCCGAATCAGACTTTATAGGAGAGGTAGTGTAATAACCACTTCATTGTTTACCGCGAACAAACAAGCCCGCGTCTGCGTGTACAAAGGAACCCCATTTGCCGAACGAAACCAAATCAACTTGTTTTTATTTCCCTTAGTTATTTCCTTATTAGTTGAAATTTTATGAAATTATTTAACGTTTTCGCGGCAGTTTATTCTTAGTAAGGCAAATCGCACACTTGACGCACGACGGAGCGCTAAAATATCGCAGCGGTATGTATGTCAGATCCATACTAGAAACGTCACTTTCATAAATAACTATTCACTAGTCCTTTTAATAAACAAAGATTTAAAAAAAAGGAAATTTCACCGGCATGATCGACATAACTTTTTGGCGCAACAAAATACCAAAATGGTTTCATGAAATACGTTGATTTTAAAATCAACAATGGGGGTAATATTCATTACTCTGGCAACATCGCATTAAGTGGTTTTGTTGAGTATGATGTTTCAATATATAGCTTACAACGAGCATGTTTCCGTTATGGAGAGTTCACTTGTTTACTTGACAATCATATATTTTTAGAAACATAATCCCGAACGCGGTAATTCAAAAATCCGCCATTATTTTTTTACACCAACAGACAGTGACATTCGCGGCATTCGCGCTTCAAAGACAATTTGTGGCACTTTTGCTAAGAATAGCATCACCCCATTTCTCTCCCGTGGGTGTCGTAAGAGGCAACTGAGGGACTCGAGGGCTGATGTGTATTGCAATTTTAGGCGACAGGCTGACAACCTGTCACTGTAGTGATACATAAATTACCTGAAACGGCCCTTAAATATTTGTCAGACGAAAAAAAAAA